>AP025073.1:22289884-22596012 GCA_036186865.1 Eustoma russellianum | reverse complement strand
AAATCAGAAAGTAAGCCATTTTCATTCAAAAAGCTCATATCTTTTGGTTCTTTTTTTCCCTTACTAACTCATCCATTCTCATGCAAGCGTGAGTATTCCATACTACCTTTTTTGTGTTTTGTCTGGCTCCTTTTTTTCTTGTTATTTGATTCGTGAATCATCTTCAGCTTATTTAAAAGAATATATATTCAGAAAGCTGCGTTTTCTTCCGTCGGTCGTTATATTCCTAACACAAGAAAAGGGCTACATTATCTTCATGCACTGGGGCAGAAAGCGAAACTCTAATAGAAAAGTTTGGACCTTGCAAATATTTTTGTGCTCTTAACATCTCAAGATCAAATCTTTACACACACTTGACAATAGGTTCATTGTGTTAAGGTCTATATTTAGCCATAACATATAAAACTAGTCCATTGCTTGAAAGTGCTACCTAGTGTCACACGTAAATCTTGTTGCTAACGAAGCTTTTGATTGGTCTTAGACTTGTGTGACTTGATTGCATTATTGTTTGGTTTACGTTGCAATTTTCTTGTATCCAAGGCTAGTTCTCCCACGCCATACACACGGCTGAAAATTCTTGACACAAAGATATCACCTTTCAAACCAAATCAAGCCACACAAAAAATACTAATTGTGGAGATACAAAACTGTTTTGCTACTTCGCGCAAAACAGCCCCTAAGAGTGCCTTGAACATCAAGAGACGTCCTATTGAGTCCTAAATCACGGGCTTTACATTGTTAAATACATATTTTCCCTTGTATTCTTTTTAGCAAAATTCAAAAAAAAAATAGAAAAAAAAAAGAGGCTTGGACAGCGCAAAAAAAAGGTTCAGGCCGTGAAAAAAAAAGTGCAAAACCCGAGTTTTGAAGATACTTGTCAAATTTGCATAATTCTTAGAAGCTGAGGCATACATATATATATTTCAAGAATTTGAGGCACACGATGAGATTTGAAAGATAGTTGCCAAATTGCCTTTATATCAAAAATTCCAAAGTTCACTTAAATCCAACATTTGCTTCAAATTACACCTTATCTTATTGTCTTGGAACTTGAATATTTGTGTATTGCAATTGACCAACAACCTTGTGATTAATTTGCATAAGGCTAAGGTTAACTAAAGATTGCCCAAGGCAACCCTTAGTTTTCTTTGGCTCAGCCTTTGACATAATTTTTGGTCTCTTTTTCTTTGATTCTTAGAAGGTTAAGTGTGTTAAATTATCTTATTCTTGGCTTAATACCTTTGCTTGATAGTTGCTGAAATTTGGGTGACACATTGGAGAAAAGGGCGCAATTGATCATCGGATTGTGTTAGCCACTTGAGGAGCTTGCTTTGGTTGTATCTAGCCCAGATTGGTCGGGGAAAGCACAAACTTGAGTGACTATACAAGAGCGAGAAAGGAACATACACTTGGATTTTGATTTTTACTAACGTAACGGAATCTCTTTTGTCTTTGTGTTAGTTTTTCTTTTCTTGTTTTCTTTATTTCATTTCAGGAGAAAACATGTCGTCAACCAATGCCGTAGCAGAGGAGGCGAGGGTGGAAGTGTCTCTTGAAAAGGTACTAGAGAAGCTACAAGAGATCTCTAGCAAGGTTGAGGAGTTGGACCGAAGGACTTCCAGCCAAAGCTCGGCACATGCGCCTTTACCAAGCCACGGGCAGACCTCGCGTAGAGGAGAGGCCAGAGGATTCGTTGCCATAGGAAGTCGAGGAAGGTCCGATCGAGGGAAAGCACCCATGCGACATCGTGAGCCAAGAGAACAATATCCACCGCAAGAGTTTTACAAGGAAGAGATAGATGAGGCGCAAGCTTGGCCCCAAGGCCGAGTGCAAGCAAGGAGAGCGCCACCGCAAGAGGATGATTTTCTCAAAACCAAGATGAACATTCCTTCCTTTTACGGTAAGAGTGATCCCGAAGCATACCTTGAATGGGAAAAGAAGGTCGATCTTATTTATTCATGCACGAACTACTCTGAGTGGCAAAAGGTACGTTATGCTAGTATTGAATTCATGGAATATGCATTAATTTGGTGGGATCAAATTAAAAATATAAGAAGAAGAACCATGAGAGATCCGATTTCCACTTGGGATGAAATGAAATTCGAAATGAGAAAAAAATTTATTCCTGAATCATATGAATGTACTTTACATCAAAGATTGCAGGGACTCACACAGGGGTCTAAAAGTGTTGATGACTATTTTAAAGAACTTGAAATCTTAATGATAAGAACCAACACAATAGAACCCGAGGAGGCAACTATGGAACGATTTTTAGGAGGATTAAACAGGGAGATTGGTTTCCAGCTCGAGCTTACGAACTACGTAGACCTGGGCTCTATGGTACACAAAGCTCAACGGATCGAAAGACAGTTAAAGGTACGTTCTTCTGCTAGCGGTTAAGGTTTTAGAACTAATGTGTCTTCTTCCACTAAAATGCAGCCTAGGTCGAATCCTACTGGGGGAAACATTCGGCCAAACATAACCACGCCTACCCGAGGACCAAGTCAAGCTCCAAGCAAGGTGAATCCCTCTCCAGCGGGAGGTGACAAAGGGAAGAATAGGGCCAGAGAGAGAAAGGCAGGAAACCCAACCCCTAGATTTCGGGATATTCAGTGCTTCAAATGCCAAGGTAGGGGCCATTATGCGAGAGAATGCCCTAATCCCAAGAAGATCATGTACCTAGACGATACGCAAGAGTACTAAACTGATGAAAGTGAGGAGGAGAAACCTAAGTCCGAGGAGGAAGATGAAGCGGTCAGTGAAGAAGAGATCAAGGAAGAAGAGGGCACTTGCAAGGACTTCTTAGTGGTCAGAAAAATTTTGATCACCCATGTAAAGGAAGACGAAGAGGCCCTACAGCGAGAGAACATCTTCCACATTCTCTGCACGGTGAAAGGTAAGTGTTGTACTTTGATTATTGATAGCGGATCTTGTGCTAATGTTTTTAGCGTAGAACTTGTTAGGAAACTTGATTTACCTTTGATTGATCACCCCCACCCGTATAGGCTGTCCTGGTTAAATGATTGTGGAGAATTAAGTGTGTCAAAACAAGTTATGCTTTCCTTTTCTATCGATGGTTACAAAGATGAGATTTTGTGTGATGTCGTACATATGCACGCTAGTCATATCATTCTAGGTAGGCCCTGGCAGTTTGACAAACATGTTACGTATGATGGTCGTCTCAATGTCTATTCATTTAAGTTTCACAACAAGATTTTCAAACTTCATGCATTGCCACCGCACAAAGTTTTTGAGTACCATCAAAGAAGAAACAAAACTCAGAATGATCCAAAAGAAAAAGTGGCCGAAAGGAGGTTCTTAGAGGACCTCAAGAAGGGAAAGAGGAGCCAGGGAGAAAGATACAAGGCTTCCGCAAAGAGCACCAGGCCCGCGGACATGATCCCCACACCACCATCCCCTTCACTCATTACTCATCCACCCACAAAACATGCATTCTTTGCCAAACCTAGTGAAGTTACCCATGCATTGCATTCTCAGAAGATTGTTTATGTGTTTTTGTTCAAAGAGAGCATTGATTGCCTATTTTCTAGGGATGACTTACCGACTTCTTTACCCAGTGGTGTCGTGACCTTACTAGAGGAGTATTCCGATTTTTTCCCGATGAAGAACCCCCAGGACTACCCCCACTGCGAGGCATTGAACACCAAATAGATTTCATTCCAGGGGTCACACTCCCTAATAGGCCAGCCTATAGGTGAAAACCCGAGGAAACAAAGGAAATTCAGAGATAGGTAGAGGAGCTTTTGAGTAAGGGTAAGATAAGGGAGAGTATGAGCCCATGTGATGTACCCGTAATAGTAGTCCCTAAGAAAGACGGAAGCTGGCGGATGTGTGTGGATTGTAGAGCCATCAATAAAATCACAGTGAATATATAGGTACCCAATCCCTAGGCTTGATGATATGCTTGACATGTTGCACGGTGCTAAGTACTTTACTAAGATTGATCTTAAGAGTGGATATTTTCAAGTGAGGATAAAGGAGGGAGATGAGTGGAAAACGACTTTCAAAACAAAATTTGGATTGTACGAGTGGTTAGTGATGCCCTTTGGTTTAACTAATGCACCCAGCACATTCATGAGATTGATGAATGAAGTTTTGCGAGCTTTCATTGGCAAGTTTGTCGTAGTGTACTTCGACGACATCTTGATTTACTCTAGGCACTTGCTAGACCATCTTGACCATCTAAAGGCTGTTTTTGACACGCTTAGGAAACAGAAACTGTTTGCCAACTTTAAAAAGTGTTCTTTTTGTATGGAGAAGGTTGTGTTCCTAGGGTTCGTAGTGAGTGCTTCAGGGATAGAAATGGACCAGGAAAAGGTGAAATCCATCATAGAATGGCTCACGCCCAAAACCGTGGGAGAGGTTAGGAGCTTCCATGGACTGGCAAGCTTCTACCGGCGTTTTGTGAAGGACTTCTCTACAATAGCCGCACCACTAAACGAGATTGTCAAGAAGGATGTTGGGTTCCATTAGGGAGAAGCTCAACAAAAGGCCTTTGACGAATTGAAGGTAAGACTCACCTCAGCCCCCATCTTACGATTACCTAACTTTGAAGAGACTTTTGAGATTGAGTGCGATGCTAGCGGGGTTGGGATAGGTGCCGTTCTTACACAAGGAAAGAAGCCTATTGCATACTTTAGTGAAAAGTTAAAAGGTGCATCATTGAATTATTCCACTTATGACAAAGAATTGTATGCATTAGTGCGGTCTTTGCAAACTTGGCAGCATTACTTGCAACCTAAGGAATTCATGATCCACACTGATCATGAGAGCCTTAAGTACCTTAAAAGCCAAGGTAAACTGAATAAGAGGCATGCGAAGTGGGTAGAGTTCATTGAGCAATTTCCTTATGTCATTAGATACAAGCAAGGTAAGGATAACATTGTGGCAGATGCATTGTCTAGAAGATACGCTTTAATCACTACGTTGTCGTCACATTTGCTTGGGTTTGAGCATGTTAAGGAAATGTATAAGGATGATATAGATTTTGGATCTATCTACGATGCATGTCTTGAGTCACCCTTCGGCAAGTTCTATTTGCATGAAGGATATCTGTTTAGGACACACCGCTTGTGCATACCAAGGGGATCTATGCGAGAGTTGCTTGGGAGAGAGGCTCATGGGGAGGACTAATGGGACACTTTGTGGTTTTTAAGACTTTGGAAACCCTAAAAGAGCACTTCTTTTGGCCCCACATGAAAATGGACGTGGAGAGAGTATGTGGGAGTTGCCTCACCTGTAAGCAAGCAAAATCAACCACGCACCCCCATGGACTTTATACCCCTTTGGTCGTCCCTTCTTCACCATGGGTAGACTTGTCTATGGACTTCGTCTTAGGTTTACCTAGGACCCAAACTAGGATGGATAGTGTGTTTGTTGTCGTAGATTTATTTTCTAAGATGGCACACTTTATTGCATGCAAGAAAGCCGATGATGCTTCCCATGTTGCACACTTGTTCTTCAAAGAAGTTGTCCGTTTGCGTGGTATGCCTTGCACAATCGTGAGTGATAGGGATACTAAGTTTTTGAGTCATTTTTGGAGAGTCCTTTGGGGCAATCTTGGTACTAGACTTTTGTTTTCTACCACGGCCCATCCTCAAACTGACGGCCAAATTGAGGTAGTTAATAGGACTTTATCACAATTGTTGCGTGCATTGATCAAACAGAATCTTAGACATTGGGAAGAATGCTTACCTCATGTTGAATTTGCATATAACAGGACAGTGCATAGTGGGTCGTTGTATTCACCTTTTGAGATTGTTTATGATTTCAATCCCCATTCCCCACTTGATTTACTTCCCATTCCTGTAAATGAACGTGCTAGTCTTGATGGTAAGAACAAAGCTGAAATGATTAAGAAATTTCATGCTAAGGTCAAATTGCAACTTGAGCGTAAAAATGAACAATATGCTAGAAAGGCTAATAAAAATCGAAAACATGTTTCTTTTGTTCCTGGTGATCTTGTTTGGTTGCATTTGCGAAAAGCTAGGTTTCCTACTGAGAGGAAGTCCAAGCTCATGCCAAGGGGAGATGGACCTTTCAAGGTCATACAAAAGGTTGGTGAAAATGCTTATGTTCTTGTTCTTCTGCCAGACAGGTATGGTTCTATCTTTCACACTTTCAATGTTAGCGATCTTACTCCTTTTGAGCATTTTGATGACTTTGATTCGAGGTCGAATCCTTTTGAGGAGGGGGGGTTGATAAGGCTCAAGAGCCTCCTCGTGATAATCTTGCACAAGGGCCCTCCAACGAGACACATAGGTGCCGCTTTACAAGAAGCCAAGCGAGACGACTAGGTTTTGACACTGGGGCTTTCTTGACAAGGCATGTGCAAGAGATGGCAACACATGGTGGGCAGCATTGGGTGCTCATCATTGAGGCTGTGACTTGATTATCCTTGAGTCTATTGATGTAAGGGTTGGTGGGAGGGCAGGATGGTCATTTCACATGTTGTCGTCATAGTATCGAGTCTAGTTGTTTGAGTTGTCGTTGTTTTGGGTCTATTATATTTTATAGCGTCTTTTAATATGTGTTTCTAGTGCTAATGGCTGTGATTGAGTGTTTTCTAAGGAGGCAAGGCTAAATAAGGAAAGTGGCTTGAAGAGTCCCTATTTTTCAGGAAGGCAGCCGGACAACAGTCGGTATTTTGGACGCCTAGGTCGAAGTACTGATCCAAATGGGTTCAAACCACTTGGAGGTTTCAGATAACTCAATTTGTGACGATTTTCACACTTTTGCTAATTCGGGCTACAAGATGGACCGAAATCAGGTGAAAGTTGGGAGTCCAGAATGGAAAGTACTGAAGATCACTGGATGGATACCTAATCTTTGGAGGCCCGTATCTCTGTCAAGAAGAGTCCAAATGAGGTGATTCAAAAGCCCAAATTCAAGCGAATTTTATGAGCTGCAACTTGTATGAAGAGTGCAAACCCTAATTCGGTGTCCAGAAGCGTCTATAAGCCAGTAACCGACAGGGTGTAATTCCAGTACGAAATTTTAGGGATTTGAGTTATGTAATTTTTCCTTGATTAGCTTTGACTTATCTTTTGTGTAAATTTGATTTAGCTTGATAGGTAGTGATCTAAGGACTTGATTGATTAGTGAAATTTTAGGAATATCAAAAATATAGTAATATATGAGGGTCAAGAAGAAAAACGTCTGGACAGTTGTTTTTTGGCAGAATTTTGAGAATAACAAATTTCAGTTTCTTGCAACCGTGTGTTGCTTATGTTTTGTGTTTTCCTTTGGTTTTTACAAATTAAAATCAAAGCTAGATCCAATCAAGGTTTGAGCAAACCTAGTTGGTGAATCACAATCCAAGGATACGGAACGACGTGTTGGATTGGGAGATTCGAATTGCTCAGCGTAGACGTTGTTGATTTCTCTTGTCCAAGAAGGTGGTGTTTGCGCCATTGTCCCACGCAAGGGTGATCAAAGGTGTCTTTTGGAGTTGAAAGAAGCGATCGTCATTTCCATACGATCCAAGATCGTATCACTGTGAGACATCAATCTCTAAACCTGAGACACATCGATCAATCAATGTACATAGAACCCTCACTTTGATCGATCGATGTAGGTCAGAAACAAATTCTGAACCTTACTATGAGACATCGATCTCTCAAGCTGAGGCACTTCGATCGATCGATGTCTAGAGTTTTTAGAAATATTTTTCTAAAACGTGATAAAATGGTTGTTTTTATTTTTATATGATTTATACATGTTCATTTTGTGTATATTATGTGTTTTTGGTAATTTTAAATGTCATGTGACTAACACGCCTTGGAAGTTTCTACAACTTACCAAAAGAGGCAAAATTGGTATTTTGAGTTTTATAGGAACGTCACATGGTGAAAATATTTCAAGGATGTATTCTTATACTATTTATCATGACAAAGGTGGTATCATAATTATTTCTGACCATTCGGGTCATTTCTGAGGTTTTCTTATACTAGGGGCATTTTGGTCATTTCATCCCTGAGGGTATTTTTGGTATTTTTACTCAAGGAATCTCTTGACCATATTATTATCTTCACGCTGGAGTTGAGTTATTATTCATTTGAAGAATATATGGTGATTTCTTATCTTATTCGCTCAACTGATGATGTTATTGACTGTAGCTGGATATGTGACGATCTGAGATGTCACATTCTATTTCTATCTTGAAGACTCTATCTTATATGTTATTGGAGGTTATTATTCATCATTTTTCGAAGATATCAAAGGTGTTAAAGGTGTGGAAATGATCACTACGTACAAGAAGAAATAGTTGGAATTTTGGTGTTATATATTGACATAATCTTGTCAATTATTATTTGGTGATTTCTTCTTCAAAAATCTGAGTTGATATACAAATATATATGTCCAAAAACGCGATTAATCAGGTGGATATGATGTGGCATTCATTTTATAGCTTGGTGACAAGTGGACCAACCAAAAAGGAGCTAGTTGGCAAAAATTGCCAACTAGGAAAAATCAGATTATATGCAACGACTATGGCTGGGTTTTGAAGCTGTTTTAGTTTGAATTTTTCAACTCCTACATGCCTATTATCTTGACAAGCAGTTGACGAGATAGTGGAGTTGTTATGGCTATTATCCTACTACTTTATCTTCACATTTTATTTACTATTCCAAGGTGAAATTTTTGGCCATGCTGAATTGTCAAGGTGGACCAATTATGTTGTCCTATTTTGCCAAGTGTACAAGGCCAACCAATGATGAGAAGACATTTGGACTTGATGATGAAGATGGTGTCACATTGGAAGTCTTATCTCTAAGGCTCAATTCACACTATAAATAGATGCAATGTTGAAGAAGATGAAACACACTTGAAGCTTACAAGCATTTGCTGAATTGTCTAGCTATCATCTTCTTCTTGTTGTTGTTCTTGTTTCATTCTTTGTAGCAAAGGTGTTCGTGTTGTTTTTGTTGAGCTACAAGCCTCTTGAGATTCATTTGTAATATTGATAGCCATTTCTATAAGGCTATATCAATAGGTTGTAGAGGTGTTGCAACTAAGTGTTGCATAGAAGGTGATTATCCAAGTCTTGAATAGGGTTGGTGTATAACCCAAGGATCAAGCTTGGTTCTTGTTATAAGGTGATTCATTTCATAGTGAAATCCAGGGAAAGGTGTCCCTTGGGACTGTAGTAGGTCATATTGACCGAACTAGGATAAATTCTTGGTGTTCTTGTCTTGTTTCTTCATTTCTGTTTTCTGCCCGTTTTTACTGCAGTTTTCACACAACTTCTCACAATTTGAAAAAATAGATAAACACTTTCAAAATTATGATTTTTGGTGGAGTTATACTTCAGACTGTTAGCTTTCATTTGCAACAAGAATCACTTGATTTGAGCAAGGGAAAATTAGCCTTTCAGTCTTTGCAAGATAACTGCTCTAATCTGGCTGCAATCTGACCAGTTTTGAGAAAACTTAAATTCTGTATTTATCAAGAATTGTTTAACGTTAGTGACTTTTGGAAACAACCTCTAAACATCCTAAGGAGTGTTTTGGTATAAAGATCAACCTTTTTGGTTGAATATTCCAAGAGAAATACGTTTTTCAAAATCAGCAACATTCTGTCCAATTCTGTACAGATTGACCATCTGAATCTTTTTATTTGTTTGAAGGGTCAAGCGATCTTATTTTTGTCTGATATTTTGACAGAGTCTTGTTAACACATTGAGTTTAATTTTTGGAAAGTTTCATAATTTTTGGAGTTGTGTACAATTAGTTTTGAATTTTTCCAAAACGGGTTCTAAATCTGAGGTGGCCTCAGATTCTGTTTTCAAAGGGGATTTTTTATAAAGGGTTTTAGTATAATTTCCGCTAACCTTTATTCACCCCCCCTCTAGTGGTGTTTATTGCAGGTACATGGTCAAACAATTGGTATCATAACGAGGTCTACACCACTCAAAGAAGCAAGATTCAACACTGTACAAACAATACAAGGCCAAGAAACAATTACTCTTTGTAGCCTGCTTATCTCAGATTAAAGGTACATACTATGGCAATAGTTTCTCACAAAGGTGAGTTGGAAGGTATGTCCACTCAACGTCCTCCTCTTTTTGATGGCAATAATTTTATTCATTGGAAACTAAGAATGAGGCTATTCTTAATGACTATGGACATTGATTTATGGTCTATAGTTGAAGATGGGCCATACATTCCAATGAAGATTGTACAAGTTAGTGAAGTCACACAGTAAGTAGAAAAATATAAAAGTGAATGGTCTTCTGAAGATAAAAAAGAAAATGTCTATGAATGCTAAAGCCATTCAATTGCTTTTAAATGGACTTACGAATTCTGAAGCAGGATATGTATCAAATCCTTTCAAGTTACCCCACATTTAATACCCTTCAATACTAACCTATCCTAATTAACTAAGGGGGGATGAACCTCTCACTTATCCTAAATATAAAAAAAAGGCCAAAAGGCCAAGCATTAAAAAAAACAAGGCTGCCGTGAGTAGGCAAAAAGAGAAAAAAAATGGAGTGCTGAGAAGGAAAAGTGAGGAAAAGAAAAGAGAAGAAAAAAGAAATGAAAGAAAGAGGAAGGAGGGAGGATGGGTGTGAAGGCCAACACCACCACAACCACCACAACACCACCATTAGCTTTAGACTACAATCAAGAGGTAGGTGGCTTCTCTCTTTTTGAGTCAACTTCATATATGTTATTATTTGTTAATTGTTTTATTTGTGGTTATTTGGTATGTTATAATTTAAGTTGAGATGCTTATATGTTTTGGTAGTTTTTCTCCTAGTTGCATAAAAATGCTGTATAAATGCTTATGGTTTTATGATTCTCGGCAGTGACAAAAAATGCTTTAAATATATGTATATATATGGGTTATATGAATAGGTTTTTAGGCAAAGTGCGTTATGTATTTATAATGTTCTTATTGGAGATATACATATACAGAGTAAAGGAATAAATAAATAAAAAGGAAAACATGTCTCAGCTGTTTGAAATTGCAAGGATTGGAATGGAGTATAATTTAAAGAAGTTAATCGAAATTTTAGTTGGATTTAGAATTAAAATTGTGGATATATTGGTTTGGGAAGAAACTGTAAGTAAATTGGGTGGAGGAAAAGAAAAGGGTGTGAGGCTTGCATAGTGGGCTGGAGGAGGATTCTGGGGGAGGAGAAAGAAAGGAAAAAAAAGGGCTGGTTTGGTTATGGACTGTGGTTGGAAGATTTCGGCCCAATTAGAAAGAAAGGTTAAAGAGGAGGCCAGCATGTGGGCCGCATAGCAGGGAGAAAAGGGAAATAAAAAGAAGGGCCTGGGGGGGCCGGGCTGGGCAGGGCGCAGGGAGGGGGCTGGGCAGATGGGTTTTGGGCTGGGAAAGGGGTTTTGGTTTGGGTTTTATTTTTTTTTAAAAAAACAGTTGAGTTTAGGTTTAAGGGAAAAAAACTGTGTTAAATTAAATATAAAAAAAAGTAAGTTAAGAAAAAATGAAGACACTGAACATCTTAAATTTTTAGAAAAGAAGTGTTAATTATTTTATGAAACATAAATTAATTCGATATAAATAAATAAAGGAAGAATTTAATATTATAATATAAACTCATAAATATTTAAAACATTTCTAAGGATACTTGGAAAAAACAAAAGTAAAGATAAATAATTTTTTTAATAGGTAAATAATTTTATATTTGTACATGAGAGAGTAATAATTAAGAGGAGATAAGGAAAATTGTTGAAATGTGAAAATGAGAAAGGAAAGAATGTGTTCAGTGGGTTTAGAAAATAATTATTAATATATGATGTGTGGGAGTATGCATACACGTATATATGCACGTGTATGGGCGCGGGCATATATATGAGTATGGATGCACCAGATTATGCATGATTATGCATTTGCATTCATGGCACGAGCATTTCATTGGCCTATGTGCCGTGTTGCCCTATGAGGCGTGTGGCCCTACGAGGCGTGTTGCCCTACGAGGCGTGTGGCCCTACGAGGCGTGTTGTCCTATGAGGCGTGTGGCCCTATGAGGCGTGTGGCCCGACGGGGCGTGTGGCCTGACGAGGCGTGTGGCCCGACGGGGCGTGTGGTAGGATTACCTCGAGGTTCATGCATTGCACGGTGGAGAGACAGGCATTTGTATGTGGAGATGTCGTTGCGTGTGACACAAGCATGCATCATGACATTGCATAATTGTTGTGTTGTGCTTTATTCAGAAGGAGGTGGAAACCTACTGGGTGATATTTCTATATCACTCACCCCTTTATTTTTTCCCCAGGTGAGCAGGAGTACGACTACATATACGTAGATGACAGAGCTGAGCTCGGACAATGGGGTAGTTAGAGCCAGAAGATGTTTACTTTGACAATTTTATTTCTTTTATGATGAGATGAAATAGTGGACTTAGAATTGTTACTTATTTGATGTTGAATTTGGGATGTTAAAATAAAATGAATGTTTATTTTATTTATTTCGTTTCCACTGCGAAATTTTCTACGTCGTTGCTGATGTTGAATTTGGGATGTTGAAATAAAATATTTTATTTATTTCGTTTCCGCTGCGAAATTTTCTACGTCGTTGCTGACGTGCAAGAGAATTGAGCGACGCTTTGTAGTTCTCGTAGTAGACTACGGCGGGTGCGCCGTTTCTGATGTAGGGTTCGGGAGCGGGGCGCTACAGGTGGTATCAGAGACAGGTTCCAGATCCGCCTCGAAAACGCCGGATTAACTAGATCACTTAGACTTAAGCTACGATCTTTTTCTTAAAAATGACAATTTTACCCCTGAGAAGCAATATATGCCTAAGTGATGATCTTAGACTTAAGTTATGATCGGGTTAAGGGGTACGAGGGTGAGCGATTGTTTCCTTAATTAATTACCATTCTGCCTCTAACTTTAGCATGAATTCCGTAAACGACATACTTTCCTAAATTACCCCTGAACCTTTGCATGCAACCCCCTAAGTTGTTAGAAATTCCTAAAATGCCTCCTAACTTAGCATGTATTTAAATAAATATATTTTCTACCGTTCTAATTTCTAAGAAAATGCCAGCAAGACATGAACAAGACGGTAATGGAGGAAATGGTGGTGAGAACCCTAGAAGCAGGGGATTATCCCAAGCACAAGAAGATGCAGAGGAGTGGTGGGGAAGCACAACTGACACCGTCGATCATATGGATATAATTTCATAATGAGTTTAAGAGGTATATGTGCAGACAGTACGATCTTCAAAGAATGGTTCTAGATCCACGATGGAAATGTAGATTCAGGTCATAATATTAGAAATTTAAGTTACGATTTGCTTTTAAGTCACAAACTTAGACATAAGTGATGATCTGAACGTAAGCGATGATCTTGAATATAGGTACTAGTCTCAGGTAGAAGCGATGACCCTGAATATAAGTCACAGACTTAGATGTAAGTGACGATTTTGATTAAGAGTTGATCTAAACATTAGACGACGATCTGGATATAAGTACTGATTTTAGTCATAAACATATATTAAGCATGATTTTAGAAATAAGACGTGATCTTAGACTTAGGAAATAATGACGCTAAGAACAATCCTTGAAATAAGTTATGATCCTAAACTTATGGAGTCGATCGGGTTAAGGAACACATGAACCTATGGCATACCATAACCAAAATACCCTACTGTAGACTTTATGTTGACATATTAATAGGTCAGGCGGTCACTCAAACTGCTTTATGGTAGCAGCAGCATGAGACTCGATACCATTATGGTAACTGAAGTTAGTTAGCAGTATGTCAGAACGCGACTAGATCTATGTTGAGATCGTAGATACTAAGGGATGATGTATAGTAGAATGGTAGAAACTAAGTAACGATCTATAAGCGATATGATCAGTAGAGTTTGGCGAAAGAGATTATTTATGGACTAGGGTTAAGATGTTGAATGTGGGATTATGAAAATAGGTCAAAGCAACTAGTATTACTAGAGATATTGATTAGTGTGATGAGTGGAATGATATACAAATCGTTGGTTAAGGGTTGACCTCGAGACATTTGACTTGAACTTTGTAGGAGTGAATTAAAACAACGTATGAATAAGTAGTGGTTGCCCTTCATATGAACTAAAATAAAAGTAATGGATCAAATAACCAAGTAACGAGGTACAGTGGATCAGTGTGACATGCAGAAGCATGGTGAATTAGAATTTCCTAAGTCAATTAATAGTTAGTATGACATACTAGAGTTGGACAATTTAGGTGAAAGATTTATAAGAAATGGTACATAAATGGATTTTTCACTAAAGGGGTGACTTAGAAAATAATTATACGAAGTATTGGAATATTATTTTCTTTTCAAATAGTTAAACGTTTTCGTATAAGCACGTACACCAAGATATATTTTATACTCCAAAGGTATTTCAATGATTTTTGCTACTAAACATTTCAACTAGTTCCAAATGTTAGTATATTACTTTACAAGGCTATATTCTTCTCCGAATTTGTATATCTACATAATGAAATTTCAACTACTCCGACAACTCCGGAAGATAGATATATTTCTTTTAAACATCGATGTTTTCAAAGAACGATATGTTTACATATTTAATATATTTCTCAAATTTTCGTTTAGGCATACTAATTTCTCTAAATAAATTTATTTGTCAACCATCGACATTGCAAGTATTGTATCATGTAATGTTTTTGAATAGATTCGTCTTCTTACGATGAACGTACTTAATTTGTGAAACAAAACAAAGTTTTCAGAATTTGTGTCTCTTTGTAATGAAAAAGAAAGCGTACTAAAATCATTTTGTTAAAAAAAAGTTTGAGATTGTTGTGTTTCAACTGTTTTAATGCAATACTTTGCAAAGTAAGTTGTACCGTTATTCGACAAATGGTTATTTGAGACACTACTTTGGGAAAACACATATATGATACCGTGAGTCATGTGTTTATAAAAATTAGAATGTATATTATTTCAAATAGTTAGAGCTATAGTTACGTAAACTACTTTAAAGTGAAGGAAATATGTCCATGCGCATACTTAGTATACTAGGTTGTTGATGATATATCTGAGAAAAGTAAGGACATGATCATAGAACTAGCTCGTAAGTGTATTAGAATTGATTTTGAGACTTGATTCTATATATATGAAGTGTAAGGAGTAATAAATCGGAGGACTATGGATATTTTAGACATGTGCTTATTTTGGACATGTAACTAGGAGATTAATCATATATGACAAGTTAAGAATTCGGAATTATAGACTACAATAAGTTGACTGATACACGTCAAATGGAGGTTTATAAGGTGTCATTATAGAGAATTAAGTTAAAGATTATAGTACATCTACGAACTGATTTTAGAGAGCTGCTGATGGCTGTAGATACAAGTACGTTATACACCGACGATTGGGTCATAGAACCTCGGTATGATGACAATACCCTTAAGTTGATTCAATAACCATAGGTAGATTAGCTTACAATCTTAAATAAGCAAAGAGAAATGGATTAGAAAAATGATTCTGAAGATTTAGTCCTATGTTGAGAAAGTGTAATGTGAACATATCAACGTATGCAACGGATGTATAGTTTGATCATTATCTAGGTGGATAAAACAAGTAGAATCATACTAAGTTATTGATTACACTAGACGCAAGTTTCGAGGTCGAAACTTATTGTAAGGGGGGGTAGACTGTTACATCCCAGTTTTTCTTTAAAAAATTGTTAATTAAATTAAAACAAATGTGAGATAATATTTTTTTTAAAAAAAAAACAAACAAAACCTTTCAAGTTACCCCACATTTAATACCCTTCAATACTAACCTATCCTAATTAACTAAGGGGGGATGAACCTCTCACTTATCCTAAATATAAAAAAAGGCCAAAAGGCCAAGCATTAAAAAAAACAAGGCTGCCGTGAGTAGGCAAAAAGAGAAAAAAAAAATGGAGTGCTGAGAAGGAAAAGTGAGGAAAAGAAAAGAGAAGAAAAAAGAAATGAAAGAAAGAGGAAGGAGGGAGGATGGGTGTGAAGGCCAACACCACCACAACCACCACAACACCACCATTAGCTTTAGACTACAATCAAGAGGTAGGTGGCTTCTCTCTTTTTGAGTCAACTTCATATATGTTATTATTTGTTAATTGTTTTATTTGTGGTTATTTGGTATGTTATAATTTAAGTTGAGATGCTTATATGTTTTGGTAGTTTTTCTCCTAGTTGCATAAAAATGCTGTATAAATGCTTATGGTTTTATGATTCTCGGCAGTGACAAAAAAATGCTTTAAATATATGTATATATATGGGTTATATGAATAGGTTTTTAGGCAAAGTGCGTTATGTATTTATAATGTTCTTATTGGAGATATACATATACAGAGTAAAGGAATAAATAAATAAAAAGGAAAACATGTCTCAGCTGTTTGAAATTGCAAGGATTGGAATGGAGTATAATTTAAAGAAGTTAATCGAAATTTTAGTTGGATTTAGAATTAAAATTGTGGATATATTGGTTTGGGAAGAAACTGTAAGTAAATTGGGTGGAGGAAAAGAAAAGGGTGTGAGGCTTGCATAGTGGGCTGGAGGAGGATTCTGGGGGAGGAGAAAGAAAGGAAAAAAAAGGGCTGGTTTGGTTATGGACTGTGGTTGGAAGATTTCGGCCCAATTAGAAAGAAAGGTTAAAGAGGAGGCCAGCATGTGGGCCGCATAGCAGGGAGAAAAGGGAAATAAAAAGAAGGGCCTGGGGGGGCCGGGCTGGGCAGGGCGCAGGGAGGGGGCTGGGCAGATGGGTTTTGGGCTGGGAAAGGGGTTTTGGTTTGGGTTTTATTTTTTTTTAAAAAAACAGTTGAGTTTAGGTTTAAGGGAAAAAAATCTGTGTTAAATTAAATATAAAAAAAAGTAAGTTAAGAAAAAATGAAGACACTGAACATCTTAAATTTTTAGAAAAGAAGTGTTAATTATTTTATGAAACATAAATTAATTCGATATAAATAAATAAAGGAAGAATTTAATATTATAATATAAACTCATAAATATTTAAAACATTTCTAAGGATACTTGGAAAAAACAAAAGTAAAGATAAATAATTTTTTTAATAGGTAAATAATTTTATATTTGTACATGAGAGAGTAATAATTAAGAGGAGATAAGGAAAATTGTTGAAATGTGAAAATGAGAAAGGAAAGAATGTGTTCAGTGGGTTTAGAAAATAATTATTAATATATGATGTGTGGGAGTATGCATACACGTATATATGCACGTGTATGGGCGCGGGCATATATATGAGTATGGATGCACCAGATTATGCATGATTATGCATTTGCATTCATGGCACGAGCATTTCATTGGCCTATGT
This sequence comes from Eustoma russellianum, assembly GCA_036186865.1. Taxonomy (NCBI): domain Eukaryota; kingdom Viridiplantae; phylum Streptophyta; class Magnoliopsida; order Gentianales; family Gentianaceae; genus Eustoma; species Eustoma russellianum. The sequence goes on along the minus strand of AP025073.1, from coordinate 22,578,699 downwards.
GCCGTGTTGCCCTATGAGGCGTGTGGCCCTACGAGGCGTGTTGCCCTACGAGGCGTGTGGCCCTACGAGGCGTGTTGTCCTATGAGGCGTGTGGCCCTATGAGGCGTGTGGCCCGACGGGGCGTGTGGCCTGACGAGGCGTGTGGCCCGACGGGGCGTGTGGTAGGATTACCTCGAGGTTCATGCATTGCACGGTGGAGAGACAGGCATTTGTATGTGGAGATGTCGTTGCGTGTGACACAAGCATGCATCATGACATTGCATAATTGTTGTGTTGTGCTTTATTCAGAAGGAGGTGGAAACCTACTGGGTGATATTTCTATATCACTCACCCCTTTATTTTTTCCCCAGGTGAGCAGGAGTACGACTACATATACGTAGATGACAGAGCTGAGCTCGGACAATGGGGTAGTTAGAGCCAGAAGATGTTTACTTTGACAATTTTATTTCTTTTATGATGAGATGAAATAGTGGACTTAGAATTGTTACTTATTTGATGTTGAATTTGGGATGTTAAAATAAAATGAATGTTTATTTTATTTATTTCGTTTCCACTGCGAAATTTTCTACGTCGTTGCTGATGTTGAATTTGGGATGTTGAAATAAAATATTTTATTTATTTCGTTTCCGCTGCGAAATTTTCTACGTCGTTGCTGACGTGCAAGAGAATTGAGCGACGCTTTGTAGTTCTCGTAGTAGACTACGGCGGGTGCGCCGTTTCTGATGTAGGGTTCGGGAGCGGGGCGCTACAGGTGGTATCAGAGACAGGTTCCAGATCCGCCTCGAAAACGCCGGATTAACTAGATCACTTAGACTTAAGCTACGATCTTTTTCTTAAAAATGACAATTTTACCCCTGAGAAGCAATATATGCCTAAGTGATGATCTTAGACTTAAGTTATGATCGGGTTAAGGGGTACGAGGGTGAGCGATTGTTTCCTTAATTAATTACCATTCTGCCTCTAACTTTAGCATGAATTCCGTAAACGACATACTTTCCTAAATTACCCCTGAACCTTTGCATGCAACCCCCTAAGTTGTTAGAAATTCCTAAAATGCCTCCTAACTTAGCATGTATTTAAATAAATATATTTTCTACCGTTCTAATTTCTAAGAAAATGCCAGCAAGACATGAACAAGACGGTAATGGAGGAAATGGTGGTGAGAACCCTAGAAGCAGGGGATTATCCCAAGCACAAGAAGATGCAGAGGAGTGGTGGGGAAGCACAACTGACACCGTCGATCATATGGATATAATTTCATAATGAGTTTAAGAGGTATATGTGCAGACAGTACGATCTTCAAAGAATGGTTCTAGATCCACGATGGAAATGTAGATTCAGGTCATAATATTAGAAATTTAAGTTACGATTTGCTTTTAAGTCACAAACTTAGACATAAGTGATGATCTGAACGTAAGCGATGATCTTGAATATAGGTACTAGTCTCAGGTAGAAGCGATGACCCTGAATATAAGTCACAGACTTAGATGTAAGTGACGATTTTGATTAAGAGTTGATCTAAACATTAGACGACGATCTGGATATAAGTACTGATTTTAGTCATAAACATATATTAAGCATGATTTTAGAAATAAGACGTGATCTTAGACTTAGGAAATAATGACGCTAAGAACAATCCTTGAAATAAGTTATGATCCTAAACTTATGGAGTCGATCGGGTTAAGGAACACATGAACCTATGGCATACCATAACCAAAATACCCTACTGTAGACTTTATGTTGACATATTAATAGGTCAGGCGGTCACTCAAACTGCTTTATGGTAGCAGCAGCATGAGACTCGATACCATTATGGTAACTGAAGTTAGTTAGCAGTATGTCAGAACGCGACTAGATCTATGTTGAGATCGTAGATACTAAGGGATGATGTATAGTAGAATGGTAGAAACTAAGTAACGATCTATAAGCGATATGATCAGTAGAGTTTGGCGAAAGAGATTATTTATGGACTAGGGTTAAGATGTTGAATGTGGGATTATGAAAATAGGTCAAAGCAACTAGTATTACTAGAGATATTGATTAGTGTGATGAGTGGAATGATATACAAATCGTTGGTTAAGGGTTGACCTCGAGACATTTGACTTGAACTTTGTAGGAGTGAATTAAAACAACGTATGAATAAGTAGTGGTTGCCCTTCATATGAACTAAAATAAAAGTAATGGATCAAATAACCAAGTAACGAGGTACAGTGGATCAGTGTGACATGCAGAAGCATGGTGAATTAGAATTTCCTAAGTCAATTAATAGTTAGTATGACATACTAGAGTTGGACAATTTAGGTGAAAGATTTATAAGAAATGGTACATAAATGGATTTTTCACTAAAGGGGTGACTTAGAAAATAATTATACGAAGTATTGGAATATTATTTTCTTTTCAAATAGTTAAACGTTTTCGTATAAGCACGTACACCAAGATATATTTTATACTCCAAAGGTATTTCAATGATTTTTGCTACTAAACATTTCAACTAGTTCCAAATGTTAGTATATTACTTTACAAGGCTATATTCTTCTCCGAATTTGTATATCTACATAATGAAATTTCAACTACTCCGACAACTCCGGAAGATAGATATATTTCTTTTAAACATCGATGTTTTCAAAGAACGATATGTTTACATATTTAATATATTTCTCAAATTTTCGTTTAGGCATACTAATTTCTCTAAATAAATTTATTTGTCAACCATCGACATTGCAAGTATTGTATCATGTAATGTTTTTGAATAGATTCGTCTTCTTACGATGAACGTACTTAATTTGTGAAACAAAACAAAGTTTTCAGAATTTGTGTCTCTTTGTAATGAAAAAGAAAGCGTACTAAAATCATTTTGTTAAAAAAAAGTTTGAGATTGTTGTGTTTCAACTGTTTTAATGCAATACTTTGCAAAGTAAGTTGTACCGTTATTCGACAAATGGTTATTTGAGACACTACTTTGGGAAAACACATATATGATACCGTGAGTCATGTGTTTATAAAAATTAGAATGTATATTATTTCAAATAGTTAGAGCTATAGTTACGTAAACTACTTTAAAGTGAAGGAAATATGTCCATGCGCATACTTAGTATACTAGGTTGTTGATGATATATCTGAGAAAAGTAAGGACATGATCATAGAACTAGCTCGTAAGTGTATTAGAATTGATTTTGAGACTTGATTCTATATATATGAAGTGTAAGGAGTAATAAATCGGAGGACTATGGATATTTTAGACATGTGCTTATTTTGGACATGTAACTAGGAGATTAATCATATATGACAAGTTAAGAATTCGGAATTATAGACTACAATAAGTTGACTGATACACGTCAAATGGAGGTTTATAAGGTGTCATTATAGAGAATTAAGTTAAAGATTATAGTACATCTACGAACTGATTTTAGAGAGCTGCTGATGGCTGTAGATACAAGTACGTTATACACCGACGATTGGGTCATAGAACCTCGGTATGATGACAATACCCTTAAGTTGATTCAATAACCATAGGTAGATTAGCTTACAATCTTAAATAAGCAAAGAGAAATGGATTAGAAAAATGATTCTGAAGATTTAGTCCTATGTTGAGAAAGTGTAATGTGAACATATCAACGTATGCAACGGATGTATAGTTTGATCATTATCTAGGTGGATAAAACAAGTAGAATCATACTAAGTTATTGATTACACTAGACGCAAGTTTCGAGGTCGAAACTTATTGTAAGGGGGGTAGACTGTTACATCCCAGTTTTTCTTTAAAAAATTGTTAATTAAATTAAAACAAATGTGAGATAATATTTTTTTTAAAAAAAAAACAAACAAAACCTTTCAAGTTACCCCACATTTAATACCCTTCAATACTAACCTATCCTAATTAACTAAGGGGGGATGAACCTCTCACTTATCCTAAATATAAAAAAAGGCCAAAAGGCCAAGCATTAAAAAAAACAAGGCTGCCGTGAGTAGGCAAAAAGAGAAAAAAAAAATGGAGTGCTGAGAAGGAAAAGTGAGGAAAAGAAAAGAGAAGAAAAAAGAAATGAAAGAAAGAGGAAGGAGGGAGGATGGGTGTGAAGGCCAACACCACCACAACCACCACAACACCACCATTAGCTTTAGACTACAATCAAGAGGTAGGTGGCTTCTCTCTTTTTGAGTCAACTTCATATATGTTATTATTTGTTAATTGTTTTATTTGTGGTTATTTGGTATGTTATAATTTAAGTTGAGATGCTTATATGTTTTGGTAGTTTTTCTCCTAGTTGCATAAAAATGCTGTATAAATGCTTATGGTTTTATGATTCTCGGCAGTGACAAAAAAATGCTTTAAATATATGTATATATATGGGTTATATGAATAGGTTTTTAGGCAAAGTGCGTTATGTATTTATAATGTTCTTATTGGAGATATACATATACAGAGTAAAGGAATAAATAAATAAAAAGGAAAACATGTCTCAGCTGTTTGAAATTGCAAGGATTGGAATGGAGTATAATTTAAAGAAGTTAATCGAAATTTTAGTTGGATTTAGAATTAAAATTGTGGATATATTGGTTTGGGAAGAAACTGTAAGTAAATTGGGTGGAGGAAAAGAAAAGGGTGTGAGGCTTGCATAGTGGGCTGGAGGAGGATTCTGGGGGAGGAGAAAGAAAGGAAAAAAAAGGGCTGGTTCGGTTATGGACTGTGGTTGGAAGATTTCGGCCCAATTAGAAAGAAAGGTAAAAAAGGAGGCCAGCATGTGGGCCGCATAGCAGGGAGAAAAGGGAAATAAAAAGAAGGGCCTGGGGGGGCCAGGCTGGGCAGGGCGCAGGGAGGGGGCTGGGCAGATGGGTTTTGGGCTGGGAAAGGGGTTTTGGTTTGGGTTTTATTTTTTTTTAAAAAAACAGTTGAGTTTAGGTTTAAGGGAAAAAAACTGTGTTAAATTAAATATAAAAAAAAGTAAGTTAAGAAAAAATGAAGACACTGAACATCTTAAATTTTTAGAAAAGAAGTGTTAATTATTTTATGAAACATAAATTAATTCGATATAAATAAATAAAGGAAGAATTTAATATTATAATATAAACTCATAAATATTTAAAACATTTCTAAGGATACTTGGAAAAAACAAAAGTAAAGATGAATAATTTTTTTAATAGGTAAATAATTTTATATTTGTACATGAGAGAGTAATAATTAAGAGGAGATAAGGAAAATTGTTGAAATGTGAAAATGAGAAAGGAAAGAATGTGTTCAGTGGGTTTAGAAAATAATTATTGATATATGATGTGTGGGAGTATGCATACACGTATATATGCACGTGTATGGGCGCGGGCATATATATATGAGTATGGATGCACCGGATTATGCATGATTATGCATTTGCATTCATGGCACGAGCATTTCATTGGCCTATGTGCCGTGTTGCCCTATGAGGCATGTGGCCCTACGAGGCGTGTTGCCCTACGAGGCGTGTTGCCCTACGAGGCGTGTGGCCCTACGAGACGTGTTGCCCTATGAGGCGTGTGGCCCGACGGGGCGTGTGGCCTGACGAGGCGTGTGGCCCGACGGGGCGTGTGGTAGGATTACCTCGAGGTTCATGCATTGCACGGTAGAGAGACAGGCATTTGTATGTGGAGATGTCGTTGCGTGTGATACAAGCATGCATCATGACATTGCATAATTGTTGTGTTGTGCTTTTATTTATTTACTTAGTTATTCATGTCTATACATGTGCTACGTGCCATTTGTTGCCATATATGAAATTATTCGGAAGGAGGTGGAAACCTACTGGGTGATATTTCTATATCACTCACCCCTTTATTTTTTCCCCAGGTGAGCAGGAGTACGACTACATATACGTAGATGACAGAGCTGAGCTCGGACAATGGGGTAGTTAGAGCCAGAAGATGTTTACTTTGACAGTTTTATTTCTTTTATGATGAGATGAAACAGTGGACTTAGAATTGTTACTTATCTGATGTTGAATTTGGGATGTTGAAATAAAATGAATGTTTATTTTATTTATTTCGTTTTCGCTGCAAAATTTTCTACGTCGTTGCTGACGTGCTAGAGAATTGAGCGACGCTTTGTAGTTCTCATAGTAGACTACGGCGGGTGCGCCGTTTCTGATGTAGGGTTCGGGAGCGGGGCGCTACAGGCACAAGTGCACATGACATGTGGAAGTCATTAGAATTAAAGCATGAAGGTACAAAAGGTGTAAAAGAATCAAAAATAAACATACTTATGACTGAGTTAGAATCTTTCAAAATGTTGTCGTACGAATCCATAACATCTATAGATTTGAGAATTACTAACATTTTCAATGCTCTTGAAGCTTTAGGCAAATCATTCACGAACAATGAGAAGGTGCAAAAGGTGCTACGAAGCCTTCCTACTGAATGGGATCCTAAGGTCACGACAATGAAGAAACAAAGTCAATCTCTAAGATGGATGAATTAATCGGTTCACTCAGAGTATAAGAGGTAAAGTTAAACCAACGAAAGTCTGAATCGTCTATGTCATCCGGTAAGTCTATAGCTTTCAAAACAACTGAAATACATGCTAGTAATGATGATAGTCATAGTGATACTGAATTAGATGATGACTTGATATTGATAGCAAAAAAACTTACAAAGCTTTTTAAACGTCCTAATAGGAATAGACAATGTTCTTCTTCTTCTTTTCCTCAATCTAAGAAAAATAACTCTAACAACAACAAGTGGTATAATAAAGAGTTAAAGTGCTATGAAAGCGGTCAAAAAGGACATATTTCATATGATTGTCCGACAAAGAATAATAATAATAATAACAATAATAAACAAGCCAAGGACAAAGAGGCACAAACGACAAAGACAAAGGAGTTTAAGGCAAGGAAAGGGAAACGAGCAATGAAGGTGAGCACATGGAGCGACTCATCCGACTCAGAATCCAAAACTGAGGAAGCTCAAGTCTGCTTCGTATCAAATGAGGTAAGTTCTTTATCTGATAGTGATTCTGAAAATGAAATGACATTTGATGAAATGTATGAAGAATTTTTAAAAATGCATGCTCACTGTAAGAGGATCTCTAAAGAAAAGAAGAAACTAATTGAAGAAAATGACAAGTTGAAGAAGTCCAACTTAGAATTTTCCGATCAATTAGAATCTTTTTAACAAGAGTCTACTAATACTCTTGATTCTTTAGAGAATAAAATTGAATCACTTTGTAAAAATGAACAAAAGTTAAAAACGGAAAATAGTATGTTATAGTCTAAGTTAGAAAGTTGTGACAATGAGATAGTGCAACTCAAGTCTTCTAAACTTACCTTAGAAAAAATGCTAGAACAATTTAAATCGGGTGCAAATATGTTAGATACACTTATATCATCGTAAAAATATGGAAATGATAAAACTGGATTAAGATATAAAGAAGAAGATGACAAAGTTGATAAAAAGACTAAGTTTGTATCATCAACTACTAAACAACCTCATAAAGCAATAAAAACGACTTTGCCTGCTGAATCTTCTTCTACTCCTTCTACTTATTCTAAGGAAAAAATACAACACGCACCCACAAAAGTACATACATATCAACGTGCAACAAGGCCTAATTTTGCATCTAGACAACCTTGAAATTATGCCTACATGTATACAAATGCAACTAGACCGAATAAAATGCATACAACTTATTATGAACCTAAGTATAGACAACACTCATATAAGTCTTATAGAAATGCATATGAACATACATATAGAACGCCATTCAAGAAACAAAGTCACATGCCTTATACACATTATAAGATTCGGCCATCTTATAATAATTATCAACCATGGCAAAACATGTATAACAATGCATCTTCACTTATGTGGAATGATCATGTATATGCTAATCCTTTTTATTTTCCAAATTATAACAATGCAAAAAATGTGCCTAGAAGGTATGTCCAATTTTGGATACCTAAGGGATATCTAAACAAGGGTGGTGCTCCTAACATTCAAGGACCCAAATAAAGGGTACCTAAAACTTTGTCTCCATTGTAGGACAAACACAAGGAATGCAAGGAGGCAAAGTCAAAGAATCTAAAAACCAAATGGTTTTTAGATAGTGGATGTTCGAGGCATATGACGGGAAATCCCTAACTATTCACCGAACTTGAACATATTGATGGTGGAAAGGTGACATTCCGTGACAACAACAAAGGAAAAGTTGTTGAAAAAGGAACAATCGGGGACCCTAACACATTTCAAATACGAAATGTGTTGTTAGTAAGCAATCTCTCTCATAATTTATTTAGTATTTCTCAGTTTATAGATTGTGGTTATAATGTCTCTTTTCTTCCCAATTCATGTGATATAATAAATGAAAAAGGAGAAATAGTTTTAGGAAATAGAGATGGTAGTATTTATACTCTTACCTTAGATAATATGTTAGATGCTAAGGTTAAGTGTCTAATATCACATGACTTAGATGTGAATTTATGGCATAGAAAATTAGGCCACATAGGAATTTCAACCATTAAGAAATTATCTAATAAAAATTTAATTAGAAGTATGCCTAAGTTAGATAATTTTCAAATGTGTGAAACATGTATTAAAGGAAAACACATTGAAGAAACATTAAAACCGAAACATGAAGTGAGTACTTGTCATATACTAGAATTGCTTCACTTAGACTTATTTGGTCCAAGTAGGACAAGAAGTCTAGGTGGACACTACTATATGTGTGTCATAGTAGATGACTACTCACGCTACACATGGACATTGTTTTTAACACACAAAGACGATGCTCCATTAGCAATCGAAAAACTTATTAATCAACTTGAAAACATTTACGAAGAAAATGTTAAACGAATTAGAAGTGATAGAGGTGGAGAATTTAAAAACAAAGATGTAATCAAATTTTGTGAATTATATGGAATAAAACATGAATTCTCACCACCTAGAACATCACAACTCAATGGAGTTATTGAACGTAAAAATAGAACCATTCAAGAAGTTGCTAGAATAATGTTATGTGAAAATAAATTACCTAAGTATTTATGGGCTGAAGCTGTTAGTTGTGTATTCTATATTATAAATAGGCTTTCAATTAGAAAGAAATTAAATAAAACACCTTATGAGTTGTTAAACAATAGACAACCTAAAATAGATTATCTTAAAGTATTTGGATGTAAGTGTTTTGTGTTGAACACTAAGGATAATCTAGACAAATTTGAACAAAAGTCTATCGAATGTATATTTGTTGGTTATTCAACTAATTCTAGAGCATATAGGTGTTATAATCCTGCATCTAGAAAAATAATTGAATCTATACATGTGAAATTCAATGAAAATGCATACTTTCAAGTTAGTGATACAACTCAAAATAAACATAAGAATAACGTTGAAAATATGTTTGATGATGATGCATTACTTGAGCCTGTACTTGATCATCTAGAACCAACTCCCCCTGAACAAGATATGCATGAACCCTTAGATGAAACAAATGAAGAGACTTTGTAATTGGAAGATAATAATGATTCAATTGTATACGACAATGTTCACACTAATGAAACATTTAAACAAGATGAGGGTGAACCTAATCAATCTAGGAATTGATGGCACCCTAAAGAATTAATCATTGAGGATCCAAGTGTTGGGGTTAGAACATGTAGAAATATTGGTCAACCTGAACGACATAGCTTAATCTCACACTTAGAACCTAAGAATGTAAAAGAAGCCTTAAGTAATATGTCCTAGATAGATGCCATGCATGAGGAATTGAACCAATTCACAAGGAACAACGTGTGAGACTTAGTACCTAAACCTGAAGACAAGTCTATAATAGGAACTAAATGGGTCTTTATGAATAAAATGGATGAACAAGGAAATATTTCAAGAAATAAGGCTAGGCTAGTCGCACAAGGTTATAATCAACAAGAAGTAATAGATTATGAAGAAACCTTTGCACCCGTTGCACGACTAGAAGCAATTAGATTGTTACTTGCGATTGCAAGTCTAAGCAACATCAAACTCTTCCAAATGGATGTCAAGAGTGCATTCTTGAAAGGATACATCCAAGAAGAGGTGTTTGTGAAACACCCTCATGGATTCGAAGATCCAAAGAATCCTAACCATGTTTATAAGCTTAAGAATGCTTTATATGGTTTGAAACAAGCTCCAAGAGCTTGGTATGATAGATTTGCAAACTTTCTCATTGCAAATAATTATCAAAGGGGCACCATAGACAACACGTTATTCTTAAGAAGAAAAGATAATGACTTGTTGATAGTTCAAATATATGTAGACCATATTATCTTTGCTTCAACTAACCCTACCTTAGTAAAAGACCTCGAAGGATGTATGAAGTCAGAATTTGAAATGTCAATGGTAGGAGAATTGAACCACTTCGTAGGGCTTTAAATCAAGCAAACCTCTCAAGGAATTCACATTAGCCAACTTAAGTATGTCAATGATATGATTAAGAAGTTTGGCTTTGAAGAGTTGAAACCTACAACTACCCCCATGAGTGTTAGCACCAAACTAGATAAGGATGAAAATGGTAAACCTTTTGATGACACACTTTATAGGTCTATGATTGACTTATTGTTATACTTAACTGCATCAAGACCTGACATCATGTTTAGTGTGTGTATATGTGCTAGGTTTCAATCTTTTCCCAAGGTATCACATTACAATGCAGTAAAAAGATCTATAGATATCTTAAACACACACCTCACTTAGGACTGTGGTATGATAGAAACGCTAAGTTGGAATTACACGCATATAGTGATGCTGATTATGTTGGTTGCAAATTAGATAGAAAATCCACTACTTGTCAATTCATAAGAACCAACTTGATCTCTTGGTTTTCTAAAAAGCAAGCTAGTGTAGCACTTTCTACCACTGAAGCCGAGTATATAGCATTGAGTTTGTGTACTACCCAAATACTCTGGCTTAAACAGTAACTTAGTGATTTTGGCATTAAAATGAATAAGATTCCAATTTTCTGCGATAGCACAAGTGCAATCAATCTTTCTCGGAATCTGGTGCTTCATTCTAAGGCCAAACACGTTGAGTTGTGATACCACTTCCTTCGAGATAATGTTCAAAAAATGAGTTTATAGTTATAAACCATATAAGAACTGATCAAAAAATAGCTGATATCTTCACCAAACCCCTTAATCAAGCCACTTTTGAAAACTTATGAGCTAAGTTAGGTATGATGACTTATGATACCATTGCATAGTTCTATCTTTTGCATGATTTTCAAAATAAAGGAGGAGATAGAATAAGAACATGATTTTAGTTGGTAAGTCATAATTTGTTGAGTAATATGCTAAGTTTCAATTGGTATAAGCTAAGTTTCAATTGGTGTAAGTTGAGCATAGGTTATGGGGGAGAGTATAATTTAAGGGGGAGTACATGAGCATATGAATACATGAGAGTTCAAAATTTAACAACAATGTGAAAACAATTGGTAATTGGTTGGAGGTTAGTTTCTAAAACAATTGGTACAACTTTGGTGAAACAATTGATAGATTTATAATAAACAATTGGTTATAAGTTGTGACATTAAAATCATGTTAGGTTATTTTGAAAATCATCCAAAAGGGGGAGAATGTTGAAAAATATGTTTGGATAATTTTCAAAGTCATGGTTTTAAGTGGTGAATGCTTAAAAATGTCACACATGGTGTTATATGTGGTTAAAAGTTGAAAAAGTTGACATCGATCTCTCAGGTTGTTGCACATCGATCGATATATGTACATAGATCCCTCACATCGATCGATCCATGCAAGGCAGTGAAAGTTCAAGACCTTACTGTGAGACATCAATCTCTAAACCTGAGACACATCGATCGATCGATGTACATAGAACCCTCACTTCGATCGATCAATGTATGTCAGAATCAAATTCTAAACCTTACTGTGAGACATTGATCTCTCAAACTGAGGCACTTCGATCGATCGATGTCTAGGGTTTTTAGAAATATTTTTCTAAAATGTGATAAAATGGTTTTTTTAATTTGTATATGATTTATACATGTTCATTTTGTGTATATTATGTGTTTTTGGTGATTTTAAACGTCTTGTGACTAACACGCCTTAGAAGTTTCTACAACTTACCAAAAGGGGCAAAATTGGTAGTTTGAGTTTTGTAGGAATATGATATGGTGGATATATATCAAGAACTGATTCTTATTATATTTATCAAGACAAAGGCGGTATTATATTCATTTCTGACCGTCGGGGTCATTTCTGGAGTTTTCTTATACCAGGAGCATTTTGGTCATTTCACCCCCGAGGGTATTTTTGGTATTTTCACTCAAGGAATCTCTTGAGCATATTATTATCTTTATGATGGAGCTGAATTATTATTCATTTGAAGATTATATGGTGATTTCTTATCTTATTCTCTCAACTGATGATGTTATTGACTATAGCTGGATATGTGACGATCTGAGATGTCACATTCTATTTCTATCTTGAAGACTCTATCTTATATGTTATTGGAGGTTATTATTCATCATTTTTCAGAGATATCAAAGGTGTTAAAGGTGTGGAAATGATCACTACGTACAAGAAGAAATAGTTGGAATTTTGGTGTTATATATTGACATAATCTTGTCAATTATTATTTGGTGATTTCTTCTTCAAAAATCTGAGTCGATATACAAATATATATGTCCAAAAACGTGATTAATCAGGTGGATATGATGTGGCATTCATTTTATAGCTTGGTGACAAGTGGACCAACCAAAAAGGAGCTAGTTGGCAAAAATTGCCAACTAGGAAAAATCAGATTATACCCAACGGCTATGGCTGGGTTTTGGAGCTGTTTTGGTTTGAATTTTTCAACTCCCACATGCCTATTATCTTGCCAAGGAGTTCAGGATATAGTGAATTTGGTATGACTATTATCCTACTACTTTATCTTTACATTTTATTTACTATTCCAAGGTGAAATTTTCGGTCATGCTGAATTGTCAAGGTGGACCAACTATGTTGTCTTATTTTGCCAAGTGTACAAGGCCAACCAATGATGCGAAGACTTTTGGACTTGATGATGAAGATGGTGACATATTGGAAGTCTTATCTCCAAGGCTCAATTCACACTATAAATAGAGGCAATGGTGAAGAAGATGAAACACACTTGAAGCTTACAAGCATTTGTTGAATTGTCTAGCTATCATCTTCTTGTTGTTGTTTTTCTTGTTTCATTCTTTGTAGCAAGGGTGTTTTTGTTGTTTTTGTTGAGTTACAAGCCTCTTGAACTTCATTTGTAATATTGATTATCCATTTCTATAAGGCTATATCAATAGGTTGTAGAGGTGTTGCAACTAAGGTGATTATCCAAGTCTTGAATAGGGTTGGCGTATAACCCAAGGTGTAGAGAAAAAGGGGTTTGAGTGATTTTCAAAGACATGATTTAAATGTGCACAAAAACGAGCATAAGATAAATGTACATAATATACGAGCATAAGATAAATGTGCATTGCTTATTACTTGCCTTATATAGTTCATATATTATGTTGCCGTACTAACGAGCCATGAAGCGTTAAAGCTTACATCATATGGCAAACATTTGTTGTGTTTACACTATTTTCAGGTGCCACCATTAATGAACTAAACTAGTTCATTAAGTGAAGTACTTAGTTAATTAAACTAAGTAGTTCATTGAAGGAAGCTACATTTGGAAAAGGCACAAAGGCAACAAGGCTAAGGAAGGAAAGTCTTCTCCTCCTCCTTTCATTAAATATACACGCCACACATATATATTAATACATATATTTTCAGATTTTTTTGAAGGCACATGCACATGTATTCCAACGTACTACCGACACGTTATATATTTTACGTACGTACGTTAACGTCACACCACTGTACTTAACTCGTATTTATGAGTATATTCAGGTCTTATATCATATGATATAAGTCATGGGGATGATAAATTAGATACGACATGTTAAAAGGTTCTAAACCGAAAACTGTCGTATCGGGCGAATACTGAAACTTCGCCAACGTGTCACGTACTTGCCATAAATAAATGGCCAGCCCCTATACTTCAAAAATCATGAACAATTTCGTGCCTAGGGTGATATTTTCAGCCAAAAATTCTTTCCATGTTGGCACACACAAATCACCCCACATTAAGGCCAAAATGTGAAGATTCCAATTTTAATTTTGTCACATGTTAATGGCGCCACTTTAGACCAGCCAAGTGCTGAGATTTAAAGTATATATTATAAATATTATGTGTAACATAATATATATAACATGTGCAAAATTTGGAATTTAATTAGAGAAAAATCGGGTAATCGATAAATATCGAAAATTCGGTTTTCTACGTACACAACACATGGAACATTTTTGGCACATCATACGACACGTATCTAGACACGTTTTACATATGTCATACATCTTAAAGTGTTCTAGAAAATTAAATTAAGGGCTGATTGGAATATAACATGTGTGTATTATTAAATGTGCACTATTTTACAAAGTTAGCAAAAATAAATTTCAGCACATGCACATACACTACGCAACGCCCCTACAGCTGAGATGGAGCTTATTTAGAGCCTTGTTGGCATATTGATTTGTCAAGAATCAATCATACAATGTTGGTGAATTAAAGAGAGAAGCTACAAATGGTAAGATTTCAAACTTTGTCTCACTTATAACACATGCTGAAAATTTCAGCATGTGTAAGTATGGCTGGCCGAAATTCTCACATTAAAAGGATATATTTTATCATCTTGAATTATGTGATTGATTGGGAGAAGAAATGGAAGTAATTTGAATATTATTTAAATTCATAAAGTGTGATATTTTATATATATCACACATGCTGAAAATTTTTCAGCATGTGTAGTATGTATAATGGCCGAAATTGAGGCCATGTGGGAGACCAAAGTTCATTTCCAAATTGATCAAGATAATTGCTATCAATTGGTGATTCATTTTAATTAGAAAAATCAAAGAAAAATGGAATTATTTTGAATTGTATAACCATGTAACACATGCTGAAAATTCAGCATGGTAGAACTCCATTGTGGCCGATTTTCATACTTAGTAAGGAAGAAATTTTGTCTTGCAACATTTATGTGACAATCTTGAGCTTTATGGAAAATTATTTTGTGATTGATATTGGCACATGTTTAAGTGATATATTCAGATTTTTTCAAGTCATCAATGATGACAATATCCAACCAATCATGAAGTGCCAAGTAAGCAAAGCTTAAATGATCATCCAATAAGAAGATGCCAAGTAAGCAAGACCATGTCACAATGATGTCTTATATTCTCCCAAGGACTTAGAAGATAATTTCCAAGAGGGGGAGGCACCAAGGGTGGACAGCCATGCAAGGTTAAAAGGAAAGAAGTTGAGCAAAAACAAGACAAGCACAAGCATTGCAAAATCAAGTGATCAAAACGCCTAGCCTCTCTTCTTCTACTCTTTCTTTCTTTCTTCTTCTTGAAATCCTATTGTATTCATATTTTCAATCTTGAATAGGCTTGTTATAGACCACCACATATTCTATATCTTTGTAAAATATTGATCAAGGTGTGATCAATCTTCATTCTTGTGAGGTGGTGGTGTTCGTGCATATTGTATTCATAGTACAAGGTTTGTAAAGGGTTGGAGTTGGTGTGTAACTCCATCAACCCTGTGGTGAGGTGTATTGCGTGTGTGTGACTAGTGTGAACCAAGGAAGGTGTTCCTTGAAGACTGGAGTAGTTTGTTTATAACCGAACCAGTATAAAATTCTTGGTGCCATTTACTTTCAGCATTTACTTTCTGTTACTGCACAGTTTACTCTTTTTGTTGGCGTTCGTAAAAATAGTAAAAAAACTTTCAAAAATCACGAACATTTCCAGAAACATAGCCACACGTTCTAGGGTTAATTTGGCATAAGTTGCAACCCTTTTGGATAAGTATAAGTCGATCAAACATCAAAAGTTCTGAGACTAGTGCAGTCTGATTTTCAGACTTGCAAAGGTTGAGACTTTGATTGTAATTGACCTACTTCCCAAAAGAATTTTGCAAAACTGTTTCAACCCACTTGAATATAGTATATAAGGAGTTAGTGGTTAAAGTTTCAGAGCATTTGGACTTACACACAAATAGGAATAAATTTTTCAAAACCGTCTACCGTTTCTGACAGATTCGCGCAATCTGATCACCAACGGTTTTTGAAGGGGTTAAAGGTTGAATTTTAATTTGAAATTTTTAGGGGACCCTCATAACATCTGAGGCTAAGTTCTCTAAAAATTTTAGAATTTTTGGAGACCTATAACCTGGTTTTAAAAAGCGTTGTAAAACTGATCCTGGAAACAGAATCTGTTTTCAGAAGTTGAGTTGTTTAGTTTTAAACAAATTTTAAAAACCACACTTTCCGCACCACCTATTCAACCCCCCCCCCCCTTCTAGTGGTTCCTTGCAGATCCTACAAGTGGTATCATAGCACAGGAACACTCACTACGAAGGATCTAACGATTCAGTGAGATGGCATCCACTAGCTATAACACCGTGCAAGAAGGAATGTCAACCATAAGGCCTCCTCTCTTTGACGGTGAGTCTTTCGTTCAATGGAAGGTAAGAATGAAACTTTTCTTTATGACAATTGATATTGATCTTTGGTCAATTATAGAAGATGGTCCATTTATTCCATCAAAGTTGTCCACTTTAGATAGAGTCACATTAGAGGTCGTTAAGCCTAGCAAGAGTACACTAGTGATGATAAAAAGAGACTAAGCATGAATGCTAGGGCTATGCAGTTACTTTTAAATGGACTAAGTAAAAGTGAATCAAGCTATGTTTCAAATTGTTCTAGTGCACAAGAAATGTGGAGAATACTTGAAATGAAACACGAAGGCACTAGTCAAGTAAAAGAGTCCAAGATCAACATGCTAATGTCCACACTCGAGTCATTTAAATTATTGCCTAATGAATCTATCGTTGATATGGATCTTCGCTTGACTAACATCTACAATTCTCTTGAGTCTCTTGGCAAAGCCTTTACTATGCAGGAAAAGGTACAAAAGGTCTTGCGAATGCCTTCCATCCGTGTGGGACTCTAAAGTAACTGCCATAGAAGAAAGCAAAGAGACTAAATCGATTAAGATGGAAGAACTAATTAGATCACTTAAGGTATATGAAAACAAACTCGCTTTAAGACATTCTGAGTCTATTTCTAATAATGATAGGGTTATAGCATTTAAATCAAATGAATATGTCGTAGATGATAGTGACATAGATTCCGATGATGAGGACTTAATCACGATGGCTAGAAGATTAAGAAAAATATTGAGAAAATCGATTAAACATAAGACTACCTCATCTAAGGATCATAAAAATAAAAATAAGGAAATAAAGTGCTATGAATGCGGCAAACTTGGACATCTATCATATGACTGCCCTAATAAAGAAAAGCAAACAAACAAATACCCTGACAAGGATCGGAACAAGAATATACTCGTCTCAGAACCTAAGCAAAGGAGAAGAGCCTTCAAAGCTTCCACTTGGAGTGACACATCCGACTCTGAGATTGATGATACGGAAGAACACAAGGCACAAGTATGCTTTACATCTAAAGCATCAAATGAGGTATCTTCCGACTCTGATTCCGATTCTGAATGTTCTTATGATGATTTATTTAGTCAATATTTAGAATTGCATAAGTTTTCAAAGACTCTTGCAAAAGAAAAGAAGCGATTAATTGAAGACAAGAAATTGTTAGAATCTTCTAACAAAAATCTTGTGTCTCAATTAAACGATTCAAAAGAAGAGTCGTCATGCATTATAAATTCATTAAAATCTGAAATTTCATCATTGACATCCAAGAACACTGAATTGAAATCCAAAATTTCGAACTTGAAATCAAGGAATGCGGATGTAGAGAAAAAGGTGAAACAATTTAACACGGGATCTAACATGCTGCATCGCATTATCTTATCACAAAAGCATGACAGTGACAAAACGGGTTTGGAATACGTTGACACTAATGAAGTATCCACCAAACCAACTAAGTTTGTTGCGTCTAAGAAAATAGACACCCCAAAGCCTCAAATGGCGTCTAAGATGACGCAAAAATTTCCTATTCCCTGATCACGCCCC
This sequence comes from Eustoma russellianum, assembly GCA_036186865.1. Classification (NCBI taxonomy): domain Eukaryota; kingdom Viridiplantae; phylum Streptophyta; class Magnoliopsida; order Gentianales; family Gentianaceae; genus Eustoma; species Eustoma russellianum. The sequence continues at coordinate 22,560,639 of AP025073.1, read as the reverse complement.
ACTTCTTCATCATATCATGCGAAATACAATTTTGTACCATATAGATATGAAAAGAAAAGAGTGATGCATACACGGCATTCATTCCATCCACGCACTACGCACACAAACACAAGGACATATCAAAAATGTCCTACATATAATACGTATAAAGGAGTTCTTGGCCAAAGGCCAGATACAGTTGCACCTAAAGTTTATTATGTTGTGCTTTCATCACCTCTCTCACCTTTTGGAAGACCTAAAAGGGTCACCCAAATTTGGGTACCAAAAGGAACATTTTTAAAGGGTTGAATAAATAACCCTTACGAACGCACGTTATATGAAATGCATGATTTTTTTTCATCTTTACAGGCATCTTTTGATTTATTTTTCAAAATAAAGGGGGAGAGATAGCATGATTTAAGGGAGAGAGAGATACTAATTGCATAAATTAAGGGGGAGCGGCTCAGAATTTAAAATTCAAGTGTTGATTTTATGCATGTCTGAAGGGGGAGCGATAGCATTTAAATCATGTGCATAAGTTATTTTGAAAATCATCAAAAGGGGGAGATTGTAGAGAAAAAGGGGTTTGAGTGATTTTCAAATACATGATTTAAATGTGCACAAAAACGAGCATAAGATAAATGTGCATAATATACGAGCATAAGATAAATGTGCATTGCTTATTACTTGCCTTATATAGTTCATATATTATGTTGCCGTACTAACGAGCCATGAAGCGTTAAAGCTTACATCATATGGCAAACATTTGTTGTGTTTACACTATTTTCAGGTGCCACCATTAATGAACTAAACTAGTTCATTAAGTGAAGTACTTAGTTAATTAAACTAAGTAGTTCATTAAAGGAAGCTACATTTGTAAAAGGCACAAAGGCAACAAGGCTAAGGAAGGAAAGTCTTCTCCTCCTCCTTTCATTAAATATACATGCCACACATATATATTAATACATATATTTTCAGATTTTTTTTAAAGGCACATGCACATGTATTCCAACGTACTATCGACACGTTATATATTTTACGTACGTACGTTAACGTCACACCACTGTACTTAACTCGTATTTATGAGTATATTCAGGTCTTATATCATATGATATAAGTCATGGTGATGACAAATTAAATACGACACGTTAAAAGGTTCTAAACCGAAAACTGCCGTATCGGGCGAATACCGAAACTTCGCCAACGTGTCACGTACTTGCCATAAATAAATGGCCAGCCCCTATACTTCAAAAATCATCAAAAATTTCGTGCCTAGGGTGATATTTTCAGCCAAAAATTCTTTCCATGTTGGCACACATAAATCACCCCACATTAAGGCCAAAATGTGAAGATTCCAATTTTAATTTTGTCACATGTTAATGGCGCCACTTTAGACCAGCCAAGTGCTGAGATTTAAAGTATATATTATATATATTATGTGTAACATAATATATATAACATGTGCAAAATTTGGAATTTAATTAGAGAAAAATCGAGTAATCGAAAAATATCAAAAATTCGGTTTTCTACGTACACAACACATGGAACATTTTTGGCACATCATACGACACGTCTCGACACGTTTTACATATGTCATACATCTTAAAGTGTTCTAGAAAATTAAATTAAGGGCTGATTGGAATATAACATGTGTGTATTATTAAATGTGCACTATTTTACAAAGTTAGCAAAAATAAATTTCAGCACATGCACATACACTACGCAACGCCCCTACAGCTGAGATGGAGCTTATTTGGAGCCTTGTTGGCATATTGATTGGTCAAGAATCAATCATACAATGTTGGTGAATTAAAGAGAGAAGCTACAAATGGTAAGATTTCAAACTTTGTCTCACTTATAACACATGCTGAAAATTTCAGCATGTGTAAGTATGGCTGGCCGAAATTCTCACATTAAAAGGATATATTTTATCATCTTGAATTATGTGATTGATTGGGAGAAGAAATGGAAGTAATTTGAATATTATTTAAATTCATAAAGTGTGATATTTTATATATATCACACATGCTGAAAATGTTTCAGCATGTGTAGTATGTATAATGGCCGAAATTGAGGCCATGTGGGAGACCAAAGTTCATTTCCAAATTGATCAAGATAATTGCTATCAATTGGTGATTCATTTTAATTAGAAAAATCAAAGAAAAATGGAATTATTTTGAATTGTATAACCATGTAACACATGCTGAAAATTCAGCATGGTAAAACTCCATTATGGCCGATTTTCATACTTAGTAAGGAAGAAATTTTGTCTTGCAACTTTTATGTGACAATCTTGAGTTTTATGGAAATTATTTTGTGATTGATATTGGCACATGTTTAAGTGATATATTCAGATTTTTTCAAGTCATCAGTGATGACAATATCCAACCAATCATAAAGTGCCAAGTAAGCAAAGCTTAAATGATCACCCAATAAGAAGATGCCAAGTAAGCAAGACCCTGTCACAATGATGTCTTACATTCTCCCAAGGACTTAGAAGATAATTTTCAAGAGGGGGAGGCACCAAGGGTGGACGGCCATTCAAGGTTAAAAGGAAAGAAGTTGAGCAAAAACAAGACAAGCACAAGCATTGCAAAATCAAGTGATCAAAACGCCTAGCCTCTCTTCTTCTACTCTTTCTTTCTTTCTTCTTCTTCAAAGCCTATTGTATTCATATTTTCAATCTTGAATAGGCTTGTTATAGACCACCACATATTCTATATCTTTGTAAAAGATTGATCAAGGTGTGATCAATCTTCATTCTTGCGAGGTGGTGGTGTTCGTGCATATTGTATTCATCGTACAAGGTTTGTAAAGGGTTGGAGTTGGTGTGTAACTCCATCAACCCTGTGGTAAGGTGTATTGCGTGTGTGTGACTAGTGTGAACCAAGGAAGGTGTTCCTTGAAGACTGGAGTAGGTTGTTTATAACCGAACCAATATAAAATTCTTGGTGCCATTTACTTTCAGCATTTACTTTCTGTTACTGCACAGTTTACTCTTTTTGTTGGCGTTCGTAAAAATAGTAAAAAAACTTTCAAAAATCACAAACATTTCCAGAAACATAGCCACACGTTCTAGGGTTAATTTGGCACAAGTTTCAACCCTTTTGGATAAGTATAAGTCGATCAAACATCAAAAGTTCTGAGACTAGTGCAGTCTGATTTTTAGACTTGCAAAGGTTGAGACTTTGATTGTAATTGACCTACTTCCCAAAAGAATTTTGCAAAACTGTTTCAACCCACTTGAATATGGTATATAAAGAGTTAGTGGATAAATGTTCAGAGCATTTGGACTTACACACAAATAGGAATAAATTTGTCAAAACCGTCTACCGTTTCTGGCAGATTCGCGCAATCTGATCACCAACGGTTTTTGAAGGGGTTAAAGGTTGAATTTTAATTTGAAATTTTTAGGGGACCCTCATAACATCTGAGGCTAAGCTCTCTCAAAATTTCAGAATTTTTGGAGATCTATAACCTGGTTTTAAAAAACGCTTTAAAACTGATCCTGGAAACAGAATCTGTTTTTAGAAGTTGAGTTGTTTAGTTTTAAACAAATTTTAAAAACCACACTTTCCGCACCACCTATTCAACCCCTCCCCCTTCTAGTGGTGCCTTGCAGATCCTACACAGGGATCATGCTTGGTTCTTGTTGTAGGGTGATTTATTTCATAGTGAAATCCAAGGAAAGGTGTTCCTTGGGACTGGAGTAGGTCACATTGACCGAACCAGGATAAATCCTCGGTGTTCTTGTCTTGTTTCTTCATTTCTGTTTTCTGTCTGTTTTTACTGCAGTTTTCAGACAACTTCTCACAATTTGAAAAAATAGATAAACACTTTCAAAATTCGTGATCTTTGGTGGAGTTATACTTCAGACTGTTAGCTTTCATTCGCAACAAGAATTACTTGATTTGAGCGAGAGAAAATTAGCTTTTCAGTCTTTGTAAGATAATTGCTCCAATCTGGCTGCAATCTGACCAGTTTTGAGAAAACTTAAATTCTGTATTTATCAAGAATTGTTTAAGGTAAGGGACTTTTGGAAACATCATTGACACATCCTAAGGAGTGTTTCGGTATAAAGATCAACCTTTTTGGTTGAGTATTCAAAAAGAAACACGTTTTTCAAAATCAGCAACATTCTGTCCAATTCAATCCAGATTGACCATCTGAATCTTTTTAAATGTTTGAAGGGCCAACAATCTTATTTTTGTCTAATTTTTGGACAGAGTCTTGTTAACACATTGAAGTTAAGTTCTGAAAAGGTTCATAATATTTGTATTTGTGTACAATTATTTGAATTTTTCAAAAACGGGTTCTGAATCTGAGGTGGTCTCAGATTCTGTGTTCAAAGGGGATTTTTATAAATGATTGTAGTGTAATTTCCGCTAACCACTATTCAACTCCCCCTCTTGTGGTGTTTATTGCAGGTGCACGGTCCAACACATTACACCCAATTGTTGGAAGATGTTGGGATGACTCCAAAGAAGCCCTAATGTTGTAGATGATTGGTAGATGGAATTGAGGTTCTATATTGATTTTGAATTTATTATGCAGTTTAAAGATCACATGTGTTGTGTATTTACTTCCGTTTCTTGTTTGCTTTTCAGCAATAATGTCTAACATTAAAGACATTACTATATTGAACGGTTCAAATTATAAGCAGTGGAAAGATCAACTTGAGATTTTTCTGGGGATTGCTGATCTTGACACTGCGTTGCCGATAGACCGCCCAGTTGTGCTAACAGATGATAATAGAAGTGAGGAAAAAGCTCACATGCCCTGTTAGGTCTGTATCAAACACTTTAAAGAGGAATGGGTGAATAGAGTGCTGGGCAGATTTTCTTGTATTTGGCTAAACTCAAATGGAATTCAAAATCAATGCAAAAATGACAGATGAGAGACAATGAATGAGTACACCGGATTATGCTCCACTCCACATAGTTGCCAAAGTGGATTTTCAATAACTACTCTTCTTATTATACTTAATAAGAACAACAACAGCAATACTTACACTAACAACTTAGTGTAAGCAACCACTACGACAACTTCTTGCACAAAACAATCTTGTGCAACTACAACAACTTCAGCTCTAAGCAAGAACACCTTCTTGCTATGTCACAACTTCAACAAAGTTCTCTCAAGAACTTTCTCACAGTAGGTTTAAGGAAGTAGTGGGGCTTACACTTTCTCACTAGTCTAAACACAAGCAAGAGATGAAATATTTATGATTCCTCTTATGTTAGAGTTACAATCTCTCAATATACAACAATGAAAAACAAATAAAGGGCTTAACAAGTTTTAAGCACTTTTACACAAGTGAAAGAAATTTACAACAATATAGAATGAAACTTGATAATGGTGAAAGTGTATATTTGCCTCATCTGAGCTTCTTCTATTTATAGAAGGTCCTAACCACATTGTCTCCTCTATATCTTCAAGTCAATCCAAAGTCTTGATAATTTGAAAATGGCCTTTAGACACTCTATGGATTGATTTGATCCTCAAAAACCGCCCTAGAGAATGTTAGATATGGATACAATAGTCAAAGAAGCATGTATTATGTTAGCAAAAAGTCCACAAGAAATTTGAGCAAGATTGGATAGAGAAAACACCATGAATCTCCTTTGTGTTTTGTTCCAACAGTCATAAAAATTAGAATTCTGGGAGACATGGATTGATCGATGTGTCTGGCTTGAGAGATCGATGACCTCCAGAGAGGTTTCAGTTTTGAACCTGCCATACATCGATCGACCGAAGTCTTTCTCTGAGAGACTGATGTGACATCGATCGATCGATATCTTTCAGACTGAGAGATCGATGTCTTCTAGAGAGGTTCCAGTTTTGAACCTTTGCCACATCGATCGATCGATGTCCCTCAGTTTGAGAGATCAATGTTGGACAGAAAGGTTCCAACCTTAGATAACTCCAACATGGGTCGATCTATGTCTCTCCTTGAGAGACGAATGCATACATCAATCGATCCATGTAAGAGATTGATGTCTCATAGTATGTTTTCTCATTTAGCTTTAAATTCCAAGTGTGAATTTCCTTTTTAACTGATTCAAAACATCTTTTTACATCATCAAAGCATTTCATAACCCAAAAATCTCTCCCTTTTTTATGATTTCAAAACCAAGACTCTTAAAAGATGTTTTTGCTTGAAAATTTATATTTGAGCTGGCTAACAGTTTTAAAATTAAAATTTTCAATCTCCCCTTAGTCCATGCATTTTATGCTCCCTTTAAAGACACAACATGTTGGCATATCCACAACTCCCCCTCAATAAGTAATCTTCTCAAAATCAATGGATATGTTGAAAATTTCAAAATACTCCCCCTCAACCAAAACATGCATCAAATGCAAGTGCAATGTGTGCATCAAGTGCAACATATATGCCAAATATGCTAAAATTTTCATTTTTACTTTAAGCAATCAAGCATATATGTATCATGTGCATTTCCATCAAGCAACTATATTCCATCGTGCATATTATAATATAAGCAGGCCTAAATATCAAGTTAACAAATACCAACATCAATGTAAGCATACCAACTTCTCCTCCTTTTTGAAAGCATCAAAACCAATAATTAAAGATAATCATACGATGTCATTAAACAACAAAGTTTATCAAATCCATAACATGCTAATATGAGCTATCTAAGCTAAAAGCTAAAATAGGAAATGGGGATGAATGGGGGATATGAGGCCTAGTCTTTATCTGAGGAGAAGGTCGATCCAGGAATGCACGCCTTTATCTTTGTTTTGAGCTTGGCAAATCTCGATTCATGCACCGTCACTTTGCTTCGTAGCTCACCCACCTCTTGTTCAAGGGTAATGACTTGAGCTTGAAGTTCTGAAATATTGGAGCTCATGCCACTCAGTCCTTCTTGGGGTTCGGGCATAGGATTTTGTGCCTCTTCTAGATCGCTTGCCTCTTCAGCCACTTCTTCTTCTTGTGCTCGTCCCTTCATAGCTTCCTTCCTAGCCTTGAGCACTTGTTGGATGTTCACCTTATCATAATAATACTTATGTATGATTTGGTCAAAATCCATATCGTCTACATATAGGCCCGACTTCAATAGCATCCGATAAATTAGATTGTTATGCGGGAGTGCTTTGTTTTGTTTGGTTGCGGCCTCAATCACATTAGTCATAAAAATCTCTAAAATTTGTTTTCTCTCGGTTTGCTATGCGAAAGCCGATGTAGAAGTCTAGATTGCTCGGCCCTTTTGCGGACTTGCCATTTATACAGAAAGTAACTATGGCAAGTAGGGTTGATACACTAAGGGCATGTCATTCGTATTCTTGGTTGAGTAAAAACCTGAGAATGTCTTTACCTCATCCTCTGTGACCTTCGATCTGGCCATATCCCACTTCCACATGTCAAACTCATAGTACCCTCGTTTGGTACTACAATTAACTCACAAATGGTTCCAACATCCCATTGAATGTGAGTGTCATCTATGATAGTGTACAAAGCTAATGAGAGGTCATTGATATATTGTACCCATAGATTTGCATAGAAAAGCCTAATGTACCTAGTGGATATTTTGTCCATCTTCCTCTCGAGCCAAATATTTCTCCATTGTTATGCATCCAACCAGTCAATAATTGGCCTCAATTCATTATTGCTAATGATATCATTTATCCTAAGCAATTTAAGGGGAATAGTAGCCCGTTTGTCTCTCTCCCATCAACCATACAAACTTTGGGAATGTCTAGTGATATACCTAACATTACCTGGTGGAAAAGGTTCTTTTAGGGTATTCTTGATCTCCTTAGTCTTTATCCATAGGAAGTTGGCGAATGTTAACCCACTCCGTAGGTCAGCCCAACACATTGGCTTGACTAAAACTCAGGAATTGCTTCTCCCAGGTTGAGTTCTTGCTGGTGTTTGAGAGGATTGTCCTTATAGAGGGTTGCTTGACCCTTCTTCTTCACTTTAATATGTTATTGCCCGTTTTGTGGTGTTTTTGCTCCTTGTTTACATTTTTGCAGAAAATTAGGGCGTGAGAGAAACAAATTTTTAGGGTAGGATGAAGGAATTCAAAGGTAGAAAGCAAGAATTAAGTGTGGAGATGATGAAATTTTGATTGTGTGGTGAGATTTCAGGGTGGGACAAATTTTGGAAGAGAGGGCGCTGTAAATTTTGGGAGCTTCGGTCGATTTTGGAAAGTTGAAATGAAGAAAATCGCGCTTTTGACAGAAGTTATACTTCTGAAATTGATAACGTCGATCGATCGAAGTCAGCAATCGATGTACATCGATCAATCCATGTCAGCGATCGATGTACATGGATCTCTCAGTTTAATACATGGATCGATCTATGTATGTTCGCTTATAAGCTTTGTAATTTTAAATCCCCTTAAGCGTTGTTAGTCATCCCTAATCTTATTCTAATGGATTCGAATGTCTCGATGGAAAGGGATTTGGTAAAGATATCAGCTAGTTGGTCATTTGTTGGAACAAATTCCAAACATACCAATCCTTTTTTAATACAATCCCGTATAAAGTGATGTCTCACTTCAATATGCTTGGTTCTATTATGGTGCACCAGGTTTTGCGCTATATTTATGGCTGAAGTGTTGTCACATAAGATGGATACTTTGTCAAACTTGACATTGTAATCATTCAAGGTGTTTATCATCCAAAGTAGTTGCTCACAACATGAAGCGACTGACACATATTCGGATTCTGTCGTTGAAAGTGACACACTATTTTGTTTCTTGGAAAACCAAGAAACTAAGCAATCTCCAAGGAATTGGCATGTCCCGGTGGTGCTTTTTCTGTCGAATTGGTTTCCAGCAATAGTCGGAGTTGCTATACCCTCTTAAGTCAAAATACCCATTTTTGAAATAAAATAACCCAACGTTCAATGTACCTTTCAAATACCTAAAATACGTTCGATGGCAACTAGATGCGATTCCTTAGGCATACTTTGAAATCTAGCACATAAGCACATAACATGCAAAATATCTGGTCTACTAGCGGTTAAATAAAGTAGACTACCAATCATACCCTTATATTTGGTTACCTCAACCGACTTTCCTTTTTCATTTTTGTCAAGCTTTGTACTTGTGCTCATTGGTATGCTCACACTCCTTCCATCCTCAAACTTGTATTTCTTGAGGAGATCCTTGGTATACTTCGTTTGAGATATGTATACTCCATCTTGAGTTTGCTTTATTTGAAGTCCAAGGAAGTAATTGAGTTCATCCATCATGCTCATCTCAGATTCTCCCTCCATCAACTTAGCAAAATGGGCACCAAATACGATATCATCAACATAAATTTGAACAATTGATTATTTCCTTGTTCTTTAATAAAAAGAGTAGTGTCGACTTTTCCTTTTGAAAATCATTTTCAAGGAGGAAGTTACTTAATCTTTCATACCATGCCCTAGGAGCTTGTTTAAGTCCATAGATAGCCACTTTTGAGTTTGAATACATGATTTGTGTAATCATGATTTTCAAACCCCGGTGGTTGAGCTACATACACTTCTTAAATTATTCATTCAAGAAGGCGGATTTCACATGCATTTAGTACAGTTTGAAATCCTTATACCATGCATAAGCTAGTAGCATTCTAATAGCTTCTAGTCTAGCAACAGGGACAAAAGTCTCATCATAGTCTATACCTTCTTCCTGCCTATATCCTTGAGCTACTAACCTAGCTTTTGTTTCTAGTTATATTTCATTTATCATCATTTTATTTCTAAAAACCCATTTAGTGCAAATTATAAGGTGATCACTAGGTTTAGCCACTAATTCCCAAACATCACTTCTTTCGAATTGATTTAGCTCTACTTGCATAGTTAATACCCAATATTCATCATTTATAGCCTCTGTTATATTTTTAGGCTAAACTTGTGAAATAAAAGCATTTTCACTAAATTTCCTCCTAGTCAATATGCCTTGACTTGTTTCACCTAGTATCAACTCTCTTGGGTGGTCTTTCTTATATTTGTATGAATCTGGTAAATTTGAAGTGTCTTCTCTCACTTCTTCTTCTTCTTCAACCTTAGGTCCATTTTCAAGTGGATCAATCCTAAGGTCAATGACAATATTTCCTTTTGGATTCTCAAATTTTTCTATATGACTTACCTCAATTATTTCTTCATCATTATCGTCATTTATGCATGGTTCATCTTCAAGGAGTTCACTAAACTTAACATGAAATGATTCTTCAACTTTCATACTTCTTTTATTATATACTCTAAATGCCTTGCTAGTTTGAGCATAACCTGTAAAGATTCCTTCATCCGCTTTGAAATCGAGTTTATCCAAGTTATCTTTGGTGTTAAGTATAAAACAATTACAACCAAATACCTTGAAATAACCAATGTTAGGTACTCTTCCTTTCCAAAGCTCATAAGGAGTCTTTTTGAGAGATTGTCTCAAATAAATTCTATTTATTACATGACAAGCGGTTTTTGCCGCTTCAGCTTAAAAATACTTGGGTAGCTCAAACTCATTTACCATAGCTCTACTCATTTCTTCAAGTGTTTTATTCTTCCTTTCCGCAACATTATTTTGTTGAGGAGTTCTAGGAGCTGAGAAATTGTGTCCGTATCCCTTGGATACAAAAAATTCTTGGAACTCACCATCAAACTCACCTCCTCTATCACTTCTAATTTCCTTAATGGTGTCCTCTTTTTAGTTTTCTAATCTCCTACAAAGTTTTATAAACTCTTGACATGCATCATTCTTTTTGGCTAAGAACATGACCCAAGTGTACCTAGAGAAATAATCTACCACTACAAAAGTTTCATTTAGACTTGCCGTACCAATATCCCCATACAAATCCATACGAAGCAATTGTAGATGTTTGGTAGTGGATATTTCACTTTTGGTCCTGAGGCTTGCTTTAACAAGCTTTGCCTTTTGACAAGTTTCACATAAGCGATGGTTTTTGAAATTCAATTTTGGAAGGACTTGGACCTTTTCATTTTTGCAAATCTGTTTGAAATTTTTGAAATTAATATGTTCAAGTCGTCTGTGCCATAGTTGTGTCAAATCATATTGGCAACTAGACATGAAACCTTTTGTGATATCAATCATGTGCTAAATTTATAAACATTATTTCTTCTTGAATCCTCAAAAACGATTTGATCATTCTTTTTCACAATGCATCTTCTTTTTACAAATTAAAAATGAAAATTAGCATCAAATATTTGGCTAACACTTATCAAATTATTCTTAAACCCTTCTATATATAATACATTATTAATAGTGAAAGAAGAGTTACCAATTTCTCCATGTCCAAGGATTTTGGCTCTCCCATTGCCAAAATGTACCGTTCCACCATCTTGGAACTTGAGCTTGGTGAACAAGGTTTTGTCTTCGGTCATATGTGTTGAACATCCGTTGTCCATAAGCCATTTGATTCCTTCTTCTTTGGCTACTCCATTTATATTGAGAGCCTACAAATCCAAGAGATTTATACAGTGGTACCCTTTGATGGTTGGGTTCTTTTGGATTAGCTTGTCGACCCTTAGGCTTCCAAACATACATGCTATTGAATCTAGCTCTACATGTACTCTTTACATGTCCTACATTTTTACAATGAAAACAAGTGGGTATATGCCTTCATTGTGTATTTTTGTGTTTATGAGATAATGAGTCATTTTGTGTTTTTCTCTTATTTAGCTTTTTCTTTAATGACTTGGGCTCAATAAAGGGATATGATGAATTAAATCCTAAACCGGATTTATCATTTCCTATTCTTTGGTTTCCAACTTGTCTAGATTATTTTTACCACTGGTTAGTTTTTGTAAGTCTATTCTTAATTTTTCACATTCCTTCCTAATCTCTATATTTTCTAGAGCTACGGTTTTGTGCATGGTAAGTATGATGTCATGGTCTTGTTAAATCAAAATAGTCTTATCATGCAAACTCTTATTTTCTAATATGCACTTTTTAAATTCTTTCTTCAAGTGTTTATATTTTAAATTCAGTTTTTCAAAATCATCTTGTAAATTTCCTATTTTATCTTGTAAATTAGAAGAGTTAGAGCTAACCCCAAGGTCATTTTCAATTGCCATGAGACAAGTATGTTGTGCTTTAGATTCTCAACTATTGCAATTAGTACAACATACTTGTCTTTACTTCCTTCTCCTTCCAATTCAGAAACAAGATCATCCCACGTGCTTACCTCCGCATTTAAGGCTTTCTTCTTTTGAGGAAAAACATTCTTTTCTTGCTTTTGTGGCTCCTTGGTGTGGCAATCGGCAATGAAGTGATCGGGTCGACCACACCTATAGCAATGTTCACTTGCTTCTTTATCCTTATGTGGTCTTTTGAAAAACTTCCTTGCTTGGGCCTTGTTTCTTATGGCCATTCTTCTAAATTTTCTAATTAAAAGACCAACTTCCTCATCCGCTTCATCGGACTCTACCACCAATCCTTTGTGGGACGCTTGTGTGGGTTTGATAGGGTTCATCATATTTTGCTCGTCAATAAGAATTTCATGAGTAAGAAGATTACCGGATAGCTCATCAAGGGTAAGAGTCTCGAGATTCTTGGATTCGGTGATGACGATGACTTTGGGCGTCCATTATCGTGGAAAAGAGCTAAGGAGTTTTGAGACAAGGTCTTCATTTGAGATTTTATTATCTACAATAGAAAGTTGATTCACTATTCGAGTGAATCGGTCGATTGTTTCCTCAATCTTTTCACCACTCTTCATCCCAAACATTTCATACTCCTTCATGTGCATAAGTATTTTAGTCATTCTTACTTGCTCAGTCCCTTCATGTATCATCTCGAGCCTTTTCCATGTTTTATGGGCTGTTTCGATACCTTGAAGTCTTTTAAACTCTGTGGTGGTTAGAGCACTTGAAAGGATATCGAAAGCTTTACCGCTTATGGCAAAGTTTATCTTCTCTTTGTCGGTGTAGTCATCCTCATCTTTGAACATTAATTCTCTTTTTGAGTTGGTATCCATATGAACTTCAATTCCTTTGACAACAGCTCTCTATAAATCAAATTTGCAGCCTTTCAAATGATTTATCATCCGATAATTCCACAAAGAATAATTTTGGGCATCAAACATAGGTGCTTTAGTGTTTTATCTTGAGAATAGTGCAGTTGGTTTGGAAGTTGAGGTGTAGGAAGAGGAGGTTGTCATTGCCATGATCTTTAACCTTGCTACTTGCAAAGATTGGTCAAACAATCAAGGTCAAGCTCTGATACCAATTGTTAGGTCCATAACAAACACTTTAGAGGGGGTGAATAGAGTATTGGGTAATTTTGCAGAATTTTCTTATTTTTGGCTCAACTCAAATGGAATTCAAAATCAAAGCAAAAATGCGAGATAAGAGACAATAAATGAGTATATCGGATATAGAGTGGTTAGAATTGCAAATGATACTACTCCATTACCAGTTGCCAAAGTGGATTTTCAACAACTACTCTTCTTATTATACTTAATAACAACAACCACAGCAACTTAGTGTAAGCAACCACTACAACAACTTCTTGCACAAAACAACCTTGTGCAACTACAAGAACTTCAGTTCTAAGCAAGAACACCTTCTTGCTACCTCAAAACTTCAACAAAGTTCTCTCAAAGAACTTTCTCATAGTAGGTTTAATAAAGTAGTGGGGTTTACACTTTCTACCAAGTCTAAACACAAGCAAGAGATCAAATATTTATGGTTCCTCTTATGTTAGACTTACAGTCTCTCAATATACAACAATAAAAACAAATAAAGGCTTAACAAGCTTTAAGCACTTTTACAGAAGTGAGAGAAATTTACAACAATGAAGAATGAAGCTTGATGATAGTGAAAGTGTATATTTGCCTCATTTGAGCTTCTTCTATTTATGGGAGGTGTTAACCATGTTTTTGGAGCCTCCCCCTATGTCTTCAATTCAATCCCAAGTCTTGATAATTTGAAAATGGTCTTTAGCCACTCAATGGATTGATTTGATCCTCCAAAGCCACCCTAGAGAATCTTAGACATGGATACAATAGATTGATTTGATCCTCCAAAGCCACCCTAGAGAATCTTATACACGGATACAATAGTCAAGGAAACATGTATTATGTTAAAGAAAAGTCCACAAGAAATTTGAGCAAGATTGGAAAAAGAAAACACCATGAATCTCCCTCGGATTTTGTTCCAACGGTCATAAAAATTTGAATCCTGAAGGACATGGATCGATCGATGTGTCTAGCTTGAGAGATCGATGTCCTCCAGAGAGGTTTCAGTTTTGATCTTGCCATACATTGATCGATAGAAGTCTCTCTCTGAGAGACTGATGTGACATTGATCAATCGATGTCTTTTAGACTAAGAGATCGATGTCTTCCAGATAGTTTCTAGTTTTAAACCTTTGCCACATCGATCGATTGATGTCTCTATCCTTAGAGACTAATGTCACAACGATCGATCAATGTCCCTCAATTTGAGAGATCGATGTTGGACAAGAAGGTTCCAACCTTGGACAACTCCAATATGGATCGATCCATGTCTCTCCTTGAAAGACTTATGTATACATCAATCGATCCATGTGAGAGATTGATGTCTCACAGTGTGTTTTTCTCATTTTGCTTCAATTCCAAGTGTGAATTTCTTTTTTAATTCATTTAAAACATCTTAAAAACATTTCGTAACCCACAGTCAACTCGCATGTGTATTATGATCATGTAAAGATGATCTTCGAGTGCTTCTAGGGAAACGTTTCTGAGTCCACGACGGCTAAAGAATTTTTAGCTGATCTCGAGCAAAGGTTTGTAAAGAATGAGAAAGCAGAGGCATTCAATTCTTAAAGAAATTATGCTTGAAACAGTACCGCTGAAATGACAGCATAAGGGAGTAGATATGACTCACATTGCCTCTCAATTGAGAAACATGAAAATTGATGTCTTGACGACATGCTGGTTGTCATGATTCTCACCTCCTTACCTCCTAAGTTCAAACACTTCCTGGTTAATTACAACGGCCAAAAGGAAAATTTGACAGTGAATGAACTTATCTCGCACTGCGTGCAAGAGGAGTAAAGGCTCAAAAATGAGGGGCATGAGTTTGTGAATGCTGTCACCACCAAGTTCAGTGGTAAGAAATATAAAGCTGCGGAGAAAAGTGAGCAAAAGGCAAGCAAAAAAGAAAAAAAGGGGCGCCTAATGCTGACGCACCCAAAAGCATGTCTTGTTTCTTTTGCAAGAAAGAAGGACATCTGAAGAAGAACTGTACCGGATATCATTATTGGCTTAAGAAGAAAGGTACGTTCTTAGATTGTTCTGAAGTCAATTTTGTTTCGGATATCTCCACTTGGTGGGTCGATATGGGAGCCACGACTCACTTATCTGTGACTATGTATGGTTGCCTCAGCCATAGAAAACCAAGAGACGATGTGAGATGCGTCTATTGGGGAAATGGCAGCGGCATAAAGGTTAAAACCATTGGGCATTTCAAATTGCTTTGACTTCCGGTTTTTATCTAGATTTGCATGATATTTTTGTGGTACCGTCTTTTAGACGATACCTTATTTCGTTCTATCCATTGGATAAAAGTGGATTTTATGCTTTTTTTGGGAATGAAAATTTCCATCTCTACCATGCATCTAGATTAATTGGTCACGTAAAATGTCCGAAATTGATAAACTTTACTCAATAAATGTGCTAACCAAGAAACCTTGCATGTTGTTACGTGAAATGTTAAAGCAGAATTAACTCATGAGAATTCAGGATCATTATGGCAACGACATTTAGGACACGTGTCCAAAAATTGTTGAGAAATATGTTTGCATAATTTTTAAAGTCATGATTTTAAGTGGTGAACACTTAGAAATGTCACATATGGTGTTATAAGTGATTAAAGATTGAAAAAGTGAAGAAAAATGACGTTGATCTCTGAGGCAGAGACACATGGATCGATCCATGTACATTAGCCCCTCACGTGGATCGATCCATGTTGAACTGAGAAGAACCAAAACATACTGTGAGATGTCGATCTCTCACGTGGATTGATCGACGTACGTCAGCCCCTCACGTGGATCGATTGACGAACGTCAGCCCCTCACATGGATCGAGCCACGTCTCACAGAATGTTTAGGGTTTTTAGATTTATCTTTCTAAAATATGTTAAAGTGGTTGTTTTCATTTGTATATGATTTATACATGCTCATTATGTGAATCTTATGTGATTTTGATGATTTTAAATGTATTGTGACTAACGTGCCTCGGAAGTTTCTACAACTTACCAAAAAGGGCAAAATTGGTATTTTGAGTTTTGTAGGAACATCACATGGTGAAAATATTTTACGGATGTATTCTCATTATATTTATCATGACAAAGGTGATATCATGAGCATTTATGACCATCCGGGTCATTTCTGGAGTTTTCAAATACCAGGGGTATTTTGGTCATTTTACCCCTGAAGGAATTTTTGGTATTTTCACTCAAAGAATCTCTTGAGCATATTATTATCTTCATTCTAGAGCTGATTTATTATTGACTTGAAGATAATATGGTGATTCTTTATTATATTCTCTCACATGATGATATTGTTGACTATAGCTGGATATGTGACGATTTGAGATGTCACATTCTATTTTTTCTTGAAAACGCTCTTATATGTGTTATAAGAGAACATTTATCATCATTATTCAGAGATATTAAAGGTTTCAAAGGTGTGTAAATGTTCATGAAATATAAGAAGAAATATTGGAGATTTCGGTGTTACACGTTGACATAATCTTGTCAATTATTATCTATTAAGTTCTTCTTCAAAAATCTGAGTTGCTACACACATATGTATGCTTAAAAACGTGCATATACAGTTGGATATGAGGTGGTATTCATTTTATGAGTTGGTGACAAATGGACAAATCAAAAAGGAGCTAGTTGGCAAAAATGCCAACTTGGAAATATTCAAATGTAGCCAAACGGCTACTTGGTTTTCTTGGTGTTATCATCAGATTTTTTGAAGTCAAATGAAGACTTCACATGTCCTATTATTGTGCTTGGAGTTTTGGATATTTTGGTGGTATTATCCTTTCTTATTGTATTAAGAAAAATCAAAGTTATTTTTGGAAAAAGAAAAAGGTAGCCAATTTGCTACATTGTGTCTTGGAGCTGAATTTTGAGTTTGAAAATGTTCAAGCCCACATGCCTATTTTCAAGACAAGAAGTTGAGGGGATAATGGAGTATTACCTCTTGCTATTATCTTCACATTCTCAAGATTGGTCATTTTTTAGTTGAAAATTTCGGCCAACATGGTGTGCCAAGGTGGACCAATTATGTTTTCTCATTTTGCCAAGTGTACAAAGGCCAACCAATGATGAGAAGACATTTGGAATTGATGATGAAGATGGTGACACATGTGCATTCTTATCTTCAAGGCTCAAATCACACTATAAATAGAGGCAATGGTGAAGAAGATGAAATACACTTGAAGCTTACAAGCCTTTGTTGAATTGTTTAGCTATCATCATCTTCTTGTTGTTGTTGTTGGTTTATTCTTTGTAGCAAAGGTGTTCTTGTTATTTTTGTTGAGCTACAAGCTTCTTGAGCTTCATTTGTAAGATTGATTAGCCATTCTTATAAGCCTACATCAATAGATTGTAGAGGTGTTGCAACTAAGTGTTGCTTAGAAGGTGATTATCCAAGTCTTGAATAAGGTTGGTGTATAACCCACGGATCAAGCTTGGTTCTTGTTATAAGGTGATTCATTTCATAGTGAAATCCAGGGAAAGGTGTCCCTTGGGACTGTAGTAGGTCATATTGACCGAACTAGGATAAATTCTTGGTGTTCTTGTCTTGTTTCTTCATTTCTGTTTTCTGCCCGTTTTTACTGCAGTTTTCACACAACTTCTCACAATTTGAAAAAATAGATAAACTCTTTCAAAATTATGATTTTTGGTGGAGTTATACTTCAGACTGTTAGCTTTCATTTGCAACAAGAATCACTTGATTTGAGCAAGGGAAAATTAGCCTTTCAGTCTTTGCAAGATAACTGCTCTAATCTGGCTGCAATCTGACCAGTTTTGAGAAAACTTAAATTCTGTATTTATCAAGAATTGTTTAACGTTAGTGCCTTTTGGAAACAACCTCTAAACATCCTAAGGAGTGTTTTGGTATAAAGATCAACCTTTTTGGTTGAATATTCCAAGAGAAATACGTTTTTCAAAATCAGCAACATTCTGTCCAATTCTGTACAGATTGACCATCTGAATCTTTTTATTTGTTTGAAGGGTCAAGCGATCTTATTTTTGTCTGATATTTTGACAGAGTCTTGTTAACACATTGAGTTTAATTTTTGGAAAGTTTCATAATTTTTGGAGTTGTGTACAATTAGTTTTGAATTTTTCCAAAACGGGTTCTAAATCTGAGGTGGCCTCAGATTCTGTTTTCAAAGAGGATTTTTTATAAAGGGTTTTAGTATAATTTCCGCTAACCTTTATTCACCCCCCCTCTAGTGGTGTTTATTGCAGGTGCACGGTCCAACAATTGGTATCAGAGCAAGGTCTGCACCACTCAAAGAAGCAAGATTCAACACCGTACAATCAATACAAAGCCAAGAAACAATTATTCTTTGTATCCTGCTAGTCTCAAAACAAAGGTATTCACAATGGCGACAATATCTCACAAAGGTGAGTTGGAAGGTATGTCCACCCAATGCCCTCCTCTTTTTGATGGCAATAATTTTGTTCATTGGAAACTAAGAATGAGGCTATTCTTAATGGCTATAGACATCTATTTATGGTCTATAGTTGAAGATGGGGCGTACATTCCAATGAAAGTTGTACAAGTTAGTGGAGTCACTCAAGAAGTAGAAAAATATAAAAGTGAATGGACATCGGAAGATAAAAAGAAAATTTCAATGAATGCTAAAGCTATGCAATTACTCTTGAATGGACTTACAACGTTTGAAGCAGGATATGTTTCAAATTGCACAAGCGCACACGACATGTGGAAATCACTTGTATTAAAGCATGAAGGTACTAGTGGTGTTAAAGAGTCAAAAATAAACATGCTTATGACTGAATTAGAGACTTTCAAAATGTTGCCGAACGAATCCATAACATCTATGGATTTGAGGATTACTAATATTTTCAATGCCCTTGAAGCTTTAGGGAAGTCATTTTCGAACAATGAAAAGGTTCAAAAGGTGCTACGAAGACTACCTGCTGGATGGGATCCAAAGGTGACTACAATCGAGGAGACAAAGTCAATAACTAAGATGGATGAATTGATCGGATCTCTTAAAGTCTATGAGGTAAAACTAAACCAACGAAAGTCCGAGTCATCTAAATCATCAAGTAAGTCAATAGCGTTCAAAACAACTGAATCACATACAAATAATGATGATAGTAATAGTGACACTGAATTAGATGATGACTTGATATTAATAGCAAGAAAACATAGGAAGTTTTTCAAACGTCCTAATAGGAATAGACAACGTTCTTCTTCTTCTTCTCAACCTAGGAAAAATAACACAAACAAATGGTATAATAAAGAATTAAAGTGTTATAAATGTGGTCAAAAAGGACATATTTTATACGATTGTCCCACGAAGAAAAATAATAATAATAACAACAATAATAAAGAAGCCAAGGACAAGGAGGCACAAACGACAAAAACAAAGGAGTCTAAGGCAAGGAAAGGGAAACGAGCAATGAAGGTGAGCACATAGAGCGACTCATCCGACTCAGAATCCAAAACTGAAGAAGCTCAAGTGTGCTTCGTATCAAACGAGGACAAACGCAAGGAATGAAAGAAGGAGGCAAGGATAAAGACTCTAAAAACCAAATGGTTTTTAGATAGTGGATGTTCGAGGCATATGACGGGAAACACCAAACTTTTCACCAAACATGAACATATTGATGGTGGAAAGGTGACATTTAGTGACAACAACAAAGGAAAAGTTGTTGGAAAAGGAACAATCGGGGATCCAAACACATTTCAAATACGAAATGTGTTGTTAGTAAGCAATCTCTCTTATAATTTACTTAGTATTTCTCAACTTATAGATTTTGGTTATAATGTCTCTTTTCTTCCCAATTCTTGTGATATAATAAATGAAAAAGGAGAAACGTCTTTAAAAGGAAATAGAGATGGTAATATTTATACCATTACCTTAGATAACATGTTAGATGCTAAGGTTAAGTGTCAAATATCACATGACTTAGATGTAAATTTATGGCATAGAAGATTAGGCCATATAGGAATTTCAACCATTAAGAAATTATCTAAGAAGAATTTAATTAGAGGAATGACTAAGTTAGACTTAGATAATTTTCAAATGTGTGAAACATGTATTAAGGGAAAACATATCAAAGAAACCCTAAAACCGAAACATGAAGTGAGTACTTGTCATGTACTAGAATTGCTTCATTTAGACTTATTTGGTCCAAGTAGGACAAGAAGTCTAGGTGGACACTGCTATGTGTGTGTCATAGTAGATGATTACTCACGCTACACATGGACATTGTTCTTAACACACAAAGACGATGCTCCATTAGCAATCGAAACCCTTATTAAGTAACTTGAAAACATTTATGAAGAAAATGTTAAAAGGATTAGAAGTGATAGAGGTGGAGAATTTAAAAACAAAGACGTAATCAAATTTTGCGAACTATATAGAATTAAAGATGAATTCTCACCTCCTAGAACACCACAACTCAATGGAGTTGTTGAACGCAAAAATGGAACAATTCAAGAAGTTGTTAGGACAATGCTTTGTGAAAATAAATTACCTAAATATTTATGTGCTCAAGCTGTTAGTTGTGCATGCTATATTATAAATAGGCTTACTATTAGAAAGAAATTAAATAAAACGCATTATGAATTGCTAAACAATAGACAATCTAAGATAGATTATCTTAGAGTATTTGGATGTAAATTTTTTGTGTTAAACACTAAGGATAATCTAGACAAATTTGAGCAAAAGTCTATTGAATGAATATTTGTTGGATATTCAACTAATCAAGAGCATATAGGTGTTATAATCCTGCATCAAGAAAGATAATTGAATCCATACATGTAAAATTCAATGAAAATGCATGCTTTGAAGTTAGTGATAAAACTCAACATAAACCTGAGAATAATGTTAAAAATATGTTTGATGATGATGTATTACTTGAGCTTGTACTTGATCATCTAGAACCAACTCCTCCTGAACAAGACATGTATGAACCCTTAGATGAAATAACTGAAGAAACTTTTCAATTAGAAGATACATATGATAATGTTCATACTAATGAAACATTTGAACAAGATAAGGGTGAACCTAGTCAATTTAGGAATTGGTGGCATCCTAGAGAACTAATCATTGGGGATCCAAGTGTCGGGGTTAGAACATGTAGAAATATAAGTCAACTTGAAGGACATAGCTTAATCTCACAATTAGAACCTAAGAATGTAAAGGAAGCCTTAGGTGATACATCTTGGATAGATGCTATGCATGAGGAATTAAATCAATTCACAAGGAACAATGTGTGGGACTTAGCACCTAAACCCGAAAAAAGTCAACAATAGGAACGAAATGGGTGTTTAGGAATAAAATGGATGAACAAGGAAAAATTACAAGAAATAAGGCTAGACTAGTCGCACAAGGTTATAATCAACAAGAAGGAACAGATTATGAAGAAACCTTTACACTCGTTGCACGACTAGAAGCAATTAGATTGTTACTTGCGATTGCAAGTCTAAGCAATATTAAGCTTTTCCAAATGGATGTCAAGAGTGCATTCTTAAATGGATACATCTAAGAAGAGGTGTTTGTCAAACAACCCCCTGGATTCGAAGATCCAAAGAATCCTAACCATGTTTACAAGCTTAAAAAAGCTCTATATGGTTTGAAACAAGCTCCAAGAGCTTGGTATGATAGATTTGCAAACTTTCTTATTGCAAATAATTATCAAAGGACCATCGACAACACAATATTTCTAAGAAGAAAAGATAATGACTTGTTAATAGTTCAAATATATGTAGACGATATTATCTTTGGTTCAACCAACCCTACAGTAGTAAAAGACTTCGAAGAGTGTATGAAGTCAGAATTTGAAATGTCAATGGTAGGAGAATTGAACTACTTCTTAGGCCTTCAAATCAAACAAACTCCTCAAGGAATTCACATTGGCTAACTTAAGTATATCAATGATATGATTAAGAAGTTTGGTTTTGAAGAGTTGAAACCTACAACTACCCCCATGAGTGTTAGCACCAAACTTGATAAGGATGAAAATGGTAAACCTTTTGATGACACACTCTATAGGTCTATGATTGGATCACTGTTATACTTAACTGCATCAAGACCTGACATCATGTTTAGTGTATGTATGTGTGCTAGGTTTCAATCTTGTCCCAAGGTATGACATTACAATGCAGTGAAAAAGATCTTTAGATATCTTAAGCATACACCTCACTTAGGACTTTGGTATGATAGAAACGCTAAGTTGGAATTACACGCATATAGGGATGCTGATTATGGTGGTCCACTAGTGGTACATGTCAATTGATAGGAACCAACTTGATCTCTTGGTTTTCTAAAAAGCAAGCTAGTGTAGCTCTTTCTACCACTGAAGCCGAGTATATTGCCTTAAGTTTATGTACTACCCAAATACTTTGGCTTAAACAGCAACTTAGTGATTTTGGCATTAAAATGAAAAAGATTCCAATTTTCTACGATAGCACAAGTGCGATCAATCTTTCACGGAATCCGGTGCTTCATTCTAAGGCCAAACATATTGAGGTACGATACCACTTTCTTCGCGATCATGTTCAAAATGAGGATATAGTCATAAACCATATAAGAACTGATCACCAAATCGCTGATATCTTTACCAAACCCCTTAATCAAACCACGTTTGAAAACTTACGAGCCAAGTTAGGTATGATGACTTACGACACCATTGTATAGTTCTATCTTTTACATGATTTGTAAAATAAAGGGGGAGATAGAATAAGAACATGATTTTAGTTGGTAAGTCATGATTTGGTATGATAGATTTCAATTGGTATAAGTTGAGTATAGGTTAAGGGGAGAGTATAAGTTGAGGGGAAGCATAACTATTTTAAATTTTGTTGAAAACAAAGTTTGAAAACCATTGGTAAGATTTATGATGTTAAACAAATGGTTATGAGTTGTGACATTAAAATCATTTTAAGTTATTTTGAAAATCATCCAAAAGGGGGAGAATGTTGAGAAATATGTTTGGATAATTTTCAAAGTCATGATTTTAAGTGGTGAATACTTATAAATGTCATATATGGTGTTATAAGTGATTAAAGGTTGAGAAAGTGAAGAAAAATGACATGGATCTCTCAGGCAGAGACACATGGATCGATCCATGTACATTAGCCCCTCACGTGGATTGATCCATGTTGAACTGAGAAGAACCAAAAATTACTGGGAGACGTCGATCTCTCACGTGGATCGATCGACGTACGTCAGCCCCTCACGTGGATCGATTGACGAACGTCAGTCCCTCACATGGATCGATCCACGTCTCACAAAATGTTTAGGGTTTTTAGAAATATCTTTCTAAAATATGTTAAAGTGGTTGTTTTCATTTGTATATGAAATACATGCTCATTATGTGAATCTTATGTAATTTTGATGATTTTAAATGTATGGTGACTAACGTGCCTTGGAAGTTTCTACAACTTACCAAAAATGACAAAATTGGTATTTTGAGTTTTGTAGGAACATCGCATGGTGAAAATATTTCAAGGATGTATTCTCATTATATTTATCATGACAAAGGTGATATCATGAGCATTTATGACCATCCGGGTCTTTTCTGGAGTTTTCATATACCAGGGGTATTTTGGTCATTTTACCCCGAAGGTATTTTTGGTATTTTCACTCAAGAAATCTCTTGAGCATATTATTATCTTCATTATGGAGCTGATTTATTATTAACTTGAAGATAATATGGTGATTCTTTATTATATTCTCTCACATGATGATATTGTTGAATATAGTTAGATATGTGACGATTTGAGATGTCACATTCTATTTTTTCTTGAAGACTCTCTTATATGTGTTATAAGAGCACATTTATCATCATTATTCAGAGATATTAAAGGTGTCAAAGGTGTGGAAATTTTCATGACATATAAGAAGAAATATTAGGGATTTCGGTGTTACATGTTGACATAATCTTGTCAACTATTATCTATTAATTTCTTCTTCAAAAATCTGAGTTGCTACACACATATGTATGCTTAAAAACGTGCATATACAGTTGTAAATGAGGTGGTATTCATTTTATGAGTTGGTGACAAGTGGACAAATCAAAAAGGAGCTAGTTGGCAAAAATGCCAACTTGGAAATATTCGAATGTAGCCAAATGGCTACTTGGTTTTCTTGGTGTTATCATCAGATTTTTTGAAGTCAAATAAAGACTTCACATGTCCTATTATTGTGCTTGGATTTGGGGATATTTTGGTGGTATTATCCTTTCTTAATTTATTAAGAAAAATCAAAGTTATTTTTGGAAAAAGAAAAAGGTAGCCAACGGCTACATTGTGTCTTGGAGCTGAATTTTGAGTTTGAAAATGTTCAAGCTCACATGCCTATTCTCAAGCCAAGAAGTTGAGGGGATAATGGAGTATTATCTCTTGCTATTATCTTCACATTCTCAAGATAATTCCAAGTCATTTTTTAGTTGAAAATTTCGGCCAACATGGTGTGCCAAGGTGGACCAATTATGTTGTCTCATTTTGCCAAGTGTACAAAGGCCAACCAATGATCAGAAGACATTTGGAATTGATGATGAAGATGGTGACACATGTGCATTCTTATCTTCAAGGCTCAAATCACACTATAAATAGAGGCAATGGTGAAGAAGATGAAATACACTTGAAGCTTACAAGCATTTGTTGAATTGTTTAGCTATCATCATCTTCTTGTTGTTGTTGGTTTATTCTTTGTAGCAAAGGTGTTCTTGTTATTTTTGTTGAGCTACGAGCCTCTTGAGCTTCATTTGTAAGATTGATTAGCCATTCTTGTAAGGCTACATCAATAGGTTGTAGAGGTGTTGCGACTAAGTGTTGCTTAGAAGGTGATTATCCAAGTCTTGAATAGGGTTGGTGTATAACCCAATGATCAAGCTTGGTTCTTGTTGTAAGGTGATTCATTTGATAGTGAAATCCAAGGAAAGGTGTTCCTTGG
Source organism: Eustoma russellianum (assembly GCA_036186865.1). NCBI lineage: Eukaryota > Viridiplantae > Streptophyta > Magnoliopsida > Gentianales > Gentianaceae > Eustoma > Eustoma russellianum. The sequence goes on along the minus strand of AP025073.1, from coordinate 22,535,530 downwards.
GACTGGAGTAGGTCACATAGACCGAACTAGGATAAATTCTCGGTGTTCTTGTCTTGTTTCTTCGTTTCTGTTTTCTGTCCGTTTTTACTACAGATTTCACACAACTTCTCACGTTTTGAAAAAATACCTAACATTTTCAAAATTTGTGATGTTTGGTAGATTTATACTTCAGACTGTTAGCTTTCATTTGCAACAAGAATCACTTGATTTGAGCAAGGAAAAGTTAGTCTTTTAGTCTTTGCAAGATAACTGCTCCAATCTGGCTGCAATCTGACCAGTTTTGAGAAAACTTAAATTCTGTATTTATCAAGAATTGTTTAACGTCAGGGCCTTTTGAAAACATCATCTACACATCCTAAGGAGTGTTTTGATATAAAAAGAAACCTTTTTGGTTGAGTACTCAAAGAGAAACACGTTTTTCAAAATCAGCAATATTCTGTCCAATTCTGTCCAGATTGACAATCTGAATCTTTTTATTTGTTTGAAGGGACAACGATCTTATTTTTGTCTGATTTTTGGAAAGAGTCTTGTTAACACATTGAAGTTCAATTATGAAAAGTTTCATAATTTTTGGAGTTGTGCACAATTATTTTTGAATTTTTCAAAAACGGGTTCTGAATCTGAAGTGGTATCAGATTCTGTTTTCAAAAGGGATTTTTACAAAGGGTTGTAATGTAATTTCTGCTAACCACTATTCACCCCCCTCTAGTGGTGTTTATTGCAGGTGCACGGTCCAACAAAAACATAGTAGAATGTCTTGTCAAAACAGAAATTCTTAATCCTTTAGACTTAACTGGTTTAGAATCGTGCGCATTTTGTGATAAAGGAAAACAAACTAAAGTCCGAAGATATGAAACAAATCGTGCAAATAGTCTATTAGAGTTGAATCACACAGATATTAGTGGCCTATTTAATCAGGCCACCCAAAATGGCCACTCTTATTTTATCACCTTTATTGATGACTATTCAAGATTTGGCTACATATTATTACTTAAAGAAAAAGTGTAAGCACTTGACATATTCAAATCATTTAAAGCTGAAGTTGAGTTACAACTCAACAAAAGGATTAAAGCCTTTAGATCAAACCATGAAGGAGAATACTATGGTCGATCTAATGGATCAGGAGAACAATGTCTGAGACCATTTGCTAAATACCTAGAGGAAAACAGAATCGTCCATCAGTACACCATGCCTGGGCGACCAAGCATGAATGGTGTAGATGAAAAACGAAACCGCACTCTTATGGATATGGTACGTAGTATGATGAGCCAAACTACGCTACCATTATTCCTCTAGAGAGAAGCGCTTAAAACCGCATCTTACATCCTCAACCGAGTACCAACAAAAGCAACAATCTGTGGGACCTGTATAGCACCACTAGAAACGGGGGGTTGAATAGTGGGTGTGGAAATTTTGGTTTTTAAAAACTTTTTAACCAAAAACCTCACTTCTGAAAACAGTTTCTATTTTCAGATCCTAATTAAAAATAATTAAATGACCTAGTTACAGACCTCCAAAAATTTTGAAATTTGGTGTGAATGAACTCTCAAATGTTTTGAGTTTCTCATAAACATTTCAAATTCAAATTCCACTCCTAACCCCTTGAAAATACGTTCTTGGTCAGATTGCGTGAATCTACCAGAAACCGTACTCCGACTTGAAAAATTTATTCCAATTAATTGGTGACTCCAAATGATCTGAAACTTTTATGGAATGACCTTTAGGATATGTAATTTAAATGGATGAAATAGTGTTTCAAAATTCTTTTGGTAAGTATGTCAAATATGTTGATGTTCTCAACCTTTGTAAGTCTGAAATTCAGATTTCACTAGTCTCAGAACTATTAATGTTTGATTGATTTATACTTATCCAAATGGGGTGAAACTTGTGCCAAACAAAAGATAGGACGTGTGGCTATGTTTCTAAAAAATTTTGTGATTTTTGCAAATCGTTTTCTATTTTTACCGTTGTGATGAAAATGATGCAAAAACTGAAAACTGAAAGTAAAGTGCTGAAAAGTAAGAACACCAAAAATTTTATACTGGTTCGGTTAACACAACATACTCCAGTCTTCGAGGACACCTTCCTCGGTTATCACTAAACACCAAAAATCCTTTAACACAAGGGTTACTGGAGTTATATACCAACTCCACCCTTTTACAACCAATACAACCAAAACAACCAAACAAACCAATCACGAGCACCACCACCAATCGAATGAAGGTTTGATCACACCTTGATCAACCTTTTACAACAATATGAGTGTGGGTGGTATAATCAAAGCCTATACAATATTTTGAATATATGAAAAATAGGTTTGAGAGAAGAAGAAGAAAGAAAGAAAAGAAGAGAAGAAGAAAGTAATAGAGCTTCTTGATCTTGAGAGAATGAGAGTTGTGTCCTTAGCCTTGTTTGCACTACTTCTCTACCTTTTAAGCATGTGTGGCCGACTCCAATAGGTCATCTTCCATTCTTGAGAATTTTCTTTTATGCCCTTGGAAGATTTCCTTATGCAGATATGACACCATCTTGCTCACTTGGCACACTATGATTGGAGAGATGACTTGGTCTTGCTTACTTGGCACTTGATGATTGGTCCAACTTGTCATCATTTAAATGAGCTGTAAAATCTGAAAATATCTTGTAAAACATGTGCCAAAAAGAATTCAAAATCTTTCCAAACAATCACCAGTCAACCCCTTCAATTTTGGGAAGAAAATTGAACACAATTACATAGTAAAAATCGGCCAATCCATTTTCCATGTGCTGAAATTTTCAGCATGTGGTTTATCTGAAATATTTTGAATTGTTACCTAGTGTAGTTCTGTCTTTTATGTCACTAACCTTGTGTGGCATATTCTCCACCAATTGAGATGCCAACTGTAGCGCCCCGACCCGGACAGCGGAATCCAAACCGGTTCACCCGTCGTAACTTACTGAGAAGACTACAAGACGTCTCATCTCTCGATTACACATCATCCATGACGTAAGAGAAACAAGTGCGGAAACATATCTCGACGATCTAAACCATCAATGCAGTACGTCAAAAGACAACGTGAATACCAAAAGAACTGTATATGGTCGCAGCCATCTAAAACCTCAAATGAATCAAGAAACAGAAATAACAGAAACTATTTAATCAATTCTCTCCATCAGATCTAGGCATCCCATTCTGCCCACTCGCCGTCGTCCTCAACGAAAATCATATCGTACTCAGGTTCTCCTGTATCACAGAGGCAGTACCCTTAGCGAAAAACGCTAGCAAGTAACCCGCTTATAAGACATACGGGATCAACACATGGCAAGACATGAGTAATAGGTAATTCAAGGGAATTGTGGGGCACATGTCTTGTAAACTTCCAAATATAGAAATGAGTCACGTAATAGTAAGAACAACAATTCGAAATGCAATTAACAAATCAATATCAATCAATTAACATGAGCATTCATTCCATAACTACTCTCGTGATGCGTGTCAAAATATGCACTACACTACACAATCACATATGCATGAACCTTTTCATTTCAAATCAATGTAATGCGTGTCACAATGTCCGGTTCCTAACTCATTACCTTGTAACGCACCCCGGCTTATATTTCCATCCCGGTTAACGTTACAAGCTCATATGCTCTGTGATGCACCTCGGCTTATATTTCCATCCCGATTAACATCACAGATCTCGTAAAACTCTACAATGCACCTCGGCTTAAATTTCCATCCCGATTAACATTGTAGAGGACTTTATACCCTGTAACGCACCCCGGCTTATATTTCCATCCCGGATAACGTTACAGTCTTTTGTGTCCTGCAATGCACCCCGGCTTAAATTTCCATCCCGGTTAACATTGCAGTTCACCTTCGCAAATCTGTGCCGAAGCACATCTCTTTTTCAAAACTTTATGCAATGCACGTGCCATGATGCAAGACTCCTTATTTCAATCATACTTTTCATTCACATACGCAATTCACATTCACATGCGCAAGTACAAGTAACACACAAGAGTTCACTAGCTTATTCGTCAACAGTTAGACTTCAACTAGCTCATCAACGCTTAACCTTGATTCTAAAGTTCACAGCCCAACGAGAGCATCCCTATCTTTCCTTCGTTGAGCTCTAAGACACCTTGTACGTTCATTTCCTAACCCTCCTAAGTCACTCCCGTTGAAACTCGGTTCGAGAACCCATTGAAGACACCAATATTGATTCACCATCCTAGATCATGTTCCCAAGACTTAGACTATCGTTAATCAGGTCTTAAGAAGCCTCTGAGGTCACCCAAGGACTTCCCGAACTTCCCTCTTTCTTCCTCTATTTTTCCACAAAACTGATGGACTTCATCCCCTACTTCGATCGATCGATGTCCAGCTGAGGACATCGATCCCTCCACTTCGATCGATCGATGTCCAACTGGGGACATCGATCTCTCAGACTCACCCAACATCGATCGATCGATGTCCTTCTGAGGACATCGATCTCTCAAGCTTCTCTACATCGATCGATCGATGTCCGTCTGGGGACATCGATCTCTCAGCCTGCGCCTACATCGATCGATCGATGTCGAACTGAGGACATCGATCCCTGACATCGATCGATCGATGTCCACGATTCCAGAATAGCACTTTGCAGTTTCTGCAGAATCTCAACACCGTTCAATTCCAAACTTTATGCCAACCAATCCAAGCCTAATCCCTGCTATCATTCATGCTTAAACTAAAGATTCAACGCTACACACATCACAAACAAGATTCAAGCCTGGTACGCCCTTTTTCCAACCTCATCAATTCCAAAAAAATCCCACCTTTTTCCTTCCAACCTTCACAGCAACAAAATCACAATAAGAAGAGATTCAAGGGATAGGGATTTGCATGATTTCACATAATCAACAACAACAACGAATGCTTTTTTATATACATTGGCCAAATCTCGAAACGAAAGCACATAGATCATAAACAAATAATCACTACACGAAACTACTGCATGGTGATCCGATTTGATAACAAAATAGGCCAGTTTTCTTTCACAAATCGTAGGAACTTATAAGTAGATTACTTGCCTTTGATTACTCGGGGACGGATTGAAGATCAGATGAGAGTTGGATGGATTCCTGGGGGAGAGTTCTCTAGGGTTGCAGAGGAGCCTCAATCGCCAAGGGAAAGGAACGTCGTTTCTTTCTGCGAATGAGGGAAAACTGACATTAGTCAGTTTTTATATGGATGGGGGAAGATTTGGTGTTTCTAAATTATATTTATTCTCTATTTATCTTAAAGGATAAACTTAATCATTTAATCCTAAATTAAATATAAATAAATTCTAATATTAAGTCTCCTCATTAATTTCTAATTAATCCCCATATTAATGTCTGCTTAATTTCCGTTGACCGTCATTAATTCCCGTAAAATCTCTCTTTGCCTTTTAATTACCCACGGAGGGTGCGGGGCCTAACATCCCACCCCCCTTACAAAAAGTTTCGTCCTCGAAACTGGCGTACCTTATTGGAAGAGATGTGGATACAGCTCTTTCGTTTGTTCCTCAAGCTCCCACGTGGCTTCGCGCTCCGTATGGTTACTCCACTGAACTTTGACATACGGAATGACGCGTCGGCGTAAGACTTGATCTTTCTTATCCACAATCTTTATAGGATGCTCTTCATAAGTGACATCCTCTTTAACATCCAACGGTTGAGCTTCAAGGACATGGTTTGGATCCGATACGTATTTCCTTAGTTGAGATACATGAAATACGTTATGGACTTGGGATAAGCTCGGAGGTAAGGCTAGTCGGTATGCTCTTTCGCCAACTTTACCAAGTATTTCGTAGGGTCCAATATATCTAGGGCTTAACTTGCCCTTCATTCCGAATCTAGCAACTCCTTTGGTGGGCGAAACTCGTAGGTAAACCTTATCGCCTTCTTCAAACTCTAATGGCTGTCTCTTAGAATCAGCCCAACTCTTATTACGGTCTTGAGCCATTTTAAATTTCTCTCTTATCATCTTGACCTTTTCCACTGTTTGCTCAACCAACTCGGGTGCAGTGATCATCCTTTCTCCGACTTCATCCCAACAAACCGGGGATCTGCACTTGCGTCTGTACAATGCTTCAAATGGCGCCATGCCAATCGCACTGTGATAGCTGTTATTATAGGAGAACTCCATTAACTTCAACATGCTATCCCAGTTTTCTTTGAAATCCAAGGCGCATGATCTCATCATGTCTTCCAATGTTTGTATGGTCCTCTTGGATTGTCCATCCGTTTGTGGGTGATATGCGGTACTCATCCTCAGCTCGGTACCCATCGCCTTCTGAAATGCCCTCCAGAATTTAGAGGTAAACTTGGGGTCACGGTCCGATACAATGCTGACTGGGACTCCGTGTAGGCTCACAATGTTATCCACATATATATTGGAAAGTTTCTCATACGACGTACCATGTGGCATAGCTATAAAGTGAGCCGTCTTTGTCAATCGGTCTACAATCACCCAAATCATTTCATTCCCATTGCGGGTCTTGGGTAGTCCCATTACGAAGTCCATCGTCACGTGTTCCCACTTCCATTCCGGGATCTCTAACGGTATCATCAAGCCACCAGGTCGTTGATGTTCGGCCTTGACTTGTTGGCATACTAAACATCTTTCGACATATGCCGCAATTGATCTTTTCATCCCTATCCACCAATAGTTTCTTTTGAGGTCCTTATACATCTTAGTGCTCCCGGGGTGGATAGACATTCTTGAGTTATGCGCTTCTTGGAGCAATTCCGTTCGGAGTTCGTCTTTACTTGGCACGCATAACCGGTTTTGAAACCATAGACTTCCATCTCCTCGCAACTGGAAGTCCTTTACTGGTCCTGTGGATACCTTGTCACGGATTTCTTTCAGTGCTGGGTCCTCGTACTGCGCTTCTTTGATTCTGTCTACCAAGTTTGGGCTGATAGACAAGGTTGTAAGGACATTTGCCACTGAATCCACCAATTCGAGGTCAAACTCCTCGATTTCTCTTTCTAGCGGAGATTGTCTCGCGTGGCTAGACTTTCTGCTCAACGCGTCCGCCACTCTGTTGGCTTTACCCGGATGATAGTTGATGGTCAAGTCGTAGTCCTTGAGTAACTCTAACCATCTTCTTTGTCTCATATTCAACTCCTTCTGCGAGAATAGGTATTTCAAGCTCTTGTGATCAGTGAATACTGCACACTTCTCTCCATATAGATAATGTCTCCAGATCTTAAGAGCAAATACCACAGCTGCGAGTTCCAAATCATGCGTCGGATAGTTCTGCTCATATGGTTTCAATTGTCTTGACGCGTATGATATGACTCGTTCATTTTGCATCAAGACACAACCTATAAACAGAACTTTAGTTAAAGACTAGCATGAGTATATACAATGCATTAATTGAAATGATGTACATACCTAGTCCTTTCTTGGACGCGTCACTATAAATCACGAAACCGTCGGTGCCGGAGGGTTGTGCCAACATCGGGGCTGTGGTCAATCTCTTTTTGAGCTCGGTAAAGCTCTGCTCGCATTCAGCAGTCCATTCGAACTTAGTCTTCTTCTGCGTAAGTCGACTCAATGGAACTGCTATCGTTGAGAATCCCTCAACGAACTTTCTATAGTAGCCGGCCAAGCCTAGGAAGCTTCTGACTTCGGTCACATTTGTGGGTCTTGGCCATTCAGTGATGGCTTCTATCTTCTTAGGATCCACAGAGATCCCATCTTCCGAAATCACGTGACCGAGAAAGGCTACACTTCTTAGCCAAAATTCACACTTGCTGAATTTGGCATAAAGCTGATGTTGCCTCAGAATTTGCAATACCACTCTTAAATGTTCAGCATGAGCTTGTTCGTCTGGAGAATAGACCAAAATATCATCGATGAACACTACTACAAATTGATCCAACTGTTCTCGGAATACAGTGTTCATCAAATCCATGAAAGCTGCTGGGGCGTTAGTTAGCCCAAACGGCATCACCAGAAATTCACAATGCCCATAACGAGTCCGAAAAGCGGTCTTAGGGACGTCTCCCGCTTTCACGAGCAATTGATGGTATCCTTGACGAAGGTCGATCTTTGAAAACCATCGGGCCCACTTTAACTGGTCAAATAAATCCTTTATCCTTGGTAGAGGATATTTATTCTTGATGGTGATCTTATTCAGTTCCTGATAATCGATGCATAACCTCATGCTGCCATCCTTCTTCTTTACGAATAGCACAGGAGCTCCCCAAGATGATACACTGTGGCGAATTAACTTCTTGTCCAACAACTCCTGAAGTTGCCCCTTTAGCTCCTTAAGTTCAGCTGGAGCCATTCTGTAGGGTGCCTTTGATATAGGCTCGGCTCCGGGTATCAAATTGATCTCGAACTCCACTTCTCTCGATGGCGGAACTCCCGGTAAATCATCCGGAAATACGTCCTTAAATTCATTGATTACCGGAATTTGATCCATGGAGGGAACTTCCTGCTTCGCATCTAATGCATACACCATAAATCCCTCTGCTCCTTTCCGTAAAGCTTTAAAGGCCTTAATCGCCGTCAGGAATATTTTCTTTGGAGCTTTGGTTATCTTGATATTTCCTTGTATAGTGACGTCATTCATCTCAAGGTCTTTGAGAGTCACTTGCTTGAGTTTACAGTCGATATTGGCATGATTCTTGGTCAGCCAATCCATGCCCAATATTACGTCAAAGTCCTTTATCGGAATAGGGACTAGTGTCACTGAAAATACTTTTCCGTCCAACTCCAACTCACAATCTTTGTACTGGTGGTGAGAAACCAGTACTTGTTCTCCTGCTGCATGTACCCTAAATGGGTTCTCAAGCCATTCGGGTAGACAGTCGAGTCCTTTGGCGAAACGCTTAGAAATGAAGGAGTGGCTAGCTCCACTATCAAATAACACGTTTGCAGGCACGTTGTTAACTAAGATCACACCTATTCACAAGAGGATAACACATAAAAGTTTCACATAAAGCACATATTCAGTTATCAACTTAGAAAACTAAAATCCAACTTAAACCACGATTATTTAACTTAGGTCGTACCTGTCACCACGTTCGCATCCTCTTGGACTTCAGCGTCTGTCATCGCGTGGACTCTCGCATTGGGCCTGCCTCTCTGCTATTGAGCCGGCCCTGGTCCTGCAGCTTGAGGCTTAGGGTTCCATTCTGGGCAGTCCCTGATCCTATGACCCGTCTTTCCACATTTGAAACATGCACCGCAAATTTTCCAACATTTGCCCACATGTCTTTTCTGGCAGTGTGGGCACTCTGCCGGTGCTTGACGATTCTGCTGGTTCTGTTGCGGTGCCCTTTGAGCTGGCCCCGCTTGCCCCTTTCTGGGGATCTTGACCCAACGTCCGGGCCTACTCCCACTTTGCTCAACCCTCGGCCTCTTGCTCGATTCTTCACGAGCCTCTCTGTTCTGTGATCGTCGCATGTCACTCTCCACTCGGTAACATGCGTCCAGCATCTCCTCGAATGTTTTTAGACTTGACCCCGCGATTGCTGTCCGTATGCGGGGGTTCAGACCCTCTTCAAATTTCAGCATTTTCATCCGGTTGTTCTCCAATACCAAGGGTGTGAACTTGCCCAAGGCATGGAATCTATCAGCATAGTCTGAAACAGTCATCCTTCCTTGTTCAAATTTATCGAACTGCCTCATCTTCTCAAAAATGGCAGTCTCAGGCACATAATAATCTTTGTAGGCCTTCACAAACTGACTCCACTGAATGGGAGGAGTCATCTTGGGCAGAATGCCGTTCCACCATGCATTTGCTCTGCCCGTCAGAAAAGGCGTGGCTACATCCACCTTGTGTTCTTCAGGCACTTGCACAAGCCTGAAGTATTTCTCTACTTCGTCCAGCCAAAACCCAGCCACCTCTGGGTCAGTGGTCCCTTCGAAATTAGGGGCATGCATCTTCCGCATCTCCCCAATGTAATATCTGATGCCGTGCTGAGGCGGTGGAGGCTGTGGTTGCGGTTGTTGCTGCTGTTGAGCAACCCCTTGTGCTATTACCGTGATAGCATCAATCAACGCTTGGGGTACTAGTACTGGAGGTGGTGGTGGTGGGTCATTGTTCCCATTGCCACCATTTCCTTGGTTGTCACGTCTAGGAGGCATTTTCTGCAAGGTCACGTTTATTAGTATCTAGCAGTTTAGAATAAATCAGTGTTTGAGATCCATGATGAGTACAAGGCGGTGTTTACGAACTAAAATAATTAACATTTATTACTTACACTTAATCGCGCTCGTACACACACTCATCCCAATCAAGCTTAAATCTAAAATTGCATACTTAGACTTAAAGATCAACTTAAGGTGAAGATCATATCTTAAGACTCTACATGTCATAACCTAGGTCTCCGAGGTAGATCTGAAGCCTAGGCTCTGATACCACTTGTAGCGCCCCGACCCGGACAGCGGAATCCGAACCGGTTCACCCGTCGTAACTTACTGAGAAGACTACAAGACGTCTCATCTCTCGATTACACATCATCCATGACGTAAGAGAAACAAGTGCGAAAACATATCTCGACGATCTAAACCATCAATGCAGTACGTCAAAAGACAACGTGAATACCAAAAGAACTGTATATGGTCGCAGCCATCTAAAACCTCAAATGAATCAAGAAACAGAAATAACAGAAACTATCTAATCAATTCTCTCCATCAGATCTAGGCATCCCATTATGCCCACTCGCCGTTGTCCTCAACGAAAATCATATCGTACTCAGGTTCTCCTGTATCACAGAGGCAGTACCCTTAGCGAAAAATGCTAGCAAGTAACCCGCTTATAAGACATACGGGATCAACACATGGCAAGACATGAGTAATAGGTAATTCAAGGGAATTGTGGGGCACATGTCTTGTAAACTTCCAAATATAGAAATGAGTCACGTAATAGTAAGAACAGCAATTCGAAATGCAATTAACAAATCAATATCAATCAATTAACGTGAGCATTCAATCCACAACGACTCTCGTGATGCATGTCAAAATATGCACTACACTACACAATCACATATGCATGAACCTTTTCATTTCAAATCAATGTAATGCATGTCACAATGTCCGGTTCCTAACTCATTACCTTGTAACGCACCCCGGCTTATATTTCCATCCCGGTTAACGTTACAAGCTCATATGCTCTGTGATGCACCTCGACTTATATTTCCATCCCGATTAACATCACAGATCTCGTAAAACTCTACAATGCACCTCGGCTTAAATTTCCATCCCGATTAACATTGTAGAGGACTTTATACCCTGTAACGCACCCCGGCTTATATTTTCATCCCGGTTAACGTTACAGTCTTTTGTGTCCTGCAATGCACCCCGGCTTAAATTTCCATCCCGGTTAACATTGCAGTTCACCTTCGCAAATCTGTGACGAAGCACATCTCTTTTTCAAAACTTTATGCAATGCACGTGCCATGATGCAAGACTCCTTATTTCAATCATACTTTTCGTTCACATACGCAATTCACATTCACATGCGCAAGTACAAGTAACACACAAGAGTTCACTAGCTTATTCGTCAACACTTAGACTTCAACTAGCTCATCAACGCTTAACCTTGATTCTAAAGTTCACAGCCCAACGAGAGCATCCCTATCTTTCCTTCGTTGAGCTCTAAGACACCTTGTACGTTCATTTCCTAACCCTCCTAAGTCACTCCCTTTGAAACTCGGTTCGAGAACCCATTGAAGACACCAATATTGATTCACCATCCTAGATCATGTTCCCAAGACTTAGACTATCGTTAATCAGGTCTTAAGAAGCCTCTGAGGTCACCCAAGGACTTCCCGAACTTCCCTCTTTCTTCCTCTATTTTCCACAAAACTGATGGACTTCATCCCCTACTTCGATCGATCGATGTCCAGCTGAGGACATCGATCCCTCCACTTCGATCGATCGATGTCCAACTGGGGACATCGATCTCTCAGACTCACCCAACATCGATCGATCGATGTCCTTCTGAGGACATCGATCTCTCAAGCTTCTCTACATCGATCGATCGATGTCCATCTGGGGACATCGATCGATTGATGTCCAACTGAGGACATCGATCCCTGACATCGATCGATCGATGTCCACGATTCCAGAATAGCACTTTGTCGTTTCTGCAGAATCTCAACACCGTTCAATTCCAAACTTTATGCCAACCAATCCAAGCCTAATCCCTGCTATCATTCATGCTTAAACTAAAGATTCAACGCTACACACATCGCAAACAAGATTCAAGCCTGGTACGCCCTTTTTCCAACCTCATCAATTCCAAAAAAATCCCACCTTTTTCCTTCCAACCTTCACAGCAACAAAATCACAATAAGAAGAGATTCAAAGGATAGGGATTTGCATGATTTCACATAATCAACAACAACAACGAATGCTTTTTCATATACATTGGCCAAATCTCGAAACGAAAGCACATAGATCATAAACAAATAATCACTACACGAAACTACTGCATGGTGATCCGATTTGATAACAAAATAGGCCAGTTTTCTTTCACAAATCGTAGGAACTTATATGTAGATTACTTGCCTTTGATTACTCGGGGACGGATTGAAGATCAGATGAGAGTTGGATGGATTCCTGGGGGAGAGTTCTCTAGGGTTGCAGAGGAGCCTCAATCGCCAAGGGAAAGGAACGTCGTTTCTTTCTGCGAATGAGGGAAAACTGACATTAGTCAGTTTTTATATGGATGGGGGAAGATTTGGTGTTTCTAAATTATATTTATTCTCTATTTATCTTAAAGGATAAACTTAATCATTTAATCCTAAATTAAATATAAATAAATTCTAATATTAAGTCTCCTCATTAATTTCTAATTAATCCCCATATTAATGTCTGCTTAATTTCCGTTGACCGTCATTAATTCCCGTAAAATCTCTCTTTGCCTTTTAATTACCCTACGGAGGGTGCGGGGCCTAACACCAACTAAGCTCCACCGAGGCTCCAATATGGCTGAGAATGGTGTGTAACATGGCTAGCATGTGCTGAAATTTTACTTTAGTAAGCTTTGTCAAATAATGCACAATAATTACACATATATGGTAAATTCCAATCAGCCCTAATTTGAATATTATAGAACACTTTAACATGTCTTGAATGTGTAAAAAGTGTCTAGGTACATGTTGCAACTCATGCCAAAAACGTTCCATGTGTTATGTTCGTAGAAAACCGAATTTTCGAATTTCGTCGATAACGCGATTTTTCTCCGATTAAATTCAAACTTTTTGCACATGTCATATATATTATGTCACACATAATATACATAAAATAAAGTAGATATTCAGATCTAATGGCTACTTAGAGGCACCCCCATGTGCTAAAAGAATTAAATTTGAAATCTCCACAAATTTGGCCTAATATGTGGGTGATTTGTGTGTGCCAACATGTAATGATTTAGTGGCTAAATTAAACATGTGAGCCACGAAATTTTTGACTATTTTTGAAGTATATGGGCTGGACATCTTTATATGGCAAGTACGTGACACATTGGCGAAGTTTCGGTAGTCACCCGATACGACAATTTTCGGTTTATAACCTTGTAACATGTCGTTATAATTTTGTCATCACCATGACTTCTATCATATGATATAAGACCTGAATGTATTCATAAATATGAGGTGTATATAATGGTGTAACGTTGACGTACATTTGTAATATATTTAACGTGTCGGTAGTACGTCAGAATATATGTGTATTGAGCCTTTTTTTAAAAAATATGAATATATATAATATGTATATATATATAGGCGTGTGAGAGGAGTAGGAAGGAGACTTTCCATTTCCAAATTTGTTACCACAAAGCTTTGTCCAAATATATCTCCATTTAATGAACTAGTTAGTTTTTAGTTCATTAATTTAAGCACTTCACTTAATGAACTAGTTAGTTCATTAATTGTGGCATTTGAAAATAGTTCAAAGACAACAAATGTTTGCCATATGATATAAGCTTTAATGCTTTGTTGCTTGTTAGTACCGCAACAATATATATAAAGCATATGAGGCATGTATATCACAAAAATGTGTCAAGTAATAATTTTGTCATGCATTTCGTAGACTCGTACTATTTAAATCATGAATTTGTAAATCATTCAAACACTTTTTCTCAAAAATCTCCCCCTTTTGATGATTTACAAAATAACACTGGTTCATGATTTAAATATAATTGCTCCCCCTACAATTAGGCACAAATTCGAATTTTATAGTATCGTTATCTCCCCCTTAAATTGTGCAATCATGCTCTCTCTCCCCCTTAATGACACTCTCTCCCCCTTTATTTAATATCAAGAGTACATGTAAAGATGGAAAGAAATAGCAGCATATAGAAATCATGCATTTCAGATGCGTTCTTAAGGGTTATTTATTCAACCCTTTGCGAATGTACCTTTTGGTAGCCAAACTTGGGTGACCTTCCTAGGTCTTACAATAGGTGAGAAATTAGATGAAGAAGCAATATAATAGACATTTGGTGGGACTGCGTTTGGCCTTTGGCTGAGAATCCCATTATGCACATGGTATGGTTTTCGTTTTTGATATACATTTTGGTTTCTATGAATAATTTATGATCTAGATGCATTAGTCTGATATGGATGTTGCGTATGTATTAATGATATCCTTTCATATCTCTATGGTACATGATTATACTTTGTATGATATGAAGAATAAGAAGCACGATGAGATGAGATGAGTGATGTACTAGTCGTCTTCTTAGATTGTATAGTTGCATGTGGTTTCTTAGATGAAGATAAAATAAATTTCAATGACTTGTTTTGTACTTTATTATCTTCCACATACCCTAATCTGGTTTTGTCGCTAACATGCTTTTGCAAAGAAATGAGACGATCTAACATGCAAGTTCCTCTATCGAATTGTTTTACTGTCTTTTTTAGATCTTCGTTTCTTGATCTCAAATCTGAGATCTTGGCTTTCATTACCACGTTTTTGGATGTCAAGGATTGAATTTCAGATCTCAAATGAAACAATCAAATTATACGACTCCTCTTTTAAATCGTTTAATTGAGATACAAGATTTGTGTTAGAGGATTCTAACAATTTCTTGTCTTCAATTAAGCATTTCTTTTTTTTTGCAAGAGTCTTAGCAAACTTATGTAAGTCAAGATATTCAACATACAAATCATTATAAGATAGTTCAAAATCAGAATCAAAATTAGAATTTACCTCATTATCAAAAGGTGTAGGCCTTTGGCTTGACATGCCTTCTTGTTCGGTTTTCTGGCTAGTGGATGCTACCTCATAAAGATTGTTATATCCTCTTGTTTTGAGTGTGCCTGCGCTCGGAAACCACTTGCAAGACTTGTATAGCACCATTAAAAAAGGGGGGTTAAATAGTCGGTGCCAAAAATATTTTGAATATATGAACAATAGGCTTGAGAGAAGAAGAAGAAAGAAAGAAAAAAGAGAAGAAGAAAGTAATAGAGCTTCTTGATCTTGAGAGAATGAGAGTTGTGTTCTTAGCCTTGTTTACACTACTTCTCTTCCTTTTAAGCATGTGTGGCCGCCCCCTATATGTCATCTTCCATTATTGAGAATTCTCTTTAATGCCCTTGGAAGATTTCCTTGCGTAGATATGACATCATCTTGCTCACTTGGCACACTATGATTGGAGAGATAATTTGGCCTTACTTACTTGTCACTTGATGATTGGTCCAACTTGTCATCATTGTAATGAGCTGTAAAATCTAAAAATATCTTGCAAAACATGTGCCAAAAAGAATTCAAAATGTTGAAAAACAATCACCATTCGATCCTTTCAATTTTGGGAAGCAAATTGAATGCAATTACATAGTAAAAATCGGCCACTCCATTTTCCATGTGCTGAAATTTTCAGCTTGTGGTTTATTTGGAATCTTTTGAATTGTTACCTTGTGTAGTTCCCTCTTTTATGTCACTAACCTTGTGTGGAATATTCTCCACCAATTGAGATGTCAACTAAGATCCACCTAGGCTCCAATATGGCTGAGAATAGCATGTAACATGGCTAGTTAGTACTGAAATTTAACTTTAGTAAGCTTTGTCAATAATGCACAATAATTACACATATATGTAAATTCCAATAAGCCATAATTTGAATTTTGTAGAACACTTTAACATGTCTTGAAGGTGTAAAAATTGTCTAGATACTTGTTGCAACTCATGCCAAAAATGTTTCATGTGTTGTGTTCGTAGAAAACCGAATTTTCGACTTTCGTCGATTACGCGATTTTTCTCTGATTAAATTCAAACTTTTTGCACGTCATATATATTATGTCACACATAATATAAATAAAATAAAGTAGATGTTCAGCTCTAATGGCTGACTTAGAGGCGCCCCCATGTGTTAAAAGAATTAAATTTAGAATCTCCATAAATTTAGCCTAATTTGTGGGTGATTTGTGTGTGCCAACATGGAATTATTTAATGGCTGAATTAAACATGTGAGCCACGAAATTGTTGACTATTTTTGAAGTATATGGGCTGGCCATCTTTATATGGCAAGTACGTGACACGTTGACGACGTTTCGGTAGTCACCCGATAAGACAATTTTCGGTTTATAACCTTGTAACATGTCGTTATAATTTTGTCATCACCATGACTTATATCATATGATATAAGACATGAATATACTCATAAATATGAGGTGTATACAGTGGTGTGACGGTGACGTACGTTTGTAATATATATAATGTGTCGGTAGTACGTCGGAATATATGTGTATTGTGCATTTTCTTTAAAAAATCTGAATGATATATAATATATATATATATGTAGGCATGTGAGAGGAGTAGGAAGGAGACTTTCCATTTCCAAATTTGTTGTCATAAAGCTTTGTCCAAATATATCTCCATTTAATGAACTAGTTAGTTCATTAACTTAAGTACTTCACTTAATGAACTAGTTTAGTTCATTAATTGTGGCACCTAAAAATATTTCAAAGACGACAAATGTTTGCCATATGATGTAAGTTTGAACGCTTCATGACTTGTTAGTACGACAACAATATATATAAAGCATATGAGACATGTATATCACAAAAACGTGTCAAGTAATAATTTTATCATGCATTTCGTAGACTCGTACTATTTAAATTATGCAATCATTCAAACACTTTTTCTCAACACAATCAAGACCCATTATGAGTTATGTACTAAGCGTAAGCCTAGCCTTAACCACATAAAGGTTTGGGGTTGTCCAGCAGAGGCGAAGCCTTACAAACCAAATGAAAGAAAATTGGACATCAAAATAGTTAGTTGCTATTTTGTTGGTTACTCGGAATGATCACGAGGGTATAAATTATATGATCTCACAAGTAAAACATTTTTGAGACAAATTGAGTAAAGTTCTTTGAGGATACTTTCGTTCCGGAGGAAATAATTTGTATCTGTAGATCATTGAGTTAGATGAGGTTCACTAAGATGCAACAGAAATGTGAATCGAACCAATAGTTGGGGAGATAGCATCAGTGATACCTGAACCTGAGGTACCTCATCCCAGTAGTAATACACCACACGATCAAGTTCTAGAGAAAGTCACTCAAGAACAAGAAGAATTGTCTACTTATGCAGTTCAGGAACCTGAAGTATCCCAAGGACAAGTGCCCCTAAGGCGATCCACTCGTGAAAAGAGAAACCCCATACTTAGCGATTATGTGGTATATCTTCAAGAACACGAATTCGATGTTGGCATGATAGACGATGACCCCGAAAATGTCCAACAAGCATTACAATGTCGAAATTCAGAAAAGTAGATCAAGGCCATGAAAGAAGAAAATAATTATATGCACGACAACAAAGTATGAGAAGTTGTCTCGTTGCCTTAAGGTTCGAAACCCGTTGGTTGTAAATAGATATTTAAAACCAAACGAGATTCAAAGGCAATGTGGAACGATATAAGGTCCAACTTGTTGCTAAAGGGTTTAGAAGGGCATAGACTATACCTCCAGTTGCAACGAAAGATTCCTTTTGGATAATCATGGCTTTAGTGGGGCATTTAGATCTTGAACTACATCAGATGGATGTCAAGACTGCGTTCTTAAACAGAGAACTCAACGAGACCATTTACATGGTTCAACCACCTCAATTCGAAGTGGGAGATCCAAAAGGTATCATTTGTCGACTAAAGAAATCCATCAATGGGCTCAAGCAAGCGTCTCGACAGTGGTACTTCAAATTCGCCAAAGTGGTTGCCTCTTTCGGCTTTGAGGCAAACCAAATAGATGAATTCATGTATCACAAGTTTATTGGGAGCAAGTTCATATTCTTGATCTTGTACGTAGATGATATAGTGCTTGCAACATACGATGTAAACATGTTAAGCAACACCAAAGCCTTTCTGGAAACACATCGAAATGAAAGACCTTGGTGAAGCCTCATTTGTGTTGCGACTTGAGATATGAAGGAATCGTAGCCAAGGTATCCTATGTCTCTCATAACAGGCATACATCAAAAAAGTGTTGAAGCGATATAGCATGGATAAATGTAAACAACTTAATACCCCTATGGCTAGAGGAGACAAGTTCAGCCTAAAGCAATGTCCCCAAACTGAGTTTGAACGTTCATAAATGAGGAACACCCCCATGCTTCGATGGTAGGGAGTATAATGTATGCCCAAGTATGCACATAACCAGACTTGGCGTACATTTCTGGAATGTTATGCAGATACCTCAGTGATCCAGGTAAGGATCACTGGACCGCACAAAGAGGGTGCTTAGATACCTACAAGGAACGAAGCAACACGTGCTGACGTATAAGAGATCTGATGAGTTAGAGATCACTGGATATACAGATTTCGATTTTGTTCGATGCCAGGATAGCATGAAATTGACCTCGGGATATGCAATTACTCTAGCCGGAGGAGCGATCTCGTGGAAAAGTGCGAAATAAACCTTATTGGCCTCTTCCACTATGGAGGCGGAATTCGTAGCATGCTTCCATGCATTCAACCAGGCGATATGACTTCACAATTTTGTCACAGGGATGCGAGTGGTGGAGACTATCGCATCTCCAATGAGGATTTTCTATGACAGTAATGCTGCGGTGCTATATTCAAATAACAACCGGAGTTCATCAAAAGCAAAATATATAAAGATGAAGTATCAGGCTGCTAAACAAAGAGTTCAGAGTAGTCTGATCAGAATTGAGCATATCAGTACAGACTCCATGGTGGCTGATCCTTTGACTAAGGCCATGGAACCCGTAGTGTTTCACAAGCATATTAGCGTATGAGTCTTAGTCTGGTTGAGGATGTTTTGTCCTACTGGAAATCTAAGTGGTTT
The DNA here is from genome assembly GCA_036186865.1 of Eustoma russellianum. Taxonomy (NCBI): domain Eukaryota; kingdom Viridiplantae; phylum Streptophyta; class Magnoliopsida; order Gentianales; family Gentianaceae; genus Eustoma; species Eustoma russellianum. Next base: position 22,516,246 of record AP025073.1, on the reverse strand, counting down.
TTTGTTTTCTTATGCTCAAAGAAGTTGATTGTTTTAAAGTTTTCACACAAATAGTATAATGTACATTTCGGTTATATTAAAGTTTTCTGCAGAAGTAATGTACATTAAGCAGTTACGGTATACATTCTGAATTCTGTTGATCTTGCTAAGTTAGGGTCAAGTTGGAATTAAATATGTACGATCACCTAGCATATTAATTTCTCACTACATATCTATTGCAGCATCCATGTCATTCAGTGGAATGTTAGTATCATGATTTAAGAAGGACAAGTCACTAATTTAATGTGGCAGCGTGCGGCTTAAGTCTTTTACTAACATTTGCTGATGGACTGGAAAAGGTAAGACACACTAAGGGACATTCAGTAAGAGAGCTCAAAAGAGTGACATATAATCTTTAAGAAGCATACATAGTCCAAGTGAGAGATTGTTGGGATTAATTCGAGATATGTGTAATGCGCAACATGTTGATTAAGTATACACGAATTAATCATAAGGTGGACGTTATGTATGATAATTTTACATGTCATATATGTCACGTAATAATATTAATTATTGCGTAAAACATCGACACGTTAAGTGATCATCGGGCATGTTCGTGTATGTATAGTATGGTCTAAAATAGAAACCCCAAATATATAGAAAGTCATATGGTCAGAGACCACGATGGATGGACTCAAAGTGCAAAGATCACAAAGTGTACGACGTCTAGTCCCCGAGGGGCGACAACCCACGTGCGCTAGTAGATAAATGTTGGTACATAAATTATTAAATATTAAATAATGTTTAATATTAAATATTAGATAATAATGTTTATTATTAAATATTAAATAATATTTAATAGTGGATAAGGATCACTTGATAACTTCAAGTATATCCTCCTCAGGTATTTGAGATGAGAAAAACTCTCATCTATAAAGGAAGAGGATTTAGTTTTAAACATAACTCTGAATCCTATTACCATCAGGATTCTCCCTTTTCTCCCTTTATATAAAGGAGGAGGGCTTCACCTCCTCATACATACAGTATAAGCCACCGTCCATAAGCGGGTATAGGGAGGGAGTGCCAACCTTTTTTATAAAGCCCTCACTGTCTAGCCGCTCCATCGGGTAAAGTAGTGAATTGTTGAATCCGTTCAAGGGGTATATCAACAATTGGTAGAAGGTCGTGAATCCTTAGATCACACCAGATTCATCAAGCAGCACGTGGTGGGCAGATCAACATAAAAAATGGAACAAGGTAAATTTCTGTTTTTTGTTACTTTGCTTAGTGATTCGAGTAAACGGTCTTTATTCGGGGATTTATTAAATAAATCCAACAAAAAAAACCTCTAATTGAAGAAAAAAGATTTTTGGAATTAAGGGTTACTTCGAAAAATTGGAAAAATTAAAGGAATGAGAGTTTGTAACTCTCATAAATACTGTGAAGAACCCAAAGGGAAGATGGCGTTGAGAGCGTGAAAAAACAACTTTGATTCCGGAAGCGAAAACCCATGTTTATCCCTAGGCACAAATGAATCGAAGAACTAAAGTAAGAAGAAAGAGAAGATTAAGGAAAAGAGAAGAAACATCTATATCTGTCGACAGAAACATTATGCTAAGGTAGGTACTGTGAAGCAAGAGAGTAGAAGCAGAACTTATCCAAAAAAGAAAATATTTTCGGTAAGAAAATGAAAAATGAGACACGTCAATACCATTTTTGGGCAAAATGGGTAAGATACGTCAATACTATTTAGACAAAGTGGGATAAAAAAAAAAATAACAAGTCACTCTCTCTTTTAGTGAGAATATTTTTATTTTTCAGACCTTATAACAATGTATAAAATTATTGTTTTGTGATTTTAAAACTCCGAATTTTAGTCGTAGAAATAGTGTTCTGTCTAAAGTATAACATAAAACTACGTATATCATATCATAAAACGATCTGGTCCACAAATACAGAAACATAATGTACAAATACAGAAAACAATAACACCCTCTTTATCTTAATATTTCTTCCCTATTTTCTTTCTAACCACAAAAAAAACATCCATTCTATCTTCTTTCTCCTCTCTTCCTTCCTCCTCCTCTTCATCTTTTATATTCTCCTAATTTATCTCTTCATTACTAAAAACACTTCTCCAAAGTGAAAACAACCCCAGACGACGGCGACTCTACAGAGAAGATTATGATTGTGACAATTATAATTCCCTTCTAATTTCTATGATGATATTGAGATATACTAAGATATTTGTCTAACTACTTTGTAGATAAATCTTGTATATAGAGTTTGTAGATAAAACTTGTAGATAGAGTTTATCCTGTTATCCTTGATTGTAGAGATTGTGGTTACACAACCACGTCTATATGTACGCACAGAGTCTGTATGTTTTGTATCAAGAACAACAGTACTGATTTCTTCATGGTACCAGAGCAAACAAATTTGATCTATTCATAATCGTCGTTTCTTCCGGTGTTCTTGGTTGGTCGACTTTTCAAAGTCGACATTCGTTTTCCTTTTAGCCTCAGTTCGTCGACTTTCATCGTCGACATTTGTTTTGTTTTCATAGTCGACATTTGTTTCAGTTCTTCGACTACCATTTTCTCCTCCAACGTAGCTTTCTTTCTTCTTGTGTGCTTCATTCAAATGGGGCATGGTGGGACATCCAGAGTTATACCAGCCTGAATTTGTCCCCAGCCTATAAGACGCCAGTGCTTCTCAATCCTTCGGCTGAGGGCAATCTTTTCTCCTTTACGGGTACAGTCGGGAGAGGTGAGCTGCAGCTTTGCAAAAACATTCTTGACGGCCACGACAGGTGCCCCCGTTGACACTGCAATTCAGGCTGAGGTTTCGGTTGACACTGCAATGCCGCCTACATTTGCGGGTCTCACGCTTGCGCAGCAGCATCAGTTGGCACAGTTCGTCGAACATTTGAACGGAGGTAATTTTGGATCAAATGTTTCGATGACAGGCAAGAAAGATTCGGATACTGTTTCTTTTTCGTCTTCCTTATCGCCTTGTTGGCTTTTTGATAGTGGAGCCAATGCACATGTTGTCAATGATTTGTCCCTGTTTACTACTGTTGTTACTGACAAAATAGCTGCAACAGTACAAATTCCCGATGGTACACATGTGTCCGTTCGTGCCATTGGGACAGTCAGACTCTCAGATTCGTTGGTTTTACATGATGTTTTGGGAGTACCAGAGTTTGCATTTAATTTGATATCTGTCAGTCGATTAGTAAAAGATCAGAAGTGTGCACTGACGTTTGGCCCAGATTTTTGTGTTGTGCAGGAAATGCCATCGAGGAAGCTGATTGGAGTGGGTAGGCAGCATGATGGTCTTTATCGTTTGGTTCAGAATCCGGCTAGTCAAAGTCTTGCAGCAATAAAATGCAGTGATTCAGTTTGGCATAATCGTATGGGTCATCTGCCTCTTTCCAAGTTTCGTTTTCTTCCTTCTATTGTTGTCACTGCTAAAGAAGTGTTTTGTGATGCTTGTAGTCGTGCCAAACAAACTCGTTTACCATTTTCTCTTAGCACTAGCAGAACTGTGCAGATTTTTGATCTCATTCATTGTGATATTTGGGGACCTTATAAAACACCTAGTTTGTCTGGTGCACATTATTTCTTGACTATTATTGATGATTACAGTCGTAGTACTTGGGTTTATTTGATGAGGTCTAAATCCGATACTAGTCGATATTTGTTGCATTTTTTCAAATGGGTTCGCACACAGTTTGATAAGCCAGTCAAACGAGTTCGTAGTGACAATGGGTTGGAATTTACTCATGCCGCTCTCCTCGATTATTATGCTGATCAGGGTATCGAAGCCCAAACTTCTTGTGTTTATACTCCGCAACAAAATGGTGTTGCGGAGCGTAAATATCGTCATATTTTAGAGGTAGCTCGTGCTCTTCGTTTTCATGCAAATTTACCTATTATGTTCTGGGGGGAATGTATTCTCACTGCCGTTTATCTTATTAATCGTATGCCTGTTACTCTTCTTCAAAATAAAACGCCATATGAACTTCTAATGGGGTGTTTGCCTACCTATTCGCATCTTCGGGTCTTTGGTTGCTTGTGTTATGGTTACACTTATCATGGTACTCGTGACAAGTTTGCACCACGTTCTGCATCAGGTATATTTCTCGGTTATCCTCCCTCTCAAAAGGGCTACAAAATATTTGATTTATCCAGTCACAAGGTTTATGTTAGTCGTGATGTGTCCTTCTACGAAAATGTTTTTCCTTTTGCTGTCAACTCTTGTTTTGATGTATCTAGTCCTCCAGCCTCGGGTCTCATGGCTTCTCCTTTCTGGGATCCTGTTGTGCCGCCCACCGTCGACATCTCACAGCCCCCAGCCGACACTCTACAGTCTTCGGCTGATTCTACACTGCCTACGGCTGAGGCTTCCAACTCTTCGGCTGGTATGTCTCCCTCCTCTAATGTTTCACCTCCAGCCATTCCTCCTCAGTCCATGCGCAGTATGCGTACTCGTCAGTTGTCCCGCCGCCTTACAGATTTCGATGTCGCTCTGCCACCTTCTCTTGTGCCATCTACAGCCCAGCCCACTCCTACGGCGAACTCAACGGTATTTCCCTTATCTAGTTTCCTTTCATACGCTCGTTTATCTCGGTCTTATCATGGTTATGTTGCGGCCATCACCGCGGGGGATGAGCCAGTTTCTTTTCGCCAGGCAGTTCAGTATGCGCATTGGCGTGAAGCAATGCAGCGTGAAATTTCTGCCCTTGAAGCCAATCAAACATGGTCCGTTGTTCCCTTGCCACCGGGCAAACGCACCATTGATTCCAAATGGGTTTACAAAATTAAATATAATCCAGATGGCACTGTTGAGCGTTATAAGGCGCGTTTGGTGGCTCGCGGATACACTCAAATCGAGGGTGTTGATTTTCATGAGACTTTTGCTCCTGTAGCCAAGTTGGTTACTGTTCGGTGTTTATTAGCAGTTGCCGTTGTGCGTGGTTGGCATGTTCACCAGTTAGATGTTAATAATGCTTTCTTGCATGGTGATCTTACGGAGGATGTTTATATGCGCATTCCACCAGGTTTCTCTCGTCAGGGGGAGCATCATGTTTTTAAATTACGAAAGTCTTTGTATGGTTTGCGTCAGGCGTCACGCAATTGGTATGCTAAATTCACGACCTCCCTTACCGCGCTCGGTTATACACAGTCTCATGCGGATCCTTCTTTGTTTATATTGTCTGCCGACTCGTCTTTTGTTGCGGTCTTAATTTATGTAGATGATGTCATTGTTGCTGGTAATGATCTTGATCGTATCACGGCGTTAAAGACTTATCTTGATCATCAATTTAAAATCAAAAATCTCGGTCCGCTCAAATATTTTCTTGGAATCGAAGTTGCTCGTTCTCCCTCTGGTATGGTGCTAAATCAGCGTAAGTATGTTCTTGATATACTCATGGAATGTGGTCTCCTTGGTTGTCGACCTGCCAGCACTCCGATGGATCAAAAGAGTCAGTTTTCTGAGTCTGATCCGCTTCTTGATGATCCTGCGTTTTATCGTCGCATTGTGGGTCGTTTGCTTTATCTTACTGTTACACGGCCCGATATTTGTTTTGCTGTCAATACACTTAGTCAGTTTATGCATATGCCTCGCAAGTGTCATTTAAATGCGGTTTTTCACCTGCTTCGATATCTTAAGCGTGCTCCAGGCCAAGGGCTCTTCTTTTCCGCGACTACATCTCTGCGACTTCAAGCCTATTGTGATGCCGACTGGGCAGGTTGCCCCATTACACGTCGCTCTACTACAGGATATATGATTTTTCTTGGTTCTGCGCTTGTTTCTTGGCGGTCCAAGAAACAGCCAGTGGTCTCTCGATCGTCTGCTGAAGCTGAGTATCGTGCCATGGCGTATGCGACAAGTGAGATTGTTTGGTTGCGTCAACTTTTAGCTGATCTTGATGTCTCCGTTTCTGCTCCTGTGGATCTTCATTGTGACAATCAGGCAGCATTGCACATTGTGGCTAATCCGGTTTTTCACGAACGTACGAAGCATATTGAGATTGATTGTCATTTTGTTCGTCAGCATTATTCTGCTGGTCGTATTCTTCCTTGTAAAATTCCGGGCTCACAGCAATTAGCCGATGGCTTCACCAAGGCGTTAGGTCCTGCAGCATTTCAACAATTTCTGGGCAAGTTGGGCATTATTGATATTCATGCTCCAACTTGAGGGGGAGTATTGAGATATACTAAGATATTTGTCTAACTACTTTGTAGATAAATCTTGTATATAGAGTTTGTAGATAAAACTTGTAGATAGAGTTTATCCTGTTATCCTTGATTGTAGAGATTGTGGTTACACAACCACGTCTATATGTACGCACAGAGTCTGTATGTTTTGTATCAAGAACAACAGTACTGATTTCTTCAGATGAGGCGTACAAATACGAGACCGTTTGATTCTTTAATTTTATCAATAGAGAGATATGGAAGTAAGACATGCAAAAGCTTGGTGTGATCTGAAACTGCTGTAGTCTGGAACTGTTTTTTTTTTTTTTTTTTTTTTACAAGCATGCAAACCAATTCATTGGCTTTCTCCCCTTTGTTTTCTCAATCCCCGAGATTAGCCAGCGAAAGATGCAAAGCCTTATCTTTTTTACTAGGCTGAATTTTCTTTGCGAACCAATTCAAGCGTCACCAACTTTCCTTTTGCCCACAGCAAAGGGAGCTTGATTTTAGCACCAAATTTTCTTTGCTCAGTATTGCCTAAGCCATTTTTAGGGATATTAGTAAGTGTTAGCAAGTAGTTACAATCACAATCTTGATTAGTTAGAATCTTTGGTTGGTTAGAATTTGAATAAATCAAATATGCAGATCTTATCTTATCATTAGGAAGGAGGGACTGCTATAAATAGAGACTGTGTATATGTTATTGAATCAATGAAATGTATTGTTTTTCATTCCTAAATTACTAACATGGTATCAGAGCAGGTTCGATTGTAACATGTGGACTTAGAACCAGAAACGTCAGGTCTTCATCGTCCGACCACCTTTCTCAGACCAGTTGGTATAAACCTTTCTCAACCTTCTAACCAGAGAATCACGAAATACAAAAAACTCATCCAGTCATTGTCTTTTGTATTCCCGCAAAGTCAGAACCAGGACCATCAGAAACCAGAACTGACGAATTGGCAATCCAATTGGTCAATTTACTCAAAAACAGCCTTAGGACTCAGACAGCAGTCACCAAGTCTGAAGATTTGTCCATTGGCTTCAAGTTCAATGGGGCCAAATATCCACTCTGGGCAACATTGATCAAAAAAGCAATAGGAGACCGGGAGCAGGCAGCACATATCACAGGTGTGCCTTCCCCTCCTGTTGCCACGGATCCGGCATACCCGCAGTGGGAACAAAATGATCAGCTGGTATTTACTTGACTGATCCAGAATATTGAACCCAGTTTGGTGACTAATGTGTCACAGTATCCCACCGCCAAGGCTTTGTGAGATGGCCTAGGGACGACGTATGGGTCTGGAGGGGATGCCTTCCAGATCTATGAGTTACATAGAAGAGCAAATTCAATTAGACAGAGAGAAGGGACCCTTGAGGATTGCTGGAACAGGCTCCATTTCGTCTGAATGGCCATTGATGGAAGAGATCCGAATCCCATGCGGGATCCGGAAGATGTTGTTGTGTATAACCGGAAAGTACAAGAAACAAGGTTGTTTCAACTCTTAACCGTTGTGGATGACAGGTTTGAGAGTCTGAAAATGGAGCTGCTGAAAAAGGATCCTCTACCGTAAGTGGAGACAGCCTTTGCTGCCATCCGAAGGGAGGATGCCAGACTAAGGATTTTGAGAGGAATGCCTTCAGAACACAGTTCATCACCAGGGATTGGCCTTGGACTGAAGGTCCAAGGCAGACAAGACGGACGAAGGGCAGCACCACCGCGCTCTCAGCAGTCATTGTGTAGCGCCCCGCACCCCAGCCTAGCCGGATACGGTGCGTCCGCCGTACTTCACTACGGAAAGTACCAGGCGTCAATCCATAACATGTCGTAGTCTATGACAAAATATACAGACTTTCCCTGCTTACACATCAACAGGTAAGCGAAGACTGAGGCAGAATAAAAACTTTTAAATTAGAACATTCTAAGCATCCATCATAAAATCTACAACCAGGTTCTTGAAATAAATAAAGTCTGAAAATCCGAAAATCAATGTTCCCAGCATAAATTCATCAAAGTCCATCAAACATAATTGTCATAATAAAAATCCTTAAGCCATCCTTCTCTCGCACTCCTATGGATAGGGAACCCTAGGCTCATCCTCGATCCACTCAACCCTGTTCCCTGCAGGTTCTGGGAGGAAAAATAAGGGATAAGTGACAACGTCACCAGCAAGCATACCATAAACGATCATGAATTAAATGGAAAGTATACACGAGAACCAAACCCCAAAATTTGGTTTAGTAGCATACCTGACCTTCCAACCAGTATCCTTAGATAACAAGATCATAACTTACGAAATAACATTAAAATCATAACTTAGAGGATCTCAAATCGTAACATATTGGCCTAAGCAATAGTGTACCGAACATGCGACTAGCTATTAAATGCACGTGCATGGACATGCACATGTGATGCAGTATGATAAAATAGGGCAAATTTGTTCATTCTTTCCTTCAAAACATCATCGTCAGTGGAAACAAGAGAGTATTCAGATCTATTATATCCGGATCTGAGGCGGTCATATTCATCCCTTCGAATCTATTATTTCCGGATCCGAAAACGGTCACATCATCAATCATAGTCGTCAGGTCTATTCTTTCCGTGCCTGAACGGTCATAATCAGGTCTATTCTTTCTGGACATGAACGGTCATGATCAGGTCTATTCTTTTCGGGCCTGAACGGTCATAATCATCATAATCAGGTCTATTCTTTCCGGGCCTGAACGGTCATAATCATCAGATCAATTAACCCCGGATCTGGAGCGGGTTAGGCTGGCCAGAAATAAATGGTATCATAGGAATCTTCTTTCAAAACTGAAAACTTCTTTTCTTTAAAAGCGCTTTTCATCATTCTTTGGCATAAAATCAGTTTCATAAATCATGTAAATGACGATGATGCAATGCATGACGTGCGATATGCAATTCGTGACAAAATGCATCACCTAAATACAAGTATGACCTTGTTCTTTAAGCTGGAAAACATAGCTAATTCACCAAGGAACAGGATTCATAAGGCTAAACATCACATTCAAGCCTAAATGATCAAGATCGAAACCTTACAACTTATGAAATCAAACTGTCCTGTTTTCCAGTTTCGTACCACTAACTTCAACTCAGTTGTTAGCCATCAAAATGGTGGTTTTATGACGGTCTATTTACATGAACATGTACATTTATGCCTTAGGTAATTACCATAAAAATTCCAAGGCAATCTAATAAGTTTAAGGGGGTCATCTAATCACTTTCCCAAAATGGACACATGCAGAACCTGGAATGAGCAGTTATATCACGAATTGAATTGTGACCAAACCACAACTCCTTTTACTAAAATTCTAACTCACAGATGTCATACACATATCCAATTATCATCATGTCAAAAATCAGCTCATTTTCTCGTTCCTAAGGTTCATTTTCAAGCCACACAACTTACTACTCAAAACTGTCCTATTCCAGCAACTCTGTTTGAGCAGTTTTACCAAAAACTTCATTAAAAATCATCCACAACTCTTTTTACTAAACTTCCAATTCACACATTTCATAAACATATAAGGTTATCATCACACCAAAAATTAGCCCATTTGAACACTCCTAAGGCCCCTTTTTAGGTCGTACAACAGGCAACATAAATCTGTCCAACTCCAGTACTTCTGTTTGACCAACTCTTACTAAGCATTTCATTTAGTACAAACCACAACTCCTTTCATTGAAATTCCAACTCACACATTTCATATACATATGAGGTTAACATCACACCAAAGGTTAGCCAATTTAAATACTCCTAAGATTCATTTTCAGGTCATGCAAAACGTCATACTGTTCTGCCCAGTTTCAGTAATTTCATCTTGAGCGGTTCTACCAAAAGTTTATTAAAAATAAACCATAACTCTTTTTACTGCAATTCTAACTCTCACTTTTACTACACACATAGAGCTAGTTGCATGCCAAAAATTAACTTAATTGAACACTTCTAAGGTTCGTTCTCAGGTCATACAATCAGCCACAGTAATCTGCCCAGCCCCAGTAGTTTCAGCACTTCTTCATTTTTTCATTGTTCAAACATTCTTCAATCAACTTCATTTATTAAGATGACTTACCATACATCAATTACACACTTAAACATAGTTATTCCAAGTCTCCTAACTCATTTTTAGGCCACACATAACTCATACCAAACTGTCACAACACATTCATGTAGCAAGTCATTCAATCATGCCAACACCTTTCTTTATAACAACTAGTTTTCATGTCTTATACTTAGAATCTTCAACTAAGATTCATAGCTTAAAGATGGCTAGTCATTCAAGAATACACTTCACAAATAAGTCAAGATTGTCTAGAGTATACTTGCCTCTTTTAAGCTAGGAACCTTCCTCTAGCTTGAATCTTGGATGAAATGAAGTGAAGTCTCCCTCCAACTTCAATCACACCCCACGGTTTTGGAGGAAGAAAGAGAATGAATGTTAGCTATTATCTTAAGTGAAGAATAGAGCTAAATGAAGGCTAGATTATCTTACCAAGATGAGGCTTGAATGGAGTTTAATCCACCAAGAAGCTAACACCACTTAGGAGCTTGGAAAGTTTGAACCTAGTGACCATGGAGGTCACGGTTTTGGCAAGCATAAGAGAGGAAATGTGAGCTTCAATCAAAGAATTATGAAATTCAACTAAGTACCTTGACATGCAACTTACCTAGATGATTCTTGGAGCTTGAAGATGAAGAGGATCTTGGCAATTGTAGCTCTAGCCAACCTTATGGAGTGATGAAGGTTTAGAAATAATCTAAGTGTTCAATGCTCTAATATCTTGCTTGTAAAATTCTTGATGGTGTGGAGATTGAATATGGAGATGAAGCTATTTACTAGATAGAAGAAGAAGACTCTATTGTTGGTGAAGGGGGGCCGGCGCATGCATGGTCAAGGGAGGGAGCACAAGGCATAAAAGGAAGGAAAGAATCTTAGGGTCTTGGAATTTGACTAGCCTTTGTCTCCCATGCTTGCATGCATGGTTTATTTTATTCTTAAACTTTCATATATGATAATAGAATGGAAATTAGAAGGAGCCTTCTAGAATCCTTGGTGGGGGGGCGAATTCTAGGGGTGTTGGGAGGGGTATTTCTATTATTTCCCATATTTTCTTATTTCATGTTGGTATAATTACTCTACTACTTGTAATCTCTATTTACTTTTGGGCTTAGTTTTAAGAAGGCCCTTAGGATAAGCCTTCTTATAATTTGAAAAAAACCTTCTAAGGTCCTTTGAGGCCTTGTGGCCGAATCTCTTAGGGTCTTGGGGTTGAATTGGCCATTTTACATGCTTCATAACTCATACTTGTATGATTATATATTATTTGCTTTGAGCAAAAGTTAAGTAAAGAAGTAATAATAAAACTTGGTAAATTGTACTTAAAGGATGCAACCTTTATTAATTCACTTGTACAATGCTCAAGTACAATATGATTTTCCGCTGGGTACAACATCCTCCCCCCCTTATTACAAGTTTCGTCCTAGAAACTTAGGAGCGTTAATCAAAAAGATGAGGGTACAAGTTCTTCATATTTTCTTCCATCTCCCAAGTGGCCTCATCAATAGTGTGGTGCTTCCATTGCACCTTAACCATAGGAATGGATCGTTTCCTCAGCGCCTTCTCTTTGCGATCAACAATCCTTTCCGGTTCCTCTACATATGTCGCGTCAGCTTCAAATTTCAAGGGTTGATCCTCGATGATATGGCTAGGCTCGTTCACATATCGACGAAGCTGGGATACGTGAAATACATCGTGCAGTTGAGATAGCGATGGTGGTAGTGCTAGCCAATAAGCGACTTCTCCAATTCTTTCAAGAATCTCATATGGTCCTATAAACCTTGGGCTTAATTTTCCTTTGATACCAAATCTCTTAACTCCTTTTGATGGCGATACCTTCAAGAACACCTTTTCCCCAGCTTGAAATTTTAATGGTCATCGCTTCTCGTCTGCCCAAATCTTGCTTCTATCTTGAGCTGCTTGCAACCTTTGCTTGATGATCATTATTTTCTCTCGAGTTTCTTCTACTAGGTCAGGCCCCGTGAAAACTTTATCTCCGATTTCATCCCAATACAGTGGAGAACGGCACTTTCTCCCATATAGTGCTTCATAAGGAGCCATCCCAATAGATCGATGGTAACTATTATTATAAGAGAACTCTACTAGTTTGAGACTCTTGTCCCAACTTCCTCCAAAGTCGAGTATACAAGCTCGCAACATGTCTTCCAGTGTTTGGATGGTTCTCTCTGATTGACCATCCGTCTGAGGGTGTAATGCAGAGCTCATTCGTATCTCAGTGCCCATTGCTTTTTGGAAAGCTGTCCAAAATCGAGATGTGAAACGAGGGTCGCGATCACAAACAATACTCATGGGCACCCCATGCAGGCACACAATCTGATCAACATACATGGTAGCTAACTTCTCCATAGGGGCCTTGATCGTCATGGCCATGAAATGGGCAGATTTTGTCAATCGATCGACTACAATCCAAATAGCATCATGTCCATTCTTTGTCCTTGGTAAGTCAGTCACGAAGTCCATAGTAATGTGATCCCACTTCCACTCGGGGACTTTAAGAGGTTGCAGTAATCCAGCGGGTCTCTGATGTTCCGCTTTTACTTTCTGACAAACAAGGCATTTCTCTACGAACTCCGCAATTTGCCTCTTCATGCCATGCCACCAGAATCTTTGCTTTAAGTCTTGGTACATTTTGTTGGCTCCAGGATGGATAGACAAACGAGAATTATGAGCTTCACGAAGAACTTCATTCCTTATATCATCGTCATTGGGTACGCATAGTCGTCCTCTAAACCACAAGCTATCATCATTTCTGATCTCAAAATCTTCAGATGGTCTTGTTTTCAACTTGTCCTTAGTTTTCTTCAAAGTTTCATCTCTTTCTTGACCCTCCTTAATCTTGTCAATCAGTGAAGGGATCAATACCAACTTGGCGAGCATGCCATCAATGGAATCAACCATCTCAAGATCAAACTCTTCCATATCACGCTGCAAAGGTGGTTGATGCGGATGGCTTGTCTTTTGACTCAAGGCGTCGGCAACTTTATTGGCTTTTCCCGGATGATACTGAATAGAGAGGTCATAGTCCTTCATCAACTCCAGCCATCTACGTCGACGCATATTTAATTCTTTCTGGGTGAAAAGGTACTTAAGACTCTTGTGATCCGTGAATATTTCGCATCTTTCACCGTACAAATAATGTCTCCATATCTTTAGGGCAAAGACTATAGCAGCAAGCTCGAGATCGTGTACTGGGTAGTTTTGCTCAAACGGCTTCAGCTGTCGAGATGCATACGCAATCACTCGATCTTTCTGCATTAACACACATCCAAGTCCATTCTTAGAGGCATCACTATACACTACAAAAGTTTCACCCGAAATAGGTTGTGCCAAAACTAGAGCAGATGTCAACTTCTCCTTCAATTCTGTAAAACTCCTTTCACAATCTGAGGTCCATTCGAACTTGGTCTTTTTCTGGGTCAAACGGGTGAGAGGCATAGCAATTCGAGAAAACCCTTCAACAAACTTATGATAATAGCCAGCGAGACCAAGGAAACTCCGTACTTCCGTAACATTCGTCGGCCTTGGCCACTCTATGATTGCCTCAATCTTCTTAGGATCTACAGATATTCCATCCTCAGAGATAACGTGTCCCAGAAATGCTACACTGTGCAGCCAAAATTCGCATTTACTAAATTTGTCATACAGTTGCTTCCTTCGTAAAATGTCTAGGACGATCCTTAAATGTGCTACATGGGACTCTTCATCAGGTGAGTAGATCAAGATATCATCGATGAAAACCTCAACAAATTTGTCCAGTTGCTCTTGAAATACTCGATTCATCAGATCTTTAAATGCTGCAGGGGCGTTGGTCAATCCGAACGGCATTACAAGAAATTCATAGTGTCCATAACGTGTCCGAAATGCGGTTTTCGAAACATCCTCGGCTTTGATTTTTAATTGGAAGTATCCAGAACGAAGATCAATCTTACTGAAGATCCGTGCTCCCTGTATCAAGATATCTTTAGGCAGTGTTCAAAATAGGATTAATCATTGAAATAAAACTCTTAAATCGCTTACCCGAAGCTGATCGAACAGATTGTCGATCCTAGGCAATGGGTATTTGTTCTTTATCGTGATCTTGTTGAGTTCTCGATAGTCGATACACAACCACATACTTCCATCCTTTTTCTTTACAAACAGTATTGGAGCACCCCAAGGCGAGACACTTGGTCGGATAAGCTTCTTTTCTAGCAGCTCACACAGCTGCTCCTTTAATTCTTTCAATTCAGCAGGTGCCATTCGATAAGGAGCCTTTGATATCGGCTCAGCTCCCAGAATTAGATTGATTTCAAATGCTATTTCCCGATCTGGAGGAAGGCCCGGTAATTCCTCTGGGAAGACATTAGAATATTCTCGAACTACCAGAACTTGCGAAGGGTCATGTGGCGCTTGATCAACACTTAGCGCATAAACTAAAAATCCTTCGTGCCCTTTCTTTAACGCCTTACTGGCACGAATCGCATTCACATATATGTTTTTAGAAGATTTCTTCAGCTTTGAACCTCCCTAAAAAGTCACCTCCTTTCGTGTTGGGTCCTTAATAGTAACCCGCCTTTCACTGCAATCGATGTGCGCGAAGTTCTTGGAAAGCCAATCTATTCCAAGAATTATGTCGAAGTCGCTCATGTGTATGGGGATCAAGTCTGCTATAAATCGTTGTTCATCGAATTCAATTTCACATCCGTTGTACAATTGATGGGAGACAAGCACCTGGTCACCAGCTGCTTGAACTCTATAGGGTGTCTCAAGGGGAACTGGACTATGGTCAATATTCCTTGCGAATTTCTTCGAGATAAATGAGTGGCTAGCGCCACTGTCAAACAATACATTCGTAGGTACAGAACACACTAACATAGTTCCTGGATCATGCAAGGTTAACTAAGAAAACAACAATGCAACGATACCTTTGCAAATATTTAATTATTGCATGACTTTTAAAACATACCTGTCACTACGTCATTAGCTTCCTCAACTGCTGCGTCAGTCATAGCATGGACTCTTGCATTAGCGCGCTGACGTTGATTCCCTTGTTGTTGCTACTGCTGGGTCCCCTTCTCTGGGCAGTTTTTACTTATATGTCCAACTTTTCCACATCCGAAGAACGTGGTCCCCTTATCTGGACAATCCTTGAGGATATGACCCACCTTCCCACACCCAAAGCACTTGCCTGCCTGGATAAAACACTCCCCAACGTGACGCTTCTTATAGTGAGAACAGGTCGGAATAGCGGGCTGCTGGCCCTGATTCTTTGTCTGATTCTTCTGCTGAGAACGGTGCTGAAAACGGTTCTTCCCTTGTCGTCCTGGTCCTCTTGAATTCTGCCTAGCCGCTTTGCGGGACCCTCCATTTCCTGACACTTCCCTTCCTCTTTTCTGTCCCATCTCGTCTCGGCGAATAATATCTCTCTCAATTCTGTAGCAAGCATCCAACAGTGCACCAAAATTGACTGGATTCGCATTAACTAACCATGTTCGGATCCTTGGATTTAATCCTCTCTCAAATTTCAGCATTTTGGTCTCCTCGTCATTCATGGTAGATGGCTGAAATCTGCCCAAGGCTATAAACTTATTGGCATACTCCGCAACTGTCATCCCTTGCTCTTGTATCAGCGACTCAAACTCATGTCTCTTTTGCAACTTTACAGAAGGTGGTATGTAAAATTTGTTAAATTCTTGAAGAAATCTCTCCCATGAAATTGGTCGCGGCAAAGATTGCAAATTGGTCTTCCACCACTGGTTCGCTTCTCCAAGTAAAAATGGTCTGACAGCTTGAGTTTTCACCTCCTCAGGTGCACGAATCAATTCAAAACAATTTTCCACCTCGTCCAACCATTTCTCAGCAGCATCTGGGTCTGATTTTCCCTCAAAGGGCGGAACGTTAGCTCTTTTCAGTTTCTTGAAGTAGTACTGGGCATCCCGGACGGGCTCATGAGGCTGAGGAGCATTCTGCTGTAACATCACTTGACCGATCTGAGTCACGGTCTGACAGAAATTCTGAAAAGCATTAATGTCTGGAATCATCTGTGGCAAAGGCCCCTGGGGTGGATGAACATTCTGAACCGGGGCCGGATTTTGATCCTGTGGCGGTGGTGGAGGAACCTGGGCAGGCGGAGGAGGAATAGGCTCCTGCACATCTGGTCTGGCCCTAGTAGGTCTGCCTCGAGGTCGTGCCATCTGCACTATGAAGTGTCGGGGTTTTATTCAAGGTTAGAATATCGATATAAGTGACAGAATTTAATTCATAATCCACTAGGAATTTAAATGGATAACTCAAGATGGTATAAAATTTCATAGACAGATTTCGTTACCAAGTCATGACCCTAGTTTCTAGTTTAAATCATCCTAGTCTAAGCTCAACTCTCATCTAAAATCATGACTTAGAGCTAAGGTCAAACTTCGGTTTCTAAAATCATATCTTAATTCTATATTCTGCCCAGATCTAGAGCCTCGGCTCTGATACCACCTGTAGCGCCCCGCACCCCAGCCTAGCCGGATACGGTGCACCCGCCGTACTTCACTACGGAAAGTACCAGGCGTCAATCCATAACATGTCGTAGTCTATGACAAAATATACGGACTTTCCCTGCTTACACATCAACAGGTAAGCGAAGACTGAGGCAGAATAAAAACTTTTAAATTAGAACATTCTAAGCATCCATCATAAAATCTACAACCAGGTTCTTGAAACAAAGAAAGTCTGAAAATCCGAAAATCAATGTTCCCAGCATAAATTCATCAAAGTCCATCAAACATAACTGTCATAATAAAAATCCTTAAGCCATCCTTCTCTCGCACTCCTATGGATAGGGAACCCTAGGCTCATCCTCGATCCACTCAACCCTGTTCCTTGCAGGTTCTGGGAGGAAAAATAAGGGGTAAGTGACAACGTCACCAGCAAGTATACCATAAACGATCATGAATTAAATGGAAAGTATACACGAGAACCAAACCCCAAAATTTGGTTTAGTAGCATACCTGACCTTCCAACCAGTATCCTTAGATAACAAGATCATAACTTACGAAATAACATTAAAATCATAACTTAGAGGATCTCAAATCGTAACATATTGGCCTAAGCAATAGTGTACCGAACATGCGACTAGCTATTAAATGCACGTGCATGGACATGCACATGTGATGCAGTATGATAAAATAGGGCAAATTTGTTCATTCTTTCCTTCAAAACATCATCGTCAGTGGAAACAAGAGAGTATTCAGATCTATTATATCCGGATCTGAGGCGGTCATATTCATCCCTTCGAATCTATTATTTCCGGATCCGAAAACGGTCACATCATCAATCATAGTCGTCAGGTCTATTCTTTCCGTGCCTGAACGGTCATAATCAGGTCTATTCTTTCTGGGCATGAACGGTCATGATCAGGTCTATTCTTTTCGGGCCTGAACGGTCATAATCATCATAATCAGGTCTATTCTTTCCGGGCCTGAACGGTCATAATCATCAGATCAATTAACCCCGGATCTGGAGCGGGTTAGGCTGGCCAGAAATAAATGGTATCATAGGAATCTTCTTTCAAAACTGAAAACTTCTTTTCTTTAAAAGCGCTTTTCATCATTCTTTGGCATAAAATCAGTTTCATAAATCATGTAAATGACGATGATGCAATGCATGACATGCGATATGCAATTCGTGACAAAATGCATCACCTAAATACAAGTATGACCTTGTTCTTTAAGCTGGAAAACATAGCTAATTCACCAAGGAACAGGATTCATAAGGCTAAACATCACATTCAAGCCTAAATGATCAAGATCGAAACCTTACAACTTATGAAATCAAACTGTCCTGTTTTCCAGTTTCGTACCACTAACTTCAACTCAGTTGTTAGCCATCAAAATGGTGGTTTTATGATGGTCTCTTTACATGAACATGTACATTTATGCCTTAGGTAATTACCATAAAAATTCCAAGGCAATCTAATAAGTTTAAGGGGGTCATCTAATCACTTTCCCAAAATGGACACATGCAGAACCTGGAATGAGCAGTTATATCACGAATTGAATTGTGACCAAACCACAACTCCTTTTACTAAAATTCTAACTCACAGATGTCATACACATATCCAATTATCATCATGTCAAAAATCAGCTCATTTGCTCGTTCCTAAGGTTCATTTTCAAGCCACACAACTTACTACTCAAAACTGTCCTATTCCAGCAACTCTGTTTGAGCAGTTTTACCAAACACTTCATTAAAAATCATCCACAACTCTTTTTACTAAACTTCCAATTCACACATTTCATAAACATATAAGGTTATCATCACACCAAAAATTAGCCCATTTGAACACTCCTAAGGCCCCTTTTTAGGTCGTACAACAGGCAACATAAATCTGTCCAACTCCAGTACTTCTGTTTGACCAACTCTTACTAAGCATTTCATTTAGTACAAACCACAACTCCTTTCATTGAAATTCCAACTCACACATTTCATATACATATGAGGTTAACATCACACCAAAGGTTGGCCAATTTAAATACTCCTAAGATTCATTTTCAGGTCATGCAAAACGTCACACTGTTCTGCCCAGTTTCAGTAATTTCATCTTGAGCGGTTCTAACAAAAGATTTATTAAAAATAAACCATAACTCTTTTTACTGCAATTCTAACTCTCACTTTTACTACACACATAGAGCTAGTTTCATGCCAAAAATTAACTTAATTGAACACTTCTAAGGTTCGTTCTCAGGTCATACAATCAGCCACAGTAATCTGCCCAGCCCCAGTAGTTTCAGCACTTCTTCATTTTTTCATTGTTCAAACATTCTTCAATCAACTTCATTTATTAAGATGACTTACCATACATCAATTACACACTTAAACATAGTTATTCCAAGTCTCCTAACTCATTTTTAGGCCACACATAACTCATACCAAACTGTCACAACACATTCATGTAGCAAGTCATTCAATCATGCCAACACCTTTCTTTATAACAACTAGTTTTCATGTCTTATACTTAGAATCTTCAACTAAGATTCATAGCTTAAAGATGGCTAGTCATTCAAGCATACACTTCACAAATAAGTCAAGATTGTCTAGAGTATACTTGCCTCTTTTAAGCTAGGAACCTTCCTCTAGCTTGAATCTTGGATGAAATGAAGTGAAGTCTCCCTCCAACTTCAATCACACCCCACGGTTTTGGAGGAAGAAAGAGAATGAATGTTAGCTATTATCTTAAGTGAAGAATAGAGCTAAATGAAGGCTAGATTATCTTACCAAGATGAGGCTTGAATGGAGTTTAATCCACCAAGAAGCTAACACCACTTAGGAGCTTGGAAAGTTTGAACCTAGTTACCATGGAGGTCAAGGTTTTGGCAAGCATAAGAGAGGAAATGTTGAGCTTCAATCAAAGAATTATGAAATTCAACTAAGTACCTTGACATGCAACTTACCTAGATGATTCTTGGAGCTTGAAGATGAAGAGGATCTTGGCAATTGTAGCACTAGCCAACCTTATGGAGTGATGAGGGTTTAGAAATAATCTAAGTGTTCAATGCTCTAATATATTGCTTGTAAAATTCTTGATGGTGTGGAGATTGAATATGGAGATGAAGCTATTTAGTAAATAGAAGAAGAAGACTCCATTGTTGGTGAAGGGGGGCCGGCGCATGCATGGTCAAGGGAGGGAGTGTTAGTGTATGTGCCCTAGGCCATGATTTGGATATTTATGTTATGCATTTATTATTAATAAAAGAGGTTTTATTATCATTATTGTTGGTTAGTATGTTACACAATTTTGATATATGTCCCTGATTCATTATTGTTATAGAGATAAAATAATTTATAATCAGTATGAGTATTGATTTGATAATCATGAGATGATTATGTGTATGGTGATACGAATCAATCTCATAGATACTTGTTAGAGAACAGTGTATTGGATAGACCCATCATGAGATTACTACATGGATTAGCGTCATAAGTAAATCTCATGATAGTCATGTTTTAATCCTTTGACTTGAGATTGTCATAGTTTCCAACATAAGGACTATTATATTTTGACATGATCAAACGTTATTCGTGACTGGATAATAATAAAGGTCATGATTGAATGTGATAGAAATTATGTAGAGGATATTGAACAATCAAGATAGAATTTGTCCCTCTCTTTTGAGAGTGATATCTTTGGGCCCCTCGATTAGTGAGACTGTGAAATGCATGGCCGTGCTCAAATGATTTGATAGTGTGATCAATATCATTTGTTTTATCAGTCCACTTAGAGATCGAGTAATCATATGTTTGAACAATATAAGTATGACGCTGACCATGACTTATGTTCAAACTAGATATCGTGTGACAAAGGGATTAATGCATGTACTATTATTAGGCTAGTTGGACTTTACTCGTATTAATTGGGTAGTCGTAATGCCTTGCTAGAGGCCAATTACGACTTGTTGGTTTAATAGCGATTTAATCAACTGCCAATTAATATGGGCCTATCGGGTCACACACAAGAATGCGTATGGCTGAGATTAATAATATTAATAATATTAATATTGGATATTAATTATTATTATTATTATCGTTTTTAATATTAATAATATTAATATTGGATATTAATTATTATTATTAATTTCGTTTTTTTTGTGTATATATTTATATCATCGGATAATAGCAGGGAATCCATATTTGATATGGATTTTGATTAGTGTTATCTAATCCTAACAGAATCCGTATTTGATGCGGATTATGATAGTTATTAACCAATCCGATCAGGAATCGGATTTGATATCTATATATATGTACGGAGCATGGTGTATCTTGTACACCACACAACCAGTAGAAAACGAAAGGGCAAGAATCGTTTTTGTGAAAACTGAATTCTTCAGCCGCGCCGTTTGAAGAGCTAGCACTCCGGGCGGAAGCGTTCGTGTGGATACCGACAGAGGGTGATCGTATTTTCGCACCTTTTCATCTGCAGATTTTGAATCTACGGAGGTACTTTTTGATTTCTTTTGTCGAATTAAACGAACAACATGGATCCTTGGTAGGAAATCAGAGATCAAGTTTTGTTTTCCGCTGCGCGTTTTTGCAGTGATCTCGTTCGATTTCCTAACAGTGGTATCAGAGCCACTTGTTGATTTCGTTTAAATCGATTATATCATGCTTATGTGATTATATGTTTACTGTTTTTCATATGGCATGATATGTACAAAAACCCCAACTCTGATTTCATATGATGAGAGAAGAATGGTGTTTTTCAAATCGTTTTCATGAGATGATTTGTATACGGCGGTTTTCGTTTGTCATGTGATGATCAAAACCGATTCTGTTTATATTAGATATAAACATACGCTATGTGTAAAACCCTATTCGAATCTCATCTGGTGAGAACGGATTGATGTTTTCAATTCGTTTTCGTGAGACGTTATGATTTGAGATTGTTATATGTGATATAAAGTTTTCGTTTTTCATGTGATGATCAAAAACGATTATGTTTATATCGATATGAACAACCGATAATGATTCTGTAAGAGTTATGCATATTCAAAACAGACAGATTATCAATTCGATTGATGATTCTGTTTTCGGATTTCGAATGGCAGATTGATTCTGTTTCGGATTTCGAACAGCAGATTATCAATTCGATTGATGATTCTGTTTTGGGTTATGAATGATAACTCTCGGTTCGATCGGTGCTTCTATAAGGGTTTACACGTAATCAAAATAGTAAGATCGTTAATATGATTGACGCGTCTGTGTTAGGGTTTCGAAAAGAAAATTATCAATGCGATTGATACTTTCTGTTTGGCTTCGAGGGGCGCTGCCCCTCGACCCCGCCTGGGGCTCTGCCCCTCGGACCCCGCCCAGGGGCGCTGCCCCTTGGAACCCCGCCCGCTAACCGGCTAGCGGGACCGCCGTATGCGTACGCCCTATAGTTCGTTACCGTGACATTAAGAATGTCAATATATATTTATTTGTTATAATATGTTTGTGTAAAATATATTATAATAGTTGATGTCTTTGCATGGTGCATAGCATGGCCTCAGGACCTATGTGATTGACTTAGTCATATTTTTGTTTTGGGTTATTATGGCCTGCGTGCCGCTGTAGTTTTTGTTGTATTTTATTATACAAGTAGTTAGGTTTTTCTTTGTTATTGTAATAAATGAAGAATCAAGCTACAAAATGGTGATGGAGACACACACCAAGGACGAGTGGATTCCATGGAGATGGAGGCACGGGCCCAAGACAAGAAGATATGTATCATTGCAAATGTTGTAATAGGAAGTCTTTCACATAGGGTTTCCTTTATGATCTTCATCTGGTCTCATGAAGATCATATGTAGTTTGGCCATGCTATGTCACGTTTACATATTTATCATTTTGTATGAGATGCGTGGATGATATATTATATATGCATATAGGATGCTACGATATAATGATATGCAATGCAAGACATAAACTAAGTTGAACCCTCATTAATAATTTAAGTCTTGATGCCATCCATGTCTTAAACACCTATTAAAACTGGGATTGTATTAAAGTAGGTATTGCCAAAGCAATGTGCTTTAAACATTCCTAGCTACGTAGGATGAGTAATAGTGCTACTCATATGTTTAAAATTGGTTAGACTTAATTGGGCTATCAAAACGGTTTTGGGCCCAAGGCATTAGATGGAATCTAACATACAATGATATATGATGTCATTATTCCATAAATTCTAAGAGTTACATGAGATGTAATTGGTAAAGATGTTACCTACCTAAATAACTTAATTTTAAGCGTCATGCCAAAGCTGAGTTTAGAATTAAGTCAAATATGGATCTTAGCTCACTAAAATATTTCTTTTGAGGGTTATATTTTAGTGGGAGTTTTATAAATTTTAACCTCATTATTAATAAAGTGTTACTTTGCATGTTTTGTAGATCATAAATGGCTGCTAATAACAATTCCACCTTATCGCTGCGATCTATCCTTGAGAAGGAAAAACTAAAAGAATGTGGGACTAATTTTGTTGACTGGTTTCGAAACTTGAGAATTGTTCTCAAGCAAGAAAAGAAGTCCTACGTGCTCGATGACCCTGTCCCCGAACCCCCTCCTGCTGATGCTTCTGTTGCTGTTAAGAACAAGTATAAGAAGCATGTTGAAGATTCCAATGACATAGGATGTCTAATGTTGGCAACTATGTGTTCAGGACTTCAGAAAGACCTGGAACACTTAGAAGCTTATGAGATGAGTGTGCATCTCAAACAAGCTTTCCAACAACAGGCTAGGCAGGACAGGTTCGACACCGCTGTTGCACTTTTTGACTGTAAGATGTCTGAAGGTGAATCTGTTAGCGCTCATGTTTTAAAGATGAAAGGCTATATAGATCACATTGCAAGACTTGGATATCCCCTGAGTTTGGAACTCGCCACGGATTTGATCCTACACTCTTTGCCTAGCAGTTTTTCTCAGTTCGTCATGAACTACAATATGAATAATATGGAAAAGTCCATTCCTGAGCTACATGGTATGCTCAAAACTGCTGAGGGGAATATCAAGAAGCCTACCCATGTATTGAGTGTCAATACCAAGCTAATGAAAAGGAAAGCTAAAGGCAAGGGTAAGGCTAAAAGTGCAAAGGGTACAAAAGGGGCAAAGGGTCAAGCTAAACCGAAACCTGGTCCCAAGGCAAAGGTTCCTAAGGAAGGAACTTGTTTCCATTGCAACAAGCCTGGGCATTGGAAAAGAAATTGTGATGTTTATTTGGAGGAGTTGAAGAAGCTGAAGGGTAGTACGACTACATCTTCAGGTATTTATGTTATAGAAATTAATTTATCTACTTCTTCTTCCTGGGTATTAGATACTGGATGTGGATCCCATATTTGTACAAATATGCAGGGGCGCAAAAGGAGTAGGATGCTGAAGAAGGGTGAGGTGGACCTACGTGTTGGCAATAGAGCAAGAGTTGCTGCTATAGCTGTAGGGACCTACGAGCTTGTCTTGCCCAATGGGCTTTTGTTAGTTTTAAACAATTGCTTTTATGTTCCTACTATGAGTAGGAATCTTATTTCAGTGTCTGTTTTGGATGATGAAGGTTATTCATTTTTAATTAAAAATAAGAAGTGTTCTATTTTTGATAAAAATGACTTGCTTTATTGTATTGCAAGTAGTTATAATGGCATTTATGTCCTTAACCTTGATGATTCCAATGACGGTAATATTTATAACATATCTTCAAAGAGAACTAAGCCAAATGAACTAAACCCTGCATATTTATGGCATTGTCGCCTTAGCCATATAAATGAGAAGCGCGTATCTAAACTACATCAAGATGGATTATTAGATTCATTTGATTTTGAATCATTTGAAAATTGCGAGTCTTGTTTGCTTGGAAAGATGACAAAGACTCCTTTTACTGGACATAGTGAAAGGGCTAATGACTTATTGGGCTTGGTACATACAGATGTATGCGGCCCAATCAGCATTAGTGCCAGGGGAGGATTTCAGTATTTCATTACTTTTACTGATGATTTCAGTAGGTATGGCTATGTCTACCTAATGAAACATAAGCATGAGTCTTTTGAAATGTTTAGAACTTTTCAAAATGAAGTACAAAATCAACTTGGTAAGACAATTAAAACCCTTCGATCAGATCGAGGTGGTGAATATTTGAGCCAAGAATTTGACCAACATCTAAGAAATTGTGGAATCGTTTCACAGTTGACTCCTCCAGGAACTCCACAATGGAATGGTGTTTCTGAAAGGAGAAATCGGACTTTATTGGATATGGTTCGATCTATGATAGGTCAAGTAGATCTTCCTTTATCCTTTTGGGGTTATGCCTTGGAGACAGCTGCATTCATTTTGAACCGTATACCATCTAAAGCGGTTGAAAAGACACCATATGAGATGTGGACTGGTAAGAGACTCAGTTTGTCTTTTCTTAAGATTTGGGGTTGTGAAGCTTATGTGAAAAGATTAATGTCAGATAAGCTAGCTCCAAAATCTATCAAATGTATTTTTGTGGGGTATCCTAAAGAAACTAAAGGGTACTATTTCTATATTCCCTCAGAGAACAAAGTGTTTGTTGCTCGAAATGGAGTCTTTTTGGAAAAGGAGTTCCTCTCCAAGAGAACAAGTGGGAGTATAGTACAACTTGAGGAAACTCAAGTTCCACAAGATATCGTTGAACCGTCTTTAGAGACGATTTCAGAACCACAAACAGTTGTGGAGCCTGAAAATGTAACACAAGTCCAACGCAGATCTGATAGGATACATCGTCAGCCAGAGAGATACGGATTTCTTGTGACTGATGATAGTCAAGTTATGCTCATAGATCAAGATGAGCCTACTACCTATCCGGAAGCTGTGTCAGGTCCAGATTCAGATAAATGGCTTGGAGCCATGAATTCTGAGATGCAATCCATGTTTGATAACCAAGTTTGGTCTTTAATTGATCCTCCAGAGGGTATTAAGACTATTGGTTGCAAATGGGTTTTCAAGAAGAAAACTGACATGGATGGAAACGTGCAAACCTACAAAGCAAGACTTGTGGCTAAAGGTTTCAAGCAAACTCATGGTATAGACTATGATGAAACCTTTTCACCAGTAGCTATGCTTAAGTCTATTCGAATTCTCCTTGCCATTGCAGCATACTATGATTATGAGATATGGCAAATGGATGTCAAAACTGCTTTCCTTAATGGAAATTTACTCGAGGATGTGTACATGACACAACCTGAGGGTTTTGTAAATCCTGAGAATTCAAAGAAGGTTTGCAAGCTTCAAAGGTCCATCTATGGATTGAAGCAAGCATCTCGAAGCTGGAATCTTCGTTTTGATGAAACAGTTAAGAACTTTGGTTTCATCAAGAATGAAGATGAACCTTGTGTTTACAAGATGGTCAGTGGGAGTGCAGTAGTGTTTCTGGTCCTATATGTGGATGACATATTGCTTATTGGAAATGATATCCCTACCTTGCAAAAGGTTAAGGCTTGGTTAGGGAATTCATTTTCAATGAAGGACTTGGGCGAGGCTACCTATATCCTTGGTATCAAGATCTATAGAGATAGATCTAAAAGGATAATAGGCTTGAGTCAGAGTACATACATAGATAAAATGTTGAAGAGGTTCAACATGCAAGAGTCCAAGAAAGGATTCTTGCCTATGTCTCATGGCATTCATCTTAGCAAGAATCAATGTCCTCAGACATCTGATGAGCGAGATCGAATGAATAAAATTCCTTATGCTTCTGCTATAGGATCGATCATGTATGCCATGTTATGTACTAGACCAGATGTCTCATATCCATTGAGCACAACAAGTAGATATCAAGCTGACCCCGGTGAAGGTCACTGGACAGCGGTCAAGAATATTCTTAAGTACCTCAGAAGGACTAAAGATGTATTCTTGGTTTATGGAGGTTTGGATGACGAGTTAGTTGTAAATGGTTACACAGATGCTAGTTTCCAAACCGACATAGATGATTTCAGATCGCAGTCTGGTTTTGTATTCACATTGAATGGTGGAGCTGTTAGTTGGAAGAGTTCAAAACAAAGCACTGTGGCTGATTCTACAACAGAGGCTGAGTATATAGCAGCATCAGATGCAGCTAAAGAAGCAGTTTGGTTGAAGAAGTTCATCACTGAGCTAGGAGTAGTACCTAGCATTGCAAATCCTGTGGACATTTATTGTGACAACAATGGTGCCATAGCACAAGCAAAAGAGCCTAGGTCTCATCAGAGATCTAAACATATACTCAGACGCTACCATCTCATTCGAGAGATCATCGATAGAGGAGATGTCAATTTATGCAAAGTTGACACAAATGATAACATAGCGGATCCATTGACTAAGCCTCTCTCACGGGTCAAGCATGATCAACATACTAGATCTATGGGTCTCAGATATTTGTAGGCCTAGTGCAAGTGGGAGATTGTTAGTGTATGTGCCCTAGGCCATGATTTGGATATTTATGTTATGCATTTATTATTAATAAAAGAGGTTTTATTATCATTATTGTTGGTTAGTATGTTACACAATTTTGATATATGTCCCTGATTCATTATTGTTATAGAGATAAAATAATTTATAATCAGTATGAGTATTGATTTGATAATCATGAGATGATTATGTGTATGGTGATACGAATCAATCTCATAGATACTTGTTAGAGAACAGTGTATTGGATAGACCCATCATGAGATTACTACATGGATTAGCGTCATAAGTAAATCTCATGATAGTCATGTTTTAATCCTTTGACTTGAGATTGTCATAGTTTCCAACATAAGGACTATTATATTTTGACATGATCAAACGTTATTCGTGACTGGATAATAATAAAGGTCATGATTGAATGTGATAGAAATTATGTAGAGGATATTGAACAATCAAGATAGAATTTGTCCCTCTCTTTTGAGAGTGATATCTTTGGGCCCCTCGATTAGTGAGACTGTGAAATGCATGGCCGTGCTCAAATGATTTGATAGTGTGATCAATATCATTTGTTTTATCAGTCTACTTAGAGATCGAGTAATCATATGTTTGAACAATATAAGTATGACGCTGACCATGACTTATGTTCAAACTAGATATCGTGTGACAAAGGGATTAATGCATGTACTATTATTAGGCTAGTTGGACTTTACTCGTATTAATTGGGTAGTCGTAATGCCTTGCTAGAGGCCAATTACGACTTGTTGGTTTAATAGCGATTTAATCAACTGCCAATTAATATGGGCCTATCGGGTCACACACAAGAATGCGTATGGCTGAGATTAATAATATTAATAATATTAATATTGGATATTAATTATTATTATTATTATCGTTTTTAATATTAATAATATTAATATTGGATATTAATTATTATTATTATTAATTTTGTTTTTTTGTGTATATATTTATATCATCGGATAATAGCAGGGAATCCATATTTGATATGGATTTTGATTAGTGTTATCTAATCCTAACAGAATCCGTATTTGATGCGGATTATGATAGTTATTAACCAATCCGATCAGGAATCGGATTTGATATCTATATATATGTACGGAGCATGGTGTATCTTGTACACCACACAACCAGTAGAAAACGAAAGGGCAAGAATCGTTTTTGTGAAAACCGAATTCTTCAGCCGCGCCGTTTGAAGAGCTAGCACTCCGGGCGGAAGCGTTCGTGTGGATACCGACAGAGGGTGATCGTATTTTCGCACCTTTTCATCTGCAGATTTTGAATCTACGGAGGTACTTTTTGATTTCTTTTGTCGAATTAAACGAACAACATGGATCCTTGGTAGGAAATCAGAGATCAAGTTTTGTTTTCTGCTGCGCGTTTTTGCAGTGATCTCGTTCGATTTCCTAACAGGGAGCACAAGGCATAAAAGGAAGGAAAGAATCTTAGGGTCTTGGAATTTGACTAGCCTTTGTCTCCCATGCTTGCATGCATGGTTTATTTTATTCTTAAACTTTCATATATAATAAGAGAATGGAAATTAGAAGGAGCCTTCTAGAATCCTTGGTGGGGGGGCGAATTCTAGGGGTGTTGGGAGGGGTATTTCTATTATTTCCCATATTTTCTTATTTCATGTTGGTATAATTACTCTACTACTTGTAATCTCTATTTACTTTTGGGCTTAGTTTTAAGAAGGCCCTTAGGATAAGCCTTCTTATAATTTGAAAAAACCTTCTAAGGTCCTTTGAGGCCTTGTGGCCGAATCTCTTAGGGTCTTGGGGGTGAATTGGCCATTTCACATGCTTCATAACTCATAACTCATACTTGTATGATTATATATTATTTGCTTTGAGCAAAAGTTAAGTAAAGAAGTAATAATAAAACTTGGTAAATTGTACTTAAAGGATGCAACCTTTATTAATTCACTTGTACAATGCTCAAGTACAATATGATTTTCCGCTGGATACAACACATTGCGTGGTGGAGACATAGAGGACAAGTCCAAACTTGTATGTGCCTTTTGCGGCATGAAAAAACATACCAGAGATATGTGTTTTCAACTTGTAGGATACCCAGATTGGTGGGAAGCACAGGGGAGGAAGAAGCCTGACAAGCGGCCAGCAGTCCCTGGAAAAAG
The DNA here is from genome assembly GCA_036186865.1 of Eustoma russellianum. Classification (NCBI taxonomy): domain Eukaryota; kingdom Viridiplantae; phylum Streptophyta; class Magnoliopsida; order Gentianales; family Gentianaceae; genus Eustoma; species Eustoma russellianum. The sequence continues at coordinate 22,486,915 of AP025073.1, read as the reverse complement.
AGCCACCGCTGTTAGCTCAGGTGACGGAGGAAGCAATAGGGAAGGAGGCACTCATCACTCCGCCAGCGGCATCAACGCAGAAGGCCTCAACCAAGCAGGTGAGGGAGATAGATTGCAGAGAGACGCCAGTGCAGGTAAAAGTAAATGGGGCGGCAGAATTGATAAGAGGGAAGGGGTTGGGCATTTAAGCCTAACCCTATTTTTGTTGAAATGCCTAAACTGTCCCAGCCTTTATCCCGCCAACTCTATCAGCAAATGGACCAAATTGCCCCTAACCAGGAGCTTCTAGAAAAATCTGGGGGAAACCAGGCTTCTCCCGCGTGCGTGTCTCCATCAGCGCCCAGCCATTCTTCGCGAAATTACTATTTTACCACCAGGTCAACCCCCAAGGCTTGACTTGTCCAAATGACCAATGTACCCCTACAGCTTTCCAGACAATTACATCACCTGACATCAGTAACCCGCCGTCCCAACTCTTTAACACCTCAGCCTAGATTTTAGACAGTGGTGCTACCGACACCATGCCTTTTGCTCTTACCGATTTTACCTTTATTGACCCTCCAATAAAAACTCATATCGAGACTACATATGGTGAGAATGTTTTGGTTCAAGGCACCGGGCTAGTGCAGTGCTCCCCCGGGTCTCAATCTTCGTTGTTAATATATTCAGCATCATTCTTCTAAATTGTTGTCTATCAGTCAACTTACCAGAGAGCTCAATTGTTCTGTACTTATGTACCCTCGGTTCTGCATTTTGCAGGATATTCATTCGAAGGCGATAATTGGGTGTGGCACTGAACACAGAGGTCTCTACTACCTGGATGAGGTGGCTCAAATGGGTCGCCCTATGCTTGCCACCGTACCGGTCGACCGGCAGCTGTGGTTGTGGCATCGTCGCTTGGGACACTCCTCCTTTGGTTATCTCAAAATACTCTTTCCTAGTTTATTTCAAAATAAAACTGCATCGTGGTCATGTGATATATGTATTAGAGCAAAACATCATAAGAGTACTTTCAAATCTAATAATACTCGTGTTGATCATTGTTTTTCTCTTGTTCATTCAGATGTGTGGGGTCCGTCCCAGGTGTCTACTCCCCAGGGTTATCGTTATTTCGTCATCTTTGTAGAAAATTTCTCTAGAATGACATATATATATTTCTTGAAACATAAGTCCGAGGTCCCTACTCGCTTCCGTTATTTTTTCCACTTGGTTCGTACTCAGTACAACACGCAGATTCAGATTCTCCGTTCTGACAATGGTGGTGAATATATACCTCATTGTTTCCAACAATTCCTATGCGACCATGGTATTATTCACCAAACTACATGCCTAGAAACCCCCCCCAGCAAAACGGGGTTGCTGGGCGGAAGAATCGCCTACTTCTCGAAATGACCCGTGCTATGCTTCTCGAGTCCAGGGTCCCTACATCTTTTTGGCCTGAAGCGGTTGTTACCTCAGCATACCTTATTAATCGTCTTCCTACAAAAATCCTTCAGTCGCGTACACCGTTACAGGTCCTCTCTTCTCAGGTTAACATACCTTCTGTACTAACATTGCCTCCTCGTGTCTTTGGGTGTTCAGTTTATGTTCATATTCCCAAATCAGCCTGCACCAAATTTGATCCCTGTGCACATAAACGTGTGTTTGTTGGTTATGGCACTCAGTAAAAAGGTTATCGGTGTTACAATCCTCATATTCATCGTCTTCATATTACCATGGATTGCACTTTCCTAGAAACCGAGTATTATTATTGTTCCCAGTCACTGTCACAGGGGGAGCCAGAGGATATGTCACTTGTTGATTGGTTACACAATCATATGGTGTTAGCGACTGTCCAACAAGGTCAAGTAGATGGATCCACCAAGCTAACCCCAGACATTGTGAGTAGAGATGACGTGTCAGGACCGCTCCATGAATCAAATTCGGTGAATAATCCTCAAGAGGTAAGTATTCCTGAGCCTGAGAATATCGGTCCAGTTACAGTTATTGATGACTCCCCTGAGTTACAGGTTCGGAAATTGCCACCTAGGGAGAACAGGGGGAGACCACCAAGAAGGTACTCACCAGACAGGGTGACTCGATTGACGAAATAACCAGTGGATCCAGGTCAGAGGGAAACATCCAGGAGTCTACTAACAACTGTATGTCAGGAGGTTATACCAAAAACTGTTGAAGTGGCTATTAGGATACCTCAGTGGCATGGTGCTATGGATACAGAGATGGCAGCCCTAAAAAAGAACGAGACGTGGGAAAAGTGTGTTTTACCAGAAGGGAAGAAACCAGTTGGTTGTCAATGGGTATTTACTGTGAAGTATAACGCCGATGGAACGATCGAGCGATATAAAGCAAGATTAGTCGCCAAAGGATATACGCAAACATACGGAATAGATTATTCTGAGACCTTCTCACCGGTTGCAAAGATCGAAACGATTCGAGTGTTGTTTTCTACAGTAGTAAATCAGGGGTGGCCGCTAAACCAGTTCGATGTAAAGAACACGTTTCTACACGGTGAGTTGAAAGAAGAGGTTTATATGGAGGCTCCTCCTGGGTATTCTGGTGAATTTCAGGAAAATGAAGTTTGTCGTCTTAAGCGATCACTCTATGGTTTGAAACAGTCACCTCGTGCCTGGTTTGTGAGATTTACAACAGTTATGAGGGGAATCGATTATAAATAAAGTAACGTTGATCACACTTTGTTCTTCAAAAGGCGAGGTAAGTTAGTTACGTGTCTAATTATTTATATGGATGGTATGATTATCACAGGGAGTGACCAAGCAGAGATTTCAGAACTCAGGAAAAGGTTGTTTGCCGAATTTGAGATGAAAGACCTAGGGGCCTTAAAGTACTTCCTTGGAATTGAAGTTCTCCGGTCAGATAGAGGGATTTTCATATCACAAAGGAAGTATAACCTGGATCTAGAGGTAGGTATGTTGGATTGCAAGCCCAGCAGCACTCCAATGACAACGAACCTGAAGTTGGCTGTCACTGATGGGGCACCTGTGGTAGATAAAGAACAATATCAAAGGTTGGTGGGGAAACTGATCTATCTTGCCCATATACGGCCAGACATTGCCTACGCAGTTAGAGTTGTGAGTCAGTTCATGCACTAGCTGCAAGAAGATCATTAGAAGGCAGTGATGCGTATTATGAGATATTTAAAAGGGACACCAAGGCGAGTCCCAAGGCGAGGTATTTTCTTCAAGAGGCACGGACATTTGGACATAGAAGTATATACTGAAGCAGATTGGACAGGAAGTCTGACTGATAGGAGGTCTACGTCATGTTATTTTGCTCTAGTTGGAGGGAATCTCGTCACTTGGAGGAGCGAGAAGCAAAAGGTAGTGGCTTTATCAAGTACTGAGGCAGAGTTCCGAGGAATGGCAAAAGGGATCATGGAAGTCTTATGGTTAAGAAAAGTCCTACGAGAAATCGGGTTCAATCAAAAGAGTCCAGCACGATTAAAATGTGATAACAAGACAACGATCAGCATTTCTGAAAACCCAATGCAACATGATAGAACAAAGCATGTTGAGATAGACCGGCATTTCATCAAGGAAAAGCTTGAAGATGGATCTGTCAGTGTCCCATTCGTTCCTACTGAAGATCAGTTGGCTGATATTTTCACCAAAGCTGTGACCGAGAGTGCGTTCTGGCGTACACTTGACAAGTTGAGCATCATAGATCCAGATACTCAACTTGAGAGGGAGTGTTAGCAAGTGGTTACAATCACAATCTTGATTAGTTAGAATCTATGGTTGGTTAGAATTTGAATAAATCAAATATGCATATCTTATCTTATCATTAGGAAGGAGGGACTGCTATAAATAGAGACTGTTTATACGTTATTGAATCAATGAAATATATTGTTTTTCATTCCTAAATTCCTAACAGTAAGAACACTCGTAACATGACACTCGGATTTCATTCTTCTGAATGAAGATGTATGTGGTTCTGGAACAACAACAGAGAGAATAAGAGCTATTCTTTGCTCCTAGCTGAGGTTAAAAGGATGGTATTCTCCAAATGGGTGAAATCATCCTCCTAAAGATCGTTAAACAATGCAAGTAATACCGTGCTCTTGAGATACAACCGGAATGAAAATAAATTCATGAAGAATAGGAGACTGAAGGCTACTCCTGCCATGAGTATAATTAGGAGTTCAAATAATAATGCCTTTATTTCTATTACAATACCATGTCCCAACAATTTGAATTGGGGTGGAAATCATGTAGCACGGGTGGATAAAAAAAAAGAAAAAGAAATCTCAGTAATCATGAAAGAATTTGTGTCTCAATAGCTTGAAAGATTTGTGTCTCAATGGCCGTGAAATATTTATGGCTAGTGGCCTTGAAGACTCGAAGGCCTTGTTGAAACAATATGTGACTCTGACTTTGAATACTCTTTGACCTTGTTGAAGAAATTTATGATTCTAAGGACTTGATAAATGGAATTTTGTGGCTCTAAGGCCTGATGAAAAAGAGAATAGACAACATACCAATGGATGTTTCTTTGAGCATATCAATGAATTCTGCTTTCTACTAGAATCAAACTAAACTTGGAATTATCACACTAAATTTGGAATGTTTCTTTCTGTTTTATTAAGGTGTTTACATTTGGTATCTGCCTCTGTGATTGTTATGGCCGAAAAAAAGAAGAAGAAAATATATATATATAGAGATATATATATATATATATAGATATAGATATACATATAGTAGATATATGTATACATAAATGTTATCAAATAATAATAATAATGATAATAATAATAAAAAAAAAGATGATGATGACAACAAAGATAATTATAAACTAATAGTGTTAGAATCACATTAGGAAACCTAAACCAAAACCAAATGGGAAAACCAAATAAATCTACCATCACCCCCCACCATATACACGATTATACGCATAGCCACACACACACACATACACAAAATAATAAACGTACGGCAAAAGAAAAAAAAAAGAGAGAGAAGAGAGAGAGAAGAGAGAAAAGAGAAAAAGAAGGAGGAAGGCGAGGCCCCGAACCCAAATCTTAGTCCGTCGAATTTATTAGTATCGTTAATCGAGGTAGGTGCCTCTTCCCCCCTCAAATGGGTACGATCCATGCATGCTTGATGATATATTTTATGTGATTTACTTGTTTTAATTGTTTATATTATAGGTTTGTATTTGTTTATATATGGAAAAGCATGATGTAATTGTTTATTTGCTGCTATGTACTTGTATGAATATGATTTTGGTGGTATGATTTGAATTAGGGTAGGAATACTCTTGAAAACAACTCAAAAGATTAGGAATTACATACTTAGGGGTTTAAAAATTTCGTTTTGGCCTTAGAATAACTTCATCTAGCCCGGAATAGGTTATGATTGGTTGAAAATCGAAAAAAAAGGGTCTGACGGACGCGTTTCAGAGGGGTGGCGCGTGGGGCCCACGCGCGGCCCCTGACGGCGCGTCCGGACACGTGATGACGTGTCCACCTTCAAAAGTTGCGTCTCGTTATAACGAGTCCAACGCAACTGGTTTGAGGTCAATCGGAGTTAAAACGAAGATTTTATGGAGGTTAGAAGGAAATAGAAAAAAAATAAAAAAAAAGAAAATACTGTTGGACCGGCCAGGCTGCCGGACCGGACCGGATGGCCAGCGGACCGGACCAGGCATCAGGCCGGCCCAAACCGAAAAATAAAAAAAAAATCTGGAAATTAATTTCTGAAATGAATAAATAATAAATAATTAATTAAAATTAGTTTAAAATTCCAGAAAAATATATTTAATTATCAGAAAATTCTAAATAAATTCCAGAAAATATAAAAGGTTAAAATTAAATTATTCCCACTTAATTTCTTAATTTTGAGAAATGTAAGTAATTAAAAATAATTAGTAATAAATAGAATTAAATAAGGAAAAATTAGTAGAAAATTCTAGAAAATTAATACAAGCTAAGTAAAAATAAAAGGAATGCTAAATAACTACTTTCCAATATTCGTAAATTTTATGAAGCCAAATATTGAGTGCCGGAGTTGGTGAGGATGGGCGTACGGGCCCCAGACGACTAGTGTTGAGTGCCGGAGTTGGTGAGGATGGGCGTACGGGCCCCAGGCGATTTTGTTGTTGCATTCATGGCACGTGCATTGCATTGGGAGTGGGCTGAGATGTACGGGTCTCAGACGCTCGAGTGAAGAGGACCATGGTGTACGGGCCATGAGTATGTGATTTTGATGGACCATGGTGTACGGGCCATGAGTATGTGATTATGGTGGATCATGGTGTACGGGCCATGGATACTTGGTTATGGTGGATCGTGGTGCACGGGCCACGGGCATCGGTTGGGGTGGATCGTGGTGCACGGGCCACGGGCATCCGTAAGGATGGATTGTAGTGCACGGGCTACAGGCATCCAGTCAATCCCGGGATCATGCATTGCATATAGGTCTAGGGCATATTGCATGACATGATTCTTGTTGCGTGTGACACGTTAATTGAGCATGCATCACGTACTTGCGCATTTTTATGTGGAGTGCTTTACTTACCGCATTTACCTTATCTTAGGCATGTTATCTTATATTTATGTGCTATGTGTTATATCATGTTTATGTGCTATGTGGCTATATCATTTCGGTATGTACGTTTTGTATTTGTTTGAGGCGGGCATCTACTGGGTGATTTCTGTCACTCACCCCTACTTCCCAGGTGAACCGGATGAGGACTACGAGCACATCTTCATTGAGGACGGGGCGGACATAGCAGAATGGGCTGGTTGAGAGCTGTGGCTAGGATATGTGGGGACGCTGCAGTTGTTTTGTTCTTATTTATATTTTGGGGATTTCCACACACTACTTTACTATTTTATTTCCAGAGTTTTAATTAGCAATGTAATGACGATTATTGGAGTTTAATATATGTTATGGTTTACGTTTCCGCGAAAAATTTCTACGTCATTTTGACAAGTAAGAGATTGATTCGACGCTTTGTATTCTCCTTAGTGAGATACGGCGGGTGCACTGTTCCCGATGTTAGGGCTCGGGAGCGGGGCGCTACAGGTGGTATCAGAGCCGAGGCTTCAGATCCGCCTCGGAAACACAGGATTAACTAGATCACTAGACGTAAGTTACGATCTTTTGTAAAATGACGATTTTACCCCTAATAAACAAAGTAGACTTAAGAGATGATTTTAGACCTAAGTTATGATCGGGTTATGGGAGGTGTGTGCCGATGGTGAGCTTTTCTTATCTAATTATCAATTTATCCGCGTTCCACCTTTCAACTTATTATCGACAAATTTGTATTCGTTTCATGAACTCAAATTCTGGATAATGCCTCCACGACGCGAGCCGCCAGCTGGAAACAGAGGACACGATGGCGATGATCAGCAGGGTCAGGGGACCATTCCTTAGGTCCTTGTAGATACCCTGGCCAGGCTGACTGCATTGATAGCCCAGCAGCAGATACAGATGGCTCACCTACAGCAGCAACAGCAGCAGCAGCAGCCACCTCCAGCACCACCACCCCAGGGGGGCTTCGATTTTTCTACCGGGAGATGCAGAACTGCCGGATACCTATGTTCAGAGGTACCACACGACCAGAGGAGCAGAGATCTGGCTCAAGAATGTGTCTAAGCAGTTGAGATTGATGCAAGTTACGGATGGCCTGAAGGTTGATGCGGTTGTACCATTCTCAGAGGTTAATGCCGAGCAATGTCGGCAGGGCATGGCACGCAGACTGACTCCATCACCGGTATGGACCTGGTTCAGGGAGGAGTACCAAAAGCACTATGTTACTGAAAGTGTCATTTAGAGGAGGACGATGGTGTTTCAGCTTCTGACGTAGGGGTCCATGACTGGGGACCAGTAGTTTGAGAGGTTCCATGCACTTGCGAGTTACATGCCCGTCATCATGGATAACGAGAAAGCGAAGATGCTGGAGTTCAAGACCAGCTTGAGCTCTCGCCTTCAGTCATTGATCATCTGCAATCAACCTCCACATTTGAAGAGTTGATGGAAGTGTGTCTTGAGGTTGAGGGTGATCTCGAGAGGGTTGGAGCGGTCGACAGGGCTAAGAGACCGCGAGAGGAGTTCCGTCCTAGGAGATAGGAGAGATGGTTAAAGATCTCATGCTGCCATCTGACCGGACAATCTTTCAGATCACCACAGTAGGGATAGGGATCAGCGTCTCGACCATTGATGATTGAGGGTCCCGCAGCGACAGCGGCACAGCCACTCAGGGCAGTTGTACCACCACCTCCAGTATGTACACAGTGTGTTGTTTGCACACAAGTTAGTGCTAGAGAGCTCAAAAGGTTTGCTGCAACTATGGCAAATAGGGACATTAAGCTATACAGTGCCTTACACCGGCACAAGCCCCTCCACCACAGGGTCAGAAGCAGCATAAAGCAAAGGAGAGGACATTTCGGTGGTACGAGAATTTAATGATGTCTTCCCTGACGAGCTACCAGGTTTACCACCAAGCAAGGAAGCGGAGTTCAAGATCGATCTTATACCCGGAGCCGAACCAATCTCGAAGGCGCCATACATAATGGCACCAGTAGAGTTAAAAGAGCCCAAGGAACAGTTACAAGAGTTGCTGGACCGGAAGTTCATCAGACCTAGTGCTTCGCCCTAGGGGCACCGGTATTATTTATGAAGAAGAAGGACGGTAGTATGAGGCTATGCATCGACTATCGTGAGCTTAATAAGATCACGATACAAAATAAATATCTACTACCAAGGGTCGACGATCTATTTGATCAGTTGAATGGTGCCAGAATGTTCTCGAAGATTGACCTCCAATCAGGCTACTATCAGTTGAGGATTGGGGCGGAGGGTATAGCAAAGACGACGTTCCACACTCGATACAGGCACTACGAGTTTCTTGTAATGCCCCTTTGGACTGACAAATGCACCTACAACCTTTATGGATTTGATGAACACAATGTTTTGGGAGCAGTTGGATCGTTTCATAGTAGTGTTCATCGAGACATCTTGGTGTGTTCACCTGATGAGGAGACACATACTGAACACTTGCAGGAGGTATAAGAGACTCTCAGGAAGAAAAAGTTTTATGCAAAGTTCGGCGAGTGCGAGTTCTGGTCAGAGAATGTGACTTTCTTAGGCCAAGTGATTTCTGAGAAGTGCATTTCTGTTCACCCAAAGAAGATAGAGGCGATTACAGAATGGCTCCGACCTACTAATGTCACTAAGGTATGTAGTTTTTTTTTTGGCCTTGTCGGTTATCATCGTAAACTCGTGAAGGGAATCTCGAGTATCGTAACATCTCTGAGTCGACTGACTCAGAAAAAGACCAAATTCACATGGACCTCCGAGTGTGAGAAAAAGTTTTACGGAGGTTGACGACTGCACCAGTATTGGCACAACCCTCTGACACTGGAGGGTTTGTCATCTACAGCGATGCCTCGAAGAATGGGCTAGGGTGCGTGTTAATGCAGAGAGATAGGGTTATCGCATACGCATCGAGACAATTGAAGCAATATGAGCAAATTTACCCGACCCATGATCGGGAGTTAGCAGCGGTGGTGTTTGCGTTAAAGATTTGGCGTCATTACTTATACAGCGTGAAATGCGAAGTCTTTACCGATCATAATAGCTTGAAGTATTTGTTCACACAGAAAGAATTGGATATGCGTCAGAGGAGGTGGCTTGAGCTACTGAAAGATTACGATTTGACTATCAGTTATCATCCGGAGAAGGCAAACCGAGTTGCAGATGCCTTGAGCAGAATGTCTAATCACGCCAGACAAACACCATTAGAGAAAGAGATGGCAGAGTTTGATCTCGACATTGTTGATTCCACTACTAATATTCTGGCAGCCTTAGAAATTACACCATCTCTGGTTGAGCGGATCAAGGAGACGCAAAAGGAAGATGTGACGCTTAGTGATATCCGAGAGAGGATGTTAACCAATTTAATTGAGGGCTTCCAGATTCATGATGATAGAAGTATTTGGTACCAAGGAAGGTTGTGCGTGCCTGACGATGAGGAGCTAAGGAGGGAATTGCTGAAGGAGGCATACAATTCGAAGTTGTCGATCCACCCCGGTGCTACGAAGATGTATAATGATCTAAAGAAACACTACTGGTGGAGTGGGATGAAAAGACACATTGCTGAGTTCATTGAGAGATGTCTCGTTTGTCAGCAGGTTAAGGCAGAGCATCAGAGGTCGGGAGGTTTGATGTTGCCATTAGAGATACCGGAATGGAAGTGGGAGCATGTGACGATGGACTTTATAGCAGGACTTCCTAAAACAAGAAACGGTAACGATATGATCTGGGAGATCGTTGATTGATTGACGAAGACTGCTCACTTCCTACCCGTGCCTAGTGATGTGACCGTGCAAAGACTGGTGACATTATATATTGATGATGTTGTTAGCCTACACGGAGTCCCAGTCAGTACCGTCTCAGACCGTGATTCGAAATTCACCTCTCGATTCTGGTCAGCTTGCCAGAAAAGGTTGGGGGCGGAGCTGCGACTCAGTACCGCTTTTCATCCACAGACAGACGGGCAGTCTGAAAGGACCATTCGAACATTATAGGACATGTTGAGAGCGTGCGCATTGGACTTCAAGGGGAACTGGGACGGTATGATCAATCTCATTGAGTTCTCTTACAACAACAGTCACCACAGTGCCATCGGTATGACACCTTTTGAGGCTCTCTATGGACGTAAGTGCAGGTCTCCTGTTCACTGGGACGAGGTTGGCGAGCGTGTTATTACCGGCCCTGAGTTGGTTGAGCAGACTAGAGAGAAAGTAAAGTTGATACAAGATAGATTAAAGATTGCTCAAGACAGAAGCAAGAGCTGGGCCGATTCAAAACGACGTCCACTAGAATTTGACGTGGGCGAGAAGGTTTACTTGAGAGTGTCACCTACGAAGAAGGTTTCGCGATTCGGTATAAAGGGTAAACTGAAGACTCGCTACATTGGTCCTTATGAGGTACTCGAGAGGGTTGGTACGTTGGCCTACCGATTAGCATTACCTCCTGCCTTGGCTCAGGTTCACAGCACATTTCACGTTTCTCAGTTGAGGAAATATGTTCAGGACCTAAGTCATGTTCTAGACGCGCCACCGTTAAGGATTCGACCGGACATTACATATGAGGAGACTCCTATCAGAATAGTGGATCGCAAGGACCAAGTATTGAGACACCGAGTCATCCCTTATGTCAAAGTGAAGTGGACCAATCACACCGAGCGCGAGGCGACTTGGGAGCTTGAGGAGAAAATGCAAGAGAGATAACCACAGCTTTTCGAATAAGGTACGTCAAGTTTCGAGGACGAAACTTTTTGTAAGGTGGGTAGGATGTTATGGCCGAAAAAAAGAAGAAGAAAATATATATATATAGAGATATATATATATATATATATATAGATATAGATATACATATAGTAGATATATGTATACATAAATGTTATCAAATAATAATAATAATGTTAATAATAATAAAAAAAAGATGATGATGACAACAAAGATAATTATAAACTAATAGTGTTAGAATCACATTAGGAAACCTAAACCAAAACCAAATGGGAAAACCAAATAAATCTACCATCACCCCCCCACCATATACACGATTATACGCATAGCCACACACACACACATACACAAAATAATAAACGTACGGCAAAAGAAAAAAAAAAGAGAGAGAAGAGAGAGAGAAGAGAGAAAAGAGAAAAAGAAGGAGGAAGGCGAGGCCCCGAACCCAAATCTTAGTCCGTCGAATTTATTAGTATCGTTAATCGAGGTAGGTGTCTCTTCCCCCCTCAAATGGGTACGATCCATGCATGCTTGATGATATATTTTATGTGATTTACTTGTTTTAATTGTTTATATTATAGGTTTGTATTTGTTTATATATGGAAAAGCATGATGTAATTGTTTATTTGCTGCTATGTACTTGTATGAATATGATTTTGGTGGTATGATTTGAATTAGGGTAGGAATACTCTTGAAAACAACTCAAAAGATTAGGAATTACATACTTAGGGGTTTAAAAATTTCGTTTTGGCCTTAGAATAACTTCATCTAGCCCGGAATAGGTTATGATTGGTTGAAAATCGAAAAAAAAGGGTCTGACGGACGCGTTTCAGAGGGGTGGCGCGTGGGGCCCACGCGCGGCCCCTGACGGCGCGTCCGGACACGTGATGACGTGTCCACCTTCAAAAGTTGCGTCTCGTTATAACGAGTCCAACGCAACTGGTTTGAGGTCAATCGGAGTTAAAACGAAGATTTTATGGAGGTTAGAAGGAAATAGAAAAAAAATAAAAAAAAAAAAGAAAATACTGTTGGACCGGCCAGGCTGCCGGACCGGACCGGATGGCCAGCGGACCGGACCAGGCATCAGGCCGGCCCAAACCGAAAAATAAAAAAAAAATCTGGAAATTAATTTCTGAAATGAATAAATAATAAATAATTAATTAAAATTAGTTTAAAATTCCAGAAAAATATATTTAATTATCAGAAAATTCTAAATAAATTCCAGAAAATATAAAAGGTTAAAATTAAATTATTTCCACTTAATTTCTTAATTTTGAGAAATGTAAGTAATTAAAAATAATTAGTAATAAATAGAATTAAATAAGGAAAAATTAGTAGAAAATTCTAGAAAATTAATACAAGCTAAGTAAAAATAAAAGGAATGCTAAATAACTACTTTCCAATATTCGTAAATTTTATGAAGCCAAATATTGAGTGCCGGAGTTGGTGAGGATGGGCGTACGGGCCCCAGACGACTAGTGTTGAGTGCCGGAGTTGGTGAGGATGGGCGTACGGGCCCCAGGCGATTTTGTTGTTGCATTCATGGCACGTGCATTGCATTGGGAGTGGGCTGAGATGTACGGGTCTCAGACGCTCGAGTGAAGAGGACCATGGTGTACGGGCCATGAGTATGTGATTTTGATGGACCATGGTGTACGGGCCATGAGTATGTGATTATGGTGGATCATGGTGTACGGGCCATGGATACTTGGTTATGGTGGATCGTGGTGCACGGGCCACGGGCATCGGTTGGGGTGGATCGTGGTGCACGGGCCACGGGCATCCGTAAGGATGGATTGTAGTGCACGGGCTACAAGCATCCAGTCAATCCCGGGATCATGCATTGCATATAGGTCTAGGGCATATTGCATGACATGATTCTTGTTGCGTGTGACACGTTAATTGAGCATGCATCACGTACTTGCGCATTTTTATGTGGAGTGCTTTACTTACCGCATTTACCTTATCTTAGGCATGTTATCTTATATTTATGTGCTATGTGTTATATCATGTTTATGTGCTATGTGGCTATATCATTTCGGTATGTACGTTTTGTATTTGTTTGAGGCGGGCATCTACTGGGTGATTTCTGTCACTCACCCCTACTTCCCAGGTGAACCGGATGAGGACTACGAGCACATCTTCATTGAGGACGGGGCGGACATAGCAGAATGGGCTGGTTGAGAGCTGTGGCTAGGATATGTGGGGACGCTGCAGTTGTTTTGTTCTTATTTATATTTTGGGGATTTCCACACACTACTTTACTATTTTATTTCCAGAGTTTTAATTAGCAATGTAATGACGATTATTGGAGTTTAATATATGTTATGGTTTACGTTTCCGCGAAAAATTTCTACGTCATTTTGACAAGTAAGAGATTGATTCGACGCTTTGTATTCTCCTTAGTGAGATACGGCGGGTGCACTGTTCCCGATGTTAGGGCTCGGGAGCGGGGCGCTACAGTGATACAAGTCTTCAGGCATATCAGGAACAAATCCATGGGTTTTGAGTATCCTCATAAATTTGTTTCCAGTGACTCTTCACCACGACTCTGCATATGTCACGACTGCTGAAGATTAATCAACTGCTTTCTGGTGAGGTGAAATCCTTAGCTTAGGTAAAATCTTTCAGCTCTGATACCTTGTAAAAATATTTAAGAACATATTGAAAACTTAGAAATATATTATTCAGATTTAATTTTAAGAAAGGTTTCTCTTTATATAAGAAAGGGAGAGAGTATCATTAACGGCTAGAAACAGTTCAAGTAGCACTGCTGGTTGACTGTCCAACGGCTATAATGCAGTCAATAGCTAATTATCACTAAAATAGTGATATCTAAGAATATGCTAATTCTATTTTATTATACAAATATACTATCTGTGTATTTATATGTGAATTGTACAGTATAAATAATGTATACATTATATTAGCCTTCCGAAAATATTTTTTGAAACTACAATATTTTTTTGAAATCTCTAGAAAAATTAATCTTGATCCTGACAACTACTGCTACACATAATATCTATACAATTTGTTAGCCTTCCAAAAATAAAAATGCTCAGCATGTTCTAGCTATCAAAAATGAATATCCCTGTCCTATGTTGAGATTTTAACGTCATAGAAAGAGCAATATTCATGTTATCCTTCGTAAACAATATACACAGAACCCACAATAAACACAGAATCTCTTATAGATAACAACCAAAACAACAGACACAGCCATGGTTCTATTAAAATCAGCTTGCATATGGTGAAGAGAACTGTCATCAAGACAGAAATAGATTCTCAAATCAAGTCAATTACATAGACTCAGTCACCTAACGTAATTCTAACCTAAAAACAAGTGAAGCATATATGAAACTATTGTCTTTCTTTAAGGTGTACGTTTTCTTATTCTTTTTTTTTTTTGGTTTGGGGGGGGGGGGGGGGTGTTTGGGCGAGGTGGGAGAACAACTATGAATTGCCTCCATTTCCACAAAAACCGATCTTTAAACAAGCATCATCAGAGGCAGAATCTTGTTACATGACTGTTATGAAAATTGCAGGAAACAAGACAATGAACAAGAGAACAACGACAAAGAATCTTGACTTGAGGCGTGTATACACACTTTACGTGTTATGCCCCGCACCCTCCGTAGGGTATTTAAAGGTCAAAGAAAGAATTTAAACAGAGTTTAATGATAGTCAACGGGAATTAATGACGGTCAATCATAACTAAATACGAATTAAATGATAGGATTAATGAGAACTAATTGAGGGGATAAATATTAGAAATTAATTGTATTTAATTTAGAATCAAATATTAGGATTTATCCTTTAAGATAAATAGGAAATAAAATATAATTTAGAAACTCCAAACTTTTCCCTTCCCATATAAAAACTGACTGAACGTCAGTTTCCCTAATTTCCACACAGAAACCGACGCCAGCCCTTGCCTCTCCCCATAGACGATTCATCTTGCAACCCTAGGAGAAAAGATCTTTCAAGAGTCAATCCGTAGGTCGTTCGTTCCTCAATTCTTCTGCAAGTAATCAAAGGCAAGTAATCTACTTATGAGTTCCTACGATTTGCGAAAGAGAAAGGGCCTATTTTGATATCAATTTGGATCACCATGCAGTAATTTCTCTATGTGAATCTACTTGGGAGATTTATGTGTTTTGGTTTGAGATTTGGCCATTATATGTTGAAATCTTGTTCGTTGATTGTTGTTTAGGTGAGATCATGTAAATCCCAACCCCTTGAACCCTACTTTGTTGATAATGGTGGTTGAAGGGAGGGGAGAGTGGAAAGATTTGATTTTTAGGATGATTTGACGATTACTTTGAGTGCTAGGCTTGAATCCGTGAATCGTATGCTAAAGATGTTGTCTTGGGTGATTTTAGGATGGATTGATAGTGGGAAATAGGCTTGGGATGGTTTTGAAGGAAGTTGGGGTCGAATTGGGGGTTATTTCTGCAGTTTCTGCAGAAAATTGCAGAATGGTGTTCTGGAACGGGGACGTCGATCGATCGACGTCAGAGTATGACGTACGTCGATCGATCGACGTATAGCAAGTGAGGGTATGACGTGCCTCAGAAGGACGTAGATCGATCGACGTAGGATGAGTGAGAGTTCGACGTGCCTCAGATGGACGTCGATCGATCGACGTAGATTGAGTGAGAGATCGACGTGCCTCAGATGGACGTCGATCGATCGACGTCAGGGTATGACGTACGTCGATCGATCGACGTCAGGGTATGACGTCAACCAGTTTTGTGGGAAAGCAAGGGAAGAAAGAGGGAAGCTGGGGGATCCTTTGGGTGACCTTAGGGACTTCTTAGGACCTGATTATGACTAGTCTAAGTCTTGGGAACATGACTTAAGATGGTGAACCAAGTTTGGAGAATTTGAAGGGTATTCAAATCGGAGTTCAACGTGGATGACTTAGAAGGGTTAGGAAATGAACGTACGAGGTGATTGAGAGTTCAATGATGGATGGTTAGGGATACTTGCCTTAGGTTACGAACCTTAGAGCCAAGACTAAGTGTTGACGAGATGGTTGAAGCCTAAGTCATGATGTGTAAGTCGGTGAAAGCTTGTGTGTTGCTTGTACTTGCGCATGTGTACATGAAATATGAATGTGACTTGCATACGAGAATGAGAAGTGAGAATGAAGAGAGGCGTCTTGCATCATGGCACGTGCATTGCATAAGGTTTTTGAAAAAGAGATGTGCTTCGGTACATATTTGCGAAGGTGACCTGTAATGTAAACCGGGATGGAAATATAAGCCGGGGCGCATTGCAGGGCACAAAAGGCTGTAACGCAAACCGGGATGGAAATATAAGCCGGGGCGCGTTGCAGGGTATAAAGTCCTCTGCAATGTTAATCGGGATGGAAATATAAGCCGAGGTGCATTGCAGAGTTTTACGAGATCTGTGATGTAAACCGGGATGGAAATATAAGCCGGGGCGCATCACAGAGCATACGAGCCTGTAACGTAAACCGGGATGGAAATATAAGCCGGGGCGCGTTACAGGGTAACGAGTTACAAGACCGGACATTGTGACATGCATTGCACTGATTTGAAAGGAAATGGCTCATGCATTTGTGATGGTGTAGTGTAGTGCATATTTTGACATGCATCACGAGAGTCAATGTGGTATGGACGTGCTTGTTATTTGATAGCCAATGAATTGTTATTGCTGTGCAAATTGCTGTACTTGCTTTATTACGTATTCGCATATATGTATTTGGAAGTTTACAAGACATGTGCCCCACAATTCCCCTGAATTATCTATTACTCATGTCTTGCCATGTGTTGATCCCGTATGTCTTATAAGCGGGTTACTTGCTAGCGTTTTCGCTAAGGGTACTACTCTTATTGTGCAGATGAGCCTAGCTACGACATGATTTTCATTGAAGACGACGGCGAGTGGGCTGAGTGGGATGCTTAGAGTGCCTAGTGGCGAATAGTCGAGACAGATGTTGTTTATTTCAGTTATTTCTTTTGTTTGAAGATTCGAGTTGGTGAACATCATGACTAGTTTGTTGGGATTTTAGTATTCTTGATGTACGAGTTGACGGTTGACATTCGTTAGATACATGTTTCCGCTTTTACTTTCGTACGTCACTGATGATGTGTACACGAGAGATGAGACGTCTGGTAGTCTTCTCAGTAAGCTACGACGGGTGCACCGGGTCGGATTCCGCTGTCCGGGTCGGGGCGCTACAGGTGGTATCAGAGCCTAGGCTTCAGATCTACCTCGGAGACCTAGGTTATGACATGTAGAGTTTTAAGCTATGATTTTCCTTAAGTTGATCTTTAAGTCTAAGTATGCAATCTTAGATTTAAGTTTGATTGGGATGGGTGTGTGTACGAGCGCGATTAAGTGTAATCAATAATCGTAGTCATTTTCATTTATAAATTCTGTCTTGTAACCTGTTATGGACCAAAGTACTTATCTGGGAACTGCGAGATACTAATAAGCGTGATCTTGCAGAAAGATGCCTCCAAGACGCGATAACCAAGGAAACGGTGGCAACGGGAATGATAACCCTCCACCACCACCACCTCCAGTTTTAGTACCTCAGGCGCTAATCGATGCTATCACAGTGATAGCGCAAGGGGTGGCGCAACAACAGCAACAACCCCCTGCGCCAGC
This sequence comes from Eustoma russellianum, assembly GCA_036186865.1. Lineage (NCBI taxonomy): Eukaryota > Viridiplantae > Streptophyta > Magnoliopsida > Gentianales > Gentianaceae > Eustoma > Eustoma russellianum. The sequence continues at coordinate 22,468,998 of AP025073.1, read as the reverse complement.
ACCACCGCAGCACGGCATAAGGTACTATATTGGGGAGATGCGCAAGATGCACGCCCCAAACTTTGAAGGGACAACTGACCCAGAGGTGGCTGGGTTTTGGCTTGATGAGATAGAGAAATGCTTCAGGCTTGTACAAGTGCCTGAAGAACACAAGGTGGATGTGGCCACGCCTTTTCTGACGGGCAGAGCGAATGCATGGTGGAACGGCATTTCGCCCAAGATGACTTCTCCCATCCAGTGGAGTCAATTTGTGAAAGCCTACAAGGACTATTATGTGCCAGAGACTGCCATTTTGGAGAAGATGAGGCAATTCGATAAATTTGAACAAGGAAGGATGACTGTTTCAGACTATGCGGATAGATTCCATGCCTTGGGCAAGTTCACACCTTTGGTATTGGAGAACAATAGGATGAAAATGTTGAAATTTGAAGAGGGTCTGAACCCCCGCATACGGACAGCAATCGCGGGGTCGAGTCTGAAAACATTCGAAGAAATGCTGGATGCATGTTACCGAGTGGAGAGTGACATGCGTCGGTCACAGAACAGAGAGGCTCGGGAAGAATCGAGCAAGAGGCCGAGGGTAGAACAAAGTGGAGGTAGACCCGGACGTTGGGTCAAGATTCCCAGGAAGGGACAAACGGGGCCAGTTCAAAGGGCACCGCAGCCAAATCAACCCAATCGCCAGGCACCCGCGGAGTGTCCACACTGTCATAGGAGACACGCAGGTGAGTGTTGGAAGATAACTGGTGCGTGCTTCAAATGTGGGAAAGCAGGCCATAGGATCAAGGATTGCCCCGAATGGGACCCTAAACCTCAAGCCGGAGCAGGGCCAGCCCAGCAGCAGAAAGGCAGGCCCAATGCTAGAGTCCACGCCATGACAGATGCTGAGGTCCAAGAGGACGCAAACGTGGTGACAGGTATGACCTAAGTTAAATAACAGTCGTTTAAGTTGAACTTTAGTCCTTTAAGTTGATGATTGAATATGTGTTATGTGAAAACCTTTATGTGTCACCCTCTTGTGATTAGGTGTGATCTTAATTAACAAAGTACCCGCGAACGTGTTGTTTGATAGTGGAGCTAGTCACTCCTTCATTTCTAAGCGATTTGCCAAAGGGCTCGACTGTTTACCCGAATGGCTTGAGAACCCATTTAGAGTGCAAGCAGCCGGCGAGCAAGTGCTGGTATCCCACCACCAGTACAAAGATTGTGAGATGGAGTTGGATGGGAAGTTATTCTCGGTAACCTTAGTTCCAATCCCGATGAAGGACTTTGATGTCATATTGGGCATGGATTGGCTGACCAAAAATCATGCCAATATTGATTGTAAACTTAAGCAAGTGACCCTCAAGGACCCTGAGATGAACGACATCACGGTACAAGGAAATGTCAAGATAACTAAAGCTCCAAAGAAGATATACATGACGGCAATTAAGGCGTTTAAGGCTTTGCAAAAAGGAGCAGAGGGATATATGGTGTATGCTGTAGATGCTCAGCAAGAAGTTCCCTCCATGGATCAAATACCAGTAATCAATGAATTTAAGGACGTATTTCCGGGCGACTTACCGGGAGTACCGCCATCAAGAGAAGTGGAGTTTGAGATCAACTTGATACCCGGAGCCGAGCCTATATCTAAGGCACCCTACAGAATGGCTCCAGCTGAACTTAAGGAGCTGAAGGGGCAACTTCAGGAGTTGTTAGACAAAAGCTAATTCGCCCCAGTGTATCACCGTGGGGAGCTCCAGTTCTATTTGTAAAGAAGAAGGATGGCAGCATGAGATTGTGTATTGATTACCGTGAGCTGAATAAGATTACTATCAAGAACAAATATCCCTTACCAAGGATCGAGGATTTATTTGATCAGTTAAAGGGAGCTCGTTGGTTTTCAAAGATTGACCTTCGTCAAGGGTACCATCAATTGCTTGTGAAAGCGGGAGACGTCCCTAAGACCGCTTTTCGGACTCGATACGGGCACTATGAATTTTTGGTGATGCCTTTTGGATTAACTAATGCCCCAGCGGCCTTCATGGACTTGATGAACACCGTATTTCGAGAGCAGTTGGACCAATCCGTGGTGGTGTTCATCGATGACATCCTAGTCTACTCTCCCAATGAGCAAGCACATGCTGAACACTTAAGAGTGGTGTTGCAAATCTTGAGGCAACAAAAGCTCTACGCCAAATTCAGCAAGTGTGAATTTTGGCTAAGAAGTGTAGCCTTTCTTGGTCACGTGATTTCGGAAGATGGGATCTCTGTGGATCCTAAAAAGATAGAAGCCATCACTGAATGGCCAAGACCCACCAATGTGACCGAAGTCAGAAGCTTCCTAGGCTTGGCAGGCTACTATAGGAAGTTCGTTGAAGGTTTCTCAACAATAGCAGTTCCATTGAGTCGACTTACGCAGAAGAAGACTAAGTTCGAATGGACTGCGGAATGCGAGCAGAGCTTTACCGAGCTCAAGAAGAGATTGACCACAGCCCCGGTGTTGGCACAACCTTCCGGCACCGACGGTTTCGTGATCTATAGCGACGCGTCTAAGAAAGGACTAGGTATGTACATCAGTACAATTGATGCAGTGTATATACATATGCTAGTCTTAAACTAACGTTCTGTTTATAGGTTGTGTTTTGATGCAAAATGAACGAGTCATATCATACGCGTCAAGACAATTGAAACCATATGAGCAGAACTACCCGACGCATGACTTGGAACTCGCAGCTGTGGTATTTGCTCTCAAGATCTGGAGACACTACCTATATGGAGAGAAATGTGCAGTGTTCACGGACCATAAGAGCTTAAAGTATCTATTCTCGCAGAAGGAGTTGAATATGAGACAAAGAAGATGGTTAGAGTTACTCAAGGACTATGACTTGACCATCAATTACCATCCGGGCAAAGCCAACAGAGTGGCGGACGCATTGAGCAGAAAGTCTAGCCACGCAAGACAGTCTCCATTGGAAAGAGAGATTGAAGAGTTTGATCTGGAATTGGTGGATTCAGTGGCGAATGTCCTCACAGCTTTGACTATCAGCCCAGACTTGGTAGACCGAATCAAAGAGGCACAGTATGAGGACCCGGCACTGAAAGAGATCCGCGACAAATTATCCATGGGACCGGTAAAGGATTTCCAGATGCGAGAAGATGGGAGTCTATGGTTCCAGAATCGGTTATGCGTGCCAAGTAAAGAAGAGCTCCGAACAGAATTGCTTCGAGAAGCGCATAACTCGAGAATGTCCATCCACCCCGGAAGTACTAAGATGTATAAGGATCTCAAAAGAAACTATTGGTGGATAGGGATGAAAAGGTCAATAGCGGCATATGTTGAGAGATGTTTGATATGCCAACAAGTCAAAGCGGAACATCAACGACCTGGTGGTTTGATGAAGCCACTGGAGATTCCGGAATGGAAGTGGGAGCACGTGACGATGGATTTCGTAATGGGACTACCCAAGACCCGCAATGGAAACGAGATGATCTGGGTAATTGTGGACAGATTAACGAAGACGGCTCACTTTATAGCCATGCCACATGGTACTTCGTATGAGAGGTTATCCAATATCTATGTGGATAACATTGTAAGTCTACATGGAGTCCCAGTCAGCATCGTATCGGACCGTGACCCCAAGTTCACTTCTAAGTTCTGGAGGGCATTCCAGAAAGCTATGGGTACGGAGTTGAGGATGAGCACAGCATACCACCCGCAAACGGATGGACAATCCGAGAGGACCATCCAAACATTGGAGGACATGTTGAGAGCATGCGCGTTGGACTTTAAAGGAAACTGGGATAGCATGTTGAAACTAATGGAATTTTCATATAATAACAGCTATCACAGTGCAATTGGCATGGCGCCATTCGAAGCGTTGTACGGGCGTAAGTGCAGATCCCCGGTTTGTTGGGATGAAGTTGGAGAAAGGACGATCACTGCACCCGAGTTGGTCGAGCAAACAGTCGAAAAGGTCAAGGTCATAAGAGAGAAACTCAAGGTGGCTCAAGATCGCAGTAAAAGTTGGGCTGACTCCAGGAGACGACCGTTAGAGTTTGAGGAGGGCGATAAAGTTTACCTACGAGTTTCACCAACCAAGGGAGTTGCTAGATTTGGAGTGAAGGGCAAGCTGAGCCCTAGATATATTGGTCCTTACGAAGTTCTTGGTAAAGTCGGTGAAAGAGCATACCGACTAGCTTTACCTCCGAGCTTATCCCAAGTCCATAACGTATTTCACGTATCTCAATTAAGGAAATACGTATCGGACCCCAGCCATGTCCTTGAAGCACAACCATTGGATGTTAAGGAAGATGTTTCATATGAAGAACATCCAATAAAGATTGTGGATAGGAAGGATCAAGTCCTGCGCAGACGTGTGATTCCGTATGTCAAGGTTCAGTGGAGTAACCATACGGAGCGCGAAGCCACGTGGGAGCTTGAAGAGCAAATGAAGGAGTTATATCCACACCTCTTCCAATAAGGTACGCCAGTTTCGAGGACGAAACTTCTTATAAGGGGGGAGGGATGTTATGCCCCGCACCCTCCGTAGGGTATTTAAAGGTCAAAGAAAGAATTTAAACAGAGTTTAATGATAGTCAACGGGAATTAATGACGGTCAATCATAACTAAATACGAATTAAATGATAGGATTAATGAGAACTAATTGAGGGGATAAATATTAGAAATTAATTGTATTTAATTTAGAATCAAATATTAGGATTTATCCTTTAAGATAAATAGGAAATAAAATATAATTTAGAAACTCCAAACTTTTCCCTTCCCATATAAAAACTGACTGAACGTCAGTTTTCCTAATTTCCACACAGAAACCGACGCCAGCCCTTGCCTCTCCCCATAGACGATTCATCTTGCAACCCTAGGAGAAAAGATCTTTCAAGAGTCAATCCGTAGGTCGTTCGTTCCTCAATTCTTCTGCAAGTAATCAAAGGCAAGTAATCTACTTATGAGTTCCTACGATTTGCGAAAGAGAAAGGGCCTATTTTGATATCAATTTGGATCACCATGCAGTAATTTCTCTATGTGAATCTACTTGGGAGATTTATGTGTTTTGGTTTGAGATTTGGCCATTATATGTTGAAATCTTGTTCGTTGATTGTTGTTTATGTGAGATCATGTAAATCCCAACCCCTTGAACCCTACTTTGTTGATAATGGTGGTTGAAGGGAGGGGAGAGTGGAAAGATTTGATTTTTAGGATGATTTGACGATTACTTTGAGTGCTAGGCTTGAATCCGTGAATCGTATGCTAAAGATGTTGTCTTGGGTGATTTTAGGATGGATTGATAGTGGGAAATAGGCTTGGGATGGTTTTGAAGGAAGTTGGGGTCGAATTGGGGGTTATTTCTGCAGTTTCTGCAGAAAATTGCAGAATGGTGTTCTGGAACGGGGACGTCGATCGATCGACGTCAGGGTATGACGTACGTCGATCGATCGACGTATAGCAAGTGAGGGTATGACGTGCCTCAGAAGGACGTAGATCGATCGACGTAGGATGAGTGAGAGTTCGACGTGCCTCAGATGGACGTCGATCGATCGACGTAGATTGAGTGAGAGATCGACGTGCCTCAGATGGACGTCGATCGATCGACGTCAGGGTATGACGTACGTCGATCGATCGACGTCAGGGTATGACGTCAACCAGTTTTGTGGGAAAGCAAGGGAAGAAAGAGGGAAGCTGGGGGATCCTTTGGGTGACCTTAGGGACTTCTTAGGACCTGATTATGACTAGTCTAAGTCTTGGGAACATGACTTAAGATGGTGAACCAAGTTTGGAGAATTTGAAGGGTATTCAAATCGGAGTTCAACGTGGATGACTTAGAAGGGTTAGGAAATGAACGTACGAGGTGATTGAGAGTTCAATGATGGATGGTTAGGGATACTTGCCTTAGGTTACGAACCTTAGAGCCAAGACTAAGTGTTGACGAGATGGTTGAAGCCTAAGTCATGATGTGTAAGTCGGTGAAAGCTTGTGTGTTGCTTGTACTTGCGCATGTGTACATGAAATATGAATGTGACTTGCATACGAGAATGAGAAGTGAGAATGAAGAGAGGAGTCTTGCATCATGGCACGTGCATTGCATAAGGTTTTTGAAAAAGAGATGTGCTTCGGTACATATTTGCGAAGGTGACCTGTAATGTAAACCGGGATGGAAATATAAGCCGGGGCGCATTGCAGGGCACAAAAGGCTGTAACGCAAACCGGGATGGAAATATAAGCCGGGGCGCGTTGCAGGGTATAAAGTCCTCTGCAATGTTAATCGGGATGGAAATATAAGCCGAGGTGCATTGCAGAGTTTTACGAGATCTGTGATGTAAACCGGGATGGAAATATAAGCCGGGGCGCATCACAGAGCATACGAGCCTGTAACGTAAACTGGGATGGAAATATAAGCCGGGGCGCGTTACAGGGTAACGAGTTACAAGACCGGACATTGTGACATGCATTGCACTGATTTGAAAGGAAATGGCTCATGCATTTGTGATGGTGTAGTGTAGTGCATATTTTGACATGCATCACGAGAGTCAATGTGGTATGGACGTGCTTGTTATTTGATAGCCAATGAATTGTTATTGCTGTGCAAATTGCTGTACTTGCTTTATTACGTATTCGCATATATGTATTTGGAAGTTTACAAGACATGTGCCCCACAATTCCCCTGAATTATCTATTACTCATGTCTTGCCATGTGTTGATCCCGTATGTCTTATAAGCGGGTTACTTGCTAGCGTTTTCGCTAAGGGTACTACTCTTATTGTGCAGATGAGCCTAGCTACGACATGATTTTCATTGAAGACGACGGCGAGTGGGCTGAGTGGGATGCTTAGAGTGCCTAGTGGCGAATAGTCGAGACAGATGTTGTTTATTTCAGTTATTTCTTTTGTTTGAAGATTCGAGTTGGTGAACATCATGACTAGTTTGTTGGGATTTTAGTATTCTTGATGTACGAGTTGACGGTTGACATTCGTTAGATACATGTTTCCGCTTTTACTTTCGTACGTCACTGATGATGTGTACACGAGAGATGAGACGTCTGGTAGTCTTCTCAGTAAGCTACGACGGGTGCACCGGGTCGGATTCCGCTGTCCGGGTCGGGGCGCTACATTACGTAAGGAATATTTGCCCCCACTTGATGCTGCAGGGTTATAGGCAAACTCCCTCCTAGGATACAACAGCCAACAATCTCTAATCCTCAGCAAATAGGACCGAGAAACAATGAACTTTCTTAAACAAGAGTGTATTAGTATAGAAAGAAGGAAATGGATTGCTTGAATAATATATGATGCAAGAACATCCTTTTCATGGGTTATAATAGCCTATTTATAAGCTCTCAAACTCCAAGAAGTCGTTGATGGAGGTTGCATGGTGATTGGGCATGTCTCTTGGTGCAAAAGATGTGAATTTTCATGAAAAGTCACGCCTGTCAGGACATCGATCGATCGATGTGATCGATCTATGTCCTCAGTCCAACATCGAACTCTGCACTCAGGACACATCGATCGATCGATGTGACATCGATCGATCGATGTCCCCAGTCAGACATCGATCTCTGCATCCAGGACACATCGATCGATCGATGTGATCGATCTATGTACATCGATCGATCGATGTCATCGATCTATGTCCGGCAGAATACTTAACTTCATTTTCAAGCCACATAGATCTATCCATTTGATACATGGATCGATCCAAGCCATGAGTCAAGCTATTCTTGCTTATTCCAACACCATTTCACCTTCTTCTTTGATCTCAAACATCCATCCTTCGTTCCATTGCCTTTACAAACTATTATAACAATCCCCCACTTAGTTTGTAAAGCAACTTGCGACATTTCATGCATCTAAGAAGTATCTTTCGATTTGAACCTCTTATTAGTATAACATTTCAAAGTTCTAACGAAATCATGATAGCTAAAAGGCCTTGAATCAGATTCCTATGTGTTAGAACCGGAAACATTATACACATGAAACCACACTCTCAATCGAAGTCCATTTTGAACCGCACTTTATGGCCTTGTGCTACCCCTAGTATTCATGAACATTTCAAGATCATTGCTTGTCGAAGCGGCACCACTTCCCATGTTCATATAGGTGAAGATTAAGATAATTCCTCTTAATCCTTCATTAAGAGTGCAATGAACACTCACCCTCCTTTAACACTAACATTCCAATTCTTTAAAGATCAATATCATGCGGCTTGATTCTTTAAAGATCAATCGTAGTGCTTTAATACCTCACTTTGTGACTTGTTGTTACCCATTGAACCTTTTGGCTAGTGGTATGCTAGACAAGGTCGGGTTTCTATCACAAGTGAACTTATCCCATACGTCTCAATCCCATCCCTAAGGAAGTACTTTGTACCAAGTCTTTTGATAGACTCTTTGTTAACGGATCCGCCAGGTTATTGCAGGATCTGACGTACGTAATGGCTATTACACCATCAGTTATCAATTGCCTTACAAAATCATGCCTAAGGCTGACATGTCTAGATTTCCCGTTATAGATTTTACTATAAGCTCTAGACATCGTTGCTTGGCTATCACAGTGTAAAGAAATGGCTGGCATCGGTTGTGGCCACAACTCTATATCCAACAATAGATTTCTCAGCCATTCCGCTTCTTTACCTGCAGAACCCAATGCTATGAATTCGGATTCCATTGTAGAATGAGTTATGCATGTCTGTTTCTTTGAAGCCCAAGAAACAGCACCACCACTCAAAGTAAATATCCAACCCGTAGTAGATTTGTTATCACCAACACTAGTTATCCAACTAGCATCAGTATAACCTTCTAACACGGCTGGAAAATTACTATAGAACAATCCATAATCCATAGTCTTTTTCAAGTACCCAAGTACTCGCCCAATTGCCTTCCAATGGCCTATACTAGGATTACTAGTATACCTTGATAATTTACATACTGCAAAGGCAATATCCGGTCTAGTGCAATGCATAGCATACATTAAACTACCAATTGCACTAGCATATTCCAATTCAGCTACCGCTCTACCGGTATGTCCAGTCAATTTGTATGAGGCATCGAATGGTGTGTTTGCTTCTTTAATCTCCAAGTGTTTGAACTTGTTCAACACTTTGTTTAAGTAATGAGATTGACAAAGAGCAAAACCCCCACTATGTTTGGACACCTTTATTCCTAAGATAGTATCTACCTCACCCAAATCTTTCATTTGGAATTGTGAAGTTAAATACTTCTTAGTCTCATTTACTCCTTCCATATTAGTACCGATAATGAGCATATCATCCACGTACAAGCAAATAATGACACCATATTTGTCTGTAAACTTGGAATATACACACTTATCTGCACCATTATGTCGGAAACCATCCTTCAAAATGGTAGTGTCAAACTTTTCATGCCATTGTTTCGGTGCTTGTTTCAATCCATACAATGACTTTATCAATTTGCACACTTTGTGCTCATTCCCTGGAAGTACAAAACCTTCCGGTTGTTCCATATAGACCTCTTCGTCTAAATCACCATTGAGAAATGCAGTCTTAACATCCATTTGATGAATAACCAAGTTATTAATGGATGATAATGCCAACAACACTCTAATGGACGTTATTCTTGCTACAGGAGCATAAGTGTCAAAATAGTCTATCCCTTCTCGTTGTCTAAAACCTTTGGCTACTAATCTAGCCTTGAAAGTTTGAAGTGAACCATCCGTATTGTATTTCCTTCGAAATACCCATTTACATCCAATAGCTTTGGAACTTGGAGGCAAATCAGCGAGAATCCACGTATTGTTAGACAATAACGAATTCATCTCATCATCAATAGCTTCCTTCCAAAATGATGCATCTCTCGATTGCATCGCCTCCTTATAGGATTTTGGATCATCTTCAACGCTGAGTACAATAGGTGTTTGATTAAACACCTTTGTCCTATTACCTTCAACTAAGAAAGTAATGGATTGCGAAGAAATGAAGTCCGGATGTAAATGTTTTTCCTTTCTAGCACGTTGACTTCTCCTAACCTCAGTTGGAGAATCTTGATTTAGATCATCAACACTAGAAGGATCAGTAGTAAAATCTCCAACAATAGGTTCATTCAAACTCTCACTTGTTGAACTTTGATTTGAATCTGTTCTTAAGAATTTATTCTCAAGAAATTCAACATCTCTAGATTCAACAACCACATTGGATTCTAAATCTAGAATCCTATATGCTTTAGAGTTTTCGGCATATCCAATAAAGACACCTTTAAGAGCTTTTGGCCCTAACTTAGTCCTCTTTGGATCCGGAACTCTATAATAGGCTAGACAACCCCAAACTCTAAGATAACTTAGATTTGGTAGTCGTTTCTTCCATATTTCGTATGGAGAAACTTTGAACTTCTTAGAAGGAATTATATTATGAATATGACAAGCCGTTAACAAGGCTTCTCCCCACAAATTCTTTGGCAAACCAGAATTTATTAACATTGCATTTAGCATGTCAACCAAACTTCTATTCTTTCTTTCAGCCAAACCGTTCTGTTGGGGAGTGTATGGAGCACTTTTCTGGTGTATAATACCATTCTCCTTACAGAATTGATTAAATTCAAGAGGAAAGTATTCACCACCACGATCACTCCTTAGAACTTTGATTTTCAATCCCGATTGATTTTCGACTTCCATTTTATAGACTTTGAACATGTCAAAGGCTTCATCTTTATGCCTTAGTAAATATACATAAGTATATCTAGAAGCATCATCAATGAAAGTTATGAAATATCGATTTTCACCTCGGGTTAAAACTCCGTTCAATTCACAAATATCTGAATGAGCAAGTTCTAAGAGTTCTGTTTTCCGTTCGACTTTCGGAAACGGCTTCTTTGTCATTTTAGCTTGTATGCATACTTCACATGTTCTTTCATTTTCATCTTTACAAGAAATTAAGGCATGTTTAGACATGAACTTAATAGTAGTATTACTAACATGTGCAAGTCTATCATGCCACAATGAAAAAGAAGAATCAACAGAGTAAACAGAAACTGCGGAATTCTTATTAATACTTAATTTAAACATCCCGTCTCAAGCATAACCCTTGCCGACAAAGATACCATTCTTGGACAATATAATTTTGTCCCCCTCCATTACAATCTTGAATCCACTCTTACAAACAAGACTAGCAGAAACAAGATTCTTAGAAATCTCGGGTACATGTAGTACATTGACTAATAACAACTTCTTTCCAGAAGTAAAGTCCAATTCTATACTACCTTTACCCAAGACTCTTGTGGCACTGCGGTTTCCCATCAGAACCTGCTGGCTATCATCCACAACATGGTAGGTCTTGAATAGATCCTTGTTGTTGCATACATGCACTGTTGCACCCGAATCGAACCACCAATCTCTTGTGATTTCGTTCGTAGCCATATGAAGTTCTGTTACCATGCCAACATGCAATCCTGAGACCATTGCAACCAGTTGATCGGTTCCAATGTCTATCATATTCGCATTGTTGACATTCTGAGAATCACTTCCCTGTTTTTGTTTCTTTCGAAACAAACAATCCTTTTTCAAGTGACCTTTCTTGCCACAATTATAGCATCTCTTGCCTTTCTTGGATTCTGCTTTGTCTGTGGATCCAGCATAATCGGAGTTCTTCCTTTTGTTTCCAACCGAACTCCCTAGTTTCCCTTTGACATAATGCACTCTAGGTGCATCGTCAGGGACATGTCTTTTTACAAGACTCCTTGTCTCTTCTTCAATTCGCAGATGCTTTTGAAGTTGTTCAAGGGAAAAGGATTCGGTTGAGTGCAGTAATTTCTTCCTGTAGTCATTCCAACTAGGAGGAAGCTTAGCAATGATTCCTCCTACTTGTAATGCCTCAGAAACTTCTGCACCCAACTCTTTCAATTTAGAAACAATGACCTGCAACTCGTGCACTTGGTCCATGATTGATAAATTTTCAACCATTTTAAAATTAAAATACTTCATCACCTGGAATTTGTCTGTGCCTTGTTTCTCGTTGTTATACTTGAACTCCAAGGCGTTCCATATCTCCTTTGGTGATGAAGTTGCCGTGAACAGATCGTAGATACGATCTGTCAAATTGTTGAGAATATACCCTCGGCAAAACATGTTATCCTCCTGTCTCTTCCTCCAAGCAGCCTTGACCTCCTCGGAGTCCTCTTCTTTTGGAGTTGGCAAATCCTTCAGAGTTGGGTCGAGACAATACCCAATCTGCAGCGCCGTCAGAAGGAACAACATCTTGTCCTTCCATCTCAAGTAGTTGGTACCATCGAATCGGTCCAACTTCATGCTCTCTTGGTTCAAGAATGTCTTTGAATCCATCTTAAATATTCCTTACGATTGTTATGAAAATTGCAGGAAACAAGACAACGAACAAGAGAACAACGACAAAGAACCTTGACTTGAGGCGTGTATACACACTTTCCGTAAGGAATATTTGCCCCCACTTGATGCTGCAGGGTTATAGGCAAACTCTCTCCTAGGATACAACAGCCAACAATCTCTAATCCTCAGCAAATAGGACCGAGAAACAATGAACTTTCTTAAACAAGAGTGTATTAGTATAGAAAGAAGGAAATGGATTGCTTGAATAATATTTGATGCAAGAACATCCTTTTCATGGGTTATAATAGCCTATTTATAAGCTCTCAAACTCCAAGAAGTCGTTGATGGAGGTTGCATGGTGATTGGGCATGTCTCTTGGTGCAAAAGATGTGAATTTTCATGAAAAGTCACGCCTGTCAGGACATTGATCGATCGATGTGATCGATCTATGTCCTCAGTCCAACATCGAACTCTGCACTCAGGACACATCGACCGATCGATGTGACATCGATCGATCGATGTCATCGATCGATGTCTCCAGTCAGACATCGATCTCTGCATCCAGGACACATCGATCGATCCATGTGATCGATCTATGTACATCGATCGATCGATGTCATCGATCTATGTCCGGCAGAATACTTAACTTCATTTTCAAGCCACATAGATCTATCCATTTGATACATGGATCGATCCAAGCCATAAGTCAAGCTATTCTTGCTTATTCCAACACCATTTCACCTTCATCTTTGATCTCAAACATCCATCCTTCGTTCCATTGCCTTTACAAACTATTATAACAATGACTTCAGTATTGGTAAAGATGTAGGAGCAGCTCCAGAAAGGGTGGACTGAGACTAAAGACCACGCACAACTTTTTCATTTATGCCTATGCTGTTCCAGCATGGAATAGAGAGGATAACAGGTCAGTTTCTTGCATGTTCGAGTTATACCTGATTAGGTCGCAACGATGGAAATCTAGGGTTCAAAGAAATAGCATAGTGATGCTCCATCAAAAAGCCTAAAAAAAACATGGAAGGACAATAAACGGGATTAAAATTTGTCTGTATGTTTTTGAGAATTTTAAGTTGTAATTGGGCATTTTTGGATCCATTATTGCCTAGGTTCAGTTCCATCCCTTTTTTTGTATTGTTCTTTATTATTATTTTAGGTTATTTCATATAGGAAAGTTGTTTTTGTGTTGGCTAATTTTTAGGAGTTTTGGAGCCTATTAATAGGCTTTTTTATACACTATTTTCATATCTTTTATCAATAAAGTTTGAAAAAATTCGAGCATAGTTCACCAAATTAGTCATCTGCTATTTCTTTGATGTTTTTCTACTCAAGATTTAGTCATGTTGATTCAATCAATTTTTTTAAGCAAGAATTGTGATTTGAACATCTCCCAAATTGTTCAAAAGCTTTCGAATGGTCTACCAAAATTCTTGGCAAAAAGACTGTTGATCAAGCTAGGTTTAATCAACATGGATAAACATCAAGTTGAACAAAGTTTGTAGCGAAGCTGCGTCCATACAAATGGTCTAATAAGGTTCTTTGTTTATATCATCGTTAATTCCTCGTGTCTTCATTTATTCTTCAGGTTCTTCGCGTGTTTTTCATGTCTTTTGGTGAATCTTTGTTTCCTATTACTGTTTTGCGTCAATCTTCACAACAAAAAGAAAAATATCTCAGCCATTTATTTGTTGCTGAGTGTGTGTTTTTATTTCTACTATTGTCAATGACACATCCTTCTTTGACTTTGTAATATGATGAAATAAAACAAAAAGACTCACTAAATTAGGTCGGTTCTTGTATGTTGAAGTTCAGTCGGTTGACACAACTTAATGTAATTATCATAATGGGTCATTCGAAGACGAACTCTGTGTGTTTTGAACAAACGGATAAGGTTGTGTATATCCGATATCTTTTACCTCGCCTAAATAAAAATATTTAAGATAATAAGGTAATATTGTTGTATTTTTTTCGTTACTAATTGCGTTCGACTGAGTAAACAAAAAAGGGGGTAACTAGCCAACATGCATGTCTAGTGGGGATAGGATCCCCTCACCGCAAATGGGATGCGGTGACGCGTGACCGCGCGACACGTGGCAGCAAGGATGGGTGGTGAGGCTAGATGAGGGTCACCCGCATCTAGCCTCATCACCTCTCTTTGCTGCCACGTGTCGCGTGGTCACAAAGGGGTGAGAAAAGTGGGGTTAGGAAATCCCAACCTTGTTTAATGGATCAAACAGATCGAGTCTTGATATGCGTGCTGCTGAATTTTGTGTTTCAATCTTGCATCTTCTTTTGGGTTCATTTGCATGAAATTAGAGTTTGTTGTTCATTTATAAACTTTGCAATCGTGTTCTCTTCATAAAAGTGCTACATTTTGTTTAAATTTTTTATGCACTTAAAAACTTTAGGTTTTTGGTTATTGTTCATGTTAATTGTTGTTAATTTTACTTAAAAATTGAGTGTAATTATTAGATTGTTGATGTCCATCTTGACCAAAATTTCAGCCGCCTTGAAATAGCCCCACTTTGAAAGAAAATCTTAACCTTATTTCTTTTGATTTTTGACTAGGATAAAAAGAAAAAGAAAAAAAAAAGAAGTCAACGTTTCTGCTACCTTCTGCCGACTTTAGACATTTAAAGTGGTCAGAATCCTTTCATAAAAACTTCGGCCAAACAAAAAAAACGGCTAGCATTAGAAAATTTGGTTAGCAACCTCCTCTTTAGAAAATTCAATAAACAAGCCGTTTGATCCTAACCTAAGCTACACATACTCATTCAAAATATTTTCTCATTCATTTTTTTGAGTATATTTAAGGTAATATTTAGTTTAACACTTGGGCATTTTAAACTAAGGGTTGTTAAAACAACCTCTTATTGTTGAATTTATACATAACATATACTATAAATATTTTATTTTTTTGAATTCATTCTTGCATATATAATTATGTCTCATATATCTAACTTTGTTGCAGCTTGAGACCCTTCAAGAAGAAAAGGAGAAGAAGACGTCAAAACAACTATGGAAAATCAAATTCACGTCTTGTTTGGTCTTGATTAGTTTCAAACAATTTGAACACTTGGAAACAAGCAGAGAGGTAAAAGGCTTTGAGTGTGAGATTATTTGAGGGAAGGTGAGAGCTAATTGTTTTGAGTGAGTCCATACACGAGTGTAGAAAGATAAAAAATAAAGTTTTTGACATTTTACTAAAAAAATTCTTTCGTTGGTCTTTACGTTAGTTTTTTCTTTTTTTTTTGAGTGTCTGATTTCAGATGTTAATTGATGACTAATTTTGTCTGTTCCAATCAAATTGGATCACTTCCAATGGGTCAAAGTAAAACGAGACACATGACAGCTTCTCGGTAACCGTGTGAAGATGATAAAATGGTTAAAACAGTTTAGGGAGTTAAGTGCTTCAAATGCAACATTGAGGAGCTGAGAGAGCGCATAAAACAATTTGGTCTTTCTCAAGGCCTATGAGTAAGTCACTGGCATAACAAAGTACTCATGTATCATCTTTTCTTCATGAACATCTTACTGTAGCAGAATATTACAATGAAAAGTTAGACTATCTAATGATGCTTATGCTGGTGAGCATGAGAAGTTAATAATGCTTAGATTCATGGCTGGATTGAATAAGAATATAGCTGACTGAATGCACAACGTGAGAATTTAAAATTTTGATCACATTTATATTCTTGCAAACCAATTTTATAAGAAGTTGGCAAAGAAAGAAATATAAGAACTCCAACTTTAAATTCAAGATCTTAAGGCACAAGTGATTGTTTTGCATTTTCACATCAATAATGCTAATGTTTTGCATGGTGAGCATGAATTTCCTGATGACTTGCATATTCTTATTGCATGCTATTACCCCTTATGTGCATGAGGTTGAAGATGAATTACAAAAAAAAAAGATGATGATTTGCACAAAACTCTTGTTCATAAAGCTATGAGTTGTCTGCGGTAAAATTGAGTGTTTGCATGAAAATGAAGCTGAAATTGATAAAAAGAAGAATACATGGTTATTAGTGTAGATGACATGTAAGAGATACATAAAACAATCATGATGTTTACATTTTTAGTACCTTATCCATTACCATATAGGCAGGCTAGATCCTCAATTGGATTAACAGATGATCCAAGTTATGAAGCTAATGGTAGTTGTTGCAGAAATCTTACAAGATTCAACAACGCTAAGGCACCAAAATTTTACTCTAAAAACAACCATTCGACGATCAAATCAGTTGTTGAATTTTCTATATTTGGGAGTATGTATATTGGAATATTTAGAGAAACTTGTCTCTTTTACTGGTTCAAGAAGAATGTTTGCAAATTCAACTGAACATGCATTCTATAGGCGTTGTTTGTTCTTTTTGTATGATTTGGACGACCAATGAATGTTTAAAAGCTATGAAAAATTACAATGTGTCATATCTTGCTTGTGCATGACCTCTAAGTGGCGCAGTGTGTCGAGTTGCATGATTAAGCTACTCTTATAGCATGGGTTTGTTTAAGCTGCTTGTGCTAAGCTAACTACAGAGGCTTTGGGTATTGGGTCATGGTTGACCTACTGGGCATAGCCAAGGTATGCACTATTGCCGAGATGACAACTAAGGTTGAGGTGACGTATCTGGCTAAGGTGACCATTCTTTGATGCCTTTGAATGGGACTGGCTAATGCTGACATAAGATCCTGGTCGGCGCTAAGGGAGCGTTCTACATCTCTTGGGTTGTGCCAGTATAAATGTCTTTTTCAGATGGATTTGATGAGTTTTATGGAGTGTTTTTGGACATTTTTCAATGTATTGGAATATAAACAAGATATATGTTTTTTATACTGACTTTTTAACAGATTTTTTTTGTGGGAGACACCCAAGAAATCAAAAAAATCCCCACAGGCGACATCAAATGTTGCATCCCAGATATGTACGTGGATTAAATCCAAAAGCACAATCACTAAGAAGGTTCAGCCATGCCCTAAAAGACGAAAAATAAGGTTTGGACCATCGAGGTTGTCTTTCCCAAGAGACCTCCGATGCCTAAGTCAGTCAAGTCAAGTTCTTTATAGAAAACTTGAGTAAAAGCAAGAATAGTACTTAGGCAGTGGAACTTAACCTTTTACCTGGATGAAGACGTTCTCCTTTTGTAGAAGTCATTGTGGACCTGATGGATGTCTCACGCCAAAAGATCATACATTTCCTTCGTTCTAAACGTATCTTCCACAAGAAACTTTGTTCAGTGAGAAGAACAGTTCAGAAACCACTCCTGGCCGTGTGTCTCATGTTTGGACTGAGCTATATCCACCACTTGAAGCTTATGCATGGTCCAAGAGCATCAATACACCTCTAGTACATGTCTTCAAGATGGAAGGATTCGAATCCCCCACAACGTTTGCTCAAGACGTTGATATAGAATCTAGTTTTGATCGATGATTGAAGAAAACACAAGGTTGGACCTTACTGGCAGCCTTTGGCCAAAAATGTTATGAATTCATACAACACTTATGTTTTACAGGAGGCTGGTAGTTACACATATAGTTTCAACCATGCTACCCCTAATTTACATAAGATGAGATAGGGCTTTCACGTGAAAACTATCACCTCATCACCTATCCAAACTTCCAAGCATAATCTCGATTATCTAGAGGCCGAATCTAATGATGAGGTCTTCTAGAAAGTTGTAGCCCCGGATTTATAGTTTTCATAGCATTTTAAATCATCCAACAAAGACATTTTATGAGAGCGTTATGGCCAAAATACCGAGATAGGGTCACCCTTGTAAAAACTCTAAATTTTAGGCTTTTTTCCAAATTTAGTAAGCCTATTTTCCTATCTTCTAACCAACGTTTTTAATGTTAAAAAGATTCTAAAAACCTTTAAAATGACTTTAGAATATATAAAAAATATTACAAGCCATATTGGCTGAAAATAAGGTCATGCAAAACATAACGGACGTGTTTTCTCCCACTTCATCCCGCTGCACATCCTCTTCATTGGAATTTGGCTCCTTTAACCTCATCATTTCCTCTGCGCTCAAAAGGATTCGTCCTCGAATCTAAATATGCACTAAACGGAGAAGAGAATTAGCCTCATACCTGCTTGTAACGTAAAAACAAAACATACAACTAATATAGACAAACATGAATAGTTTATTCTCAATCCCACTTAGATCAAATATTAATATGATAGAAAACATATAAGGTAAGGTTGAAAGACACTTAGACTCAAAGAAGTTACTTCTCTTTAACTCCATACTTTTGATGATCTTGTTTTGTCGCTTTCTAATATGTGTTGGATATATTAGAACCTGCATCAAATTCTTGCAATACACAAAAGGTGGTAATACATTGAATGAAATTGAACTCATCATATGGCCAAATTTCAACTAGCTAGAATCATGTTTCCATGTTAAACAAATGCTTACCAAATTATTCTCTTCAAAAAAAATGTGAGTCCTAGAGAAATTACAACTTTGAGTACAATAACTACAACTTTTAACTCATACAATATGTACACTACCAATAACAAAATCATGACACAAAGACTTATACATGCATTTCCATGCTCTTGGATGAAACAAATAGATAATCCAAATAATATCAAACACTAAGGGACGGCTTAGACACGCACATATACAAATAAAAGATTTTGAAAAGGGGATGCTTGCTGAATTTACAAAACTTTCAATAACTAGAAACTTATAAAAAGAATAACATACACTAGACACTATTGTTAATAGTGGATGTTTGTTGATTAAGACTTTCATTTGATCATTTTGAACATGAAACAATAGAAACTCATAAGAAAACCAAGATGGTAAAACATTAGGCAATTAAACTGTAAACACATTTGTATCATTGTTTTGTCTTTCCTCCTCATATACAAGTTTAGATTTGTCCATATGTTTTCGATCAATTCCTTCAACGATTTCAGCTTCGCGTTCCAAATCATTTGTACAGACATTAGTATCATTAACATGCAATGCAATGTCAATATTTTCACATAATGCAGAATCATTCATGTCCAAGGCAGTGTTACTTTCATGCAACTCACTTTTATGTTCATGTAATTCAAAGGCAGACGCAGGTATGTCATATTCAACTTCATGCAAATTATGCAGTTCAACATGCAATTCTTTCCCAAGCTCATCCACTTCATTTTCAGCAGCATGATATTCATGATTAAAAATAGATAAATAACTAAAAACTTTGTGTATGTCATGGCAAGCAACTGGCAAATCATTTTCTACAATATGTGAATTACTATTAGGTTCAAGCTCATCATGAAGATCTTCACTATTATGCATGTTAAAACCTAAAGACGAGGTGCAATCCATGAATTTTGGATGTCCCAATTTAATTTCTATGTGTTTTGCCAAACAATACATGTCATCAAGAGTTTCAAATCTATAATCTACCATTTTATCAGCAATGTTTTTATTCAAGCCAACAATGAGCCTAAGCATAACTGATTCCTCAAGAACTTTAATGTAAGCTTTACACAAGTCATCTAACATTTCATTATAATATTTACATACAATTAGACTAGCTTGGGAGCAAGATTGATAATCTTGTTACACCAATGACTTACCCATATGCCATTAGAAAGGCCAAAATTATGCATACGCCTTTCAAGCTCATAAATGTCTTTTTTGAGCAAATCATACCTTATATGGTTCTAATCGATGTGTATCCATCCATGACATCCAAAGTGCTCATGCTGAAACAAGACATAAAACAAAAGAAAAAGAAAACTAACACAAAGTTTATCTCATGTATCCCATATTGGACTTATGAATTCAATCTTATGAATCTCATACCGGACTTCACATGTCAATGCAATGTGAATAACGGTTGTATGTTGTTTCATGAGTCAATAAGAAGTAACTAATGTTATAATAGAATCACGACACAAAAGAATTTATATCAAACAAGGAATGGTGATCATCACATAAGGGACATACATGTATCTTACACATTTCATTGTTTAGATCTAACTAATCATACTTACTTCGAATGTATTTTAAATTCTGGTCCATAAAAAGCGGACATTGAAGCATATTCTCCAATAAAGATAAGACATACTTCATTCTTCCCAAAAACATCGTCTACATTTATATGTTTGTCCATCCTAAAATCTTTGTCTATATTTCACAACTTATAATGAAAAGTATTTAATTTACTATTTTTCATTAATTATATTTTAAAACTAATGATTGCTTTTTAATAACAATTTTAAAAATACATGTACGTAATCTGTTCAACTGAACTTTTCTTAAGTGCAAACTTAACATGGACGAACGATTTGGGACGATTTAGGACCAAGTTTGCATTAAGTTAGAACAAATAAAAACTAGAATATGCATAACAGAATGCAGGCAAAACTTGATTACAATACTTGCACATCTTGAAGAAATTTATTCGTCAATATTCGACTCTCCAAATATCTAATCAAAGTTCATCCCAGTCAACGGATTGGTAATATAGTTGTACCAAACTCAACACGAAAAAACACAGATTTGTTGACTAAAAAGGAAGGAAAACAAAGATTTGTTTGCAAACAAACGTATCCGTTTCTAACTACGCAAGTGATTGCGTGTAAGGCAAAAACAACGAGGAAAGGTGAAGAATAATGTACATCTTCAGACAATTAAATATGATGATTGTTAAAATTTAACAGCTTATTTCTTAATTAATTGCAACTATGGTAAAACAGGAGAGGTTACTGCTCCATTAGACAATGTCGTCGGGGTTTTCTGTGTAAATGAAGAGCAGAAAACAAGAAAAAATTGGAAGAGAAACCGGACTGTGTAAAAGTTTCTTGTATATTTTTTCTCAATGAATCTTACACTACTATACACTCTGATTTATACACGTTTTCAATCCTCATAAAAGG
Organism: Eustoma russellianum; assembly: GCA_036186865.1. Lineage (NCBI taxonomy): Eukaryota > Viridiplantae > Streptophyta > Magnoliopsida > Gentianales > Gentianaceae > Eustoma > Eustoma russellianum. The sequence continues at coordinate 22,447,787 of AP025073.1, read as the reverse complement.
AAACTAAATCTGTAATGATCAATGATGTTTATCGTGAGATCAATTACATTTACAACACAATCTTTCCATATATACTATGATTGCTCAATTTCCGGGCTCAATTTCTGGGACTCTGTCAACACTTTCCCTCAAGTTGATTTGTGGGATCAACGACATTCAACTTGCGTTAGATAGCTTCAAACACCCTTCCATTAACTACTTTGGTCAATACATCCGCCAACGGATCCTCTGATCGAACAAATGGTAGATCAGTAATTCCTCCTTCTATCTTTTTCTTGATAAAATGACGGTCAATTTCTATGTGTTTAGTCCGATCATGTTGTACCAGATTTTCCGAAATGCTAATAGATGATTTGTTGTCGCATAGCAGCGGTGTGGGTAGATTAACTTGCAGTACAATGTCTTTGAACAACTTTTGTAACCAGAGTATCTACGTGACTCCTTTGGCAATTCCTTTAAATTCAGCTTCAGCACTTGAAAGTGCAACCACGTTTTGCTTCTTGCTCCTCCAGGTTACCAGGTTTCCTATCACTATCGTAAAATATCCTGATGTAGACTTTCGATCTGTCAAGTCTCCTACCCAATCAGCATCGATATATCCTTGAATCTTTAAGTGTCCATTATTTCGGAAAACAATACCTCTTCCTGGTTGTGTTTCAGATATCGCAATATACGTCTGACTGCATCTATATGGTATTTTTGAGGATCATGCATGAACTGACTGACGATACTTACCGCAAAGGCAATGTCAGGCTGTGTGTGTGACAATTAGATTAGCTTTCCTACTAATCGTTGATACTGTCCTTTATCTGAACAGGTTACTCCATTAGTTACTTGCAATTTATGGTTTAATGCTAAAGGAGTGTCACATGGTTCACAGTCGAGCATTCCAACTTCAGCCAGAAGATCCAAAATGTACTTCTGCTACAAGATATAGATCCCAGTCTTTGACCTTAGGACTTCAATGCCAAGGAAGTACTTCAGTCCTCCAAGGTCCTTCATTTTGAATTTAGTGAACAAGTGATTTAAGAGACTGGCCATTTCTTCTGTAGCTTCCCTGTAATTACTATATCATCTACATAAATAATTAAACATGTAACCAGACCTCTTTTTCGCTTGATGAACAATGTATGGTCTGCATTGCTTTGACGTTAACCATCTGGTTTCATAACATCAGTGAACCTTCCGAACCAAACTCGAGGAGATTGTTTTAGCCCATATAATGCCTTCCTGAGTCTGCACACTTCTTTTGTCTTGAAATCTGTAGAGAAACCAAGAGGTGGCTCCATATATACTTCTTCTTTCAAATCACCATGCAGGAAAGCATTTTTGACGTCGAACTGGTGGAGTTTGAGTCGCTGCAATGGAGAACAATACTCTGATTGTACCAATGCGGGCTACATGTGAAAAATTTTTCGAGTAATCAACACCATATGTCTAGTTATATCCTTTGGCTACCAATCTCGCCTTGTGTATTTCTATATTTTCATCTGCCTGTATTTGATTATGAACAGCCAACGACATCAAACTGGTTTCTTTCCATAGGGAAGAGGACACGTTTCCCATGTTTGATTTTTCTCCGGGGCTTTCATTTCTGTTTCCATGGCCTCTTTCTATGCTGGTTGAGCCTGAGCTTCTTCGACTATTTGTGGTACTTGTTCTGTACAAAGTGACACAAAAAATCCCCGAGCTAGTTTTGATACTCTGTCATAGGTGTTCTTATTGGATACCTGGATGCTCGAGATATTCTTTCAGGAGAGTATCGTTTTGGAGGTATTCCTCGCTTGCTTCTGGGTGGCAAAGTCCGTACCTGCTGCTCAGTAACAACATTAGTATCAGGGTGTGTTTCTGGTGCAGTACAGTTAGCTGGAGAGGTATCTATATTAAGAGTATGTGTACTGATATCAAGGTTACTTGGGCTATTTTCCGGTATTATGCAAACATCTGGACTACATTATTCATTATTTGCACAAAAAATGTTATTTGTGCTTCTTCATTCACCGGTGGAGGATCAAAATGTGATTCTGGCGCTATGGGTGGTACATTATTAGGAGCTATGGCACAGTCGGTGCCATGTACTTGCCGTTTTAGAATGGCTGTCGAGTAGGTGGGTGATGACATCAGCCAATCAAGAGTTCCCTCAGATGGATTCTCCCCCTGAACCCAAGATTGGGGGTGTAATACTATTCGGTTTTAACAAAGATGTAATCCATGGTCACATAAATGCAATGGGTATAAGGATTATAGCACCGATAGCCTTTTTGTGTAGTGGCGTAGCCAGCAAAAATGCATTTCTCAGCACATGGATCGAGTTTGGTGCGTTCATGTTTGGGAGTATGAACAAAGACTGTGCATCCAAACACTCGTGGTAGTAGGGTAAAGAGGGATGGGATCTTGTGTTGGGAGGATAATGTATGAAGAGGTGTTTGGTAGTTAAGAGTTTTGGTAGGTAGGCGATTGATGAGATATGTAGCAGTGGAAACAGCTTCTGGCCAAAAACTCATTGGGACATGTGAGTCGTGTATCATGGCCGGGGTCATTTCATGAATAATGCGATTTTTCCGTTCAGCGACCCTATTTTGTTCAGGTGTATAAGGGCAGGAAGTTTGATGGCCGTTATCAGCAAAAAACTGTCTAATACCCCCGTCTAGATATTCACCTCCATTATCATAACGAAGTTTTTTTATTTTTGTATTGAGCTGGGTGTGTATCAATTTGTAAAAATGAATGAATTTCTGGGAGACTTCAGATTTGTGTTTCATGATACCTAGTCATGCCATACGAGAGAAATCATCAACAAAGAGTATATAATAACGAAAACCAACGGGGGCATTATAGGGTGAGGGGCCACATATGTTCAAATGAACCAAAGAAAACATTTGATCAACCCGGTTATTATTGGCAAAGTATGATGCTCGAGTTTTTTTTAGCCCGAAGGCACGTGTCACAGGTAATATGAACAGTATAAGATGCAAATAATGTAGGAAAAAGACGAATTAAATAACCAACTGAGGGATGCCCTAGACGATGATGCCATAACCACACCTATCGACTGGCTGTTCTGATGGCAAGATTAGTATGTCCCTGTTGCGCCACTGCATCAACAAAGCACAACCCTTGGCGTTCATTACCACGCCCAATGATCTTCCTCGTATAAATGTCCAGAACATGATAAAAATTAGGATACATCAGAACAATGAGTCTAGAGTATTAGTAAGTTGGCTAACGGAGAGTAATTTAGTCGATAAAGACGGGAATAAAGGCACTTATCAAGGGTAATGTTTTGGGTGACAGAGATAGAGCCACCACCCATTATAGGAATGAAGGCTCCATTGGCAGTTTCAACGGTGGTCTTGGTTGGTGGAGTGTATGTGGTAAGATCGGATTTGTCATATGTCATGGTGTCGGTAGCTCTGCAGTCAAATATCCACTGTGGAGTTCGTTGGCTTAAGTGGCATAAGGAAGTTGTAGCGGAATTTGGTGAGTCGATAAGGTTAGGGGTTAAAATGGATCAGATGTTGGACTGCAGGGGCGTTTCTGAAATTTTAGAAGTTATGTGGGGTCAGGAGGTATTTTTTGCAGTCTGGGGGCTTATTTGAAATATAAGAAAGTTCCGGGACGAAAGTGACCATTTCAGATATTTGGGGAGTTGGTTTAACCTGCATAGAAATCACAGGGACTGAACTAATATTATTACTAACATCAAGGGTACATGGGCAATTTTAATTTGGGAGGGGATATTTAAAGTGAGTTTAGGGTTAGGGGTCACCCTAACCCTTCTACCTCCGTCTTCGGTTTTTCCTCCTACGGCTGCCACGGGTGCGCTGCTTTGCTCTCCTGCTCTGCTCCGGTCTTGGCCCTCCGTGGTCTTCCTGTTGCTGGAGCTGCTCGCAGTGGCAGCCTGTGCAGCAGAAGCTTGAGACTTCTTCTTGAATTTGTCCCACCACTCTGGAAATCCATGAATCTGAAAACATTTGTCCCTTGTGTGTCCTTTCTTCTTGCAATACATGCATTCCAAGGTAGATTTGTCTTCCTTGCCACGTTGTGATAGGACTCCTGAGCGTGTGGCCTCATTTCCTCCTCTCTGTCTCCGTTGGTCCGATGATGGCTTCACAGACAAGCCCTGGCCAACCCCATATGAGGGTCTTGGATATGATGGGGCTAAGACCTTGTTCTGAAATCTTGAGTGTCTGAGCTCATTATATGCCGTCTTCACTGTCGGCCTTGGGTCTTGTTTTAGGAGTTTCTTCTTCGTATCCGCATATTTGTCATCAACTGCTAATAGCAGTTGATACAACCGTTGTTATTGAATTTTCTGATTGTAAGTGGCAATATCTTTCGGAGATTCCATGGGGTTGGGGTCCATGGAATCAATTGTCATCCATATTCCCTGAAATTGGACCCACAGTGCTTTTAGAGGGCGATTTTTCTGCTTGATGGCATAGCATTGCTTGTGGAGGTCAAAAATTTGCAGAGGGTCATTCCCTGACCTATATGTAACCGCTAAACCATCCCAAAGAGATTTAGCCGTAGTATATTTTGAGACATTGTTCACAAGGCTATCATCTATATTATCAATGAGCCATGTAAACATTGGTTGGTCACTCTGTTCCCATGCGGGATAAGCAGGATCTGTGGGTGGGGGGTGGAGGGACCCGTGTTATGTGGGTGCTCCTCCCCTGTCCCCTAGGGCAATTTTTATAAGTCTACACCACAACGTGTAGTTGGTATGGTTCAGTTTCACTTTTATGGTGAGGTTGGCAGGCTGTGGTGGTGGTGTGGTCAAATTCATGTTTTGTTGTAGAAATCTGGCAAACTGTTCAGTGGTATCAGAGAAGCTAGGTTTATTTTCAGTGGTTTCATGGCGGGTTTCTGGGGTTTGTAACATGTTGTTTTCTAAATTGCAGGTGTTGAACGGGTAAGAACAAATACTGGGTTAATTGAGCCAAGGTGGGTAAGCCAGGGGCAGTGATGAACTTGTTCTTGTGAGCCTCACGAACTCAGAACAGGGCAAGTATGGCACTTGATCAGAGATAGGTATTTGGCAATGATGAAGGCCCTTTCTGAGTCAACAGATTTCGAAGATATTTGATTGAGAGGATCTACTGTTTTGATACCATGTGTAAATGAAGAGCAGAAACAGGAAAAAATTGGAGAAGGCACCAGACTGTGTAAAAATTTCTTGTATATTTTTTTCAATGAATCTTACACTACTATACACACGTTTTCAATCCTCATACAAGGAAACTAAATCTCTAATGATGAATGATGTTTATCCTGAGATCAATTACATTTACAGCACCATCTTTCCATATATACTATGATTACTCCATTTCCAGGATGATTACTCAATTTCTGAGATTCTGTCAACATTTTCTATTTTTTACCCGGTTAGTTAATGAGTTACTAAAGTCTTGATCTCTTTTTCACTCCCAAAAAAATAAAGTTTGATCTCTTTCGTTTCTCTTGCCTGCAGTATGTTGTACTTTACATGACATACGCTATCAATTTTCCGTATAGTGAAATATAGACCAACCGAAGGCCTAGTATGCGGAGAGACACCTTGTATAAGTCACTGTATAAGTTTTCACCCAACCTAGGAGGACGCTGAGCTCCTGATTTGCATCCTCCACAATGCTCCTTGGGACTGGGACGGTGGAGACCATCAGAACCAAGGAATGACCTTTTGCTCCAAATATAGATAAAATTTGATCTATATAAAGCGTCTAGGATATTGGATGTAAGAAATGTTTTTACCACATGATTAATCATAATTAAATAAGCAGCTCGAGTTAATATGCACATATAGTATTGCATAATATGTTAAGTACTCTGAGATCACGAGTTCGAACCGTGAAAACAGCCTTTTGCACAAAGTATAGGATAAAGCTGTATGCATCAGATCGTGAAGCGAACCTGCTCTTCCCCGGATCCCACAAATGCGGAGAGTCTAGTGCACCGAAAACGTCTTTTTTATAATAGGTTAAGTGCTTAAAATAATCATCCTAGTAAAGCATCAATCAATTGGTACTTCAAAAGAAAGAATCAATCAATAATGGTGCTGGTGTGCTGGTTTTAATCATATAATGGCAGGAAAATTTTTGGGGCATTTTCTTTCTGCATTTTTTAAATCATCTGGAATGTGGCAGTTCTTGCTTATTTACACAAAGTTGGCACGTTTGTTTGGTATAACATTTATACAGTTTGAATTGATATTTGGCTAACAATTCATAATTTAATTGGTCATTAGTTAGTCAGATGATGTTTCTATTTTTAATAGAATGACACATTTTTTTTTACTTTGAATATGATGGAATAAAGCAAAATGATTCACTAAATTGACTGCGCTTCTTATATTGTGAAGCTAACCGTTGATCGACGCAGTTTGGCATAATTTTCATTATGGGTCATCGGAAAACAATCTATGTGTGTTTCTAACACATGTATATGGTTGTGTACATCTGATCTCTCATATCTTACCATAGACGGAAGCCTCTAAGACAATGGATAATGTTGTTGTAGTTAGTCAGTGGATAATATCCTCCCTCTCCTATTTTATCAAGCGGGATCCTGCCAAGCAGATATTCTACTCTTGATTGTCATCTTGTCCGCACACCGACTTAATACTAACATGCTTAATAGTTACATACAAGAACAAAATCAAATCTTTTGTTCCAAAAATGTGTGGTTTAGTGGCCAATTCATTACGCAATAAGCCTGCACACAGGATTTATCAATACAGTCCGTTACATTATAAGAAAAATCACAAAATTGTATCATAACAAGAATCATAAATTTGTATAGGCAAGAGGTTTGAAGTTACATATTGACCAACATTAAGCATACCCATAACTACTCTTTTAATGACAAATCTTACTATGCAAGTCTCATATATCAAATACTATTTGTACTATGTATGCCAAAATTTTATATGTTTTATTTAATTAATAAAATACACAAAATATATATGGATCCTGTATAATAATTAATCACCACATCCTATTGCTTGACATTTTCCTTGAGGTGATTACAGTTAACCAAAACATAATTTGTTTGTAGTTACTATGTGAGTAACATACTACCATAAAACTATATCCGGTATATCTCAACGACAACAAAACCTACCGAGCAACCTACTGCGGATAACTCTTTTCAATCAAGTTAGACAACTGTAGATTGTGATAGCCATTAAACTGATTCCCATTTATACATATTTGCTTACATAAAACGAAAGATTTTCAATAAACTCTACTCCACCAGCTGCATATTTACGCTTCCTTTAACTTTCTTAATCAATGACCCAACCGAATATACAAATCAGAAATTGGTCGGCTCCATAAGCTTTTCTATGTCGCTTTCTTTAGCAGTAAAGCTCCACATGTTTGATATTTGAAGGGTGTGGATCACTTCAGAGCCACATTCATCAAGAACCCAACTGCTATCATGTTATTGGTCAACAAACCATAATATTAAAAGATAATAAATAAATAAATAAGAGCAAAACCCCAAAAAAAGGTCTCAATGAGTCCAAATAAATTAGAGAATAAGGCAAGAGAAAAGTTAAAGTCATCTTAAAAAAGAGAGGGAGACATCTCAACTCACCACTACCACTCATCTGCTTTGCTTCCCTTCACATCTAAGCCCCCTTTATCTTTCACTATACATAATACATCCCCCACCCAACTACCCACCCCCATTCCCCCATCTTGAAGAATAGTGCTACATTTAGCCTAATATAAATCAAGATTGGTCTCTATCTAAAGATTTTTGGACATGGATCCTGTGAGTAGTCCTAAATCATTTGCACCATATGATGCTTACAAAAGTTGTGCTCAAGGCATCTGCAATGTATATTGTCCTCAATGGTGCAATTACCCCCCTCCTCTTGACTCTGGTGATGATTCAGGCACCACTTTCTCTCCTCTAATTATATCGGTTATCGGTATCTTGGCAAGTGCATTTCTTTTGGTAAGTTATTATGCAATCATCACTAAATACTGCAGGAGGAGGGGTGGTAGGAGGAATCCAAATGTTGAAGCTCAAGCACACCTTGATCAAGTGACTCGTGATCATTGGCTGCAGGTTACTTCAACTGGATTGGATGAAGGGTTGATCAAATCGATCACGGTTTTTAAGTACAACAAGAAAGATGGATTGGTTGAAGGAACAGAGTGCTCTGTTTGCTTGAACGAGTTTCAAGAAAATGAGTCTTTGAGACTATTGCCTAAATGTTGCCATGCTTTTCATCCTAATTGTATTGATACTTGGCTTAAATCTCACTCGAATTGCCCATTATGCCGAGCTAATGCTGCTCCAGTCTATGCAACATCATCTAATCCTCCTCCAGCTCCATCTAATCTTGCTCAAACTTCATCAAGTTTGAGCATTTCTGCATTAGAAACTCGGAGACTAGATGACTTGGTTTTGGTTGTTGATGAAGTAGGGGTGATTGATAATCAACAGTTTGTTGTCACTAGAGGCCCTGATCCTGATCCTAAGAATCCCATTCGAGTAGATGAGGAATTGGGCAATCGAGAAATCCGAAACGACAAAATCCCAGATCAAGGTGGATCTAAATCGAGTTCATTAAGAACAATTTCTAGCAGGGGTGGCCTAATGGTTGCTGATGTTCTGCAGATGAATGAAGATGATGATCAAGAGATTAAAGTGGAAGTTTTGCAGAAGCAATCAGAGATGAAGGTTGATTCTTCAGAAGGGAATCAAGGAGAAGAAAGCAAATCGAATAATGGAAAGGGATCAGATTCAAAAAATCCATTTCATTAAGAAGATCCTTTTTCAACAAGGGGGTCCATTTTTTATTTTACCAGACCAGAGTAAGGCGTGAATTACACGAATCAGAGCTGGGGAAAAAGAAAAAGGAAAAGAGGGAGAGATAGAGCAAATCCAAATCCTAATTGTTGTGAATATTTAAACATGTGACAGTGTAAAGATTTTGCATATTTACCAAAACAGAAGAATATTTAATGAGTTTTACCGTTCTTGTAGTTTGAGATTGATGAACACGGTTTAGTAACATGTTGCCAAACCTTTCAGATCTGGTTCTTTTGTTTGTTTCCTTGGAACTAAGGGGAATGAACTGATTCAAATTGACACCTTGAAACGGGTTCAGCTGAAATGGTACATATTAGAGAAGCTGGACTTTAATGTTTTCTTTTATTAATGCGGAAGATTTTATTTGTAAAAGAGATAAAATTAGGCAGCAGTTACAGAGGTAGGGGGAAAGGGAAAAAATAGTTTTATTAAGAAAAACTATTTTTATCTTAGAAGTAAACCTAGGACTATTTCATATGGTGGTTTTGACAGAACCAGCGTATGTCATTCTGAGTTATGGCAAGCAACGGCTCTGTCAAAGCTGTCAGGTGCATGACAATTTTGACAGAACCGTCGTGTGCACTACGACCTTGAAATGCAACGTGGTTTCGCCAAAACCCCCATGCATATAATTTCACAAAATATCTATTAGTACACTACGATTTTGTCAAAACTGTAGAAATATTTCACGACTCAATAAAATACAACCAAAGCTAACCAATTCCATACAAAACTTCTTTCTACTCTATACATTAATATACTTTTATGTGCAATAATATATTTAAATTCAAAATTGACATTCGGAATTTCACATTTGGCAATGGAATGGAAGTCCATTTTTTGTATGTTTAGAAAAGAGTCCAATCCTATAAATCTAAAAGTTTCAGAACCTAAAACATTGGATTAATTTACTCGAGACGCATTGGTTGCTGTTGGAAAAGCCGAACATAAAGATGACCTTGAATTCGTTTATGGATGGCCACGCTTAGGTATGAGCAAATATGAAGGGTTTGATTGAGATGTCATTACAACATTCAATGATGAACATCTGAGACATGCACTAACATGTTGCCCACGACCGATGACATTAATCGTCCTTTCTGTTCCCAGAAACATTGGAGATGAGGCTCCTAAAGACAAACATGCCATCAAAGACGAGTTAGTTGAAGTGTAGTTATAGCTAGAAGGTTGTTATCATTGAATGTTTCTCTATATTTGAAGCATGAATAAATGGTGAACTTCAAACACATATTCCTAGATGACGATCGTATGAAAATTGTATTGAATGACAATTGTTATTGTTGTACGATCATATCCCTTACGCTAACCCTAACCCTAGTCATAACCTTGATTTTTTAATCATACATTAGTCATTCAAAAAAATAGATACCGAAATTAAAAAACAAAACAACAATATAGCCATTGAATAATCATCCATGAAAATAAACATTACATGGGAATACATATTTTAACAAGAACTTGAAAAAACACTAAAACATTATATACAAACATAATGACACTACTAACTATTCTGAAGCTGCGCACTACGACAAGTGTTACAGTTATGACTTGCTTGGTGGCATACACCGCACGTTAGCACCTAGTTGCGTCCATTTCACTGTGAATCCGAGTTGATTTAGGTTTTCCACATTCACTTTTTCTATAAATTGAGTTAGGTTCAAGCTAGAACGGTGGTGGAGACCAGTATACGGAGTGTTGCAACATACAAAACAAACCATTGTAGGTGCTTATCATCGCTTGACATGAGTAGAAATGAGCAACAAATTTCGTTTTCACACTATGTATATTTTTACATACTTGCATAGCATGTGAACAAGGCATATGGTAAAATAGAAATTTACCACAAGCGCAAGTTTTTCCAAGCAGATTGATAGTATGTGAAACACCATCACCATCTGGCATAAATCAAGTCACAACTTCACACACCTGTTTGTTTGTTGTAAGCCTAGACCCTGTATTTTTCGGCATTGCTCTTATTGTGAATAAATCGTTGCTGCACTTTCAGTAGCCCTTTGTCCCCGACACTTTTATGAGCAAGTGTCTCTTGGTGTTTCTCGTTAAACATCTTCATCGTTCTTTTGAAAACTGCTTGAACACAAGCAGTCATTGGTAAACATCTAGCCCCCTTAAGTACAATATTCTATAACTCCGAATAATTAATTGATATTACATAATACCTCCTTCAATCGTCCTGGGACAATGCTCATGTATCAAGCGAAATTCGCATAAGGTAATCATATGCATCTTTATTCAGCGTCTTCTGCTCCTCCATACACTCCGTGAACTAGTACACTTTGTGTTCTGGTGTAGGAGACCGTAGAATAATCCTCAATGCCTTACTAGAAAATTTACTTGTAAAAATTGATTGTATATGAATTCAACGACATCTATGACCATACACTATCTATGAAATGTATAAATTGATTGTTTGAAAACTTACATGAAAAGTTTGCTCTGATATGATGGAAATAGTATCTGCGATACGCATAAGGTATAATTGCCATTATGATCTGATCGAATCGCTGCTTGAAGGCGAGTGGATTGGTCCGAAATCAAGCATACATCTTTCATATAGCCGATTTACATATTGCCGCATGTTCCTAAGCAATCATTCCTAATTTTGTATGTTGTCCTCATCAACAATAGCATAAGAAAGTGAAAATATGTAGTCACCCGCTAAAAGAACTTAGACAGAAGATCACACGACACTTGTCAAAATTGACATTCAAATGGCAAAAGGAACGGATATAAAAGCATCCATTATTATTACACAAACGCTCACAAAGTGACATGATCTCATCAATTTTATAAATATAAGAAATCGTCCAAAACTGATTTGATCGTCGGATAGTTTTTCAAGAAAACAAACTTCGAGACCTGTAACGTTATTTGCTCTTGCAGATCGCGATAGGAAATTCAACGTAATTGAAGTCAAAAATTCGAATGACAATTTTGACTTCATCCTACGTGTATAATACACACATATCAACTTGTACTTGTGTCGTATATGTGAGTACAATATACACACGTTTCTACGGACCTGGTATAGAAAAACTGACTTTCGCCGTACTTAGTGGAACATTTTTTTGATATCAGAAGAACAAAGTTTTGAAACAAGGAAATAAACATTTAAATATAATAACCATTTTTTTTGGGGGAAAACTATAACCAGTTATAAACGAGTTTTTCTACAAACAGGGGCCGAGATTCTTTGTCGCCACTCAGCTGACCATACTCAAACCCTTTCCTCACTTCTTTACTGCAACTTCAAACTCCATAACCAAAAAACCAGACACAAAAAATGGCCCAAAATCCCGTAGATACCCAATGAAAATCATTGTGGGTCCATGAAAACAGATCATTCGATCACATGCTAGGATGGATTAAATCCCTTAACCCGGAAATCGACGGTGTAAGTGGAAACAAATCCAACCCTCTTTCCACTTCACAACCCAACTCAAACCGAATATTCTTCAAAAGCCAATCCAGCAACGTTCAACCGGACCCGGGTCACTCATTCAAAGCGATACACGACAAGTCTTCGGCAAGAAATGGACCGTTGAATCATCGTCTCAATCTCTTCCGGCTCCGACAATGGAAAGTTAAGCTCAGCAGGCAGAGAGCATTTAAAAGGGATGTCTCAAATCGTCATGAATGGGTATAAACCGGAGGCATTGCTGCTTTATAAGGAGCTGGTTCCGAGTTTGCGGTTGTGACCGGTGGTTTGCGTCGATTCCGACTTTGACTGAACCAAACCGGTTATATATGCATTCTGCGACGTCGTATGGTGCTACTGAATATGATAATAAAATGATGGTGGAAGGTTACCCTCAGAAGACGATTTTTGAATGTTTGGATGTGTTGAAACTTGGGATGACATGAGGTGAGGTATATATTCACTCAAAACTTTAGCAATATATGGTGGTACTTCATTCTCATGTAACCCATATATTTTTTCCAAAGTGGAGAATGTGAGACTATATTCTCAATACGTACCCTCACGTGACAACGTGTCTTGATATACACACACGCCTTAGAACCCAATTTCAATCACAAACCACAAGCCAGACATGAACATCTGAAGTGGGTGATGTGAAACTATGTTCTCAATACATGTTCACACGTGGCAACGTGTCTTGACATACACACATGTCTCAGAGCCCGCCCTCAATTACAAACCACAAGAAAGACATGAACATCTGGACTATCTCTGTCCTCACGTAGCAACATGCCTTGACATACACAAACGCCTTAGAACCCGCCCTCAATCACAAACCACAAGCCAGACATGAACATTTGGACTTGGATGAGGCGCGACAACAAATGGTAGATTTTTTTTTTCAAATTGGGCGATGTGGAACTATATTCTAAATATCTGCTCTCACGTGGCAATGTGGCTTAACATACACACGCGTCTTAGAACCCGTCCTCAATCACAAACCACAAGCAAGACATGAACATATGGACAATACCCGTCCTCACATGGTAACATGGCTTGACATACACACGCATCTTAGAACCCGCCCTCATTCACAAACCACAAGCCAGACATGAACATTTGAACTTGGGTGAGAGGAGACAATAAATAGCCAATAATGGGTCAGGCAATGTGGGAGTCTACATTTTAAACCTGTTCTGATACCATGTTGAAACTTGGGATTACATAAGGTGAGACACATATCCACTCAAAACCTTACGGCAATGAGTGATGGTACCTCATTCTTATATAACGTACATATTTTTTTCATAGTGGATGACGTGAGACTATATTCTCAAATAGGATGAGATTGGGCTTAGTTTTGGGATATATTACGCTTGGATATATTGGTTTTGGCATATATTACGCACAGGAGAATATGAATATCACACACATTGATATGTAGTATGATGAAGCCGGATCTTCACCAAGGGTCTAGACGACATCAAAATAGCTTCGTCAGTTAACTTGAAGAGTTGTTCACTGGGATCGAAAGTGTGTAGCTGGAATAGCGTCAAATATCCTGCATAAGTAAGCACAGGTCAGAGGTCCCGGGGGGTTGGCCCCAGAAAAACCCTCCGACGCTCAAGTCAGTTTGGGCCATATCTCACTGAGACTTATAATTTAAAGGGTGAGTTAAGAATTTCTCACAGTGTATGCCGAAGAGCAAAAGGTATGAGCTCGCTTTAGAGTATGAATGTTTTAATTCTGGATCCAGATCTTGGTCTCGATTGGCTGGCTTTTATAGACCTTTTCTCGCCTTTAGCTCCTGATAGTGGATTATGGATAGGATGCTTACTTGGGGCAGAAAGCCTAGGAAGCTGTAGGTCTGCTGATATGATCAATAGCCTGACTGATGTGACTAATAGGCCGGCCTGGTTGATGTGACTAATAGGCCGATTGTTATAAACTTAGCGTGCTCAGGAAGAATACCCAGTTGTAGTCACTATATTTGAATTGCATCTCTGTCCGAGGGTCCCACGAAGTATTATCGCAATGGGTTCATTTGCTGTGGTACACAGCTGAACCCTGCCGAAGTGTATGACTTGTTGTGGTACACAGCTGAACTCTGCCGAAGTGCATGACTTGCTGTGGTACACAGCTGAACTCTGCCGAAGTACGTGACTTGGCCTTATCCCGTGGAAGTGGTCTGAAGTGTGGTATCTAGACATAGGATGACATTGATGCTGAGGTGCATACCTCAGCACATTCTTTGATGTTATAAGGACGTCATGATCCCTGCTGAGGTGCCGATGAGGCTGAACAGCCATACTTAGGCGCTGAACTGTTGATCTGCAGTACTTTGTATGCTGGGCTACTGGAATTGAGCCGTTGACTGTTGTTGACTAACGGACGATTCAGTTATGGTTTATCACTTGCCCCCATATTTTGTGTGGCTGAGCTGAACTGCGAAGGCGAACAAATCTTGCTTTAATAGACCCGTGACGTGGCAGTCCTTTATTAATTGTGCGGTTATCCTTCTATTTGCGCAGTAATTCCCACTTTCAATGTAAACGCCAATTTCGCATCTCATCATTGCTTTTTCAGCGGTTTCATTCCTCGAGGGAGGGAAAAGCGTTAACTTTTGCCTCTTCGTTTTTAAACGAAAAAGTGCAACCTTTCGCTTTCTCTCTCTTATAAATAGAGATAATTTCCCCGCTTCACTCTTTTCTTCTTATTTTATCCTGCTTATCTGGTTATTTTGCTGCCTTGTTGATTTGCTTATCTTCTTCTTCTCTGACTTTACTCCAGCTCTTTTAACCTTACGTCCTCAATATTTTGTAAGCTTTCTTACTCATGGCTTCGTCTTCTTTTTCCCTGAAATCCATAGTTCCTTCTCCTCCAGTTCATAACTCAATGTGTATCTTGAAAGATAATGACCTTTATGAACTATGTCAACATTATAAGGTTGACAGGAGTACTTTTGCTCCCATTCTTCCCCAGCCTCACCAAACTGCTAATGATCCCCCTTCTGGCTACGAAGCAGTTTATGAGGAATTTTTTAGATCTGGCTTTAATTTACCCATTCCGGCCCCCTTACTCCAAATACTGTTCTGTTACAAACTTAGGCTTCCCCAAATAACTCCTAACGGGCTGAGGGTTATTCTTAGTTATCTGCTCTACCTAAGAGCATCTGAGAAGAACTTCTCATTTGCAGTTTTTAGGGAGATATTCGTATGCAATCAGGCGGGTAGTTGGTATAATTTTGATAGGAGATCTCGGAGTAGTGGGGGGGTCTTTTGTTATAAACCTTCCCTCTCCTTCCAAAGATTGGAAAGGGAATTTCTTTTTTGTTAAAAATATAGGATTGCCTGAAGGAATCCCCTGGAACATTGGTAGTGTAAGTAACAGGAGGCCAAGTGAACAATTTCGCAATGAAGCCTCTCAATTGCTACTTCCGTCCAGGGCCGTAGATTGGAAGAGAGTTAATAGGCAGATTGTAGAGGTTGCTGACCTGGGACATTTGTGTCCGGAATATAATTTTCGACCTCTTATCCCTCTTGCCTTGTGGATAGTTCGGGGTATATGGCAACATTTTTGAAAATCTTTGGCTGGTTTTGATATTTTAACGGTGTCTTGACTGTTTTGTTCCTTGAATCTTGCAGAAGTCATGGTACGTGGGACCCTCGAAAGGCTGAAGAACTTGGTCCCCAGGAAGAGAACATGGTCAGAATGCCAACCTTCCATTTCAGAACCGGCTTCTGCTAACTCATCGTCTGAAGTGCAGGCGCGCCCAGGTAAAGTTTCTCCTTGCATTAGTCTTGAATGTGCTTGATTTTTATTATAGTCATTCGGATATTTTCTCCTTTGCAGTTGAAACTCCTGATAGTCTTCCCCCCAACCGACGCTCAGGTTCCTGTCTTAACCTCAGCTCAACCTGAGGAAGGGAGTGGGGGAATCGATGATCCCATCTTAATTCCTTCATCTCCTGCTGCTGAGGAGGAAAATGTACCTCTCCCAGGTTGAGCTGCTGATGAGGACGTGCCCTTCCTTAATCTTTTAGGAGAGGCCCCTAAAGTAAACGTTTCTGGGGAAGGACCTTCTGAGGTGAAAACGTTGGAAGGAGAACCCCCCCAAGGAAAGGATCTTGAGAGGGAACCTTCCGAAGTAAACGCACCTGAAGGAGAATCCTCTGCGAAGAATACAACGGAGGAGGAACCCTCTTCCCGACCGCAGCGGGAGAAAAGGACAATGGAGTTCAGCTACAATAATTCTGCTGAAGATCCTGAAATAGCTACGAAATTGACAGAAATGTTAATACTTCCTAAGGATTGGCAGACGTATGACAGTGTGGACTGGAGTACTGCCTTCAAATCATTCTCGAGGAATATGGCCTTGGTATGACTTCTCTCTATTTTCCATCTTTTAATTTGATCCTTCAGGCTTTTCTTAGCCAATTTGACTTTTGCAGTATCGGGTCCAAGAGTTTAACATTTTTAGACGAGCTGAAGAGCTTCATACCAGGTTCTTCAAACTCTCTGAGACCAATGCCCACCTCAAAAAGGCTTATGATGAGTTAGCTGAGGTGGCAAATCTGAATAGCACAAAGTTGTCCGGGCTGGAGGTTGAGGTGAACAATCTGAAGTCACAAGTTGCCACACTTACTGAAGACAATTCTAGGCTTCAGATGGCAAAGCAGGATTCAGATTCCAAGCTGGCCTCACTTTTGGAGGAGAACTTCAGGCTTCAAACTGAGAAGCGAGATTCTGACGCTAAGCTGGCTGATGCCAAATCCCAAGTGATTGAGCTGAAGGAGACATTAGCCAGCATTGAGTTAGCTTCTTCCAAGGCTCAGGCTGAACTGGAGTTCTACCAAAGGGAAATCAGTAATTTTGATCAAGTATTGTCCAATAGCAGGGCTGAGCTGTACCAGCAACTGGAGGCAGAGAAGAAAAGTAAAGCTGATCTCCTTCAGCAATTTGAACTTCAGGCTGAGGAGATGAAGAAAACCATTGCTGAGTTCAGACAGTCTGAGCTTTTCACCGGAAATTTTTTGAAGATTCAAGGCTCAGCAATTGCTGTTGGGCAAACTTGGGCAATTGACGCTTGTTCGGAGGTCTGCCCCGGCCTGGACAAGAACCATCCTCGTATTGCCGAGCTGTATAACCCTGAGGCTGGGAACCTACTCGAAAACCAAATTGCTCTGTTCTAGAGTGGGGTTAATCTTAGAGAAAATGAAGAAGCTTGAAAGTAGAATAGAATTTTTCCTATAGATAGCTGCAGTTGTAATAGATTTGGTACTTCAATGAAAATCTATTTTTCCCAACTTTTGCTCTTCAGCTTCTGTTTTTGTCTTTAGCATGTGAAGTTTTACTTGCTTTGTCTGCAAATATTTGTCTTCGGCTCTACGAAGTTTTGCTTGCTCTTTTTCCGCAGTTTGCAAGTGTTTCAGCACTGCAAAGTTTTATTTTCTTTATGCAAATATCTGGCTTCAACTTGCTCTAGGCTAATAGTATTTGTCTTCAGCACTGCGAAGTTTCAATCTTATTTGCTTTATGCAAATATTTGTCTTCAGCTTTATCAAAAGCTTCACTTGCTTTATGCAAGTATTTGTCTTCAGCTTCACTTGCTCTATTTTAATAGTTTGCAAGTATTTGTCTTCAGCTCAGCCAAAAGAGTATCTTTTGTATGCTGGCTCTCTGCATAGACACTGAGCTTTGACCTTTATCCTTGGCTCCTCAGCTTTACCGTGCCCTGCTGTTGAGACCTGCTCAACCTCTCAGTCCTGCTGAGTTGAAGATATAGAGAACTTATCCTGCTGTTGAGACATGCTCAACCTCTCAGACCTGCTGAGGTGAAAGATATAGGGAACTTATCCCACTGTTGAGACCTGCTCAACCTCCCAGACCTGCTGGGGTAAGAATATTGGGAAACCTGTCCCATCCTGTTGAGACCTGCTCAACCTCCCAGACCTGCTGGGGTAAAGATAATGTTGAGACCTGCTCAACCTCTCAGACCTGCTGAGGTGAAAGATATAGGGAACTTATCCCACTGATGAGACCTGCTCAACCTCCCAGACCTGCTGGGGTAAGAATATTGGGAAACCTGTCCCATCCTGTTGAGACCTGCTCAACCTCCCAGACCTGTTGGGGTAAAGATAATGTTGAGACCTGCTCAACCTCTCAGACCTGCTGAGGTGAAAGATATAGGGAACTTATCCCACTGTTGAGACCTGCTCAATCTCCCAGACCTGCTGGGGTAAGAATATTGGGAAACCTGTCCCATCCTGTTGAGACGTGCTCAACCTCCCAAACCTGCTGGGGTAAAGATAATGTTGAGACCTGCTCAACCTCCCAGACCTGCTGGGATAAAGATAATTTTGAGACATGCTCAACCTCCCAGACCTGCTGGGGTAAGAATATCGGGAAACCTGTCCCATCCTGTTGAGACCTGCTCAACCTCGCAGACCTGCTGGGGTAAAGATAATGTTGAGACCTGCTCAACCTCCCAGGCCTGCTGGGGTAAAGATAATGTTGAGACCTACTCAACCTCCCAGACCTGCTGGGGTAAGAATATCAGGAAACCTGTCACATCCTGTTAAGACCTGCTCAACCTCCCAGACCTGCTAGGGTAAAGATAATGTTGAGACCTGCTCAACCTCCCAGACCTGCTGGAGTAAAGATAATGTTGAGACCTACTCAACCTCTCAGACCTGCTGGGGTAAGAATATCGGAAAACCTGTCCCATCCTGTTGAGACCTACTCAACCTCCCAAACCTGCTGGGGTAAAGATAATGTTGACACCTGCTCAACCTCCCAGACCTGCTGGGGTAAAGATATATATGCCCCCACTTTCGTTGTGGATGATAGATAGACATAAATTATTGCTCCATGCACCATAAGGTAACTTAACTTTTCCTGGCTGAATGCTAAATAAAAATATCCAGTTGAATAAACTGATCCCTTGATAACATAAGGCTGAGCCAGAAGATACCGGATGAGCCCAAGAAGAAATAAAACATGATTCGATTGAATCAGGGACTGTTGCCATTATATCAGCCTTATATGCTCGGGACCCCGTAACCCCCTTTCATCAGGATCTGAATCCTCATCACTAAGAAAACCTTGATGAGGCCCGAGTTTGCAACTCTCATCTGGAGGAGATTTACCAAAGTCTAGCCTGTTGTGGAACCTAGACCTTGGATTATAGAAACGTTGCAGGTGACCCAGCTCAATAAGACGCCCAATCTCTTGCCCGAGCTGCCTACAATTTTCTGTATCGTGCCCGATATCATGATGATAAAGGCAGTACAGTCGATGGTTTCTTTTGTGGATTGGTCCAGCCAGGGGCTGGGGTTCTTTTGCCCGAGACTTTTTCCTCATATAGGAAATAATATAGGCTTTTGAAGCCAGCAGAGAGTTCCTTTCCTTTCCTCGGCCTCCTAACCGGATCTTGACAGAGCACCTCTCCTGCAACGGTGCTTTGCCTTTATTGTCAACTTTTCTGCTATGTTTAAATGGCAAGGAAGCTTTCCAAGTACATTTTAAACCCTGGTAGCTGGACTTTTGTTCTGGCCGTCTTGTCTCGGCCATAAATTCGGCCTAATGCCTGGGGGAATAACCAGGCCGAGTGGGGAAATACTCCAGATGTTCCAGTGAGTGAGAGTTACCGGAATGGGAGCCACTAGACTTTGCTGCAGAAGCTTTCCCCTTCATCTCCCTCACTACTGCTTGGAAGACTTCTGGGTTCTGAGCCACATAGCGAATGGCTCGCCTGTGCTCTTCATATGTGAAGGCAATGGGAGTTGAGGATTCTCCCGGTTCCGTATAGCATTGATCAGTCTGTTGCTGGGAAGACCTTTGGCTCCTCCTGGATGTCATAGGTTGCTTGGACCCTTGACTATCTTTTTTACTCATCTTTCTCTCAATAGCTTCCTAAGATAATTAGAAAAGCTCTGAGCAGCCGTTAGAAAAGCGTTGATTAACTGTTTTCTTGGTTAAGGGACTAAGGGGCCCTTCCTCTAGCGCCAAATGATGAAGCCGGATCTTCACCAAGGGTCTAGACGACCTCAAAATAGCTTCGTCAGTTAACTTGAAGAGTTGTTCACTGGGACCGAAAGTGTGTAGCTGGAATAGCGCCAAATATCCTGCATAAGTAAGCACATGTCAGAGGTCCCGGGGGTTGGCTCCGGGAAAAACCCTCCGACGCTCAAGTCAGTTTGGACCATATCTCACTGAGACTTATAATTTAAAGGGTGAGTTAAGAATTTCTCACAGTGTATGCCGAAAAGCAAAAGGTATGAGCTCGCTTTAGAGTATGAATGTTTTAATTCTGGATCCAGATCTTGGTCTCGATTGGCTGGCTTTTATAGACTTTTTCCCGCCTTTAGCTCCTGATAGTGGATTATGGATAGGACGCTTACTTGGGGCAGAAAGCCTAGGAAGCTGTAGGTCTGCTGATATGATCAATAGCCTGACTGATGTGACTAATAGGCCGGCCTGGTTGATGTGACTAATAGGCCGATTGTTATAACCTTAGCATGCTCAGGAAGAATACCCAGCTATAGTCACTATATTTGAATTGCATCTCTGTCCGAGGGTCCCACGAAGTATTATCGCAATGGGTTCATTTGCTGTGGTACACAGCTGAACCCTGCCGAAGTGCATGACTTGCTGTGGTACACAGCTGAACTCTGCCGAAGTGTGTGACTTGCTGTGGTACACAGCTGAACTCTGCCGAAGTGTGTGACTTGCTGTGGTACACAGCTGAACTCTGCCGAAGTACGTGACTTGGCCTTATCCCGTGGAAGTGGTCTGAAGTGCGGTATCTAGACATAGGATGACGTTGATGC
The DNA here is from genome assembly GCA_036186865.1 of Eustoma russellianum. Lineage (NCBI taxonomy): Eukaryota > Viridiplantae > Streptophyta > Magnoliopsida > Gentianales > Gentianaceae > Eustoma > Eustoma russellianum. Next base: position 22,426,665 of record AP025073.1, on the reverse strand, counting down.
TGAGGTGCATACCTCAGCACATTCTTTGATGTTATAAGGACGCCATGATGCCCTGCTGAGGTGCCGATGAGGCTGAACAGCCATACTTATGCGCTGAACTGTTGATCTGCAATACTTTGTACGCTGGGCTACTGGAATTGAGCCATTGACTGTTGTTGACTAACGAACGATTCAGTTATGGTTTATCATAGTACAATACATGTGAATTAAATGTAATACACATTCAACTATACAAATGAAGTATTATGTTTAGGAAAAAAGTTTGAAATAGATGAGTTTAAGAGAGATCTCATTTCTTCCTCTCGATTAGATTTCTAATAACAGTTAAGTCTTCAACATTTTAATTTAATAACAGTTTAAGTCTTCAACAGTTTAATTTTTTTATAGTTTGAATATTTGGAATGTCTAACTAGAATTGTCTTGGATTTCCGTCCATTTACAGCACATTAGCGATTTGTTTTTTAAATGTCGCAATGAGTCTCTGAGTGGTTTTTGCTCATCTAGGTGAATGTCTAAATACTCTCGTTACCAAAGATTTGTAACAGGAGTTTTTTAGAAAATGTTTCGTTCTAAATTCTTTTTCATTTTAGAATAATCAAGTATAACGATATTTTTATATTTTTTTAAGATGAATCAACTTTTATCTAATGCATGACATGATGTTGTAATGAATTTACTTTGACGAGGGAGTGAGTTCTCCCCAACCTGTACCAGAGGCCCCTTAGCCAGATGGAATGTAAATCGAGGGATGTGCTCCACCGGCAGCTCTGCAAAGGGAGATGACACACGAGACTCAGTCAGCCCAGAGGCAACCCTTGTAATATTTCAACAAGGATTGTCTCCACACGGACTCGAACTCGGGACGTCGGGGTTCTAGCCCCAATCACCTTTGCTGCTATATATACGAGGCATAATAGACAGTTCTTTAAAGACGAAAAGAGTACATGGTACATGGTAGTATGGTACTGCATAATATGACAAAAATAGATATGATAGAATAAAAGGGTAGGTAAGATGTGATGTACTTTGCCATATTGTATAATTGGCGGTGCATTAATAGAGATATTTGATGAAAACTGATTGTGACTTTGCCAAGGTGTGCTTCGCATATGCTTTTTTACTGGGTCCGGTTTGACATTCATCATAATTCATTAATTTGGATGAGGAAAAAAAAAATCCTAGTTAACAAATGTTGGAAAATTTGGCTCAATATGGTACCAAACATGAATGAGAGATATTCAAATGTAATCACTTTATGCATGAATATGATGTTCAATAAAATGACTAAGAACATCATACAAAGGGGTCTGGTATTTGAAGAATTCAATAGACTTTAGTGACAATAAACATAAGCAACCAACAACTCTGTGATAATCAAAGATGTTGAAATTAAGAAATCAACAATATTATGACGCTTGACAGAAGGACAAATAGAAGAATAAAGCCGAGACGAGACTCGAGATGTCTCTGAACTTAAAGCAATTTTGCCTTCACCATTGAGCAAGGTGAACTTCAGACAAATGCTTCCCAGCGTATAACAGCTTACTTCCTTTTGGTTGCTCTCCAAGAGAAAGTTTGAACTTGCCCATAGAAGTGATTGTTGTTAGAGGAAAGAAAAGAAGAAAGAGGGAGGATAAATTTTCTGCAGAAATTCTTTAAGGTTTCATCACCTTCAAGTGTTTTTTTTTCATCTCTATCTTTAACATGTCAAAGCCTTCTTTATATAGGCTTCAAGTGGTTAATCAACGCCTTAAAGACACCTTTCTGCAGAGAATTTAACCTCCAAGTTGGTTGGTAATCGTTGGTTATCATTCTAATTGAAAGGAGATGTCATATGGTGCAAGAGTTGCATCTTTTATGAACAGACGGACACTTTAGGTGCCTTATGTCACTTCGAACGACTGTACAAAATGACATCGAACGACTGTACAAAATGACATCAGTCACTTCATGTGACATCGAACACCTGTACAAAACGACATCAGGCGCTTCATGTGACATTGAACGCCTATACAAGGCGTTCGAAGTGTTCTGGAAGTGTTCCCGAACACTTCGAACGCCTATATTAGGCGCTTAAAGTGTTTGGAACGCCCCCATTTCCTTCCATTGTTCATAAAACACTTCAAACTTCATCCAATCTCCTATCAATTGACATATAACATTATACAAGGTTGGATCACAAGATTTAAAGTACTTTTAGATACTTTTCCAACAACAAACTGAATACAGCTGTTTCCTTTTTTTTTGTTTATTTTTCCTTTTCCTTTTGGCGTTTTGGAAATACATCAAAAATTACTAGGGTGAGTAACACATAATCGTATTGGTAGTGCTTGAACTGGAGATCTTTTGCTCTTCTGACTTCAGGTGAGCAATTGGCGAAGTAATTACTAGGGTGAGTAACTCATAATAAAAATTTGTTGGCTGCGTTTGGATAGAGTAATATTTATAGAAAACAAGGTTTAATAAGAGGTGTGAAAGATGTCAACAATAATGTACCGAGTTGAGATGGTGACATGAAAGAAAACACCAGCGAAGATGTTAGTAATAACATACCAAGCTCAATTGACGAGGTGAAAAAACACATTGGTCGTCGAACAAAAGCAAAGTATTGGCAATAATGGTGAAACGACGTGTCGAGCAGATAGAGGGTGACGGAGTGCAGCAGTATGTTAAACACAAGCACACCATTACAGAGGAGATGAGATCTCCTCACCGCGCGACCCAGGACGCGACACGTGGCAGCAGTAGGGGGTAGTGAGGCTGGATGAGGGTTACCCTCACCCAGCCTCACCACCCCCTTTTCGCCACGTGTCGCGCGGTCACGCACGCGGTGAGGGGGAGCGGTGAGGGGATCCTATCCCATTACAGAGGGAGGCGCCGAGGTGCCAAAACTCAACAACTCAGATAAAGTATACCGCTGGTTCCTTACATCAAACTAGTCATGTCATCAATTCTATTCAAGCTAAAGGAGTAGCAGGCATGTGGCCTCCAAATAAAACGACACGGAGAACAGTTGAAGCGAGAAATGCGGAGAGAAATAAAGTATGTGTAAAATGTAAAGAAAGGAAGCTGCATTGACAGAAAACTAATTATGGTTGACATCATGTGTACATATATATATGTATGTACGTATATATATACACATACTATGTATGTGTGTGTATATATACGTTAGAACACTGTAGAAGCTAGTTGAAGTTTATTTTCCTTTTTTAAAGCTTTTGTACTCTCTCAAGCTTGATCAAAATAGAATTAATCTCATTCTCAGCAATTTCTTCTTATTTTGCAGTTTATTTCTTTTGTTTTCTCATTAAGGGTGTTTGCTCTGCTGTCACTTAGACGCAATTGTTGAATGTCTATGTTTTCTTCAATAATTCATCAATTTGTATGAGAAAAGGAATCCTAGTAAACAAACTAAATACATTTGTTTCCTTTTTTTTTTTTCTTTTGGCTTTATGGAAATACATCAAAAATTACTAGGGGGCGTAACACGTAATCCTAATTGTTAGTGCTTGAACTGGAAATCTTTTGCTCTTGTGACTACAGGCCTCAACAGTTTGGGTTCATTATTGTCGTGATTTTGAGAAGGAAAAAGGACGACTAAAGTTGAGTGCTGCATCTTATCAAGTCTGTAAAGGTTTATATGGGATTCCTTGCATAATAATGTCTTTACCTACCCAGTTTGCCTTTTCCTGATCTGGATGCCATAAAATCACATGTACCATCCTTACTGTTTTATTTTCCAAGCTGAGACCAAATTATTCTTGACTTCAAAATATAGTGGAATAAAACAAAATAACTAACTAAATTAGTTGCGCTTCTTATATTGTGAAATATCAGTTGATCGACACAGATTGAAACAATATTTATTATGGATCGTCGGAAAACAACCTCTGTGTGTATCTAACTAATAGGTATGTTTGCGTATCCGACCTATTCATACCCTGTTATAGATGAGAGCGGCTAAGGCAATAGGATAATGTTGTATATATTGTATTGAATTAGACATCGTCTCACCTGATAAGGATAATGCTTTAGTGGTGTGGTTCTTGTTGTGGAATATAGACATAAGATATATCATATACACATTCGTACATATATGCATGTATGTATCTGTAGCGCTCCGATCCCGAGCCCTAGTATCGGGAACAGTGCACCCGCCATAGTCTGCTAAGAGAACTATAAGGCGCTGGTCTAACTTCTTACACGTCAGAAAAAGACGTAGAATTTTTCCCATGGAAACGATAAATATAAATTTTCAATTAAAATCTTATTCATAAATGATCCTAATGAAAGCAAAGAATAAGTATTTGGGTTGACGAGACCCGACACGTCATAATCTGAAGTCAAAAGTCCAAATCTATATGTAAAACGGAAAGTCTGTGTGAATCCCCAAAAAATAAAGTAAAGAGCCGCATGGTCCCTCTAGCTCCTATGCACGGCCGTCACTCTGTCCACTCAGACATGTCAGCCCCGTCCTCAACAAAGATATAGTCGTACTCGTCCTCATGCTTACTTGGAGTGGCAGGGGGAGGAGGGAGAAGTAGGGGTGAGTGACATGACATCACTCAATAAGTGCCCGCCTCTATCTAATACGAACGAGCATACAACAATGATATATATGCGAACATAATTACTTAATACAGGATACAGTATAAACATGGAATAATAACTACAGAAAGTAAATCACTCTAAGTAATAATGTGCAACTTCATGATACATGACTTCCTCTACGTGTCACACGCAACAAAAGTCATGTCATGCTGTATGTCCATAACTTTCCGTGCAATGCATGCTCCCGAGTTGTGTCTATGGGTCTTGCCCACAGTCCACCTGAGTGTCGATAGCTTTTGACCACAATCCACCGTCCACACATTCTTCAACTCTTAGTCGCAGCCTACCTATCACGTCTTTTTTTTCCTTTTCTTTTTTTGTAACTTTTAGTTACAAGCTACTTACCAATGAAATGCACTTGCCATGAATGCAATGTGAATCTTGCTATCTGTATTTTTCTGGGTGTTCATTTTCCACTTTCTGACGTTCTCTGCCATTTATTTTATGATACATTAATTAGTGGAAAGATGACAGGTTATTATTTTCCCTCACTCATATTTTTCCTACATTTTCTACTATTTCTTATAGAGAAATACACTAGTATACGGGCACAATTACACTAGTATACGGATACAATACATGTTGTGTACATACAATATACACACACACCCCATATATAATTATATAGAATAAAATATAATCAATATGTATATATAAATATTATATCCGTTAGAAAAGGGTGAAGCTCATGTTCACTCCTTCTACCACTTTCTTATTCTACCCGTTAGACTGAAAAAGTAGAAACCTAGACATTGTCAGTCCGGATCGCCTGACCCCCTTTTGAGACGGTAACAAAGGACCTGCTGTCACGTGGCAGCAGGGGGTAGGCGTTTGGCGGTCAAGAGATCCCGCCTGAGACATTGTAGCTGTTAGTTCTGTAGAAAAAGGAGGAGAAGCTTCTTCCTATATATCCTGTAATCTGTACATTTTTTTGAAGCAAGTAGAATTAAAATAAGACAGCAACTTGTTGCTTCCTGATGAGCCAAAAAATACCCCCCGTTAGTCAATAACGGTCAACTCTGAAGTAGGGGCGTAAAAATGACTAAGTACTGTAGGTCGGCCTGGAGGTTGACCAGGTCATATGCGGACAAACAGTCCATCTCGGCCACAGGGTCCCTTCGCCATCTCGGCCACACGGTCTCAGCGCCCTCTGGGGCTAAAGCTCTCATCCCGATCTAAAGGCCTCATTTAAGCCTAAGGGTCACATCTCGGCCTCAAGGCCTCATCCCGCCCTACAGCTCCATCTCGGCCAAAGAGCTGTACTCGGCCTCGGATCCGATCTACCTACTGATCTCGGATCACACTGGTAACGTCAGCTGCGAACATTACAAGAGGCCTACCAATGCTCTTGGAAGTCGGCCACTCTCATCTCGGCAAGCGACCCCACACCCCAAGTCATCTCGGGTACTTCTGAGTACTTATAGAGGGTCTGACCTCGGTTACGGCTTCAACATTGTTAATCAAACGGCCATCTCGGTCAAACCGTCATCTCGGGCAATATGGTCCTCGGTCACTATACGCCCAAGCAGAGTTCTGCTCTCCAGTAAGTCTGACACCTCAACCTGATACGGGGTGTCACGTGGCTTCCATGCAGATGAAGACTGCCAGATGTCACAACCTCATGATTCCAGTTGTTAACCATGCAAGGCAGAGCTGCTAGTAATCCCCAGTTGCCACGCGGCTATCAAGTAAGCACGCCTAGAGTCGTCAACTCATCCACTCTGGGGACACTCAGCCTCAACTCCAACAACTATAAAGAGGAACTTCACCCATTATTGGAGGGAGGATCGGATCCCAAAAAATAGCTCGGCCTACACCTTGGCCGACCTAACACAGGTTTATTATAGCCTTTATACCAGTTACAGCTATACGCTTAAACGCCCATAACTGACTTGAGCGTCGGAGGGTTTTCCCGGGGCAGCGCCCTGGGACCCCTAACGTTCCTCTCTTTTCTCAGGTTTTCTTGAAGGGCTCAGACGGAGAAGAGACGGCGTAACTCCAATATCTTAACTTTTAGCTTGGTGATAAATCTGACATCATCAAATTGGCGCTAGAAGGAGGGCCTGAACCTCCGAAGTCCCTTAACCCATAAAACAGCTACCTGAGATTTCTCTAACGATAACCCAGAGCTTTTCTAACTGCTCCTGGAAGCTATCGAGAGAAAGATGAGTGAAAAGGATAGCCAAGGATTGGAGCAACCTTTAACTCCCGAAAGATGCCAGTTGCCTCTTTCAGAGCAAAAGGAACAGTGTTCTTCGGTGCCAAAAAGTGCCTCAACTCCTATCACTCTCACGTATGAGGAGCATATGCGAGCCATACGTTACGTGGCTCAAAACCCAGCGGTGTTTCAAGCAGTAGTAAAGGAGATGAAAGGGAAAGCCAGCGTGGAAGGTTCCAGTGATTCCCATCCCTGCAATCTCAGCATACAAGACTTGGAATATTCTCCAACTCGGCCGTGATATCACTCTGAAGGACAATCTGAGTTTATGGCTGAGGCGAGGTTCTTAGCACAAAGTCCTGATCACCAGAGTGAAAAGTTCATTCAGAAAGCATCTCTGCCAGTCAGACATGGTAAAGAAGTCCATAATAAAGGCAAGGCCTTGGTACAAGAAAGGCATTCTGTTAAGGTTCGGGTGGGGGGTCGAGGCAGAGAAAGGGATTCTTTGCTGGCCTCAAAGGCCCATATCCTCTCTTACATGAGGAAGAAAGGACTGGCAAGAGAACCCCAACCTCTTGCAGGGCCATTCCGCAAGAGGAACTTACAGCTTTATTGCCTATATCATCATGACATTGGGCATGACACGGAAGACTGCAGGCAACTCGGCCACGAGATTATGCGTTTAATTGAGATCAGCCACCTGCAGCAATTCTATGATCCGAGGTCAAGACCGCGTAACAGGCTCGAGTTGGGTAATTCCCGAGAAGGAGGACGCCGATCTGAGCAGCAACCTCGGGACCTGAAAGATGAGGATTTAGACTCATAGGAGCAGAGACTGCAAATGCCTAGGTGAACCAGGCTGATTTGACAAAGACTGAATTTAGATGGGGATTTTCCTCCTTCACACAGTCAAAGCTTCTCAGTTTGGTTTTGTAATAAGTTTGTCTCAGCAGTCAATAAAGTTGATCACCATTTGGTGCACAAGGCTTTTATGAAGGAAAAAGTTTGTGCCTCTGCATAAGTCAGCTATAGGCACCACTCTGCAGAATTGAGAAGTTTCCTAAAGCAAGTCCTTGGTACGTCCGAGGCACGAGCCCGCTATAGGGTTAAAATTACTCCTTGGCAGGTCTGGGGAAAGAGCCCGCTATAGGGTTAAAATTACTCCTCGGCAGGTCAGGGGAAAGGGCCCACTATGGGGTTAAAGTCACACCTCGGCAGGTCTGGGGTAAAAGCCCATTGTAGGGTAAGACAAGACCTTGGTAAGCCCAAGGCAAGAACTTGTCAAAGGGAGAAACAAAAAATTCGGCCAGACTGAGGCAAGGGCCCGCTAAAGGATGGACCTTTAAGAATTCAGCAAGTTTGAGAAGGTTAAATAAGACATCTGAGGGCGAATTCCCTGACGTCTCACCTCGGCGAACGTACTCCAAGTATGCTTGGTAAAAGACTTAGATTATTGCTAAGTGTTATCCGGGTTGGATCTCGGCCAAGGCAGCACAAGATTCTCTTAGTTGACTATTGCCTCAGCTCGGCAACCTTCCAGGTTTATCTTATATTTAAGAGTCTGTTGCCTTATTTTATTAGAACCGATCATGTTAATCAGGGCTGATATGAGAACTTGACAACAACAAGTTTAAAGAATCAACTCGGCCAAGTAATAGGATTGCTTAATGATATGGGGACTTAGTTTATTTTCAATGAGGTTGATCAAGTTTATTAAGACTGACATGAAAAGTTAGATAAACTTGATAAAAGTGCTAAAGACCGAAGAGTCAACTGAGCCAAAAAGAGATTTTCATTGATGAAGAGTTGGAGTACAAATTGGTGTCTGCTCAAACTAAAGTTGAACAAAAAGGATCCTAAGCGTAATCGTCTTGATCTTCATCCCTCAAGTCAGCTCCATCCACAAACTTCTGGAATAACTCTTCAAAGTCTTGAGCAGCTAGAGGGTTGTATAGCTCAGTTAGGCGGGGATTTTCTCTGTTTAAGTCTGGATGCACAGTTGAGCAGACATCGATGGCTCTCGTTTGGCCGACCTCCATGGCTGAGCCTTGCAGAAGGATCATGTTCTCTTCGAAAAATCTAGACTTCCTGAAGTCTCAAATCGTTCTGATCTCAGCCTCGGATAGGTTTTGCCGCAGCAAGTTGATCATCTTTGCATCATCCTGGCTCTTCTGCGGCATCTCAGCCATTTGTTTCTTCAAATACTCAACCTCATTGAGAGATTGAGCGGAGGCCAGCTCTAGGTCAGCCACTTTATTCTTCAACTCGTCCATTTTGGAGTTGGAGGTGGCCAACCTTGTTTCAGCATCCTCGGCCCTTTGCTGGAGTTGAATGTTTCCAGCCCGCAGATCAATAATTTCTTGGGTCAGCTCAGCAATTTTCTTCTCAGCTTCTTCAAGCTCCTTTTTCTTGGTCTCGACCTCTCCAAGAAACTCTTTGCTGCGAGTTAGAATCTCCAACTCCTGAGCTCGGACCTACAAAGGAAGCAGGGTTAAGAAAAATTGAGTGATAAAAATGAAAAAGGCACTCAAAGAAAATCTAACTTACCAAAGCAATGTTGGATTGGAAGGCGTTTGTCAGCTCGCCCCAAGCAGTTGCCCTGAACTTTTGATGGTCCAAGGGCAGGACGGCCACCTGATTTAGTCTTTCAGCTATGGCAGGCTCAAAGGCTGAATCCCTTCTGAAAACCCAATCAGAATTGGGCCATGAGCTTCAACCGGCTGAGGCAGGTTTTCCTCAACCGGCTCAGCAGAGATCATCTTCGGGGGCTGAGACGGCCCCGGATCACGACTGCTAGAACCTTCGCCCCGTTGCCTTTTTCGGGGGCGAAGGCTGGAGCCTTCACCAGCGTCTGCTGGGACATCTGAATCAGCAGAAGGCTGAGGCAAGGCCTCGGCCTCAGGTTCATCGTCCATTATAACAATGGGAAGAGCTGCAAAGAAATAAAGCAAGTCAGAACCCAAACAAGTATTAACACTTAGGAAATTTTTGCGTATTGAGCAAGAGCTTACCTGATTCAGGCTCCGTCGGCTCGGGTTCAGCAGGAGAAACACTTGAAACTGGGGGCACCGCTGAGGTGGAAGCTCCCCTAGAGCCAAGAGTGGCTAGTCTCCTTTCTCTCCGAAGCCTTTTCCTAGCTTGGGTCTCAACCATCATCTCAGCTCGGGTAGAAGGACCAGCCATTGCACCTGCATTCAGAGTTAAACAGTTAAACACTGAAAAAGAGAAAGGAAATGGCGGAGAAGGGAAAGAACAGTATCCACCTCGGATGATGGTTAACTGGTCTAGAGAAAGAGGCCGATAGTCGTCACCAAGAGCCGAATGGGCTACATCGGCAGCTATCCAGATCTCAGAGTCGACCTTCTGCCAGTCGATGATAATTGGGACTGTCCGAATTCTGTCTGCTTCATCGCAGTAGTCTTGGCCCGGCCATGTGTTATGAACTCTGCCGTGCTTCCAGACATTCCCGCTTGGCAGTTCAGATTTTTTGACGTAAAAGAATTTCTCCTTCCATCTCTTATTAGAAGAAGGAATATTGATGGCAAAAGGGAAATCAATGCTAGACGTTCGCTTGCTGAAGTAATACCAGCTCTGCGAAGTCCGACATGCAAAAAGGGCTCGAAAAATAGTGGTATTGAAAGGAAATTCAATAAGTCTAAGAAGAAGAATGTAACAAAGAATGAGTTTGAGGCCGTTTGGCTGAATTTGAGGAAGCCTGAGCCCATAAGCCCGCATAATACGGAAAACGGGCTCAGGAACAGGGAGGTTGAAGCCAGACTTGAAATAGTCTTCATAGACTGCTTCATAATCCCTAGGGGGATCATAAGCAGTCTGACCCGGCAAGGGAATAAGAGGACTGAAACGGTTTCTGTCAATTTTGTAATATTTACAGATTCTGTCTAAGTCGGCCTCAGACAAAGAAGAAGAAGTTTCTTGAACAGTAGGAGAAGGCCGACCTCTCTCAATGACTCCAGAAAACTGAGAAGGACCCCTCTGCGGGGCCGGAGGATTTACAGACGCCGGAGCAGGGGCAACCCTCACTGGCTCCGGCGAAGAACTGATTACAGTTAGGGCTCTGCTGGACTGAGCAGAGTCCCCGGTAGACTGGAGTAAGTTGCCGATGGGAAGATCATCGGCAAAGGTAGATCTGCCAGACGGCGACGGAGAAACAATAACCTCTTCGCCTCCGGCGGCGTAAGAACCACCTTCAGAAGGATTTTGCGAATCAAGGGAAGCAGAAGACATAATGAAGGAGGAAAGAAGGAGACTTACAGAGAGTTTGAAGGAAGAAGAAGACCGGATGAAGACGGAGCACAGGCTGGAAGAGGCTGGAGGTCGCCGGAATTAGAGGAACTCGCCGGAGAAGACAGAAAAATGCAGGAGTAAAGCAAGCAGGAGTAAATAAATAGTTAAAATGATTCAGACGGGGCCAATTTATAGGACTCCATCTCGGCAGCTCAAGAGTCACCAGAAATAAATGGCCCTCGATTCGTGAAATGGCAGAATCCAAAAGGCTGCGCAACTGACGCTTCGTGCTCTGCGTAAGCAGTAAATGCGCAGATCGGGCCAATCAGAATTGGACGCGTGCCAGAACAGATGGCATACCGAAGAATCTAGTCAGCATCATTTGATCAGTTCAGCCAGAAGCCATCATTAACGCTTCGTACTTTGAGCCCCTAATAAGTACGTTGAGCGGCTTAATCAGAGGCTGACACGTCAACAAAGGAAGGACGACACGGGAAAAGTTTGGACAGATAAGTCTGTCCTCTTAGGTCAGCTCGGCCAGACTAATCTGGGGGGCAAGTGATGAGCCAAAAAATACCCCCCGTTAGTCAATAACGGTCAACTCTGAAGTAGGGGCGTAAAAATGACTAAGTACTGCAGGTCGGCCTGGAGGTTGACCAGGTCATATGCACACAAACAGTCCATCTAGGCCACAGGGCCCCTTCGCCATCTCGGCCACACGGTCTCAGCGCCCTCTGGGGCTAAAGCTCTCATCTCGGTCTAAAGGCCTCATTTAAGCCTAAGGATCACATCTCGGCGTCAAGGCCTCATCCCGCCCTACAGCTCCATCTCGGCCAAAGAGATGTACTCGGCCTCGGATCCGATCTACCTACTGATCTCGGATCACACTGGTAACGTCAGCTGCGAACATTACAAGAGGCCTACCAATGCTCTTGGAAGTCGGCCACTCTCATCTCGGCAAGCTGACCCCACACCCTAAGTCATCTCGGGTACTTCTGAGTACTTATAGAGGGTCTAACCTCGGTTACAGCTTTAACATTGTTAATCAAACGGCCATCTCGGTCAAACCGTCATCTCGGGCAATATGGTCCTCGGTCACTATACGCCCAAGCGGAGTTCTGCTCTCCAGTAAGTCTGACACCTCAACCTGATACGGGGTGTCACGTGGCTTCCATGCAGATGAAGACTGCCAGATGTCACAACCTCATGATTCCAGTTGTTAACCATGCAAGGCAGAGCTGCTAGTAATCCCCAGTTGCCACGCGGCTATCAAGTAAGCACGCAAGGCGTCGTCAACTCATCCACTCTGGGGACACTCAGCCTCAACTCCAACAACTATAAAGGGGAACTTCACCCATCATTGGAGGGAGGATCGGATCCCAAAAACAGCTCAAGAAAAGCCCAGAGAAGTCTCTGATTAGACCTCAGCAAAATAAATCTCAGCTCGGCCTACACATTGGCCGACCTAACACAGGTTTAATATAGCCTTTATACCAGTTACAGCTATACGCTTAAACGCCCATAACTGACTTGAGCGTCGGAGGGTTTTCCCGGGGCAGCGCCCTGGGACCCCTAACGTTCCTCTCTTTTCTCAGGTTTTCTTGAAGGGCTCAGACGGAGAAGAGACGGCGTAACTCCAATATTTTAACTTTTACCTTGGTGATAAATCTGACATCATCACTTCCTCTTCTTAGTTTCTAGTTCCTCAGTTACATTAACTTAATCTTCTTCATTTCAAGTTTCTCAATTGTGTTATCTATGTTACCACTGATGGATAAGGTCGGATTTCAACATGGTATAAGAGCCAGGTGGAAGAAGAGAAGAAGTTTTTCTTCCTTTCGGTTAAACAACAGGAGTCGATCTAGTCTTCCTTTCTCTTGCATGTCATCTTCTCCGTGTTGATATCAACGATTTAGTCTTCCTTTCTCTTGCATGTCATCTTCTCTGTGTTTTTATCAATTGCTGCTACAAATTTATTGTGAAAATTACGATTACAGAACCGAAGGGAAAAGAAGAAGACAATTGATGACTTTTGATAATTATCTTTTCTTCCTGGCAATTTTACTAAAACTCTTTATTTTCATAAATTATCACTCATTATTCCTGATAAAGTGTAGTTGTTGCTCTCAAAAGGAGGAACGAAGTAGCTGCTGGTTCAGTTTGTTTTGATATACTTCTTGAACTTTCAGGTGTTGAAAAATCTTTTTCACAACCTTATATATAGTTGTGTGATTCAGCTTTTTCTGTATCTGTTCATGATTTAAACCGATGATGGTAGCTAAGTACTGACCCGCTAAGTGTTTGATGAAATGCCTGTGTGAGAACAATCAACCCACTAATCTTAAAGTGCATGCACTGTGAACCTATATGTGTGAAGTGATAATAAAACAAAAATGCCTTCACCTTCATTTTTCATCCTTAAGTGTTAATAGGACTCCCCAAATCTGGTTATTTGTGTTTCTCAAAATAGTATAAGGGGTAAGTCTTGTTGAATTACTGTCACATGTTCCTGCTTCCTAATAGTGAAGTTCAAGTTGTTGTTCCTCAGTTCGAGAAACAGTCACACACTTTGAACAGTTTAGTGACAACATAACAAGGTACCCGGAGTATGGGCACACCAAGTGTTTGATACAAGAAAGTTTGTACCTTGGGATGATGGTCAGCTGCTGTGGAAGCTGTGGAATAACCTTTATTTTGTTTCATCCCAATGCTCAGGTTGCAAATTTCTTACTCAAATTCTGTTATATTGGTAGGTTCATATTGTAGCCGGATTCATGTTAGTTACCTTCAATAAGTAGTTAGTGTCTTTTCTGTGGGAACATTGTCCTTGAATGGTAGGGCTTAGCCTTACCTCTGTGTTTCTGTGGTTCCCCTGTTCCTTAGAGGGTAAACTCTGAAATTTGCACCCTCTATGATAATATTGGTTACCCATGTATGCTCTTTTAGGAAAGCCTGGTTCCTTGTGGCTTAACGCAGTCCAGGATTTTTTTTATATACTATTCTTGGAACATGTGAAGCATATAAATTCTACTGGTTGTCAACATCTTTCCCATTAGTTGATTCTCCTATCTTTACTATGAAAAGCCTTGTATCATGATGATATGGGTTCAATTCTCACCATGACCTCAAGTCTGAAGCTATTTTATGATAAAATAGTGTTTCTCATTGTATGTTTAACATCAATATTGTGGAATCAGTCAGTCTGGGTATATGACACTATGTAATGTGATGTTGCATTGGTCGTCTACCATCGTGTATTGGACCAGTTGGAAAAATTATAAGGGAAAAAAAACACAAATGTTTTCCACTGGCAAATTCTTCGGTAAAGTTGATAGTTATACGAATGCTTTTGAAGCATGCTTTATTGAAATGATCTTGAAGAAATACTGCTTTTGTTTGCCGCCTTCTTGAAATGTTAGCATCTCACATGTTGATATAAGACAGTTATTATTGGCCTTAGTTGCCATTGTTGTTGTGGCCATTGTTGCCATTATTATTTGAATGGACAAGAGTCCCTCTGAGCTATGAACACAAATAATCTAGAATTATTCCTCTGAGCTATAGACATGGACTCCGCTGAGCCATTCCATTATTGTTTGATCATTATTATTTTAATGGAGTCCCTCTGAGCTATGAACACGAATAATCTAGAATTATTCCTCTGAGTCATAGACATGGACTCCGCTGAACCATTCTATTATTGTTTGAATGGATAAGGGTTCCTCTGAGCTATGAACACGGATAATCTTGAATTATTCCTCTGACTTATAGACATGAACTCCTCTGAGTTATTCTGTTTAAGTTTGAATGAACAAGAGTCTCCTTATGCTATGGACAAGATTAATTGAGTCATTCTGTTTAAGTTTGAATGAACAAGGGTCTCCTTATGATATGGACAACATTAATTGATCCTCTGAGCCATGCACAAGAACTCCTCTGAGTCATTCCATGTATTGTTAAGGCATGAGTTGCTATTGTTATTTTGTTGGATCTTGCCACTACTATTGTTTGATGCCACACATGTCTTAGTATCACTTGTAAGATGTTTCAAGTTGGTTTATTGGCTAGATGTTGATCCCTAGCATATGGTCAAAAGTGCCTTAATCGATGTTGTTAACTGTTATTTAAACAAAATTTGTATGTCATGAACATATGAAGTAACTATGATCTATCTCCTAATTGCTTGATTCTTGTTACTAGCTTTTCTTCTTTATTTACACTTCTTTGATGAATATTCTTCTTGTCTCATGCTATATGGTTTAGTGTTAACAATGCTGCTGGTTTTTCCCTAAATTGTAGCTGGTTATCTATTTAATGTTCATCTGTGAACTCATGCTATTTGTGCATTCATTTTGTTTCTGCATTTTAGTCCTAAGTTAAGGCTGGGAAGTCTAGCTTCTTTGTTTCATCCATTTTCTGGTCATAAGTTAAGGATGGGAAGTCTAGCTTCTATGTTTCCTCCATGATGCCTCCTTGGACTATTGGACTAAAGTTGAAAGCTGTAGGTTTGTTGTCTGTCTGTAGCTTGCTGCATCAGGAATCTAATGGAAATCAATTGTTCCTAGCTACTAATTTGTAAATGCATTGTTGGTCATGTTGCATTCTTCAAGGTCTATTTTCTCAAATTGGATCATGCCTTACGTGAAATTGCTGCTGTTCCATTCCTACAAATAGTTAAATTCTGAACTCCATTGATCATGTTTCCTTGCAATAACTGCGATGCTGTTCCCTGTTGCTACTGTTGCCTTTGTATGCTATTCTGCCCCTTCATACATATCCTGTTTATGTCTTTAAATTAAGTAATGTTCTGCTCAGTAAAATAAATATAGAGAGATGCTTTACTCTGGCTTATGCTCTCTACAGTCTGTATTTTGTTTGTCCAAAGATTCTATTCATCCTCTATTAGGAGGATTTTGGGCTGCAGGTGTACCTACTTTTATGCAGGGTGGTTCAAACCACAGGAGGAATCCAAAGCTGTTTACTAACAATTGAAGTACAGGGTATATGGAATGTTATAATTACTTGCAGGTGGCTCAAGGATGACAGTTTTTTTTTTCTCTAATAACAATGTTGTGCAGGAAAACGAGTTACTCCTTTTTAACAGGTGTTGCCAAGGAAAAGGAAAACTCCATACTAATGTTTTTGCAGGTTGCAACTGTTATACTCCAACCAGTTATACTAACCCTTGCAGGTTCAGAAACAGGAAACATTGAAGAAACCATTTCTAACTTTTCCAGGATGATCAAGACTATGGGGTTCTAACTCAAGGCAGTATCCCTTTATGTTTCACTTTATGCAAGGTTCAAGAACTCACTTGGAGCACCAACAGATACATCATTTACAAAATATTATCCAATCAACTTATTGCGTTTCCCCATTGCTGCAGGTTTGCTACCAACCGACCATGGATGAAACTCATCAAATGAGGAGGAACAATGTGGTCTTCCAATGAAAACTATTCAAGAAGGGTGTTTATGCAAATACTCTGTGATTCAAAACATGAAGAAGAACATGACTCCTACACGAGAAAACTGCAGGAGTCTTGCAACAAACAGAAAGAAAAACATCACCTATAGCTCCAGCATACGACAACAACATCTTATTACTATAGAGAACTTGTGAACTTGATCATATATGCTTTGAAAGATTAAAGATTAAAAACATTTGGTGATAGAAGAAATATTGAAGGCTCCTCCTAGTTACATGTTCCAAACTTAGTTGCATCTACCTATGCACTAAACTTATTTTTGGGTTTAGGTACTAAATCTCACACGTTGTTCCTGGTGAATAGGTTTAACTCATATATCACCTAAGGCTTCCTTAACA
This sequence comes from Eustoma russellianum, assembly GCA_036186865.1. Classification (NCBI taxonomy): domain Eukaryota; kingdom Viridiplantae; phylum Streptophyta; class Magnoliopsida; order Gentianales; family Gentianaceae; genus Eustoma; species Eustoma russellianum. The sequence goes on along the minus strand of AP025073.1, from coordinate 22,409,822 downwards.
TTCTTAGGTTCTAAGTGTGAGATTAAGCTATGTCCCTCAAATTGACTACGTGTTCTAACCCCAACACTTGGATCCCCAATGATTAATTCTTTTGGGTTTTTATGTTTATCTTTTATAAGCCACCAATTCCTAGGTTGACTAGGTTCACTCTCATCTTGTTTAAATGTTTCATTAGTGTGAACATTGTCATATACAATTGAATCATCTTGTAAGTTAGTTGTATTAGTATTATCTTCCAATTGCAAAATCTCTTCATTCATTTCATTTAAGGGTTCATGCATGTCTTGTTCAGGGAGAGTTGGTTCTAGATGATCAAGTACAGGCTGAAGTAATACATCATCATCAAATATATTTTCAACATTATTTTCTTGTTTATGTTGAGTTTTATCACTAACTTCAAAGCATGCATTTTCATTGAATTTCACATGTATAGATTCAATTATTTTTCTAGATGCAAGATTGTAACACCTATATGCTCTTGAATTAGTTGAATAACCAATAAATATACATTCAATAGACTTTTGTTCGAACTTGTCTAGGTTATCCTTTGTTCAACACAAAACACTTACAACCAAAAACTCTAAGATAATCTACATTAGGTTGTCTATTATTTAACAATTCATAAGGTGTTTTATTTAATTTCTTTCTAATAGAAAGCCTATTTATAATATAACATGCACAACCAACATCTTCAGCTCATAAATATTTAGGTACTTTGTTTTCACACAACATTGTCCTTGCTATTTCTTGTATAGTTCTATTTTTACGTTCAACAACTCCATTGAATTGTGCTGTTCTAGATGGTGAGAATTCATGTTTAATTCCATGTAATTCACAAAACATGACTACATCTTTGTTTTTAAATTCTCCACCTCTATCACTTATAATTCTCTTAACATTTTCTTCTAAAGATTTTTGAGTTGCTTGATAAGAGTTTCGATTGTCAATGGAGCATCGTCTTTGTGTGTTAAGAACAATGTCCATGTGTATCGTGAGCAATCATCTACTATGACACATATATAGTAGTGTCCACCTAGACTTCTTGTCTTACTTGGATCAAATAAGTCTTAGTGAAACAATTCTACTACATGACTGGTACTCACCTCATATTTTGGTTTTAATGTTTCTTTAATATGCTTTCCTTTAATACATGTTTCACACATTTGAAAATTATCTAAGTTTAACTTAATCATGCCTCTAATTAAATTCTTCTTAGATAACTTTTCAATAGATGAAATTCCTATATGGCCTAGTCGTCTATGCCATACATTTACATCTAAGTCATGTGATATTAAACCCTTAACATTAGCATCTATCATGTTATTTAGTGAAAGTGTATAAATGTTACCATCCCTATTTCCTTTTAATATAATTTCTCCTTTTTCATTTGTTATATCACAAGAATCAGGATGAAAAGAAACATAATAACGGGAATCTATAAGTTACGAAATGCTTAATAAGTTGTAAGAAAGATTGCTTACTAACAAATTTGTCTTTGTTGTTGTCACTGAATGTCACCTTTCTTCCATTCCCGATACGTTTAGGTTCGGTGAATAGTTTGGGATTGCCCGTCATTAGGGCTGTAAACGAGCCGAACGAGCCGAGCATTGCGTTGTTCAAGCTCGGTTCATTTAACTTAGCGAACGGGCCGAGCTTGTTCGTTTATTGAAACGAACATATTTAATTGTTCAAGCTTGGTTCGTTTAACTCACGAACAACATTAACGAGCCGAACACCTTAAACGAACGGTGCCACTTATCAAGTTCGAACATAAAAAAGATGGTCAAGCTCTGTTCATTAACCTTTTACCCGAGCCGAGCTCAAACTCGAGCCCGAGCCAAACGAGCCAAACAACCGAACGGCTTGGTTCATTTACAGCCCTACCCGTCATATGCCTTGAACATCCGCTATCTAAAAACCCCTTAGTTTAGATTATTTGACTTTGCCTCCTTCTTGCATTCCTTGCGATTTTTCTACATTGGAGACAAAATTTTAGCTACCCTTTATTTGAGTCCTTGAATGTTAGGGGCACCACCCTTGTTTAATTACCCTTTGGGTATCCAAACTTAGATGTACCTTCTGGGCACATATTTGACGTTAGTTGAATAAAGCGGATTAACATGAACTTGACCATTCCATTTAAAAGAAAGTGTATGCATATAATTGTTATACATGTTGTACCTTGGTTTATATGTAATATGTTGTTGCCGATTTTGATAATTAAAGTAAGACATATGATTTTGTTTCTTATATGGTGCTATGTATATGTGTTCATATGCATTTCTATAAGTAGAATAAGAATGTTTCCTATACTTAGGTCTATATGCATTATAATGAGTTGGTTGCATTTTATTTCTAGTCACATTTGTATACATATAGGCGCAATTTCTAAGTTGTCTAGATGCAAAGTTTTGCCAAGTTGGACGTTTATTTGTGTGTGCTTTTATGGGTGCATGTTGCATTTTTACCTTGGAATATGCAGAAGAAGGAGTAGAAGAAGATGTAGCAGGAAAAGTTGATTTTGTTATATTATACAACAACTTAGACCTAGATGATATAAAGTTAGTCTTTTTGCCTAACTTGTCATTTTCTTCTATATACCGTAAGCCCTTCTTATCATTTCTATATTTTTGTGACGATATAAGTGTGTCAAGAATGTTCGTGTCAGATTTAAATTGTTCTAACATTTTTTTTAAGTTTAGTTTAGGGGATTTAAGTTGAACTATCTCATTTTCATAGCTTTCTAACTTAGATTTCAACATACTATTTTCAGTTTTTAATGCATGTTCATTTTTTCTATATGATTCAATTTTAATCTCTAAAGAATCAAGAGTATTAGTAAACTCTTGTTTAAAAGATTCTAATTGATCGGAAAATTTCAAGTTTGACGTTTTCAACTTGTTATTCTCTTCAATTAGTTTTTTCTTTTCTTTAGAGAGCCTTTTACAGTGAGCATGCATCCTTAGAAATTTTTCATACATTTCATCAAATGACATTTCATTATCAGAATCTTCATCAGATGAAGAACTTACTTCATTTGATACGAAGCAAACTTGAGCTTCCTCAATGTCGGACTCTTAGTCGGACGAGTCGCTCCACGTGCTTGCCTTTATTGCCCATTTGCCTCTTCTTGACTTGGACTCTTTTGTCTTAGTATTTTGTGTCTCTTTGTCCTTAGCTTGTTTATTATTGTTGTTATTACTATTATTTTTCTTTGTTGGGCAATCATATGAGATATGTCCTTTTTGACCGCATTCATAGCACTTTAACTCTTTATTATACCACTTATTATTAAAGTTTTTCTTAGGTCGTGAAGAAGTAAAAGAATATTGTTTTCCATATCTATTTGGTCGTTTGAAAAACTTTTTAAGTTTTCTATCTATTAATATTAGACCATCGTCTAATTCATTATCACTATTACTATCGTCATTATTTGTATGTGACTCGGTTGATTTAAAAGCAATAGACTTATCGGATGATTTAGATGATTCGGGCTTTCGTTGGTTCAGTTATACCTCATAAACTCTAAGTGAACCGATCAATTCATCCATTTTAGTGATTGATTTCGTTTCTTCAATTGCCGTGACTTTAGGATCCCATTTAGCAGGAAGGATTCATAGCACCTTTTGAACCTTATCGTTATTGGTAAATGATTTTCCTAAAGCTTCAAGGCATTGAAAATGTTAGTAATCCTCAAATCCATAGATGTTATGGATTCGTTCGGCAACATTTTGAAAGATTCAAGCTCAGACATAAGCATGTTTATTTTTTACTCTTCTACACCGCTAGTACCTTCGTGCTTTAATTCTAATGATTTCCACATGTCGTGTTCACTAGTGCAATTCGACACATATCCTGCTTCAGTTTTCGTTAATCCATTGAACAGTAATTGCATAGCCTTAGCATTCATGTGCATTTTCTTTTTATCTTCGGAAGACTATTCACTTTTATATTTTTCTACTTCTTGTGTGACTCTACTAACTTGTACAATTTTCATGGTAATGTAAGGCCCATCTTCAACTATAGACCATAAATCGATGTCTATAGCCATTAAGAATAGCCTCATCCTAAGTTTCCAATGAACGAAATTATTTCCATCGAAAAGAGGAGAACGTTGTGTAGACATACCTTCCAACTCACCTTCGCGAGAAACTATGGCCACTGTATGTACCTTTAATTTGAGATTAGTAGGCTACTTTGAATTGTTGTTTCTTGCCTTTATCTTGTTCGTATGAAGTTGAATCTTTTTTTTGATTGGTGTAGACCTTGTTCTGATACCAATTGTTGGATCGTGCACCTACAATAAACACCACTAGAGGAGGGGGGATGAATAGTGGTTAGCGGAAATTACAGTACTATCCTTAACTAAAATCCCATTTGAAAACAGAATCTGAGACCACCTCTGATTCTGAACCCCTTTTTAAAAAATTCAAAATTCCTTGTACACAACTCCAAAAATTATGAACATTTCCAGAAATTAACTTTAATGTCTTGACAAGAATCTGTCCAAAATCAGATAAAAATAAGATCGTTTGGCCCTTCAAACAAATAAAAAGATTCAGACGGTCAATCTGGACAGAATTGGACAGAATGTTGTTGAAATTGGAAAACATGTTTCTCTTTGAATACTTAACCAAAAGGTTGATCTTTATGTCAAAACACTCCTTAGGATGTCTAGTTTGTGTTTCCAAAAGGCTCTGACCTTAAACAATTCTTGGTTAAAACAGAATTCAAGTTTTCTCAAAACTGGTCAGATTGCAGCCAGATTGGAGTAGTTATCTTGCAACGACTGAAAGACTAATTTTCTCTTGCTCAAATTAGGATATTATTGTTGCAAATGAAAGCTAAAAATCTGAAGTATAACTCCAACAAAAATTATAAATTTTGAAAGTGTTTAGCTATTTTTTCAAAACGTGAGAAGTTGTATAAAATCTGCAGTGAAAAACGGGCAAAAAACAGAAAACTTTAAAGAAGACACGAACACCAAGGATTTATCCTGGTTCGGTCAATGTGACCTGCTCCAGTCCCAAGGAACACCTTTCCTTGGATTTCACTATAGTACGAACTAAATTACAACGAGAATCAAGCTTGATCCTTGGGTTAAACACCAACCCTATTCAAGACTTGGATGTACACCTCTATGCAACTCTTGGTTGTAACGCCTCTATCACCTATTGATGTAGCCTTATAGATTTGACTAATCAATCTTACAAATGAGACACGAGAGACTTGTAGCTCTACAACAAATATCTCAAGAACACATTGGCTACAAAGAATGAAACAAGAATGAGGAGAAAAAGATAGCAAGACAATTCAACTTTTGCTTTTCAAGTGTGCGTTCTTCTTCTTCACCTTTGCCTCCTATTTATAGTGTGAAATGGCTCTTGAAGATAAGAACTCTTATGTGTCACCATCTTCATCATCAATGTTTAAGTGTCTTCAAATCATTGGTTGGTCACATAAACACCTTGTACACTTGGCAAAATGAAACAACATAATTGGTCCATCTTGGAAATTACCTTGGCCGATTTTTACACTTCATTTTGTCAAAATGTTGAAGATAATGTAGTAGGATAAAATGGCATAACAAATCCACTATCCCCTCAACTTTTTCCATGAGAATAGGTATGTGAGAGCTGAAAAATTCAAACAAAAATCAGCTCCAAAATAGCCTTGTAGCCGTTGGCTACACTTTGAATTTTTCTAGTTGGCAATTTTTGCCAACTAGCTACTTTTTGGTTGGTCCACTTGTCACCAGTCATAAAATGAGCACACTATCATTGTCACCTGTATCTAAATGTTTTTGAGGCTGTATACATGTATATAAACTCAGATTTTGGAGAAGAAATCAACAAATAATAGTTGACAAGATTATGTCAATATATAACACCGAAATTCCCACTTTTTCTCCTTGTATGTTGTGATCAATTTCACACATTTAACACCTTTAAATTCTCTGAAAATTATGATTAATATTTCCAATAACATAAGAAGAAGGTCTTCAATGTTGAGAAAAAGAGTTTGAGTGATTTACAAATACGTGATTTAAATACTACATGTTTAAGAAATGCATGACAGAATTTATTACTTGACACGTTTTTGTGACAAACTTGCCTTATATACTTTATATATAATGTTGCCGTACTAGCAAGCCATGAAGCTTTAAAGCTTACATCAAATGACAAACATTTGTTGTGTTTGAACTATTTTCAGGTGCCACCATTAATGAACTAAACTAGTTCATTAAGTGAAGTACTTAGTTAAATAAACTAAGTAGTTCATTAAATGGAGATATATTTGGAGAAGGCATGATGGCAACAAATTGAAACATGGAAAGTCTCCTCTCCATCTCATTCACACATTATATATATACATACATATATAAATATATATATATATATATATATATATATTATATTTAGATTTTTTAAAAAGACACAAGACACATATATTCCGACGTACTACCGACACGTTACATATATTACGAACGTACGTCAACATCACACCACTATACTTACCTCATGTTTGTGTGTATATTAAGGTCTTATATCATATGATATAAGTCATGATGATGACAAAATTATTACGACTCGTTACAAGGTTATAAACCAAAAATTGTCGTATCGGGTGACTACCAAAACTTTGCCAACGTGTCACGTACTTGCCATATATAGATGGCCAGCCCCTACACTTCAAAAATAGCCAGAAATTTTGTGGCTAACATGTTATATTCACTCATTAAATTATTCCATGTTGGCACACACAAATCACCCCCAATTAAGGCCAAATTATGGAGATTTCAAATTCAACCTATTTTGTCACATGTGGGTGCCATTTTGTCTCAACCATTATGAGCTGAGTATTTAATTTATTTTATGTATATTATGTGTGACATACTATATATAACATGTACAAAAAGTTTGAATTTAATCGGAGAAAAATCGCGTAATCGGCGAAAGTCAAAAATTCGGTTTTCTACGAACACAACACATGGAATGTTTTTGGCATGACATGTAACATGTATCTAGACACTTTTTACATATCCGATACATATTAAAGTGTACTAGAATATTCAAATTAGGGCTGATTGGAATATACCATATGTGTATAATTATTGTGCACTATTTTACAAAGTTTACAAAAATGGACTTCAGCACATTGTGTAGCCATCATACATGCCTACTGCAGCTTGGAGGAGTCTATGTGGAGCTTAGTTGGCATCTTGATTGGTGAAGACTGTACTACACAAGCTTAGTGACATAATGGAGGGAGCTACACAAGGTAACAATTCAAACTTTGTAGCAAATGTAACACATGCTGAAAATTCAGCATGTGAGACAAAGATGTGCTCGATTTTATGTCTTAATGTTGACTAATTTGCTTCCCAAATTTGTGGGGATTGATTGTAGATTATTTGGCAATACTTTGAACTTGATTTGGCACATGTTTTAGATGTTAATCTCAGATTTTTAAAGCTACTAAATGGTGACAAGGTTGGACCAATCATGAAGTGCCAAGTAAGCAAAGTCAAGACATTCATCCAATTAAGTTGTGCCAAGTAAGCAAGTTGGTGTCATATCTACACAAGACAATCTTCCAAGGACATGAAAGAGAATTCTCAAGATGGAAGAAAAGACCTAGGGGGCGGCCATGTTGTGATAAAAAGAAGAGAAGAGTGCCAAATAAAAGCAAGAAAATTCTCATAATCTCTGAAGTGCAAAAGTGTCTTCTACTTTCTTCTTTTTACATTTCTTTCTTCTTGTTCTTCTATCAAGCCTATTGTTCTTATATTCAATATATTGAATAGGCTTTGATTAGACCATTATACACGTTCAAATTTTTGCAAAAGGATTGATCAAGGTGTGATCAAACCTTCATCCATTCGGTGGTGGTGTTCGTGATCGGTATGATTGATCGTATTGTATGTAAAGGGTTGGAGTTGGTGTGTAACTCTAGCAATCCTTGGGGTAAGGTGTTTTTTGTGATTATTGATAACCGAGGAAGGTGTCCTCGAAGACTGGAGTTGGTTGTGTTAATCGAACCAGTATAAAATTCTCGGTATTATTATTTTTAGCATTTTACTTTCAGTTTCTAGCACTTTGCATCGTTTCATTGCAATAGTAAAAAATCAAAAGAATTTCAAAAATTGTAAAATTTTTCAGAAACATAGCCATACCTCTTAGCTTTCATTTGGCGTAAGTTTCACCCCATTTGGATTAGTATAAGTCCATCAAACGTTAATAGTTTTGAGACTAGTGCAATCTGATTTTCAGATGTGCAAAGGTTCAGAACATCAACGTGATTGACATACTTTCTAAAGAAATTTTCAAAAACTGTTTCAACCCATTAATATAAATATCTTAAAGGATATGTCATTAAATTTTCAGACCATTTGGAGTTACAAATTAATCGGAATAAAATTTTCAAATCGGAGTACTTTTTCTGGCATATTCGCGTAATCTGACCATAAACGTGTTTTCAAAGGGTTAGAGGTTGAATTTTAATCTGAAATTTTTAGGAGATACTCAAACATATGAGAGTAGAATCTCTCTAAATTTTAGAATTTTTGAAGGTCTGTAACTAGGTCTTTCAAACATTTCAAATCAGAATATGAAAACAGAAACTATTTTCAGAAGTTAGGTTTTTGGGTCAAAATATTTTAAAACCAAATTTTCCGCACCTAATATTCAACTCCCCTTTCTAGTGTTGCTATACAGGTCCTGCATTCAAGAACAAAATAGAATGTGAATCACAACTCGTCACATATCCTGCTACTGTCGATAATATCATCATTTGAGAGAAATAATAGAAAACCACCAAATAATCTTCAATATAATTATAAATCAACTTCAGAATGAAGATAATAATATACTCAAGAGATTCCTTGAGTAAAAATACCAAAACTACCTTCAGGGGTAAAATGACCAAAATGCCCTTGGTGAGAGAAAACTCTAGAAATGACCCGGATGGTCAGAAATAGATATAATGACACCTTTGTGATGATATATATAATATGAATGTTTCCTTGAAACATTTTCACCATGTCATGTTCTTACAAAACTCAAAATACCAATTTTATCCTTTTTGGTGAGTTGTAGAAACTTACAAGGCACATTAGTCACAAGACATTTATAATCATCAAAAACACATAATCTCAACATAATAAACATATATAAATCATGTACAAATGAATAAAAAATCATTTTATTATATTTTAGAAAAATATTGCTAATAATCCCTAGACATCGATCGATCGAAGTGCCTCAGCTTCAGAGATCCATGTCTCATAGTGAGTTTCAGAGTTTGTCTCTGACCTACATCGATCGATCAAAGTGAGGGCTCGATGTACATCGATCATCGATGTGTCTCAGGTTTAGAGATCGATGTCTCACAGTAAGGTCTTGAATTTTCTCTGCCTTACATGGATCGATCGATGTGAGGGATCAAAGTACATCGATCGATCGAAGTGCAACAACCTGAGAGATCGATGTCATTTTTCTTAACTTTTTCAACTCTTAATCATTTATAACAATATGTGTGACATTTTTAAGTATCCACCACTTAAAATCATGACTTTAAAAATTATCCATACATATTTCTCAACAGCTGTGGCTCCGATGTTTAGGTCACCCTTCTTTCATTTATTTAAAATTCTTGTTTCCTAGTCTTTTTTCCTATAAACCAGAACTCATACCATGTGAAACCTGTATCCGCGCCAAAAATCACTGGACCACATTTCGTCCTAGTAATACTAGAGTTACAAAAATATCCTCTTTGATACACTCTGATGTTTAAGGTACTGCAAATGTGTCTAATCATCATCAATTCCAGTACTTTGTCTTGTTTATTCATGACTTTTCTAGAATGACGTGGGTATATTTTCTAAAACAGAAGACAAAGGTGCCTGAAAAGTTTACTCATTTTTTCCAGATGGTAAAAACCAAATATGATACTACAATACACACTCTCCGGTCTGATAATGGAACTGAGTGCCTTCCACTAAAAACGTTCTTCCAAATACACGAACTTATTCATCAAACCTCGTGCTCTCATGTTTCACAACAAAATGGGGTTGCAGCACGAAAGAATCAGATAGTCCTTGAAATGACCCGTGCCATGTTATTCGAATCCAGGGAACCTAAGTACTCATGGCCAGGCGTGGTCGGAACAACAATATATCTTCTAAACCGTCTGCCTACCAAAGCCCTGGGTCTTTTATGACTCCTCTCCAAATGCTAACTACCCAAGCCACCATTCCCCCTATCTTGACTTTACCACCTCACATTTTTAGGTGTTCTGTGTACGTTCATATACAAAGACTGAACGGTCTAAACTAGATTCATGTGCTAAAAAGTGTCTTTGTCTGGTATGCTAGTCATCGAAAGGGCTACCGCTACTATAATCTCTCCACACGACAACTCTATGTTACTATAGATTGTGTTTTTCTTGAGTGTGAGTATTACTTTGTAACTCCAGTCAAGTCTCAGGGGGAGAATATAAGTGAATCCATGTCCTTCGAGTGACTAACCGTCTCAATGGTCCGGAGGCTTTCCGACGCGGGCAAGCAGATGGCGCAATTGAGCTGACTATTGTCAACGAAGTAGACACTGAAGCATCAATGTCCATTCATGAGGCATCTACTTCGGACAGTGCCCCACAAGAGGTAAGTGTGTCATCTGGTGAGTTTCCTAATATGCAAAATGCTCATGATTCTGTTGAGAGACATGTACGACACTTTCCCCCCAAGGAGCACCATGGGGTTCCACTAGAAATATATTCACCAAAACAAATGTCCCGATTGTTGAGGTATCCTGTCGCATGGAGTAGAGCCTTATTGGCAACATTGTATTCATAATGTATTCCCCACATAGTTTAAAAAGCTAGTCAGAGAGCCGAATGGAGAGAGGCTATGAAAGTTGAAATGCAAGCACTACTCAAAAACGAAATATGGGAGAGATGCATTCTTCCAGAAGGAAAGAAAACTGTCGGTTGTCGGTGAGTGTTCACAATCACATATAAAGCAGATGGCAAGATTAAGCGGTACAAAGCAAGACTTGTGGCGAAAGGATATACCCATACATATGGTATTGACTATTCCGAGACATTCTCTCCAGTTGCTAAGATCGATACAATCCAGGTGTTGTTCTCTATCCAACAAACAAAGATTTGCCACTCTATCAATTTGATGCGAAAAACGCATTCTTGCATGGAGAGTTTAAGGAAGAAGTTTACATAGAAGCACCTCTAGGCTCTAGGGTACTCCACAGAGTTTCAGAAAGGGGAAGTATGTAAGCTAAAAAAGATTCGACAAGCATGGTTTGGGAATTTTACTGCATCCATAAAGAAGAATGAGTATGCCCAGAGTAATGCTGAGCATACACTTTTGTCCAGCGACAAAGAGAAACGGTTACATGTCTGATTATCTACGCAGACAACATTATTATCACTAGAAATGATATTGGTGAGATAACACGGCTCTGAGAGAGCCTATTTGCGGAATTTGAAATGAAAGACTTGGAAACCCGACAGTATTTCCTGGGGATAGAAGTATGTCGTTTTCCATAAGGTATTCTGATCTCACAACAGAACTACATACTCGAATTACTAGAAGAGGTAGGAATGGTGGGCCGTAAGCCTGTTGCAACTCCTATAATGCTAAATTATAGGTTACAAATCACACAAGATGCCCCCATGGTGGATCAAGAGCAGTATCAAAGGCTGGTTGGAAAACTGATATATTTGTCTCTTACTTGACTAGATATCGCATATGCAGTTGAGGTTGTGAGTTAGTTTATGCATCGTCCATAGGAGGAACATATGTTAGTAGTAAAAACAATCGTCAGATACTTAAAAGACACACCGGATCAAGGTATCTTATTTCAGAGACATGGACATCTAGATATCAAAGTATTCCCAGATGCTGATTGGGCAAGGAACCCCAATGACAAACGATCTACTTCCGGATACTTCGTCTTTGTTGCTAGTAATCTGGTAATATGAAAAAGTAGAAAAATAAAAAGTGGTAGCATTATCAAGTGTCAAAGTTGAGTTCCAAGGAATTGCCAAAGGAGTTGTCGAAATACTGTGGCTGCAGAAGTTGATGAAGGAACTTGGCTTTGCTGTCTCACTTCCAATGCGGTTGATATGTGATAATAAGACCGCGATTAGTATCTCGGAGAATCTGGTACAACATGATAAAACTAAACTTATTGAAGTTGATCGGCATTTCATCAAGGAGATGATCGAAGACAAAAACATTGAACTACCGTTTTTCAGGTCAGAGGATTAGCTTGCAGAAATCTTGATAAAGGCAGTGGCCGACAAATTCTTCCAATTGATTCTAAACAAGTTGGGTATCGAATCCTCCACTACACAACTTGAGGGAGAGTGTAGGAAAGATAAATATTGATAATTGATATCAATCTTGTAAAATACGAAAAGATTTATTTTTTGTTAGTCAATCAACTCTCAATTAACTCCCAATCAAATCCCTAATATTTATTTTGTTACCTTAGATAGAAATATAAATGCACTATATATTGTTGGTGTATGCCGTAATACAAATGAATGAAAAGAGAAAAACATTCTTTCATTCATAAAAACCCTTTTTCTTAGAAGTCTATGAAGCATTGAGGTCAAGCCCTCAGTGGAATGAGATTCTGTTCATCATCATCTATGATGAGTATGGTGGATTCTATGATCATGTATCCCCTAACTACGGGGCACCAAGCCCTGATGACATTGTTGGTCCTGGGTCCTGAGTCCTGAGCCATTCAAATTCAAGTTTGACCGAATTAAGGTTCTAGCTATTCTGGTTTCTCCTTGGATCGGACATGGAACAGGTACTTTAATCAATTTACTACTCTTCTTTTAACTGCAATAGAGTGTGGCATTTTGACGTAGTGGTTTTATTTTGTCGTAGGAGTTATGGCTAGACTCTTTGTTTGAAACACAACTATTCTATTTATGTATTATATCTGATTCAAAAATTAAGAAGTTACTCTTGACAAATTACAAATGTGGGCGCATTCATAATCACTAAACCTAGGTTCGGCTGGTGAAATATCCTACAATTACGTATCTGTTCCAACATAAATTTGTGTCGAATGGTACATTGTTGAGTAATTTTATAGTGATCAAAGGGTAACTGTGAAATAATTTTTTGTTGAAGGACAAGCGGCACCGTCCAGAGTTTTATGAATATAGATGACCCTCGTTTGTTGCGGAGGAATACCATGGTTACATGTAAGACCCTAACGCTAGGGGAGACTCTCCCAAAAAAAAGAAATCAATACACGAATAAGAAAATCTGTAAGTCTATATAGCGATAATGATCTAATCTTTATATCACAAAAGGGAATAAATGAACTGGTTATATTTAAAACAATCGTTTGATGCGAAGAAAAAAATGTGCCAGGAGGCAATGTGACGCGCAACCGGTCTAAGGCAGCATCCAGTCTTGGCTCAAGCAGTCAAGAAAAGTGGGGTCAGAAAACAGCATTTGTAGAATAATATAAGGAGAAAGTAGAACACGCAAAGAATAAACTATCTATGTACCCGTGTTGCTTGGCCTAGAGAGGACCCATGCAACTAAGCATAGTAAGCGCCATCCCAATAGGAGACTTTTAAACTGCAGTAGGTCTAGTGAAGGAGCATGCATCTCAGAAAACAAAGCAGATGAGAATGTATGAGTACTTAACTCCAAAGAGAATAGGCAACGAAAAACTGAAAGCGAAAGGCATACCGAGGTTGCCCGCAGCCTCTGCAGGCACGGGCAACAACAACCAATGCATGCCAATGGGAGACACTTGCACTCAAGGTGGAGGCGCGGCATGATATATATCGCAACTGGGATGCCGAAAAGAAGCAAGCGAAATATCTGAGAGTACATGACCTCGAATATCTATGGGAAGCAAGGGGAGCGTGGGGTAGGCAGAGAAAATCTGAGTGAGAAACACCAACTGAGCAAGCAAGTATGTAGGCATGTTTGTCTCGCATGGTGTGTGGATGAGCAGAAGACTGAGTGAATCTAGTAAACCACTCAAGCGGAGCAGGTCAGGGGCCAGTGATGATGCGGTTGAGGTGATAACTCCAAGTAGCTATGTGCAATCCACTTCAATGATGAGATGACCAAGTCAAGAGAGATAATACAAAGCGGAAAGCAATGCAGCGTGAGCCTCCACTCGTAACGGCATATCAAGTCATAGGGAAATGATATCGCATGAGTAAATGATCCAGCTGATTCGCGCATAATGGCACCTCCACTAGCTGTAGATCTCCCAATTGCAGCATTTGTATTTAGCTTGAGTCAACTAATTGGAGGTGGTGACCACTGAATAATCCGAGGCCTTAGAGTGCGTAACGAAAGAGACAGACTAGCCTGAATAAGGTGCGTACATTCTCAGCAATCTTAATGCCAGACATCGACTTCGCCTAAACAAAAAGATCTGTACGAATAGAGCAAATAACAGAGCGTGGAGACTAAAGGGAAGAATCAAATACTATGGAGGCATACATCTTCCATACATTCCACAGCAACACACCTGGGATATCATATGCATCTCCCCCAAAAAGGAAAGAGGAGCAGCATACCAGATCAGCAGCAAATAAGATCTTCAATTTCCACCACTGAAAGGCGAGACATCAAGCAAGGTAGAGAAACAGGACCAAATCATGCGGACCTCAGGGCATATGAAAAAAGATGGATCGTCGAAGCACTAGCCATTTAACAGAATAGGCGTCGAGACGGCAAAACCTACGAGAACTTAATTAAGTTGTCAGGAAGAGGAAGTGCACCATGATAGAGATGCCAATGAAAAATTTGAATAGCCTGCATTTGTGTTTGACGCTAGATAACGCCATGTGACATGAGTGTCGTCCGAGATGTACGAGACAAGTTATAGGCAGCTCCCAAGGCAAAAGCTCCAGAAGGGGTCGGCCATATTGGAGTGGCAGATTGCATAGTGGAGGCTTCGGAACAAAAGGGATGAATTTCACAAATACCCTTCCACCCAGCATAGTCATATAAACACGGACGGAAATCCATACGATTACCATAGCAAGCACGCATATATCTTCTCCATAAAGAGTCACTGTAGTGATGTAAATGCCACACTTTGCATGCAAAGGTGTCTGTATGGCATTCAAACCACGAAGGCTGAGACCTCCTTCCTGTGTGGGCAAACAAAGCTTCTGCCAAGAAATCCAATGATGTTGACCTGGCCCCCAAAAACATTTGGCGAAACGCTGCTCAAGTGATCGAATGACTCTCCAAGGGAGACGAGAACTAGCCATAATATGAAGCGGCATTAAAGATAGAACTAACCGAATAAGAGTAAGTCGACCCGCAGAACCCAAGAAATTTTGTTGCCAACTGTCGAGGCGAGCATCAATATATGCTAAGAGGCCCGTGCAATGCGTCGTGCGTGAAATACCCTTGTGTAAATAAGAACCCAAGTATTTCAAAGTAATGTAGATTGACACATACCCAAGATGGATATTAATTCTCGACGACAAATGGGGGGGACACATGAGGAGAATGCGACACTGCTCTTATGGTAGTTAACTGCCTGCCCAGAAGCATGCTCATACGAGGTCAGGAAATGCTTGAATCGTCGAAGACTACGACGATTTGCCGCTAAGAAAAGCAACAGATCATCCGCATAAGACAAATGAGAAATTGCATTCGGAACCTGGCCAAGTGGAAAAGGGCTGATATAACTTTGCAATATCTGATCATTCAGGGCTCGACTAAAGGCTTCCGCAACCACAATAAAAAGCAAAGGTGATAATAGATTGCTTCACCCCACGTGTGGGCCTGAAAAAACCACTAGGCACACCATCAATCAAAACTGAGAAGTAAGTGCTGATCAAATGATTATGGACAAGAGTGATAAAGAAATGAAAAAACCCAAACCGAGATAGAACCGATCGCAGGAAGTGCCAGCTCACATGTTCAAAAGCTTTAACCAAATCTAGCTTTATAATACCATTGGTGTATCGGTGAGTGCGATCTAGCCAATGAACCATCTCATTACCGAGTAAAAGATGCTCAACGATGCTTTTGCCTTTTGGAAAGCGTGTTTGCTCCAAATATATCACTTTTGGAAGGACCAAATTCAATCTAGATGCAAGTATGTGTGTTTGGATCTTGCTCATAAATGTGCACAGGGCAATGGGCCTATAATCACTGAAAGAACTCTGCAGAGACCCTTTCGGGAGGAGCACAACAATCATATGAGCCATCGCCTTGGGTAAAGGAAACCCCATGAAAAATTCCTGGTCAGCCTTATAAAAATCTGTGCGGATGACCTTCCAACAAGTTCTGTAGAAGCATCCATTAAAGCCATCAGGACCAGCTGCACTCTGAGTGTCCAATGCCCAGACAGCATGGCAGACTTCTTCCTCGGACGGCATGGAGGTCAATGAATTATTATCTGCTACTGACAAGACCTGTGGGATACAGTCTAGCGAATCCGAATCATCAAATGTAGGCTGAGTAGTAAACATGTCAGAGTAAAAATCAACAACAACCTACTGAATTTCTCCTTATGTCTCGCAAACAGTGCCGTCAGGTCTTTCTATGCGATGGATGCAGTGACGCCGCTGTCGATTGCATACAATTGCATGATAGGACTTGGTATTTGCCTCACCTTCTTTCAGACACTTAACTCTTGCCTTTTGCTTCCAAAATCCTATTTCTTGAGCGTATGCAAGTTGAACTCCGCCTGTGCTACAGAGTATCCTTGGCAGGTATCATCCGATTGAGAGTCGTCATAGGCAATCTCAACCTTGAGAACGCGACGCTCAGCATAGTCAACTCTACGGAACATATTTCCAAATCTATCCTTATTCCACTGTGACACATCCCACTTAAATAAATGCAATTTAGCACACAAACCCCACATGCCGCCAGTTGTAAGATAAGATTCCTATTTTTGACGCATAAAAGAGAAGAAATGAGGGTCCGAAGTATCGAAACTGCTTTAGGCCAGCAGCCCCAGGCAAGCCACATTCAATCAATAAAGGGCAATGGTCTGCAGTCACTCGACTTAAATGAGTGAATTTAATTTAGAGAAAGATATCATAAAAAAGCGGCATTGCAGAACACCTAATCCAGTCTCTGGAAAACACAACCCAAACCTCTACCTCCAAGCCAAATGAAACGAGTACCAATATGCGGAAGCACATGCCAAGCACAATGATCAACCATTGAATTAAAGTCCGCTAATGATGACAAAGCAGGGTGAGCAACCCCCTTGTGATCATAGATGGATAAAAACGTATTAATCCCCCCGATGCAAGCCAAGACTCCAGAGTAGAATCACCCAAAAACTTCAGTTCTGCTTATAACTTTCAACGCTCCCCAATAGTATTTCTCCCATATACACATGAATGCTAAAAGCTAAGATTATTGGAAGGAAGGCACAAGTGCTGATGTGCAACTTGCTCCCCCAACCGAGACTCAATAAATCCAGCAACTCCCCACACTAAAAACGCCATATGCGACCATCACACAAAGCCATATAAGAAGAGAAGCCTAACTAAATTTTAGCATGCTGCAGCAGGGCAACATGCTACTGCGACTCAATAACAACAAGAAACATCACCGAAAACTGTTGTAATAATAAATGCAAACGAGACAAAGAGGTGCGAAGACCTCAAATATTCCAAGTTAAGAATCGCATTAAGAAGCCTAGATGATGAGCGTGAGGAACGAGCAAAACTACGAGTAACCACTTGTCTAAGAGGGTGAGATACATAGCAGCAGTGCGTCGATGTCGTTTTTTGACATACATAACAAAAACCTGATCATCCAAGGCAGCTGGAGGATAAAGGAGCTGCTAAAGTAGAATCTCATCCGAGGGCTCCTGAGTGAGATTGCCCATACGACGCGAAACATCATCAGACACCGCTTGTTAAGTACGTCGGAGGTCAGCCAATGGAGCAGTTTGAGACTGTGGCTGCATGGGGATGTATACTTCAGTGTTCGAGTGGCCATGAGACACATCCATAGGTAAGCACGACGCCTAACGAGATCGTCAGTAACATGACCTAATAAGTCCAAATTCTGCAAATATAATGGCCGGGGAGTCTCCATAATGATGGGAGAGGCAGCGGGTGGCTGCGGTAAAGCTTCTGCCTCAGTCGTAATTGGTGGCTCCTGAATTATAGAGGGCGTCGGCTTCTCCTTCCAAATCTTTTGAGGTGTTGGAGCAGGATAGTCTGAAGTGGTAGCAAGAGGACAACAGCTGGTCTTATGTCCTAACACGCAGCTTTTAGAGCAAAACGGTGGTACATCTTCATATACCACCACTTGGAAAAACTCATGATCATGGCTCCGGATATGAAGTTTTTACGGCAAGTCTTTTGAAACATCAATCTCAATGCCAACCCAAGCCACATATGGCCAAAGAAGAAGCTAAGTGGCGGTATCCAAATGGATTGGAGTACCGATCATAGACGCAATGGAAATAAAGCAGATTGATCATGCAAATAAACTAGTAGTCCCAGCAAGGATATCCACACTGAAACAATGGGAGCATCATAACGTGGATCAAAATCAAATGTGTATTTTGTTACCCGTATAGGAAAACTGAGGATTGTCCAAGTACAGCGGCAGAAACAATGGTTGTAGTCTTTTTCGAGATCAAAACGGATCAAGGTATGAGATTTGTCCAACAATCCGATATGTACTGTACCACTAAATCTGATGCGTTTGTATGCTTTCTTGAGAGTCGCAATTACCGGCCGGCCATGCCAGAATGAAACGACGAGAGTGATTTTAAACAGAGCGATCAAGGCGCCAAGCTCTTCGTCAGCAAAGTGGATCGAATGGCAGCCCTTGAAGTGTGACGGTGGTTTCGGGCCAATAAGTGGTGGTGAGTCTCCCTTCATGCTAAATGAATTTGAGTTGCCTAAGTATTTTTAGGCTAAAACGGTAAATGCTGTTTGTCATGTAATAAATAGAGTTTATTTGAGACCATCTCTCAAAAGACTCCTTATGAGCTTTCGAAAGGAAGAGTACCTAAAATTGGTTATTTCAAGGTATTTGGTTGTAAGTGTTTTATACTTAATACCAAAGATAACTTGGATAAACTCGAATTCAAAGCGGATGAAGGAATCTTTATGGGTTATGCTCAAAATAGCAAGGCATTTAGGGTATATAATAAAAGGAGTGTGAAAGTTGAGGAATCAATTCATGTTAAGTTTAGTAAACTCCTTGATGATGAACCATGCATAAATGATGATGATCATAATGAAAGAATTGAAGTAAGTCATGTAGAAAAGTTTGAGAATCGAAAACAAAATATTGTTATTGACCAAATCCACTTGAAAAAGGACCTGAGGTTGAAGAAGAAGAAGAAGTGAGAGGAGACACTTCAAATTTACTGGATTCATATAAATATAAAAAAGACCACCCAAAAGAGTTAATATTAAGAGAAAAAAGTCAAAGCATATTGACTAGGAGAAAATTTAATGAAAATGCTTTTATTTTACAAGTTGAGCCTAGAAATATAAAAGAGGCTATAAATGATGAAGATTGGGTATTAGCCATGCAAGAAAAATTAAATCAATTTGAAAGAAGTGATGTTTGAGAATCAGTGGCTAAACCAACTAATCACCCTGTAATTGACACTAAATGGGTACTTAAAAATGAAATAGATGATAAAGGAAATATAACTAGAAAAAGCTAGGTTAGTAGCTCAAGGATATAGACAAGAAGAAGATATAGACTATGATGAGACTTTTGCCCCCATAGCTAGATTAGAAGCTATTAGAATGCTACTAGCATATGCATGCTATAAGGATTTCAAACTATACCAAATGGATGTGAAATCCGCCTTTTTGAATGAAATAATTCAAGAAGAAGTGTATGTGCTCAACCACCGGGGTCTGAAAATCAAGAATATCGCAATCATGTATTCAAACTAAAAAATGCCCGTTATAGACTTAAACAAGCTCCTATGGTATGATATGAGAGATTAAATAACTTCTGCCTTGAAAATGGTTTTTCAACGAGAAAAGTCGACAATACTCTTTTTATTGAAGAACAAGGAAATAATCAATTACTTGTTCAAATTTATGTTGATGATATCATATTTGGCGCCACTAATGATTCTATTTATGAGCATTTTGCTAAATTGATGAAAGGAGAATTTGAGATGAGCATTATGGGTGAACTCAATTACTTCACTGGACTACAAATCAAGCAAACTCAAGATGGAGTATACATATCCCAAACAAAGTATACCAATGATCTACTCAGGAAATACAAGTTTGAGGATGGAAAGAGTGTGAGCACACCAATAAACACAAGTACAAAGCTCGAAAAAGATGAAAAAGGAAAGTCGGTTGAGGTAACCAAATATAGGGGTATGATTGGTAGTCTACTTTATTTAACCGCTAGTAGACCGAATATTTTAGGTTTTGTGTATGCTAAGGAATCGCATCTAGTTGCCATTAAACATATTTTTAGGTATTTGAAAGGTACTTTGAACTTTGGGTTATTTTATCCCAAAAATAGGTATTTTGACTTACAAGGGTATAGTGACATCGACTATGCCGGAAACCTAGTCGATAGAAAAAGCACCTCCGTGACATGTCAATTCCTTGAAGATTGCTTAGTTTCTTGGTTTTTCAAGTAACAAAATAGTGTGTCACTTTCAACTGTGGAATCCGAATATTTATCCGCCGCGTCATGTTATGCCCAACTACTTTGGATGATAAACACCTCGAATGATTAGAATGTCAAGTTTGACAAAGTCTCCATCTTATGTGACAACACTTCAGCCATAAGTATAGCACAAAAGCTGGTAAACCATAGTAGAACCAAGCATATTGAAGTGAGACATCACTTTATAAGGGATTGTATTCAAAAAGATTTGGTATGTGTTGAATTTGTTCCAACAAATGACCAACTAGCTGATATTTTCACCCAAATCCCCTCCTACCGAAATCTTTGAATCAATTATAACGAGATTAGGGATGATTAACAACATTTAAAAGTGTCAAAATTACAAAGTTTATGAAATGGTATACATGGATCGATCCATGTATTAAACTGAGAGATCGAGTACATCGATCGATCGATGTACATCGATCGCTGACGTCAATCGATCGACGTTGTCGATTTCAGAAGTATAACTTCTGTCAGAAACACGATTTCCTTCATTTCAATTTCACAAAAATCGAACGAAGCCCTTACAATTCACAGCGCCCTCTTTTCCAAAATTCATCCCACCCTAAAATCCCCTTAAGTTGCTTAGGATAAATGACATAATGAGCAGTAGTGAATTAAAGCCAATTATTGACTGGTTAGATATGCAAGAACGGAGAAATATTTGGCTCGAGAGGGAGATGGGCAAAATGTCCACTAGATACACAAGTCTTTTTATGCTAATCTTTGGGTACAATATATCAATGATCTCCCATTAGCCCTGCATACTGTGATAGATGATACTCACATTGAATGGGATGTCAGAACAATTTGTGAGTTAATTAGGACACATAATGCGAGATATTATGAGTTTGACGTTTGGAAGTGGAATACGGCTCGATGGAAGGTCACTGAGGATGAAGTAAAAAAGTTCTTAGATTTTCACTCAACCAAGAATACAAATGACATGCCCTTGGTGTCCTGAATCTTACTTGCCATAGTTACTTTTTGTATAAATGGTAAGTCCACAAAAGGGCCGAGCAATCTAGACTTCTACATTGCCTTCTGCATAGCAAAACGAGAGAAAATAAATTTTAGAGCGCTTTTCATGACGAATGTGATTGAGGCCGCTGCCAAGCAAAACAAAACACTCCCATATAGCAATCTAATTTATCTGATGCTATTGAAATCGGGTGTATATATAGATGATATGGATCTTGACCAAATCACACATAAAGATTATTATGATAGGTTCAACATCTAGCAAGTGTTCAAGGCTAGGAATGAAGCTACAAAAGGACGGGCACAAGAAGAAGAAGCATTTGAAGAGGCATGAGATTAGGAAGAAGCACAAGTTCCTATGCCCGAAACCCAAGAAGGAACTAGTAGCTTGAGCTCAAATGTTTCAAAACTTCAAGCTCAAGTCATTACCCTTCAACAAGAGGTGGGAGAGCTACGGAGCAAAGTAATCGTGCACGAGTCAAGATTTGCCAAGCTCAAAGTGAAGATGAAGGCATGCATTCCCAGATTGACCTTCTCCTCGGATGAAGGGTAGGCCTCATATCCCCTATTCATCCCCATTTCCCAATTTAGGTTCTAGCTTAGATAGATCATATTAGGGAATTATGTATTTGCTAAAATTTTTTGTGTTTTGGAGATTAATGAAGTCGTGTGATTATTGGTTTTGATGCTTTCAAAAAGAGGGAGAAGTTGATATTTGTGTTTACATTGAAGTTGTTAGTGCTTACATTGAAGTTGGTATTCGTACTTACATTGGAATATGCGTGTTTGCTTAATGGATATGCAATGGTATGCTTGCTTGCTTGAAGTAAAAAAAATCAAATTTTTGGCATATTTGGCATACATGTTGAGTGATTAGTGTAAATGGAAAAGTATGGCATGATGTACACATTGTATTGACATGTGATGCATGTTTTGGTCTAGGAGGAGTTTTTGAAAAATTTTATCATATCCATTGGCTTTGGGAAGATTACTTATTGAGGGAGAGTTTTGGATAGGTTAACATGTTTTATGTCCTTAGGGGGAGCATGGAATGCATGCACTAGGGGGGAGATGTAAAATTTCAAGTTTGAAACTCTTAGCTAGCTTAAATATAAATTTTAAAGAAAAAAATCTTTTAAAAGTCTTGTTTTTGAAATAATCAAAAAGGAAGAGATTGTTGGGATATGAAATTTTTGGATGATGTAAAAAGATGTTTTGAATGAATTAAAAAGGAAATTCACACTTGGAATTTGAAGCAAAATGAGAAAAACACATTGTGAGACATCAATCTCTCACATGGATTGATTGATGTATAAATCAGTCTCTCAATGAGAGACATGGATCGATCCATGTTGGAGTTGTCCATTGGAACCTTTTTGTCCAACATAGATCTCTCAAACTGGAGGACATCGATCTCTCAGCTTTAGAACATCGATCGATCGATGTCAGATCAGTCTCTCAAGGAAGAGACATCGACCAATCGATGTATGACAGTTTTAAAACTGGAACCTATCTGGAGGACATCGGTCTCTCAAGCCAGACATATCGATCGATCGATGTCATCTATAATTCAAATTTTTATGACTGTTGGAACAAAATCCAAGGGAAATTCATGGTGTTTTCTCTTTTCAATCTTGCTCAAATTTCTTATGGACTTTTGTCTAACATTAAACATGGTTCCTTGACTATTGTATCTATGTCTAAGATTCTCTAGGGTGGCTTTGGAGGATCAAATCATTCTATAGAGTGGCTAAAGGTTATTTTCAAATTGTCAAGACTTGAAATTGGCTTGAAGAAATGAGAAAGGCTCCAAAAACATGGATTACACCTCCTATATATAGAAGAAGCTCAGATGAGGCATTCATACACTTTCACCATCATCAAGCTTCATTCTTCATTGTTGTAAATTTCTCTCACTTGTGAAAAAGTGCTTAAAGCTGGTTAAGCCCTTATTTGTTCTTCATTGTTATATATTGAGAGATTATAAGTCTAACACAAGAGGAACCATAAATATTTGATCTCTTGCTTGTGTTTAGACTAGTGAGAAAGTGTAAACCCCACTACTTCCTTAAGCCCGTTGTGAGAAAGTTCTTTGAGAGAACTTTGTATAAGTTGTGAGGTAGCAAGAAGTTGTTCTTGCTTAGAGCTGAAGTTGTTGTAGTTGCATAAAGTTGTTTTTTGCAAGAAGTTGTTGTCGTGGTTGCTTAAACTAAGTTGTTAGTGTAAGTATTGTTGTGGTTGTTCTTATTAAGTATAATAAGAAGAGTAGTTGTTGAGAATCCACTTTGGAAACAAAGTGGTAGCGGAGTAGAATTATTTACGATTCAAACCACTCTATATCCGATGTACTCATTCATTATCTTTAATCTTCCATTCTTGCTTTGATTTTGAATTCCGTTTGAGTTGGAGAAAGCCAAAAACAAGAAAAATCCGTAAAATTATGCAACACTCTATTCACCCCCTCTAGAGTGTTTGTTACGGACTTAACAATTGGTATCAGAGCTTAACGTTGATTTCTTGGCCAATCTTTGCAAGTAGCAAGGTTAAAGATCATGGAAATGACAACCTTTTCATCTTATACCTCAACTTCCAAGCCGGCTACACCATTCTCAGGCTCAAACACTAAAGCACCTATGTTTGATGCCCAAAATTATTCTTTGAGGAAATTTCAAATGATAAATCATTTGAAAGGTTGCAGTTTTGATATATGGAGAGTTGTTGTCAAAGGAATCAAAGTTCCTATGATTACCAACTCAAAAGGAGGATCAATGTTCAAAGATGAGGATGACTACCCGACGAACAGAAAATAAACTTCGCCATAAACGGTAAAGCATTCGATATCCTTTCAAGTGCTATAATCACCATTGAGTTCATAAGACTTCAATGACTCGAAACAACCCATGAAGCATGGAAAAGGCTCGAGATGATACATAAAGGGACTGATCAAGCAAGAATGACCAAAAGACTTATGCTCATGAAGGAGTATAACATGTTCGGGATGAAGAGTGGTGAAAATATTGAAGAGACAATCGACTGAGTCACTCGAATAGTGAATCAACTCTGTATGGTTGAAAAGAAAATCTCAAATGAGAATCTTGTCTCAAAACTCCTCAACTCTTTGCCAAGAGAATGGACACCCAAAGTCACCGCCATCACTGAATCCAAGAATCTCAAGACTCTTATCCTTGATGAGCTATTCGGTAATCTTCTTACTCATGAAATTCTTATTGATGAGCAAAATAGGATGAACCCTATCAAGCCCACACAAGTATCACACAAGGATTGGTGGTAGAGTCTGATGAATCGAATGAGGAAGTTGCTCTTCTAATTAGGAAATTTAGAAGAATGACCATAAGAAACAAGGCTCAAGCAAGGAAGTTCTTCAAGAGACCACCCAAGGATAAAGAAGCAAGTCAAAATTGCTATAGGTGTGGTCGGCCCAATCACTTCATTGCCGATTGTCATGTTAAGGAGCCGCAAGAACAAGAAAAGGAAGCTTTTCCTCAGAAGAAGAAAGCTTTAAATGCAGAGGTGACTACATGGGATGATCTTCTCTCCGAATCGAAAGGAGAAGAAATTGAAGACAAAGATGTTAGGCTTATTGAAATAGTTGAAAATCCAAAGGCACAATATACTTGTCTCATGCAATTGAAATGACCTTGAGGTAAACTCTAACTCTTCTAATTTACAAGATGAAATAGGAGATTTGCAAGATGATTTTGAAAAACCGAATTTAAATATAAATACTTGAAGAAAGAATTTAAAAAGTGCATATTAGAAAACAAGAGCTTGCATGATAGGAATATTTTGATTTATCAAGATCATGACATCATACTTACCATGCATAAAACCGTAGCTCTAAAAAATTTTGAGATTAGGAAGGAAAAAATTAAGAATATACTTACAAAAACTAACCGATAGTAAAAGTAATTTAGACAAATTGCTTGGAAACCAAAAGATAGGAAATGATAACTCCAGTTTAGAATTTAATTCATCATATTCTTCTATTGAGCCCAAGTTATCATGAAAAAGCCAAATAAGAGAAAAAAAACAAAATGGCTCATTATCTCATAAACACAAAAACACACAACCAAGGCATATACTCACTTGTTTTTATTGTAACAAAATAGGACATGTAAAAAAGTACTTGTAGAGCTAGATTAGTAACATGTATGGTTGGAAGCCTAAGGGTCGACAAGCTCACCCAAATAGACCCAACCATCAAAGAGTATCAATGTATAAATCTCTTGGTTTTGTAGGTCTTAAGATAAATGGATTAGGCATAGAAAAAGGAACCAAATGGTTTATGGGCAGCGGATGTTCAATGCAATGACTAGCGACAAGACATTGTCCACCAAGCTCAAGCTCCAAGATGGTAAAATGGTGCATTTTGGAAATAGAAGAGCCAAAATACCTTGGACATCGAGAAATTGGTAACTCTTCTTTCACTATTAATAATGTATTATATGTAGATTGGCTTAAGTATAATTTGATAAGTGTTAGCCAACTATATGATGCTAAATTTTATGTTAAATTTGTGAAAAAGAAAATGCATTGTGAAAAAGAATGATCAAATCGATTTTGAGACTACAAGGAAAAATAATGTTTACAAATTTAGCGCACATGATTTGATTTCACAAAAAGTTTCATGTCTAGTTGCCAAAAATGATTTCACACAATTATTGCAAAGACGACTTGGACTTATTAGTTTTAAGAATTTTAAAGAGATTTGCAGAAATGAAAAGTTTCAAGGTCTTCCAAAATTGAATTTCAAAAACCATGGCTTATGTGACACTTGTCAAAAGTCAAAGCTTGTTAAAGCAAGCTTCAAGTCCAAATGTGAAATCCCCACCATCAAATCTTTACAATTGCTTCATATGGATTTGCATAGGGACATTGGTATGGCAAGTCTAAGGTGAAAACATTACACTTTTGTAGTGGTAGATGACTTCTCTTGGTACACTTGAGTCATGTTCTTAGCCAAAAAGAATGATGCATGCCAAGATTATATAAAACTTTGTAGGAGATTAGAAAACAAAAAAGAAGACACCATTAAGGAAATTATAAGTGATAGAGGAGGTGAGTTTAAGGATGAGTTCCAAGAATTTTGTGTATCCAAAGGATATGTACACAATTTGTCGGCTCCTAGAACTCCTCAACAAAATGGTGTTGCGGAAAGGAAGAATAGAACACTTCTAAAAATAAGTAGAGTCATGCTAAATGAATTTGAGCTGCCTAAGTATTTTTGGGCTGAAGCAGTATATACCGTTTGTCATGTAATAAATAGAGTTTATTTGAGACCATCTCTCAACAGACTTCTTATGAGCTTTGGAAAGGAAGAGTACCTAACATTGGTTATCTCAAGGTATTTGATAGTAAGTCTTTTATACTTAACACCAAAGGTAACTTAGATAGACTCGATTTCAAAGCGGATGGAGGAATCTTTATGAGTTACGTCCAAAATAGCAAGGCATTTAGGGTATATAATAAAAGGAGTATGAAAGTTGAAGAATAAATTCATGTTAAGTTTGGTGAACTCCTTGATGATGAATCATGCATAAATGATGATGATGATGATGATGATGACGAAAGAATTGAACTAAGTCATATAGAAAAGTTTGAGAATCCAAAAGAAAATATTGTTATTGACCTTAAGATTGATCCACTTGAAAATGGAGCTAAGGTTGAAGAAGAAGAAGAAGTGAGAGGGGACCCTTCAAATTTACCGGATTCATATAAATATAAGAAAGACCACCCAAAAGAGTCAATATTAGGAGAAACAAGTCAAGACATATTGACTAGGAGAAAATTTAATGAAAATGTTTTTATTTTACAATTTGAGCATAAAAATATAAAAGAGGCTATAAATAATGAAGATTAGGTATTAGCCATGCAAGAAGAACTAAATCAATTTGAAAGAAGTGATCTTTGAGAATTAGTGGCTAAACCTAGTGATCACCTTGTAATTGGCACTAAATGGGTATTTAGAAATAAAATGGATGATAAAGGAAATCTAACTAGAAAAAAAGCTAGGTTAGTAGCTCAAGGATATACACAAGAAAAAGGTATAGACTATGATGAGACTTTTGTCCCCGTTGCAAGATTAGAAGGTATTAGAATGCTACTAGCATATGCATGCTATAAGGATGTCAAACTTTACCAAATGGATGTGAAATCTGCCTTTTTGAATGAGATAATTCAAGAAGAAGTGTATGTAGCTCAACCGCCGGGGTTTGAAAATCATGAATATCCAAATCATATATTCAAACTCAGAAAGGCCCTTTTGTGGACTTAAACAAGCTTCTATTGCATGATATGAGAGATTACGTAACGTCTCCTTGAAAACGGTTTTTCAAGAGGAAAAGTCGATACCATTCTTTTTATTAAAGAACAAGAAAATAATCAATTACTTGTTCAAATTTATGTTGATGATATTATATTTGGTGCCATTAATGATTCTATTTATGAGCATTTTGCTAAATTAATGGAAGAAGAATTTGAGATGAGCATGATAGGTGAACTCAATTACTTCCTTGGACTACAAACCAAGCAAACTCAAGATGGAGTATACATATCCCAAAAAAAATGCACCAAGGATCTACTCAAGAAATACAAGTTTGAGGATGGAAAGAGTGTAAGCACACCAATAAAAACAAGTACAAAGCTCGACAAAGATGAAAAAGGAAAGCCGATTGAGGTAACCAAATATAGGGGTATGATTGGTGAGTCTACTTCATTTAACAGCTAGTAGACCGGATATTTTACATGCTGTGTGCTTATGTGCTAGATTTCAAAGTATGCCTGAGGAATCGCATCTAGTTGCCATTAAACGTATTTTAAGGTATTTGAAAGGTACTTTGAACTTTGAGTTATTTTATCCCAAAAATGAGTGTTTTAAATTAAAAGGGTATAGTGAGTCCGACTATACCAGAAACCTAGTTGATAGAAAAAGCACATCCGAGACAATGTCGATTCCTTGGAGATTGCTTAGTTTCTTGGTTTTCCAAGAAATAAAATAGTGTGTCACTTTCAACTACGGAATCCGAATACATATCGGCCGCGTCATGTTGTGGCCAACTACTTTGGATGATAAACATCTTGAATGATTACAATGTCAAGTTCGACAAAGTTTTCAACTTATGTGACAACACTTCAGCCATAAGTATAGCACAAAACCCGGTACACCATAGTAGAACCAAGCATATTGAAGTGAGGCATCACTTTATGAGGGATTGTATTAAAAAAAAGGTTTGGTATGCGTTGAATTTGTTCCAACAAATGACTAACTAGCTAATATTTTCACCAAATCCCTTCCTACCGAGATCTTTGAATCAATTAGAACGAGATAATGGATGGTTAACAACGTTTAAAAGGGTTAAAATTACAAAGTTTATGAAATAGCATACATGGATCGATCCATGTATTAAACTGAGAGCTCCATGTACACCGATCCCTGTACATCGATCGCTAACGTCGATCAATCGAAGTAGTCGATTTTAGAAATATAAATTCTGTCAGAAGATGTGATTTCTTCATTTTAATTTCACAAAAATCAAACGAAGCCCTCACAATTCACAGCGCCCTCTCTTCCGAAATTCATCCCACCATAAAATCTCACTGCACAATCCAATTTTCATCTTCTCCACACTTGATTGTTGCTTTCCACCTTCAAATTCCTCCATCCTACCCTAGAAAATCCTCACTCTCATGCCCTAACTTTCTTCAAAATGTCAACAATGAGCAAAAACACCACAAAACGGGCAAGAACAATTCAAGGTGAAGAAGGAGGGTCAAGCAACCCTCCCCAAGGATAAACCTTTCAACCACAAGCAAGAACTCAACCTAGGAGGAAACAACCACTGGATTTTAGCCAAGACAACGTGTTGGCTGGCCTTCGAAGCTGGTTAACATTCGCAAACTTCTCATGGGTAAAGACTAAGGAGGCCAAGAATGCCTTGAAAGAACCTTTTCCACCAGGTAGCGTAGATATATTACTAGACATTCCCAAAGATTGTTGAGAAAAAGGGTTTGACTGATTTACAAATGTATGATTTAAATGTTACGTACTTATGAAATGCATGAATAAATTGTTACTTGACACGCTTATGTGATAAACAAGCTTTACATGCTTATATATATTATTGACGTACTAACGAGCCATGAAGCATTAACTCTTACATCATATGGCAAATATTGTTGTCTTTGTACTATGTTCAGGTGCCATAATTAATGAACTAAACTAGTTCATTAAGTGAAGTGCTTAAGTTAATGAACTAACTAGTTCATTAAATGAGGACATATTTGGAGAGAGCTATATGACAAAAAATTGGAAATAGAAAGTGTTTTCATCCCCTTAATTCACATGCCATTTATATGTATAATATACATCCATATTTTTTAAAAGGCACTGTATAATTATACTCCGACGTACCACCGACACGTCACATATATTATAATCGTACGTCGACGTCACACCACTAGGTACACCTCATTTTATGAGTATATTCAAGTCTTGTATCATATGATATAAGTCATGGTGATGTCAAAATTATAACAACATGTTACAAGGTCATAATCTGAAAAATTGTCGTATCAGGTGACTACCGAAACTTTACCGATCTGTCACTTACTTGCCATATAAAGATGGCCAGCCTATACACATCACAAATACTTCAAAATTTAGTGGCTCACATGTTACAATCAGCCACAAAGTCATACCATGTTGGCACACACAAATCACCCACAATTTAGCCTAGATTTGTGGAGAATTCAAACTCAATTTTATTTTTAGACATGGGACGTTTTTCATCGGCCACTATAGCTGAATATACACTTTATTTTATGTATATTATGTGTGACATAATATATATTACATGTGTAAGAAGTTTGAAATTAATCGGAGAAAAATCGCGTAATCAACAAAAGTCAAAAATTCGGTTTTCTACGGACATGCACACATGGAATGTTTTTGGCATAGATATGACATGTATCTAGATATCCTAATCATGTGTATAAATTAAACAAGGCACTATATGGTTTAAAACAAGCACCTAGAGCTTGATATGATCGTTTTGGTACCTTTGTTTTAGAAAATGGATTTAAAAGAGGAACAATAGATAGTACTTTATTCTTGAAACAAGAAAAATCGGATTTACTTATTTTTCAAATTTATGTTGATGATATTGTCTTTAGATCTACATCTCATAAGCTAGTTGAAGAATTTGAAACATTCATGAAATCCGAATTTGAAATGTCTATGGTTGGTGAGTTAAATTATTTTATTGGCCTGCAAATTAAACAAACTAGTAAAGACATCCATATAAGTCAAGTCAAATATGTAAATGACATGATTAAAAAGTTTAACTTTGAAAACTTGAAACCATCTCCCGCCCCTATGAGTGTAACCATTAAACTCGATAAAGACGAGAATGGAAAAGACTTTGATAATGGTTTGTATATGTCTATGATTGGTTCTTTTCTTTATCTTGCAGCAAGTAGACCTGATATCATGTTTAGTGTTTGTATGTGTGCTCATTTTCAGAGCAACCCTAATGTGCCACACTATAATGCTGTAAAAGGATATTTCGATACATTAAGCATACTCCCACCTTAGGAATTTGGTATGATAAAAATTGTGAA
Organism: Eustoma russellianum; assembly: GCA_036186865.1. NCBI lineage: Eukaryota > Viridiplantae > Streptophyta > Magnoliopsida > Gentianales > Gentianaceae > Eustoma > Eustoma russellianum. Next base: position 22,378,522 of record AP025073.1, on the reverse strand, counting down.
TTTGACTTGCATGTTTATACTGATGCGGATTATGACGGATGTAAAATAGATAGAAAAAGCACAAGTGGTACGTGTTAATTTATTGGAAATTCATTGATATCTTGGTTTTCGAAAAAGCAAGCAAGTGTAGCATTATCTACCACTGAAGCGGAATACATGGCACTTAGCACACAACTTTTATGGCTAAAACAGCAACTATCTGATTTTGAAATAATTGTAAATCGCATCCCTATACATTGTGATAGTATGAGTGCCATGAATTTGTTTAAGAACCCCATGTTACACTCTAATGCAATACACATAGAGGTACGATATCATTTTCATCGTGATCATGTAAACAGTGGATATATCGTTATAGAACATGTCCGTACTGAAGCACAAGTAGCCAACATATTCACCAAAGCACTTAATCAAGCCACGTATGAAAATTTACGCTCACAATTAGGCATGATTTCGGTTAATATGCTATAAATTGCTCTTTCTTTCCATTCTTACTTGCACTTTTGATGACATTTACAAAATAAAGGGGGAGAGAAAAAGCATGATTTAAGGGGGAGAGAGAAGAATGATTCAAGGGGGAGCACGAAATTCAAATTCTAAATTTGTGTATAATTGTAGGGGGAGTGATCACATTTAAATCATGAACCAATGTTATTTTGCAAATCATCAAAAGGGGGAGATTGTTGAGAAAAAGGTTTGAGTGATTTACAAATGCATGATATGTTACGTACTTACGAAATGCATGAATAAATTGTTACTTGACACGCTTATGTGATAAACACGCTTTACATGCTTATATATATTATTGCCGTACTAACGAGCCATGAAGAATTAACGCTTACATCATATGACAAACATTTGTTGCCTTTGTACTATTTTCAGGTGCCATAATTAATAAATTAAACTAGTTCATTAAGTGAAGTGCTTAAGTTAATGAACTAACTAGTTCATTAAATAAGGACATATTTGGAGAGAGCTATATGGCAACAAATTGGAAATGGAAAGTCTCTTCATCCCCTTAATTCACACGCCATTTATATGTATAGTATATATATCCATATTTTTTTAAAAGGCACCGTATGCTTATATTCTGACGTACCACTAACACGTCACATATATTATAAACATACGTCGAAGTCACACAACTATATACACCTCATATTTATGAGTATATTCAGGTCTTATATCATATGATATAATTCATGGTGATGTCAAAATTATAACGACATGTTACAAGGTCATAAATCGAAAAATTATCGTATCGGGTGACTACCGAAACTTCACCGACATGTCACGTACTTACCATATAAAGATGGCCAGCCTATATACATCAAAATTACTTCAAAATTGTGTGGCTCACATGTTACAATCAGCCACAAAGTCATACCATGTTGGTACACACAAATCACCCACAATTTAGCCTGGATTTGTGGAGAATTCAAACTCAATTTTATTTTTACAAGTGGGACATTTTTCATCGGCCACTATAGCTGAATATACACTTCATTTTATTTGTAGTATGTGTGACATAATATATATTACATGTGTAAGAAGTTTGAAATTAATCGGAGAAAAATCGCGTAATCGACGAAAGTCGAAAATTCGGTTTTCTACAAACGTACACACATGGAACATTTTTGGCATAGATGTAACATGTATGTAGACACTTTTTACACATCCAAGATATATTAAAGTGTTCTAGGAAAGTCAAAGTAGGGCTGATTATTATTTACCATATATGTGTAAATATTGTGCATTATTTGACAAAGCTTGCCAAAAGAAAATTTCAACACATGTGCAGTCTCTCTAAACAGCATTTCAGCCATGTTGGAGCCAAGGTGGAGCTTATTTGGCACTTCAATTGGTAGAGGATATGGCACACAAGATTGGTGACATTGAAGAGGGCACCACATAAGGAAAGAATTCAAAAGAAAAACACATGCTGAAAATTTAAGCATACGTGTGAAAGTGGGCGATTTTGTGCTATGGTTTATCTTCAATTTGTCTTCCAAAATTCAAGGGATTCAATTGTGATGATATGGTAATTATTTAACTTGAATTTGATCACATGTTTTCAGATTTTTTTAGAATTTACATCTCATTTAAAGAGTGCCAAGGTGGACTAATATTGACCAATCAACAAGTGACAGCTAGGCAAGGACAAGTCATCCCTCCAATCATATTGCACCAAGTAAGCAAGATTGTGTCATCTCTTACATAAGGCAATCTTCCAAGGACATTAAAGATAATTCTCAAGGAGGAAGAGGAACCCTAAGGGGGTGGCCAAAGTATGATAAAAAGGCAAGATAAAGCAAAACAAGGCAACACAACAATTCATATTCTTACAAAGTGCAAAAAGCAAGGCTACTCTCTTCTTCTTCCTTTCTTTCTCTTCTTCTTAGTCTCAAGCCTATCATTCATATATTCCACATATTATATAGGCTTGGATTATACCACCTATACACGTTCGTTTCTTGTAAAAGATTAATCAAGGTGTGATCAAACCTTCATTCGATCAGTGGTGGTGTTCATGATTGGTTTATTTGGTTGTTTTGATTGTAAAAGGGTGGAGTTAGTGTTTAACTCCAATCATCTTTGTGGTAAGGTGTTTTTTGTGTTTAGTGATAACCGAGGAAGATTTCCTCGAGGACAGGTTGTTTTAACCGAACCAGTATAAAATTCTTGGTGTTCTTACTTTTCAGCACTTAGTTTCATTTTCCAGTTTTCTGCATCGAATTCATTGCAACGATAAAAATAGTAAACGATTTTCAAAAATCATAAAATTTTGCAAAAACATAGCCACACGTGCTAGTTTTCATTTGACACAAGTTTCACCTCATTTGGATAAGTATAAGTCAATCAAACGTTAATAGATTTGAGACTAGTGCAATCTGATTCTCAGATTTACAAAGGTTGAGAACATCAACGTGATTGATATATTTCTAAAGGAAATTTTCAAAACCTATTTCAATCCATTAAAATACACATCTTGATGGTCAAACCATAAAAGTTTTAATTCATTTAGAGTTTCCAATTAAAATGAATAAAATTTTCAATTTGGAGTACAGTTTCTGGCAGATTTGTGAAATCTGACCAAAGATGTATTTTCAAGGGGTTAGACTTGAAATTTTAATTTGAAAATTTTATGAGTTAATCATAATGTCTGAGAGTACAACTTTACCAAATTTCATAATTTTTGGAGGTCTAAAACTTGGTCATTTCAATAAATCAAATCAGGATCTGAAAACAGAAACTGTTTTCAGAAGTGAGTAATTTGGTTCAAAAAGTTTTAGAAAAACGAATTTTCTGCACTCACTATTTAAACCCCCTTCTAGTGGTGCTGTACAGGTCCTACAAAGTTTGTATGATAGATGGGAGAGAGATGAACGGGCTATTATTCCCCTTAAGTTGCTTAGGATCAATGAATTAATGAGCAATAGTAAATTAAGGCCAATTATTGACTGGTTGGATGTCCAACAATGGAGAAATATTTGGCTCTAGAGGGAGATGGACAAAATGTCTACTAGGTACACAAGGCTTTTTTATGCTAATCTTTGGGTACAATATATTAATGATCTCCCATTGGCCCTCCATATTGTGATAGATGATACTCACATTGAATGGGATGTTGGAACAATTTGTCAGTTAATTAGGGTTCCTAATGAGGGGTATTATGAGTTTGACGTTTGGAAGTGGGATGCGGCCCGAGGAAAGTCACTGAAGATGAAATAAAAAAGTTCTTAATTTTTCACCCAACCATGAATACAAATGACTTGCACTTAGTGTACCGAACCTTACTTGCCATAGTTACTTTTTGTATAGATGGTAAGTCCACAAAAGGGCTAGACTTCTACATTGCCTCCGCATAGCAAACCGAGAGAAAATAAACTTTGGAGATCTTTTCATGACGAATGTGATTGAGGCCGCCGCCAAGCAAAACAAAGCACTCCCGTATAGCAATCTAATTTATCGGATGCTATTGCAATCGGTGTATATATAGATGATACGGATCTTGACCAAATCACACATAAGGATATTATGATAAGGTTAACATCCAAGAAGTGCTTAAGGCTAGGAAGGAATCTAGGAAAGGACGGGCATAAGAAGAAGAAGCGGCTGAAGAGGCAAGAGATCAGGAAGAAGCACAAGTTTCTATGCCCGAAACCCAATAGGGAACTAGTGGCTTGAGCTCAAATGTTTCAAAACTTCAAGCTTATGTCATTACCCTTCAACAAGAGACAGGAGAGCTACAGAGCAAAGTAACCGTGCATATGCATTCCCGGATTGACCTTCTCCTCGGATGAAGAAATGGCCTCATATCCCCTATTCACCCCTATTTCCCATTTTAAATTCTAGCTTAGATATATCATATTAGGGTGTTATGTATTTGCTAAACTTTGTTGTGTTTTGGAGATTAATGAAGTCGTGTGATTATTGGTTTTGATGCTCTCAAAAAGGGAGAAAAGTTGATATTTCTGTTTACATTGAAGTTGGTAGTGCTTACATTGAAGTTGGTATTTGTGCTTACATTGGAATATGCTTGTTTGCTTAATGGAATACATTTGCATGATGGATATGCAATTATATGCCTTCTTGCTTGCAGTAAAAAATGAAAGTTTTGGCATATTTGACACACATGTTGAGTGATTATTGTAAATGGAAAAGTATGACATGAAGTCCACATTGTATTTACATTTGATGCATGTTTTGGTTGAGGGGGAGTTTTTGAAAATTTTTATCATATCCATTGGTTTTGGGAAGATTACTTATTGAAGGAGAGTTTTGGATATGTTAATGTGTTTTATGTCCTTAGGGGGAGCATGGAATGCATGGACTAAGGGTGAGATGTAAAATTTCAAGTTTGAAACTCTTAGATAGCTCAAAATAGATTTTCAAGCAAAAACATTTTTTGAAATTCTTAGTTTTGAAATCATCAAAAAGGGGGAGATTGTTGGGGTATGAAATGTTTTGATGATGCAAAAAGATGTTTTAAATGACTTAAAAAGGAAATTCACACTTGGAATTTGAAGCAAAATGAGAAAAACATACTGTGAGACATCAATCTCTCACATGAATCGATTGATGTATACATTGTTGAGAAATCGGGGTTTGAGTGATTTGATAATGCATGATTTAAATGTTACGTGTTTACGAAATGCATGAATAAATTTTACTTGACATGCTTAAGTGATAAATATGCTTTACATGTTTATTTATTGTTGTCGTACTAACAAGCCATGAAGCATTAAAGCTTACATCATATGGCAAACATTTGTTGTCTTTACACTATTTTCATGTGCCATGATTAATGAACTAAACTAGTTCATTAAGTGAAGTACTTAAGTTAATGAACTAACTAGTTTATTAAATGCAAACATATTTGGAGAGAGCTATGTTGAGAAAAAGTTTTTGAAAGATTTACAAATGCATGTTTTAAATGATACGAGTTTACGAAATGCATGACAAAATTATTACTTGACACGTCTATTGATATACATGCTTCATATGCTTTATATATATTGTTGCCACACTAACAAGCCATGAAACGTTAAAGCTTACATCATATGACAAATATATGTTGTCTTTGAACTATTTTCAGGTGTCACAATTAATGAACTAAACTAGTTCATTAAGTGAAGTACTTAAGTTAATGAACTAACTAGTTGATTAAATGGAGACATATTTGGTGGAATCTACATGACAAAAAATTTAGAAATGGAAAGTCTCCTCCCCTTTTAATCTTACACGCCATATATATATATATATTATATATATATTCATATTTTTTAAAAAATGAACAATACACATATATTTCGACATACTACCGACACGTTACATATATCACAAACATACGTCAACGTCACACCACTATATACACCTCATATCTATGAGTATATTCAGGTCTTATATCATATGATATAAGTCATGGTGATGACAAAATTATAACAACACATTACAAGGTTATAAACCAAAAATTGTCGTATCGGGTGACTACCGAAACTTCACCGACGTGTCACGTACTTGCCATATAAAGATGGCCAGCCCATATGCTTCAAAAATAGCCAAATAGTTTGTGGTTCACATGTTCAAATCATCCACTAAAGCATTCCATGTTGGTACACACAAATCATCCACAATTTAGGCCAAATTTGTGGAGATTTCAAATTCAATTCTTTTAAGCACATGAGGCGCCTATACCATCAACCATTAGAGCTGAATATACACTTTATTTTATGATTATTATGTGTGACATAACATATATGACATGTGCAAGAAGTTTGAATTTAATCGGAGAAAAATCGCGTAATCGACGAAAGTTGAAAATTCGGTTTTCTACAAACACAACACATGGAACGTTTTTTTGGCATGAGATGTAACATGTATCTAGACAATTTTTACACATTCAAGACATGTTAAAGTGTTCTAGAAAATTCAAATTAGGACTGATTGCAATTTACCATATATGTGTAAATATTGTGTATTATTTGACAAAACTTACTAAAGTGAAATTTCAGCACATTCCTAACTATATCACACGCCTATTTCACCTTCAATGGAGCCTAGGCGGAGCTTAGTTGGCATCTTAATTTGTGGAGAATATGCCACATAAGGTTAGTAACATAAAAGATGGCACTACATATGGAAGAAATTCAAAATAGCCACATGCTGAAAATTTCAGCACATGCTACTAAGAGTGGCCGATTTTATGGACTTAATGGTGCTTAATTTGCATCCCAAAATTTAAGGTATTGAAGGTCGGTAGTATGACAATATTTTGACTACTTTTTGGCACATGTTTTGTAAGTTTTTTTTCAGATTTTTACAGCTCATTAAAGGATGCCAAGTTGGACCAATCATCAAGTGACAAGTAAGCAAGGTCAAGTCATCATTCCAATCATAGTGTGCCAAGTAATCAAGATGGTGTCATCTCGATAAAAGGCAATCTTCCAAGGACATTAAAGAGAATTCTCAAGAAGGAAGAATACCCTAAGGGGACAGCCAAGTGTGATTAAAAAGGGAGAAGATAGTACAAACAAGCACAAGACTACAACTCATATTCTCTCGAGTGCAAGAAGCTCTACTACTTTCTTCTTCTTCTTCTCTCAAACCTATTTTTCATATGTTCTAAATATTATATAGGCTTTGAATATACCATCCACACTCATTCATTGTTGTAAAAGGTTGATCAAGGAGTGATCAAACCTTCATTCAATAGGTGGTGGTGTCCGTGATTCGTTTGCTCGATTGTATTGTTTATAAAAGGGTGGAGTTATTGTTTAACTCCGGTCACCCTTGTGGTAAGGTTTTTTTGGTGTTTAGTGATAACGGAAGAAGGTGTCCTCGAAGACTGGAGTATGTTGATTTAAACGCACTAGTATAAAATCCTTGGTGTTCTTACTTTACTGCACTTTACTTTCAGTTTTTAGTTTTCTGTATCGTTTTCATTGCAACGGTAAAAATACCAAAAAAATTTCAACAATCAAAAATTTTTTCAGAAACATAGACACATCTCCTAGATTTCATTTGCCACAAATTTCACCTAATTTGGATAAGTATAGGTCAGTCAAACATTAATAGTTCTGAGAATAGTGTAATTTGATTTTCAGACTTGCAAAGGTTGAGAACATCAATGTATTTGACATACTTACCAAAGGAATTTTTGAAAAATTATTTCAAACCTTTAAATTAAATATCCTAAAGGTCATTCCATAAAATTTTCAGATCATTTGGAGTTGTAAATTAATCGGAATAAATTGTTCAAGTTGGAGTACAGTTTCTCAATTTGACCAAAAACGTATTTTCAAGAGGTTAGGAGTGGAATTTTAATTTTAAATTTTTATGAGATACTCAGAACATCTGAGAGTAGATTCTCACCGAAATTCGTAATTTTTTGAAGGTATGTAACTAGGTCTTTTAATTATTTCAAATCAGGATCTGAAAACAGAAATTGTTTTCAGAAGTGAGGTTTTTGGTCCAAAAGTTTTTTAAAAACCAAATTTTCTGTACCCACTATTCAACCCCCCTTCTAGTGGCGCTATACAAGTCCTACAACCTATATGGCAACAAACTTGAAATGGAAAGTCTCATCATCTCCACACCTTAATATACACGCCACCTACACATATTATATATCCATATTTTTCTTATGGCAAACTATATACTTATGTTCTGACGTTCTACCGACACGTCATATATTTATACACGTTGTCAACCTCACACCACTATATAAGCCTCATATTTATGAGTATATTCAGGTCTTATATCATATATTACAAGTCATGGTGATGTCAAAATTATAACGGCATGTCACAAGGTCAAAAACTGAAAATTATCGTATCGGGTAACTACTGAAACTTCACCGACATGTCACGTACTTGCCGTATAAATATGGACAGACTATATACATCAAAATTATTCAAAAATTTTGTGATCCACATGTTACAATCATCTACAAGGTCATACCATGTTTGCACACACAAATCACCCACAAATTAGCCTAGATTTGTGGAGAATTCAAACTCAAGCTTATTTTGGCACATGGAATGTTTTATACTCAGCTATTGGAGCTGAATATACACCTTATTTTATATATATTATGTGTGACATGATATATATTACATGTGTAAGAATTTTGAAATTAATCGGAGAAAATCGCATAATCGAGGAAAGACGAAAATTTGGTTTTCTACAAACTTAGACACATGGAACGTTTTTCTTCATTGGTGTAACATGTATCTAGACATTTTTTACACATTCAAGACATGTTAAAGTGTTCTAGAAAATTCAAATTGATGTTGATTACAATTTACCATATATGTGTGAATATTATGCATTATTTGACAAAGTTTACATAAAAAGAATTCAGCACATGTGCAGCCTATTTCACATGCCTAGTTCAGCATTTTTGGAGCCAAGGTGGAGCTTATTTGACACTTTAATTTGTGGATGATAATTCACACTTGAATGGTGACATTGAAGAGGGCAATACATAAGGAAACATTTCAAAATACCATACATGCTGAAATCCAGCACATGCTTTGTGTGGTGGCCGAATTTTGGTGCTTTTTTGTCTTCAATTTTATTCCAAAATTTAAGGGGATTGAACCATGATTACTTAGAACTTAATTACCTTGATTTTGAGCACATAATTCATATTTTGTTTGAAGAAATTCCAGCTCATTTAAAGTGTGCTAAGGTGGATTAAAGATGGTCTATCAAGAAGTGACAAGTAGGCAAAGACAAGTCATCCCTCCAATCATATTGCACCAAGTAAGCAAGGTTGTGTCCTTATTTACACAAGGCAATCTTCCAAGCATATTCAATACAATTTTCAAGGAAGGATGCTAACCCTAGGGCGGCGGCCAAGACAAGATAAAAAAGGCAAAATGGTGCAAGACAATGCTAAGCAAAATTGATATTCTTACAAGTTCAAAAAACAAGACTACTCTCTTCTTATTCCTTTCTTTTCTCTTGCTCTTATCCTCAAGCCTATCATTCTTATATTCCATATATTTATAGGCTTTGATTATACCATCTACACTCGTTTATTTCTTGTAAAAGATTGATCAAGGTGTGATCAAGCCTTCATTCGATCGGTGGTGGTGTTTGTGATTGATTTGTTTGATTGTTTGATTGTAAAAGGGTGGAGTTGGTGTTCAACTCCAGTCACCCTTATGTTAAGGTGTTTTTCTCTTTAGTAAAAACCGAGGAATGTGTCCTCAAAGACTGGAGTAGGTTGTTTTAACCGAACCAGTATAAAAATCTCGGTTTTCTTACTTTTCAGCACTTTCATTTTCAGTTCCTGTTTTCTGTATCATTTTCATAGCCACGGAAAAAATAGAAAAAAATTCAAAAATCATAAAACTTTGTAGAAACATAGCCAAAGGTCTTAGGCTTCATTTGGCATAAGTTTCATCACATTTGGATAAGTCGTCAAATATTCATAGTTCTGAGACTAGTGCAATCTGATTTTCAGATCTGCAAAGGTTGAGAACCCTGTTGACATACTTGCCAAAATAATTTTGAAAAACAGGTTCAACCCTTTAAAGTACATATCTCAAGGGTCATATCATAAAATTTTTAGATCATCTGGAGTAGTAAATTAATAGTAATTTTTCATTTTGAGGAACAATTTCTGAGAGATTTACACAATCTGAGTAAAAATATTTTTCAAGGTCTTATGCTTTGAATTTTAATCTGAAATTTTTATGACATATACATAACATCTGAAAGTACTTTGTCACCAAAATTCACGATTTTTGGAGGTCTATAACCTGATCATCTAATTAATCAAAACCAGGTCCGAAAACAGATTCTGTTTTCAGAAGTGGGTAATTGGTAACAAAAAGTTTTAAAAACCAATTTTTTCCGCACCCACTATTTAACCCCCCTTCTAGTGGTTCTATACAGGTCCTACATACATCAATCTCTCAAGGAGAGACATGGATCAATCCATATTGGGTTTATCCAAGGTTAGAACCTTTCAGTCCAACATCGATCTCTCAAACTGGAGGACATCGATCTCTCAGCTTTAGGACATCGATCGATCGATGTCACATCCGTCTCTCATGGCAGAGACATCGATCGATCGATGTATGACAGGTTCAAAACTGGAACCTCTCTAGAGGACATCGACCTCTCAAGCCAGACACATCGATTGATCGATGTCATCCAGAATTCAAATTTTTATGCCTGTTGGAACAAAATCCAAGGGAGATTCATGGTGTTTTCTCTTTTCAATCTTGCTCAAATTTCTTGTTGACTTTTCTCTAACATTAAACATGCTTCCTTGACTATTGTATCCATGTCTAAGATTCTCTAGGATGGTTTTGGAGGATCAAGTCAATCGAATGAGTGGCTAAAGGTTATTTTCAAATTGTCAAGACTTGAGATTGATTTGAAGACATGAGGGAGGCTCCAAAAACATGGATTACACCTCCTATATATAGAAGAAGCTCAGATGGGGCATTCATACACTTTTACCATCATCAAGCTTCATTCTTCATTGTTGTAAATTTATCTCATTTGTGAAAAAATAGTTAAATCTTGTTAAGCCCTTATTTCTTCTTTATTATTGTATATTCAGAGATTGTAAGTCTAACATAAGAGAAACATAAATATTTGATATGTTGCTTTTGTTTAGACTAGTGAGAAAGTGTAAACCCCACTATTTCCTTTCTTGTAGGACTTGTATAGCACAACTAGAAGGAGGGTTCAATAGTGGATGCGGAAAATTTGGTTTTTAAAAACTTTTTAACCAAAAATCTCACTTCTGAAAACAGTTCTGGTTTTCAGATCCTGATTTGAAATAATTAAGCAACCTAGTTAGAGACCTCCAAAAATTATGCAATTTGGTGAGATTCTACTCTCAGATGTTTTAAGTATCTCATAAAAATTTCAAATCAAAATTCAACTCCTAACCCTTTAAAAACATGTTTTTGGTCAGATTTTGCAAATCTACCACAAATAGTACTCCGACTTGAAAATTTTATTCTGATTAATTGGTAACTCCAAATGGTCAGAAATTTTAATGACAAACCTCTTAATATATTTATTGTAATGGGTTGAAACAGTTTCTCAAAGTTCATTTGGAAAATATGTCAATCATGTTGATGTTCTCAACCTTTGCAAATCTGAAAATCAGATTGCACTAGTCTCAGAACTAATGAATTTTGACTGACTTATACTTAACCAAATAAGTTGAAACTTGTGCTAAATAAAAGCTAGGATATGTGGCTATGTTTCTGCAAAGTTTTGTAAATTTTAAAAATCGTTTACTATTTTTACAATTGCAATGAAATCAACGCAGAAACTGAAAACTGAAAGTAAAGTGCAGTAAAGTAAAGACACCAAGGATTTTATACTGGTTCGGTTAAATCAACCTACTCCAGTCTTCGAGGACACCTTCCTCCATTATTACTAAACACCAAACACACCTTACCACAAGGGTTGCTGGAGTTACACACCAACTCTACCCTTTCACAAACAATACAATCAATCAAATGGATCACAGACACCACCACCGAACGGATGAAGGTTTGATCACACCTTGATCAACCTTTTACAACAAATGAAACATGTATGGTGGTATGATCAACGCCTATACAATATTTTGAATATATGAACAATAGGCTTGAGAGAAGAAGAGGAAGAAAGAAAAAGAGAAAAAGAAAAATAGTAAAGCTTCTTGATCTTGAGAGAATGAGAGTTTTTTTCTAGAACTTATTTGCACTATTCTTCTCTTTTTATCATATATGGCCGCCCCCTAGGGTGTCTTCCCTTCTTGAGAATTCTCTTTAATGCCCTTGGAAGATTGCCTTGTGTAGAAATGACACCATCTTGCTCACTTGGCACATTATAATTGGATAGATGACTTGGCATTGCTAACTTGACACTTGATGATTTGTCCAACTTGTCATCATTTAGTGTGCTGTAAAAATCTGACTAGACTCATAAAACATGTGCCAATTAGTAGTCAAAAGGTTACCAAACAATCATCATTCAATCCATTCAATTATGGGAAGCAAATTGATCACCAAAAATAGTCAAAAAATCGGCCAGCATATACTACATGTGCTGAATAATTTTCAGCATGTGTAGTAGTTTGAAATATTTGAATTGTTACCTTGTGTAGCTCCTTCTTTTGTGTCACTAACCTTGTGTGGAATATTCTCCACCAATTGCGATGCCAACTAAGCTCCACATAGGCTCCATCAAGGCTGAACATGGCGTGTAAGAAGTCTTGCACATGTGCTGAATTTCATTTTGATAAACTTTGTAAAATAATGCACAATAATTACACATATATGTTAAATTTCAATCAGCCCTTGTTTGAATTTTCTAGAACACTTTAACATGTCTTGAATGTGTAAAAACTGTCTAGATACATGTTACAAGTCATGCCAAAAACGTTCCATGTGTTATGTTCGTATAAAACCGAATTTTCGACTTTCGTCGATTATGCGATTTTTCTCCTATTAACTTCAAAATTTTTGTACATGTTATACATATTATGTCACACATAATATACATAAAATAAATTAGATATTCATCTCTAATGGTTGATTAAGATAGGCGCTCCATGTGCTTAATATTTTGAAATTGAAATCTCCACTATTTGGCCTAAATTGTGGGTGATTTGTGTAAGCCAACATGGAATGATTTCATGGCTGATTTGAACATGTGAGCCACAAAAGTTTTGGCTATTTTTAAAGTATATGGGCTGGCCATCTTTATATGGAAAGCACGTGACACGTTGGCGAAGTTTTGGTAGTCACCCGATACGACAATTTTTGGTTTATAACCTTGTAACGTGTCGTTATAATTTTGTCATCACCATGACTTATATCATATGATATAAGACCATAATATACTCATAAATATGAGGTGTATATAGTGGTGCGACGTTGACGTACGTTTGTAATATATGTAACGTATCGGTAGTACGTCGGAATATATGTGTATTGTGCCTTTTTAATAAAAATCTGAATTATGAAAAAAAGATGGTGAAGGGGATAAGGGCGACCGCCGGCGATCGCGCGGCAGCCGCCGCCGCATTGCTTCTGCCGGTCACACGTCAACTTCCGGCATTGCTTTCGTTTTTCCTAGTGATCAGTAGGTTTTTTTCATCCGCATATCTGCATCTTTATTATTACTGTTTTCGATCGCTCACCCAAATGGAGTCAGCGCCGCCTTCTTTTGCGGCGGTTGTGGCTGGCGAATCATCTTCGGAAAAAATCAACATTTCTCCAAAGACAGTCTCTCGATACAAAGGTATCCCCTTAATCTCCTTCTTGGATTCAGAAATCGATGCCCTTGCTGCCCCTTTCAAATATTCTTTGGTGGGTACATTCTGGTATGGGCGGCCTCCATTGAAGGTCATACGAGATTTTTTGAGAAAATAGGATTTCATCATGATCTCCGGATTACCCTAATCGATCCGACACATATACGGCTGAATTTCCGGAATGAGGCTGATTATCTGCGTTGTTTCTATCGTCGATCATGGCATATCTCAGGCTGCCATATGCGTATTACGAAATGGACAGTGGACTTCGATCCTACCACTGATGTTCCTATAGTCCCTGTTTGGATTGTATTACCTGGTCTCCCTATTCATCTTCATCGTAAAGAGGCACTTTTTGAAATAGTTCGGCCGATTGGATCCCCTCTTAAACTTGATGTAGCCACATCCGATGGACTTCGACCATCGGTTGCTAGAGTTTGTGTGGAAGTTGATGTTTCTCTGGACTTGCCTCAAAAAATTTATCTACAGGCTAAGAATCGTTTCATCTTGCAGTCTGTCGTATATGAAGATTTGCCGTTATTTTGTACTTCATGCAGGCGATTAGGTCATTGAGTGGCCTCATGCCCACCGAAAAAGTCATCCTCGGTACCTCCTCCACCGCCTCCACCGCCACCCCGTCGCCCAATCCAGCGCTGGACGCCAGTTAAAAATAAACATTCTGCGCCGCCTGCCACAGTTCCAGATGATCCACCACCGTCTGCTCCGGTGTCACAACCTGCCCATGATCCGCCAGTCCCTCAAGATGATATCCTGGAAAATTTAATCGATGAGACTGTTACCGATCCATTACATAATATCTCAGATATTGGCGAACTGGGACATTCTTCGGATAATGATCTCCCAACAGAAGAACATCCCTTTGACATTCCGACAGTCCTGGAAGAAGTTGTCCGTCGCATGCAACTCATACCTCTTACACCAGACACGGACACACTTATTTCACGCTTACAGGAATCAACGAACTCAGCAGAGTTTATCCCAGTAGTTCCTTGTAGAAAGCGTCGGACAAGGAAAGATCTCCCTCCTTTGCCGCCGTCTACTATTCTTACATGCAGTGCTTCTCATGCCATTCAGGGAAGTGACACTACTCTTTCTCAATGAATATTATGATATGGAATATTAGGGGCATGCGTGCCTCTCTGCCCAGAATACATCAGCTAATACGTGATCATCGTTTAAATTTACTTGCTTTGGTAGAACCAAAGCATTCATCTTCAAGTATTGCTCGTTATGCTTTAGAATTTGGTTTTGCGAATTATTTTTCCTCGCAATCCGAACGCATTTGGGTTTTCTGGCGTGACTCAGATTTTGATTTGGTGACGGTGCAGGATGAAGACCAAATGATTCATTTTACACTAATCTTTCGGCCACTTCAATTTTCTTTTGTGATATCTGTGGTTTATGGCAAGCATACGATTTTACAACGCCGAGCTTTATGGCATGCTTTATGTACACTCAGAAACATCTACATTGCCTTGGATAGTTGGGGGGGATTTCAATACATTTCGATCCTTGACTGATCATGAAGGCCGTTCGAATCCATCTCTCTCTGCTTTACAGGATTTTAATGACTGTATTGAGTCATGATGTTTGATGTCACCGCAGTTTCATGGGTCAAAATTTACTTGGACAGATGGCAGGGGACTTGGAAGAGTACGTCGGAGATTAGACTGGTTATTTATTAACTCTGCTTTACATGATCAATTTGCAGATTTACAGCTCACTCATCTACCTCGCACTACTTTTGATCATACACCTTTGTTGTTTCTATGTGGTATATGCCAGTCCGAACTCCGTCGCTCATTTCGATTTCTAGACTCATGGTTATTACACCCAGATTTTCATACTTATACACAACATGCTTGGGCATCTTATCCTACCACTGGTGGCATGTATGGCTTCTACTCCAAGTTGTTCCGTTTAAAGAAAGACATACAGCGGTGGAACAAGGAAATCTTTGGTAATATATTTCCTAATGTAAAACATGCAAAATCCAATCTATCACGAGCTGAAAGCGTCTGGGACGCATCTCCTACTGAGGCGAACA
Organism: Eustoma russellianum; assembly: GCA_036186865.1. Lineage (NCBI taxonomy): Eukaryota > Viridiplantae > Streptophyta > Magnoliopsida > Gentianales > Gentianaceae > Eustoma > Eustoma russellianum. Next base: position 22,362,668 of record AP025073.1, on the reverse strand, counting down.
TGATTGAGTATTATAAGGCAAAAGCTGAATATCTTCAAGCATCCTCCTATGAACTGCATTTTTGGAAACAAAAGTCTCGCGTCCGATGGCTAAAAGAGGGTGACGCAAATACACGACTATTTCCATTCTATTGTCAAAGGAAAACGGCTACAGTTACGTATTCCACAAATACACACGCCGACAGGCAACTTATGTTCTACGCCTGATGAAATTATGTCTGAAGTGGTATCCTTTTACACATCTTTATTTGCTCGTGAGCACACTCTAAATTATGATCATATTCTTTGTCATATTCCACGGGTGATTTCTTCGGATGATAACACTTTATTAACGCAAATACCCATGGAGCCGGAAATTAAAGCTGCAGTTTGGCATCTAGATCCTGCTAGTACAGCAGGACCCGATGGTTTTAATGGTAACTTTTATCGATCCTGTTGGTCAATCATTCATACTGACGTGGTAAAAGCGGTGCAGGAATTTTTCCTTGGCATTCCTCAGCCTACTGTTAGTGCACTGATTACATTAATTCCTAAGAAGCACTCTCCTGCTACCTTCAGTGATTTTCGTCCAATATGTTTAACTAATTTTCTGAGCAAAGTCTGCACAAGAATTATTGCTAGTCGTTTGAGTACATTGCTCCCACGCTTAATATCTCCAGAACAAACGGGTTTCCTGCCAGGCTCAGACATTTCATCCCAAGTACTTATGGCTCGAGAGATGATACATATGATGGATAAGGGTGGATCACAGGTATGTTTGAAGCTAGACATGATGAAAGCATTTGATCGAGTCAGTTGGGAATATTTGGAACTATTACTGCGCAATTTTGGTTTCTCTGACTTTTTCATTCGCATTATACTAAATCACCTGCGGGCTACCACATTAGCAGTCTTAATTAATGGTCAACCTTCATCCACTTTTCGTCCATTTAGAGGGGTGAAGCAGGGAGATCCTTTATCTCCATTACTGTTCATTCTATCTTCTGAGGGATTTAGCAGAGGATTGAAAGCATTAACAGCTGCTGGAAGATTGCAACCTTTTCGCCTAGGGCGGATTCCATTTACCATAACACATTTGGCTTATGCAGATGACTTGTTGATATTTTTACGGGGGACACAACAAAACCTACGACATTTTCACACCTTCCTCACACAATATGAAACTGCTTCTGGACAAAAGGTTAATTATCAAAAAAGCAGCATGATTCCTTCTACTAATATATCTCCACGGCAGCATCGCAATTTTGAGAATATCATCAACATGCGATGTTCTACCTTACCTTTCAAATACCTCGGCTCCTACTTGCACAAAGGCATTTCCCGTGCCAGATACTGTGTTCCTCTATTGCAACATATTGATGATAGACTTCACGGATGACACTCTCGATTACTTTCCTCTGCTGGTCGTTTAGTTTTGTTACGCTCTATCATAGCGTCATTACCTCTACACATCCTCGCATCGGGTGGGTTACCTAAATCAGTTATCAAGGTCATTAATAGAAAGATGGCATCCTTTTATTGGGGCAGTAGACATCACTGGGTATCATGGAATACTATATGCACACCTCAAGAAGAAGGAGGTTTGGGGATTCGAGACCTAAACATGTTACAGCAAGCTTATCACTGCCGTATTTGGTGGTCGTATCAACAATATTCTACGCTTTGGAGTAAATATATGCACGCCAAATATGGTCACCGTGGAGATTATTTGCCTCGTTTACCAGATTCTCCTATTTGGAAAATTATTTGCAGGATACATCCTTTCTGTCATTCTCAAACTACTAGCCAAGGTACACATCTCACATGGTTACACACGCCAACAGGAGAATTTTCTTTGCGCAGTGCTTATGATAGCAGCCGCATGCCTCACCCGCATCTACTTTCAGCAAAGTTCATTTGGTTTAAACATCATTCCCCAGTTATTCAGATATTCTTATGGCGACTCTTCCATTCTGCTGTGCCATTGGAGGATTATATTGGCAGGGTACTCTACATCTCGCCCTACACAATGTCCATTCTGTAAAACAGCGTCAGCTACATTAGATCATGTTTTCTTACATTGTTCACATGTGCGGCCTTTATGGCTTTACTATGCTGGGGAGTTACACTGTCCTACACCATCGTCGTTGCAGCTGCGTCAGTATATACTCGCTTGGTGGTATCGTTCATCTTTTTTGTCTCTTCTTGGGGTATTCAAAATTATAATTCCCGCGATTATAGTGTACAACATATGGCGTGGCTATGCCTCCTTAATCTACGGGAGCAAACTAGCATTACATTCACATCACTTCGGGCCTCAATACGCTATGACATTACCATTTGGTGCAAAAAGATAGCAGGAACTAAACTTGCAGCCGACTCTAGACGTTATTTCTCATGGATGCCGTCGATGCCGGCCCCACGGCCTTATTCGTTAGCTAACGCCACCACCAGGCCGGCTAAAATTAAACATAGATGCGGCAGTAGGCCGACAGTATGCAGCATGGGGTGCTATATTGCGCGATCATATGGGGTCTTGTGTGGGAGCAATTTCGTTTAGACTACCTCCAAGTACACCGCTAAACGCGGAGATTCAGGCCGCATTATTTGGACTTTTGTATTTTCTTCCACTACATCGCGGCATCATATTAGAATCTGACTGTGCCCAGATGATATCTCGTTTGGCCCGCCCGCAACTAGTCCATGGCAACTATTATCTTCGATTACTTCACACGCTCGTTCATCTCCAACATCTCGATTATCATCATATCTATCGTGAGGCAAATATGGCAGCACATTATTTAGCTCAACAGGCCATGTTGAACCCCATCACACAATATTATGCATCTCGTACTCTTCCTTCAATAGTGCGCGCTTCTGTCTCATTGGATCTTTCCTCCATTCAATTGCGTGTCCCTAAATGCTCTCAAGTCTTCCACATGGATTAGCGTTTTCTCTATTTCACTGCATGTATCCTAAGGGAACCAGGCAGGCATGGTATGTGTTGCTATCTTTTGGCCTGGCTTTTACTCTGCTTCATAATCATTTATGTCTTGCTCTTTTTGCTTGCCTGGACATGGTTTGGACTGCATACTCTCATGGCGAGGCTTTTCCCGGTAATGCAACGCTCCTATCATGCATTGGTGGACTCTGTGGCTGTGACTCCATTGGCGCATCATATCACAACATCGTCGCCTTGGCATAAATTTAGACAAGGCGACTCCGGTATGTGCTTGACTTCTAAGTTTTCTCTTCTGTTGATTATCACTATCATCGGTATAACTTCTGCCTGTCAATCTTCTGAGGTACGGCTGTTCCAGGATCTGTCCCGCCCGGATAGCGTCTCATTCAGCAGATTCTGCGGAATGCTGTTAGCCCAAACTTCTGGAACAAACCTAGCTTTGTACTCAATTTTATATTCATTTCATATCAATGACAGCCGTATAAATATGTACGCTTTTTCCTTCGCCAAGGTTTTATCCACAAGGGTGGTTTTACTTGGCAAGGTTTTAATGCGGCATATCATATACGACTGGAGATATGTCATTCTTAGTTCGTTATTTCATTTATTCGCATACTCTGATATTTGTAATATGGTTTTCCTCCGCCACAAGTGAGGTTCGTCTTTAATAAAATGTTTCGTTTTAAAAAATATAGACGTTTAGCACATGAGTGAATAAGGAGACTTTCCATTCTCAATTTGTTGCCATCAAGTTTGTCCAAATATATCTCCATTTAATGAAATAGTTAGTTCATTAACTTAAGTACTTCACTTAATGAACTAATTTAATGAACTAGTTAGTTCATTAACTTAAGTACTTCACTTAATGAATTAGTTTAGTTCATTAATGGTGGCACCTGAAAATAGTTCAAAGACAACAAATATTTGCCATATGATGTAAGTATTAACGCTTCATGTCTTATTAGTACGGCAACAATATATATAAAGCATATGATGCATGTATATCACAAAAACGTGCCAAGTAATAATTTTGTCATGCATTTCGTAAAATCGTACTATTTGAATCATGCATTTGTAAATCATTCAAACACTTTTCTCAACAATCTCCCCTTTTGATGATTTACAAAATAACACTAGTTCATGATTTAAATATAATTGCTCCCGCTACAATTTAGCACAAATTCGAATTTTGAATTTTTAATTTTATAGTATCGTCTTCGCCCCCTTAAATTGTGCAATCATGCTATCTCCCCCTTAAATCATGCACTTTCTCTCCCCCTTTAAATCATGCTTTTATCTCCCTCTTTATTTTGTAAATTTCATCAAAAGTACAAGTAAAAATGGAAAAAAAATAGCAATTTATAACATATAGAAATCATGCATTTCAGGTGCGTTCTTAAGGGTTATTTATTCAACCCTTTGCAAATGTCCCTTTTGATACCCAAATTTGGGTGACCTTCCTAGGTCTTCTAAAAGGTGAGAAAAGAGATAAAGACGTAATATAATAAACATTAGATGGGAGTGCGTTTGGCCTTTGGCCGAGAATCCCATCATGCATATGGTGTGTTTTTTGTTTTTGATAAGCATTTCGGTTTCTATGAATAGTTTGTGATCTAGATGCATTAGTATGATATGAATGTCGCGTATGCATTAATGGTTTCCTTTCATATCTATATGGTACATTATTAAACTTTGTATGTGATGAAAAAGAAGAAGTACGATGAGATACAATAGGTTGTGCACTAGACATCTTCTTAGGCTGTGTAGTTGTCTTGAATGCATGCGGTTTCTCAGATAAAACAAAGTTGGTAGACTTATTTTTATATCTTCCATATACTCAAATCTGGTTTTATCATTTTCATGCTTTTGGGAAGAAATGAGATGATCTATCATACTTTACCCGTATCAAATTGTTTTACCGTATTTTCTAAATCCGCGTTTCTTGATTTCAAATTTGAAATCTCGGATTTCATTTCATTATTTTCTACCGTTAAAGATGAGATCTCTGATTTCAATGCTTAATTGTGCATGACGACTCTTCTTTTGAATCATTTAATTGAGAAACAAGGTTCGTGTTAGATGATTCTAACAACTTCTTGTTTTCAATTAATTGTTTCTTTTCTTTTGCAAAAGTCTTAAAAAACTTATGCAACTCACGATATTGACAGAATAAATCATCATAAGAAAGCTCAGGATCAGAATGAGAGTTAGAAGATACCTTATTTGATGCCTTAGATGTAAAGCATACTTGTGCCGTTTGTTCTTCGACATCATCAGTCTCAGAGTCAGATGAATCACTCCAAGTAGAGGCTTTGAAGGCTCTTCTCCTTTGTTTAGGTTCTAAGACGAGTCTAGTTTCTATCAGATCTTTGTCATGGTTTTTGTTCGTTTGTTTGTCCTTGTTCGGACAATCATATGACAAGTGTCCAAGTCTCCCACATTCATAGCACTTTATGTCTTCATTATTTTTATTTCTATGATTCTTAGATGAAGAAGGCTTATGTTTGTTTTTAATGGATTTTCTCATGATCTTTCTTAATCTTTTAGCCAACTTCATTAGATCTTCATCATCAGAATCTGTGCCACTACCATCTACGCTATCATAAGAAGTGGAGACGTATTCATTTGATTTAAATGCTATAACCTTACCTTGTTTAGAAGTAGATTTAGAATTTCTTAAAGTGAGTTTATTTTCATATACCTTTAACGATCCGATCAATTCCTCCATTTTTATCGATTTTGTTTCCTTACTTTCCTCAATCGCCGTGACTTTGGGGTTCCATTCGAATGGGAGACTTCTTAGCACCTTTTGTACTTTTTCCTGTGTAGAAAAAGCTTTTCCAAGAGACTCAAGAGAATTATAGATGTTAGTCAAGCGTAAGTCCATATCAACAATAGATTAATTTAGCAATAATTTAAATGACTCAAGAGTGGACATATGCATATTTATTTTAGACTCTTTGACTTGACTAGTCCTTTCGTGTTTCATTTCTAGATTTCTCCACATCTCTTGAGCACTAGAGCAATTAGATGTAGGACTTGCAAGGCACCATTAGAAGGGGAGGGTTGAATAGTGGGTGCGGAAAATTTGGTTTTTAAAATGTTTTGATCTAAAAACCCAACTTCTGAAAATTGTTTCTGTTTTCATGACCTGTCTTGCAACGTTTAAACAACTAGGTTACAGGCCTTCAAAAATTCTAAAATTTGGAGAGATTGTAGCCTCAGATGTTTTGAGTATCTCCTAAAAATTTCAGATCAAAATTGAACCTCTAACCCTTTGAAAAATTGTTTGTGGCCCAGATTGCGCAAATCTGCCAAAAACGATAGTATGATTTGAAAATTTTATTTCGATTAAACCATGGCTCTAAATGATCTAAAAATTTAACGAAAAACCCCTTACTATATATTTAAATGGGTTGAAACAGTTTTGAAAATTACTTTTGGAAGTATGTCAAATACGTTCAAGTTCTCAACTTTTGCAAGTCTGAAAAGCAGATTGCACTAGTCTCAGACCTATTAAAGTTTGAATGACTTATACTTGTCCAAAAGGGTTGAAACTTGCACCAAATGAAACTTAGAAGACGTGGCTATGTTTTTGAAAAATTTTACGATTTTTGAAATTCTTTTACTATTTTTAAGATCGCGATGAAATAGATGCAAAGTGTAGGAAACTGAAAGTACTGTGCAGAAAAGTAGAGAACACAAGGAATTTTATACTGGTTCGGTTAAATCAACCTACTCTAGTCTTCGAGGACACCTTTATCGGTTATCACTAAAAAAAAATAACACCTTACCACACAGGGTTGATGGAGTTATACACCAACTCAAACCCTTTACAATCGAAACAAGCAATTACAATGATCACGAACACCACCACCGAGCGGATGAAGGTTTGATCACACCTTGATCAACCTTTTGCAACAATAGGGCGTGTATGGTGGTATGAATGAAACCTATACAATATGTTTGAATATAGATACAATAGGATTTGAGAGAGAAAGAGAAGAAAGAAATGTAGAAGAAGAGAATAGAAAGACTTTTTGCACTTTAGCACTTGTGAGACTTGTCTTGTGTTTGATTTTCTCTTCCTCTCTTCCATTTATCTCAAAGTGGCCGCCCACTCTAGGGCTTTTCTTCATCTTGGAAATTTTCTTTTAAGTCCTTGGAAGAATGCCTTGTATAAATGTGACATCAACTTGCTTACTTGGCAATACTTGATTGGATGATTGTCTTGGCCTTGCTTACTTGGCACTCCTTGATTGGATGAGATTTGTCATCACTTGATGACTGTCCAAATCTGAGAATTACACTTAAAACATGTGCCAAATTATAAACAAAACCTTTCCAAATATCACATAATCAATCCCATTTAATTTGCAAAATAAATTGATCTCCATTTAACTCCAAAAATCGGCCAGCTCTTAATTCACATGCTGAAATTTTCAGCATGTGCAATATTCTCAACATGTTCAAATTATTGTCACATTAGTATTACACCAATCCCTTGAAAATGGAGAAGAAAATATGTTAAAATTAAGACACAATTTTCGGCCACCCTTAATTCTCACATGCTGAATTTTCAGCATGTGTCATATTTGTGACATAGTTTGAAACATTACCTTGTGTAGCTCCCTCCATTATGTCACTGACCTTGTATTATCCATTATTCACCAATCAAGATGCCAACTAAGCTCCACATAGGCTCCATCAAGGCTGAGTAGGCGTGTGAATTGAGCTTGAACATGTGTTGAATTTATTTTTGTAAGATTTGTAAAATAGTGCACAATAAGTATACACATATGGTATATTCCAATCAGCCCTAATTTAAATATTCTAGAACATTTTAGTAGGTATTGAATATGTAAAAAGGTTTTAGATACATGTTACATGTTAAGCCAAAAACGTTCCATGTGTTGTGTTCGTAGAAAACCGAATTTTCGACTTTTGTCGATTACGCGATTTTTCTCCGATTAAATTCAAAATTTTTGCACATGTTATATATATTATGTCGCACATAATATACATAGAATAACTTGAATATTCAGCTCTAAAGTTTGATTAAAAGTGGCGCCCCATGTGACAAAAATGTTGAATTTGAAATCTCCACAATTTGGCCTTAATTGAAGGTGATTTGTGTGTGCCAACATGGACTGATTTTAGGGCTGAATATACCATGTAAGACACGAAATTTGTGGCCATTTTTTAAGTGTAGGGGCTGGCCATCTATATATGGCAAGTACGTGACACGTTAGCGAAGTTTCGGTAATCACCCGATACGACAATTTGTGGTTTAGAACCTTGTAACGTGTCGTAATAATTTTGTCATCATCATGACTTATATCATATGATATAAGACCTGAACACACTCATAAATACCAGGTAAGTATAATGGTGTGACGTTGACGTACGTTCGTAAAATATATAACGTGTCGGTAGTACGTTGGAATATATGTGTATAGTGCCTTTTTTAAAAAAACTAAATATATATATATATATATATATATATATATATATATATATATATATATATATATATTTATAAAAGGCGTGTGGTTTAAGAGGTAGAAGGAGACTTTCCATTTCCATGTTTGTTTCCTTTGTGCCTTCTCCAAATATTTCTCCATTTAATGAACTACTTAGTTCATTTAACTAAGTACTTCACTTAATGAACTAGTTTAGTTCATTAATGGTGGCACCTGAAAATAGTTCAAACACAACAGATGTTTGCCATTTGACGTAAGCTTTAAAGCTTCATGGCTTGTTAGTACGGCAACATTATACATAAAGTATATAAGGCAGGTTTGTTGCAAAAACGTGTCAAGTCATAGAATGTGTCATGCATTTCTTTAGCACGCGATATTTAAATCATGCATTTTTGTGAATCACTCAAACCCTTTTTCTCAACAATCAAGGGGGAGAAAATTCAAAATTCGAAATTTGAAATTCAAAATTTTGAATTTGTGCACGATTGAATTGGGAGCGATTAAATTCAAATCATGTACTAAGATTGTTTTGTAAATGATCAAAAGGGGGAGATTGTTGAGAAAAAGAGTTTGAGTGATTCACAAAAATGCATGATTTAAATAACGTGTGCTAAAAAAATGCATGACACATTCTATGACTTGACACGTTTTTGCAACAAACCTGACTTATATACTTTATATATAATGTTGCCGTACTAACAAGCCATGAAGCTTTAAAGCTTACGCCAAATGGCAAATATTTGTTGTGTTTGAACTATTTTCAGGTGCCACCATTAATGAACTAAACTAGTTCATTAAGTGAAGTACTTAGTTAAATGAACTAAGTAGTTCATTAAATGGATAAATATTTGGAGAAGGCACAAAGGCAACAAACATGGAAATGGAAAGTTTCCTTCTATCTCTTAAACCACACGCCTTTTATAAATTTTTTTTTATAAAACGGAAGGATACCTTCCGGCTTTTATTTATATATCATATCCCGCGTTAATGGCCGAGGGTAGCCGTGAGTACAAGCGAAAATAAAAGAAAAAGAAACCAAATGATCAGTCATGGGACTGCTAATCTATCTATATTTCAAAAGAACGATGGCTGCGCCGTCTAGTAACCATTGAGGACGGTGGAGGTGGTGGAAGATCCTTCCGAGACCTGCGTTTTTTCCGAGATAGTCCACCAAGGAGAGTCCCGCCCCTAGTCGATGTCCTGCACCAATCCAATCATTGCCCGCAATGATCAAACTATCGCGTAGATCATCATATTCAGTCCCTTTACGGCGAGTGTATGAGAGAGAAGCTTCATTGTCCGAACCTAGTGCCAAAGCCACTTCCTCTTCCTCTTCACGAAAGTGATCTTGATAGAATTGTTCAACTAAGGGATCATAAATAGGCTGGCCATGGGCTGGCATTATCGCTAATGGAACCGGCAATTCAACTTGAATGGATTGAATTTGGACTTCTGGAGCCACTTCAGACGGTGAGGTCATCTCATGAGCATGCTGTATGGCCGTGTATGAAATCTCCAAGGGCGGAGATGGTGTAGGTGTATCTGCGTGCTGCGGATCCTGTTGCTTGTGAAACTCCAATGTAGGCGGCACTACCAGTACCGGACATAAATCTGCAGTCAACCTAGAGAAAATCTGCGATACAGATGGGTCAGCAGTATGCACAGGGTGTTGCGGGGTGTCAGATGCTTCATCCAGAGCGTCTGGAACGCGTGATGGATCAACCGTCGATATGTCCTCTACTAAAGTGTCAGTTGACAAATAATTGTCCGATACATGTCCAATATCGTGTGGCATGGTATCTGTAGGAAAGTCTGCTGCATCACAAAACGCATCGTGTATGGCATTATCGGAAGAATGTTGCTCCAGTATAGAGATCGGTTCCCCTATGACAGGACCCCCTGCCCCCGGATCATTTGAGAGCGGCGATGGATCCTCCAATGAAGTGGGATGCTGTGCATTTGGCCCCATGTTTTCTTCAACCGTATGTAGATTTCCTGGCGGCGGAACAGGTTGGTTGGGCTTCACTGGAGTCCATCGCGTCTTGGATGGATGAGATTTCGGGGGTGGAGGAGGTGGGGGCGGAGTACCAGTCTCACCCTTAGATGTGCAATCAGCATGTTTATGCCCCAGTCTACGACAGTCAGTACAGAACAACGGTAAATCTTCATAAACAACAGACTGAAGAATTAAACGACCTTTAGCTTGTATATAAATTTTTTGCGGCAACTCCTGTGATACATCAATCTCCACACATACACGAGCTACCGATGGACGTAAGCCTTTAGAGGTGGCTACGTCTAATTTAAGAGGCAAACCGATTGTGCGCACTATTTCGAACAAAGCTTCCTGCCTATGTAGGTGAATCGGCAATGCCGGTAGTGCAATCCAAACCGGCACAATTGGGACATCAGAGGAAGGATCAAAATCCACTGTCCATTTTGTGACCCTCATGTGACAACCAGAAATACGCCAAGAACGACGATAAAAACATCGCAAATAATCTGCTTCATTGGTAAAATTCAGCAATATATGCGTTTGATCAATAAGAGTAATACGAAGGTCGTGATGAAACCCAATCTTCTCAAAGACTGTGCGTATGACCTTTAATGGGGGACGACCATACCAAAAAGTACCAACCAGAGAATACCGAAAAGGAGCAGCAAGCGCATCAATTTCCGAATCAAGAAAAGAGACCATTGGAATACCTTTGTAACGGGTCGCTGTCTTCGGCGAGATGGTGATCGATGGAGCAGCCGATTCAGCCACTACTGCGGCGAATGTAGGCGCAGTAGCCATTGCGCATCACAACGGCGGCTGTGGAAAGTGTCGATGGAAGCCTGCAAACCGCTAAGGAATGGCGGCTGGGATAGCGTTAGGGTAACGCAGAAAAAACGCGAGCAATAGATCGAAACAGCAAAATTCCAGTGAAATTGATATGAAGCATATAGCGATGAAAGCAGAATTGTAAGGCGGCGTGAAATCAACAGCGGCGCCATGCTGCCGCCGCTAATCGCCAGCGCCCCATCTCTCCGTGTGTTTTTATAACTACACGCCTTTTATAAATAAATATATATATATATATATATATATATATATATATATATTCAGGTTTTTTTTAAAAAAGGCATTATACACATATATTCCAACGTACTACCGACACGTTATATATTTTATGAACGTACGTCAATGTCACACCACTATACTTACCTCATATTTATGAGTATATTCAGGTCTTATATCATATGATTTAAGTCATGGTGATGACAAAATTATTACGGCACGTTACAAGGTTCTAAACCAAAAATTGTCGTATCGGGTGACTACCTAAACTTTGCTAACGTGTCACGTACTTGCCATATATAGATGGCCAGCCCCTACACTTGAAAAATAGCCACAAATTTCGTAGCTTACATGGCATATTCAGCCCTAAAATCATTCCATGTTGGCACACACAAATCACCCCCAATTAACGCCAAATTGTGGAGATTTCAAATTCAACATATTTGTCACATAGGGCGCCACTTTTAATCATCCTTTAGAGCTGAATATTCAAGTTATTCTATGTATATTATGTGTGACATAATATATATAACATGTGCAAAAAGTTTGAATTTAATCGGAGAAAAATCACGTAATCGACAAAAGTCGAAAATTCGGTTTTCTACGAACACAACACATGGAGCGTTTTTGGCTTAACATGTAACATATATCTAGACACTTTTTACATATTCAATACATACTAAAGTGTTATAGAATATTTAAATTAGGGCTGATTGGAATATATCATATGTGTATAATTATTGTGCACTATTTTACAAAGCTTACAAAAATAAATTAAGCACATGTTCAAGCTCAATTCACACGCCTACTCAGCCTTGATGGAGCCTATGTGGAGCTTAGTTGTCATCTTGATTGGTGAAAAATAGACTATACAAGGTTAGTAACATAATGGAGGGAGCTACACAAGGTAATGTTTCAAACTATGTCACAAATATGACACATGCTGAAAATTCAGCATGTGAGAATTAAGGGTGGCCGAAAATTGTGTCTTTATTTTAACATATTTGCTTCTCCATTTTCAAGAGATTGATGTAATACAATATGACAATAATTTGAACATGCTGAGATTATTGCACATGCTGAAAATTTAAGCATATGAATTAAGAGCTGGCCGATTTTTGGAGTTAAATGGAGATCAATTTATTTTGCAAATTAAATGGGATTGATTATGTGATATTTGGCAAGGTTTTTATTTATAATTTGGCACATGTTTTTAGTGTAATTCTTAGATTTGTACAGTCGTCAAGTGATGACAAATCTCATCCAATCAAGGAGTACCAAGTAAGCAAGGCCAAGACAATCATCCAATCAAGTGTTGCCAAGTAAGCAAGTTGATGTCACATTTATACAAGGCATTCTTCCAAGGACTTAAAAGAGAATTTTCAATATGTAGAAAATCCCTAGAGTGGGCGGCCACTTTGAGATAAAAGGAAGAGAGGAAGAGCAAATCAAACACAAGACAAGTCTCACAAGTGCTAAAGTGCAAAAAGTCTTTCTACTCTCTTCTTCTACATTTCTTTCTTCTCTTTCTCTCTCAAACCCTATTGTATATATATTCGAACATATTGTATAGACTTCATTCATACCAGCATACACGCCTTATTGTTGTAAAAGGTTGATTAAGGTGTGATCAAACCTTCATCCACTCGATGGTGGTGTTCGTGATCATTGTGATTGCTTGTTTGGATTGTAAAGGGTTAGAGTTGGTGTATAACTCCATCAACCCTGTGTTTTAAGGTGTTATTTTGTTTAGTGATAACCGAGGAAGGTGTCCTTGAATACTGAAGTATTGGTTTAACCGAACCAGTATAAAATTCCTTGTGTTCTCTACTTTTTTGCACAGTACTTTCAGTTTCCTGCACTTTGCATCTATTTCATCGTGATCTTAAAAATAGTAAACGAATTTCAAAAACCGTAAAATTTTATAGAAACATAGCCACATCTTCTAAGTTATATTTGGCGCAAGTTTCAACCCTTTTGGACAAGTATAAGTCATTCAAATGTTAATAATTCTGAGACTAGTGCAATCAGATTTTCAGACTTGCAAATGTTGAGAACTTGAACATATTTGACATACTTCCCAAAGAAATTTTCCAAAACTGTTTCAAACCAATTAAATACATATAGTAAGGGGTTTGTCATTAAAGTTTCAGATCATTTAGAGCCACGGTTTAATCGGAATAAATTTTTCAAATCAGACAACCGTTTGTGGCAGATTTGTGCAATCTGACCGCAAACGATTTTTCAAAGGGTAAGAGGTTGAATTTTCTGAACTTTTTACGTGATACTCAGAACATCTGAGGCTACAATCTCTCCAAATTTCAGAATTTTTGAAGGCCTGTAACCTAGTTTTTCAAACGTCTCAAAACAGGTCCTGGAAATAGAAACAATTTTCAAAAGTTGGGTTTTTAGATCAAAACATTTTAAAAACCAAATTTTTCGCACTCACTATTCAATCTCCTGTGGTGCCTTGCAGGTCCTACAAGTGGTATCAGAGCGCATGCACACTCACAACAAGAAGATCCAACGATCTAAGTGAGATGGCAACCACTAGCTTCAAAACCGAGCAAGAAGGTATGTCTAGTCAAAGGCCTCCTCTTTTTGATGGCGAGTCCTTTATTCAATGGAAACTAAGAATGAAACTTTTTCTTATGGTTATTGATATTGATCTGTGGTCTATTATAGAAGACGGTCCATTTGTTCCTTCAAAATTATCCATTGTAGATGGTGTCACTCTAGAGATTGTAAAACCAAAACAAGAATATACTAGTGATGACAAAAAGAGACTAAGCATGAATGCTAGAACCATGCAATTACTCTTAAACGGGCTAAGTAAAAGCGAATCTAGTTATGTGTCTAATTGCTCTAGTGCTCAAGAAATGTGAAGAATTCTTGAAATGAAACATAAAGGGACTAGCCAAGTAAAGGAGTCCAAGATTAATATGCTTATGTCCACACTTGAGTCTTTTAAATTATTTTCAAATGAGTCTATTGTTGATATGGATCTACGATTGATTAACATATATAATTCTCTTGAGTCTCTTGGCAAAGCTTTCTCTACGCAGGAAAAGGTCCAAAAGGTACTACGAAACCTTCCATCCGAATGGGACCATAAAGTGACAGCAATAGAGGAAAGTTAAGAAACCAAATCAATAAAAAATGGAGGAACTAATTGGATCGCTAAAGGTATACGAAAACAAACTTACTTTAAGGAAATCGGAATCAACGTCAAAACAAGGTAAGACTATTGCTTTTAAATCAAATGAATACGTCTCTACTTCTTCCGATCACATAGATGATAACGATTCCGAATCAGACAATGATGACTTAATACTATTGGCTAAAGGTTTGAGAAAATTCATGAGAAAGTCATTTAAAAACAAACCTAAGTCTACTTCCACTAAAAGAAATAAAAATAAAACAAATGACAAGGACATGAAATGCTATGAATGCGGGAAACTTGGACATTTATCTTATGACTGCCCTAACAAGGACAAACAAACAAACAAACAAACATCTTGACAAGGATCGGACCAAAACTAGACTCGTCTCAGAACCTAAACAAAGGAGAAGAGCTCTTAAGGCCTCCACTTGGAGTGACACATCCGATTCTGAGACCAATACCGAAGAAGAGACGGCACAAGTATGCTTTGTATCCAAAGCATCAAACGAGGTATCTTCTGATTCTGACTCTGATTCTGAACCTTCATATGATGATCTTTTTAGTGAATATTTAGAATTGCACAAATTCACCAAGACTCTCGCAAAAAAAAAGAAACGATTAATTGAAAACAAGAAGTTGTTAGAATCTTCTAACACGAATCTTGTTTCTCAATTAAACGATTCAAAAGAAGAGTCGTCATGCATCATCAATGCATTAAATTCAGAGATCTCATCATTAACTACACATAATAATGAAATGAAATCCGAGATTTCAAATTTGAAATCAAGGAATACAGATTTAGAGAAAATGATGAAACAATTTGACACGGGAACTAACATGCTCGATCGCATCATTTTGTCACAAAAGCATGATAGTGATAAAACCGGATTAGGATATATTGAGAAAAACAAAAAATCAATTAAACCAACCAAATTCATCTTGTCTAAGAAAATAGAAATACCTAAGACACATATGGCGCCTAAGAAGATGCCTAGACCCCCTCTCCCTTCATCTCGTCATTCTTCTTCTTCATATCATACAAGATATAATTATGTGCCGTATAGATATGGGAAAAAACCATTTATACATACACGGCATTCATTCCATGCATCTAGATCACGCACCATGCACACTAACACTAGAACATATCACAAACGCACACCATATAATGCGCATAAGGGGATTCTCGGCCAAAGGCCTAATGCTTTCTCACCCCATGTCTACTATGTTTCTCCTTCATCTATATTCTTACCATTTGCTAGACCGAGAAGGATCACCCAAGTATGGGTACCAAAAGGTACTTTTACAAAGAGGTGAATAACTAACTCGTAAGAACCCAAATTAAAAGGGTACCTAAATCATTGTTGTACATTGCAGGGAACCCATACATCAAAAGACACATCTATCAAGTGGTTTCTTGAAAGTGGTTGCTCGAGGCACATGACGGGTGACCCGAGCTTTTTCACAAAGTTGAAGAAGGTCACAAAGGGCAGATCGGTGAGCTTTGGAGACAACAATGAAGGAAGAATCATTGGAAAAGGTACAATCGGAAGCCCAAGTACCCTTCAAATCTCAAACATCTTCCTGGTAAGTAATCTATCCTATAATCTTCTTAGCATCTCACAGTTTATTGACAACGGTTTTAATGTGTGTTTTACTCATCCATATTGCAATATAATAAATAAAAAATGGAGAAACAGTATTAAAAGGAAAAAGGGAAGGAAATATTTTTACGCTTTCTATGGATGACATGCTAAGGTTAAGTGCTTTATATCAAATGAACCTAACGTTCATTTGTGGCATATATATTTAGGACGCATTGGCATTTCTACACTTGAAAAACTTCAACGAAAGAACCTAATACGAGGATTGCCTAAACTTGATTTAGACAACTTTCAGTTGTGTGAATCTTGTATTAAAGGAAAAAAAACATGCGAGTCACTTAAACCTAAAAATGAAATTAGTACGTCTAGAGTTTTAGAATTATTACACATTGATTTGTTTGGTCCTAGTCGTACTAAGAGTCTCGGTGGACGTCATTATGCCTGTGTTATCGTTGATGATTTTTCTTGCTACACTTGGACTTTATTTCTTGCAAATAAAGATGATAGTGCCATTGAGATTGCGAAACTAATAAAACAACTTGAAAATGAATATGGTTTAAATGTGAAAAAGATTAAAAGCGATAGAGGCGGTGAATTTAAAAAAAGGACATGATTGCATTTTGCGAGGAAAAATGTATCAAACACGAGTTTTCGCCACCTAGAACTCCACAACTAAATGGAGTAGTAGAAAGAAAGAATAGGACACTACAAGAAATCGATAGAACCATGTTGTGTGAAAATAAATTGCCTAGATTTTTGTGGGCGGAAGCCGTAAATTATGCATGCTATATAGTAAATCGTTTGTCAATTAGAAAGAAAATAAATAAAACTCCTTATCAGATAGTAAATAATCGCATGCCTAAAATTGATTACTTTCGTGTGTTTGTTTGCAAATGTTTTGTTTTGAATACGAAAGATAATTTAGATAAATTTGAATCAAAATCAATTGAATTCATTTTTGTTGGATATTCTGTAAATTCAAAAGCATAGATGTTATGATCCCATCACTAGACAAATTTTAGAATCCACTCATATGAAGTTTAATGAATTTGGTAAGGTTGAAAAAGATAAAGAATATGACGATGATTTTGAACTAAAGCCCGTGTTAGATGATGTAGAGGATGATGGCGTGCATGATGAATTGAACACACTAGAAATACATGATCACTTAGAAATGCATGAGAACGTAGAAAATAATCAACCAAGATGGCACAGAGATCACCCACACGATCTCATTATACGCGACATTACTCATGGTGTTCGACCATGTAGAAGAATAAATCCAGATGAAATAAACCAATTTTATGCTATGATATCCGAAATTGAACCTAAAAACATGTTTGATGCCTTGAGTGATTCTTCTTGGATTGATGCTATTCATAATGAACTAAATCAATTCGTAAGAAATGATGTATGGAATTTAGTGCCACGACTACAAGATAAGACTATAATAGTCACAAAGTGGGTGTTTAGAAATAAAATGAATGAAGAAGGTAAAGTTGTTAGAAACAAGGAGAGACTTGTAGCACAAGGATATAATCAAGAAGAATAAATAGACTATGATGAAACATTTGCACCCGTAGTACGTTTAGAAGCCATACGACTTTTAATGAAAGGTTTTAAACTTTATCAAATGGACGTGAAAAGTGCATTTTTAAATGGCTTTATACAAGAAAAAGTATACGTGAAGCAACCACCTGGTTTTGAAGATTTAAAATACTCCGATCACGTGTACAAATTAAAGAAGGCACTATACGGCTTAAAGCAAGTATCTAGGGCTTGGTATGATCGTTTTGCTACTTTTCTTTTAGAAAATGGTTTTAACAGAGGCACGATAGATAGCAACCTATTGTTGAAACAAGATAAATCGGATTTACTAATCATTTAAATTTATGTTGATGACATCATTTTTGGATCTACATGTCATAAACTTGTTGAAGAATTTGAAACTTGCATGAAATCTAAGTTTGAAATGTCTATGGTTGGTGAATTGAATTACTTTCTTGGCTTGCAAATTAAACAAACGAGTAAAGGTATACACATAAGTCAAGTTAAATATGTGAATGACATGATTAAAAAGTTCAATGTTGAGAACCTAAAACCGTCCCCCACCCCTATGAGTGTCACCACTAAACTAGATAAAGACGAACATGGAAAAGACTTTGATAATGCTTTATATAGGTCAATGATTGGTTCTTTGCTTTATTTTACTGCTAGTAGACCTGATATCATGTTTTGTGTATGTATGTGTGCACGTTTTCAAAGACAACCTAAAGTGTCTCGTTATAATGCTGAGAAAAGAATTTTCGATATATTAAGCACACCCCCACTTTAGGAATTTGGTATGATAAAGATTGTGAATTTGACTTACATGCTTATACCGACGCGGATTATGATAGATGTAAAATAGATAGAAAAAGTACAAGTGGCATTAGAGCCAAGGTCACGGGTTCAATTCCCAGCGGGAGCAATTGCTGAAGGGGAGATTGTTGGGTGCAGCAATTGTCATATGGCGCGTAGGCCGTGTGGGCTAAGTCACAGTCGAATGCCGTAGGCGCTTGTGTGTGTTGAATGCACTATAAGGCTAGGGTATGTATATCTCCTATCACCAATTAGTTTTGAGAGAGTTGGCAGCGCCTGAGATCCTATATTAGACCATAACTTGATTCACTTTTACTCAGCCCGTTTAAAGTGGTTGCATGGCTCTAGCATTCATACTCAATTTCTTTTTGTCATCACTAGTATATTCTTGTTTCGGTTTTACTACCTCTTGTGTGACACCATCAATAGTAGATAACTTATAAGGATAAAAGGACCATCTTCTATAATGGACCATAAGTCTATATCAATGGCCATAAAGAAAAGTTTCATTCTAAGTTTCCATTGTATAAAAGACTCACCATCCAAAAGAGGAGGCCTTACGGTTGACATTCCTTCTTGCTCGGTTTTGTAATTAGTGGTTGCCATCTCACAAAGTTCATTGGATCCTCTTGTTGTGAGTGTGCCTGTGCTCTGATACCACTTGTACGACCTGTATAGCACCACTAGAAGGGGGGTTGAATAGTGGGTGTGGAAAATTTGGTTTTTAAAAACTTTTTAACCAAAAACCTCATTTCTGAAAACAGTTTCTATTTTCAGATCCTGATTTGAAATAATTAAACGACCTAGTTAGAGACCTCTAAAAATTATGCAATTTAGTGAGATTCTACTCTCAGATATTCTGAGTATTTCATAAAAATTTCAAATCAAAATTCAACTCCTAACCCTTTGAAAATACGTTTTCGGTCAGATTGCACAAATCTGCCAGAAATAGTACTCCGACTTGAAAAATTTATTCTGATTAATTGGTAACTCCAAATGTTCTGCAAATTTAATGACAAACCCCTTAAGATATGTATTGTAATGGTTTGAAACAGTTTTTCAAATTTCCTTTGGAAAGTATGTCAACCACATTGATGTTCTCAACCTTTGCAAATCTGAAAATGAGATTACACTAGTCTCAGAACTAATCAAGTTTGACTGACTCATACTTAACCAAATGAGTTGAAACTTGCGTCAAATGAAAGCTAGGATATGTGGCTATGTTTTTGCAAAGTTTTGTAATTTTTGAAAATCATTTACTACTTTTACGATTGCAACAAAATAAACACAGAAACTGAAAACTAAAAGTAAAGTGCAGTCTAGTAAAGACACCAAGGATTTTATACTGGTTTAGTTAAATCAACAACCTCCAGTCTTCTAGGACACCTTCCTCGATTATCACTAAACACCAAACACACTTTACCACAAGGGTTGTTGGAGTTACACACCAACTCCACCCTTTCACAAACAATACAATCAATCAAACGGATCACGGACACCACCACCGAACAGATGAAGGTTTGATCATAACTTGATCAACCTTTTACAACAAATGAAACGTGTATGGTGGTATGATCAAAGCCTATACAATTATAGTGCCCCGCTCCCGGCCTTAGTATCGGGAACAGTGCATCCGTCGTATGTCGCTAAGGAGAATACAAGACGTCGAATCAATCTCCTACTTGTCAGAAATGATGTAGAAATTGTTTTCGCGGAAACGTAAATCATAACTTAAATTAAACTCGAATAATTGTTATTACATCACTGAATAAAAAGAAATCTGATAATAAAACAACAAAGAAGCCTGTGAAAATCCCCAAAAGATAACTAAGAACAGTCAGCTGCAGAGTCCCATCGTATCCTAGATGCAGCTATCAACCAGCCCACTCTGCTATGTCCTTCCTGTCCTCAACGAAGATGCGCTCATAGTCCTCATCCGGTTCACCTGGGAAGTAGGGGTGAGTGACAGAAAATCACCCAGTAGATGCCAGCCTCAAACCAATACAAAACGTGCATACCGAAATGATATTACCACATAGCACATAAATATCATATAATATGCATAGAAGAAAGTAAATGCGGCAAGTAAAGCACTCCACATAAGAATGCGCAAGTACGTGATGCATGCTCCATCCACGTGTCACACGCAACAAAAATCATGTCATGCAATGTACCCTTAGATCTATATGCAATGCATGATCCCGGGATTGACTGGATGCTTGTAGCCTATATACTACAATCCACCCTGACGGATGCCCGTGGCCCATACATCACGATCCACCCTGACCGATGCCTGTGGCCCGTACACCACGATCCACCATAACTGATGCCCATGGCCCGTACACCAAGATCCACCATAACCGAGTACCCATGGCCCGTACACCATGATCCACCATCACCGAGTATCCATGGCCCGTACACCATGATCCACACCTCTCGAGCGTCTGAGACCCGTACATCTCAACCCACTCTAAATACAAATGCACGTGCCATGAATGCAACAACAAAGTTGCCTAGGGCCCGTACGCTCATCCTCACCATCTCCAGCACTCAATATTTGGCTTAGTAAAATTTCCGAATATTGAAAAGTTGTTATTTATCATTATCCTTATTTTTTCTTATCTTGTATTAATTTCCTAGAATTTTCTACTAATTTTCTCTTATTTATTTCTATTTATTACTAATTATTTTTAATTACTTACATTTACCAAAATTCAGAAATTAAGTGGAAATAATTTAATTTTAACCTTTTATATTTTCTGGAATTTATTTAGAATTTTCTGATAATTAAATATATTTTTCTGGAATTTTAAACTAATTTTAATTGATTATTTATCATTTCTTCATTTCAGAAATTAATTTTCAGATTTTTTTTATTTATTATTAATTTCGATTTTAGGTCGGCCTGCTGTCCTGGTCCGGTCTGCTAGTCATCCGGCCCGGTCCGGCAGCCAGGTCCAGTCCATTCCTTCCCTCTTCTCTTTTTTTTATTTAAAACTTTCGGACCAGCCCATACCAGAAACCGGGTCAGCCTGGCGGGTCAGACCAGAAATTTGGGTCGGTCTGGCCTGGCTGCCCTGGAAATTACTTTTTTTTTGTTTTTTCAATTAATTCATATTTCCTTCAAACCTTAATAAAATCTCCGTTTTAACTCCGATTGACCTCAATCCAGTTGCGTTGGACTCGTTATAACGAGACGCATCTTTTGGAAGTGGACACGTCAGCGTGTGTCCGGACACGCCGTCAGGGGCCGCGCGTGGGCCCCGCACGCTACCCTCCTGAAACGCGTCCATCAGACCCATTTTTCGACTTCCAACCCAATCCCAGCCTATTCCGGGCTAGATGAACCTATTCTAAGACCAAAACGTAATTTTAAACAGCTCCAATTATGAAAATTTCTGATCTTTTAGATTAATTTGAGGGTATTTTTAATCTAACACAATCCTACCACCAAATCCATACACATACACGCATGTAGCAGGCCTAAACAAATCATCTCATGCTTTGTCATATAAAACATATGCAAAATTTATATCTTAAACAAATAAAAACAACGAATCACATAAATATACCATCAAAGCATGCATGGATTATACCCGTTTGAGGGGGGAAGAGGCACCTACCTTTTTCGACGAGTAATTTCGTACACGCGATTTCTTCTCCTTTCCTCTCCTAAACGCTAGCCGAATGTATGGATTTATGGGGATGGTAATTGGCCAAAACTTATATAGATGTGGGTAGAGTGTATTTTTATATATAAAATCAAAAGAAATATATAAGTATAAAGGAAAAGAGTGGCTGCCGCCACTCCTCCTTGAATTTTCTTAGACGTCAAGCTGGGGGAAAGAATTGGGGAATGAAATTTAGGGTTTGATTTTTGGTTATGGGTAGATATATATAGATGTATAGATAATTTCCTAAAATAAATAGGAATTTTATTTAAAATGTACTACTTAAACTTTAATCTCTATCCCACATTTCCTATTCCTAATCATATACTTAAGATAATTATCACCTACGATTTTATTTTTTTTATAACTTTTCCTTTTTTTCCTAAATTGTATGGGCTTCCTTTATTATTATTATTATTATTATTATTATTATTATTATTATTATTATTATTATTATTATTATTTAAAAAAATCGTGGCTGTAACAACAATATTTTGAATATATGAAAAATATTCTTGAGAGAAGAAGAGGAAGAAAGAAAATAGAAGAAGAAAAATAGTAGAGCTTCTTGATCTTGAGAGAATGAGAGTTTTTTTCTTGAACTTGTTTGCACTATTCTTCTCTTTTTATCATATGTGGCCGCCTCCTATGGTATCTTCCCTTCTTCAGAATTCTCTTTAATGCCCTTGGAAGATTTTCTTGTGTAGAAATGACACCATCTTGCTCACTTGGCACTTTATGATTGGATGGATGACTTGGGATTGCTAACTGGCACTTGATGATTGGTCCAACTTGTCATCATTTAGTGTGCTATAAAAATATGACTAAAACTCATAAAACATGTGCCAATTAGTTGTCAAAAGATTACCAAACAATCACCATTCAATCCCTTCAATTATGGAAAGCAAATTGATCACCAAAAATAGTCAAAAAATCGGCCAGTATATACTACATGTGCTGAATAATTTTCAACATGTGTAGTAGTTTGAAATGTTTGAATTGTTACCTTGTGTAGCTCCTTCTTTTGTGTCACTAACCTTGTGTGGCATATTTTCCACCAATTGAGATTCCAACTAAGCTCCACATAGGCTCCATCAAGGCTGAACATGGCGTGTAATAAGTATTGCACATGTGTTGAATTTCATTTTGGTAAATTTTGTAAAATAATGCACAATAATTACACATATATGATAAATTTCAATCAGCCCTTATTTGAATTTTCTAGAACACTTTAACATGTCTTGACCTATTTTCTCTCCTATTTACTACAGCGATGAAGAATCAAATTCTCACTATATTTCTTCCTTTTTCTACTTCTTCTTCCAAGTGCAGGATCACCCCAATTCCTTACCAAACCAATACTCCCAAGGAAAATCTCGAATTGGATCCAAAATTGACGGGTTAGTGTGAAAAATCTACCTCTGTATTATTAATATTAATAGATAAAAGAATCGAAGAAACTTAACTTTCGAGTGTCTAACTAAAAATTTATATACCGGGATGTCTCTTAGTAATAAACGCTTGTAAAAAGTGTCTAGATACATGTTACAAGTCATGCCAAAAACGTTCCATGTGTTATGTTCGTAGAAAACCGAATTTTCGACTTTCGTCGATTACGCGATTTTTCTCCGGTTAACTTCAAACTTTTTACACATGTTATATATATTATGTCACACATAATATACATAAAGTAAATTAGATATTCAGCTCTAATGGCTGATTAAGATAGGCGCCCCATGTGCTTAATAATTTGAAATTGAAATCTCCATCATTTGGCCTAAATTGTGGGTGATTCGTGTGTACCAACATGGAATGATTTCATTGCTGATTTGAACATGTGAGCCACGAAATTTTTGGATATTTTTAAAGTATATGGGCTGGCCATCTTTATATGGCAAGTACGTGACACATTGGTGTGAAGTTTCGTTAGTCACCAGATACGACAATTTTCGGTTTATAACCTTGTAACGTGTCGTTATAATTTTGTCACCACCATGACTTATATCATATGATATAAGACCTGAATATATTCATAAATATGAGGTGTATATAGTAGTGTGACATTAATGTACGTTTGTAATATATGTAACGTTTCGGTAGTATGTCGGAATATATGTGTATTGTGCCTTTTTAATAAAATTCTGAATATGTATAATATATATATATATATATATATATATATATATATATATATATGTATGTATGTATATATATATTTGTAGACATTTAGCATATGAGTGAATGAGGAGACTTTCCATTCTCAATTTGTTGCCATCAAGCTTTGTCCAAATATATCTCCATTTAATGAACTAGTTAGTTCATTAACTTAAGTACTTCACTTAATGAACTAGTTTAGTTCATTAATGGTGGCACCTGAAAATAGTTCAAAGACAACAAATATTTTTCATATGATGTAAGCTTTAACGCTTCATGGCTCGTTAGTACGACAACAATATATGTAAAGCATATGATGCATGTATATCACAAAAACGTGTCAAGTAATAATTTTGTCATGCATTTCGTAAACTCGTACTATTCAAATCATGCATTTGTAAATCATTCAAACACTTTTTCTCAACAAAATACACTGTGAGAAAGTTCTTTGAGAGAAGTTTGTAGAAGTCATAAGGTAGCAAGAAGTTGTTCTTGCTTATAGCTGAAGTTGTTGTAGTTGTACAAAGTTGTTTTGTGCAAGAAGTGTTGAGAAAAAGTGTTTAAATGATTTACAAATGCATGATTTAAATAGTACGAGTTTACGAAATGCATGACAAAGTTATTACATGACACGTTTTTGTGATATACATGCCTCATATGCTTTATATATATTGTTGCCGTACTAACAAGCCATGAAGCGTTAAAGCTTACACCATATGGCAAACATTTGTTGTCTTTGAACTATTTTCAGGTGCCACAATTAATGAACTAAACTAGTTCATTAAGTGAAATACTTAAGCTAACTAACAAGTTAATTAAATGGAGATATATTTGGACAAAGCTTTATGGCAACAAACTTGGAAATGGAAAGTCTCCCTCCTACTCCTCTCACACGCCTACTATACATATTATATATATATTTTTATTTTTATTAAAAAGGCACAATACACATATATTCTGACGTACTAACGACACGTTACATATATTACAAACGTACGTCAACGTCACACCACTATACTTACCTCATATTTATGAGTATATTCAAGTCTTTTATCATATGATATAAGTCATAGTGATGACAAAATTATAACGACAAGTTACAAGGTTATAAACCGAAAATTGTCGTATCAGGTGACTACCGAAACTTTGCCAACGTGTCACGTACTTGCCATATAAAGATGGCCAGCCCCTATACTTCAAAAATGGCCAAAACTTTCGTGGCTCACATGTTAAAATCAGCCATGAAATCATTTCATGTTGGCATACATAAATCACCCACAATTAAGACGAAATTGTGGAGATTTCAAATTCAATTCTTTTTTGTCACATGTGGCGCCTATACCTCAGCCATTAGAGCTGAATATTTAATTTATTTTATGTATATTATGTGTGACATAATATATATAACATGTGCAAAAGGTTTGAATTTAATCGGAGAAAAATCACAAAAGTCAAAAATTCGGTTTTCTACGAGTATAACACATGGATTTGGCATGCCATGTAACATGTATCTATGCACTTTTTACACATTCAAGAAATGTTAAAGTGTACTAGAATATTCAAATAAGGGCTGATTACAATTTACCATATGTGTGTAATTATTGTGCATTATTTTATAAAGTTTACCAAAATGAAATTCAGCACATGTTGGAGAAAAGTTACACGCCATTCTCAGCAATATTGGAGCCTATGTGGAGCTTAGTTGTCATCTTGATTGGTGAAGAATATGTCACACAAGGTTAGTGACATAAAGGAGGGAGCTACACAAGGTAATAATTCAAACATTTCAAACTACTCATTCATTGTCTCTCATCTCCCATTCTTGCTTTGATTTTGAATTCCGTTTGAGTTGGAGAAAGCCAAAAACAAAAAAAAATTCTGCAATATTGTCAAACACTCTATTCACCCCCCCTCTAGAGTGTTTGTTATGGACCTAACATTCTAAAGACGCATATTATGCATTAGACAGTAGGAGACACACTATGAGGATATGATTTATGCTATGATTGAAAAATTCAAACAAAAAAATTCATATAAAATCAAATAAATAAATAAATAAATAAAACGCTAGAGAAATAACTTCTTAGTATAACCGATCTCACACAATAAAAACAATTATGTTATTGCATAGAGTCATTAAAGAACAACGACCATATAGATAGTAATGAATAAGATACGACAAGTGAGCTTAAAAAAAAAAAAGATACGACAAATGAGCTAAAAAATGGATACGCCAACTGGATTGAATGGCATACTTAGCCTCTACTGTTGGGACATAGAGGCTCAACCAAGTTGACACTTAAATTAATTGTCATTACATTTCGAGTAACGAAAAATATTAGTTGTGAATAATTAACAGCCATAAAATTTGCCACATCTTTACATAAGAACGACAACCCACAAAAAAAAAATATATTATACTTCCATTTATTCTGTTTCAAAAATAATGTACTAATTTGATTTGGATCGAATTTAAGGAAGTGAAACTCTATATTCTACTATTAAGTGATTATTTGATATAAAATAGAAAAAAATAATGTAAATGCTAATTCATCATCATCATCCGTATCCAGTATATTCTAATGACAACAAAAATTATTGCTAGGGTCTAGGGAGGATAAGTGATAGGCAAACAAAACCTCTGTCCCAAGGGATATAGAGTCTGCTTCTAGTGAGACCCTCGGCTCTATATGTACCTGCATAAATGACATAATAATATAGATATGATGTGCTAGTATGTTAATGAGGGAATTCAAGAAATACAAAGAAGAGGCTTTCGATATTAAAATACACATAACATGTATAGAAACTTTGACATCTAATTTTTACTATCTTTAGAAAGTATACAATATTTTTGAGACAAAACAAAATAGAACTTAATAAAATATTTTGGAAGGGAGTTTTATAATAGAGAGGTGAACACTGAAAGTGCATTTTCTACAGCATCAGTTTGCGTTTAAACTAGACAATTATACAAACTAATACTCACTCCATTTTAAAAAATAATGACCTAGTTTGACTTATGTATAGTTTAAATAAGTGAAACTATATTTCTATAAATACTAATTAAAATGATATTATGAAAACTTTGATCAAGAATTTTTTTCTACTTTTGAAAATATAAAAAATATTCTACACCAAATACAAAATAAAAACTATGAAACTATAAGAATACTTTTACCACATAGAGAGTAGATATTTTTTTTACCCTACCAAACAACTTAGCTATTATTTTGCCTGATTTTCGTCACGTTTCCTTGTGCGTGTAAACTTCCTTCCATTCTCTCCCTTAGAACACTCTTGAAAGCAAGATCCACCTCATCCACCAATCATCCATTCACAAAACCCCACAAGCTATCACTACATATATATATATATTCCCATCTCAAACATTCCATTAAAATCAAGAACCAAACAAGAGAAAAACAAAATGACTACCCAAAATTCAAGTCCATGCCCCATCAAAACAATAGTAGTTCTAGTCCAAGAAAACCGTTCCTTTGATCACATGCTAGGTTGGATGAAAACCCTAAATCAAGAAATCAACGGCGTAACTGGCACCGAATCGAACCCTCTCTCCACCACTGATCCCGACTCGGACCGGCTTTTCTTCGGATCTAATTCGGCCTACGTCGACCCGGACCCGGGTCATTCTATTCAAGACATATATGAACAAGTTTTTGGTGTACCATGGAGCCAAGACGTGTCACGGAAGCAACTACCTCCCACCATGCAAGGGTTTGCCCAAAATGCTGAAAGAAACCTAAAGGGAATGTCTGAGACTGTGATGAATGGATTCAAGCCGGATGAGGTGCCGGTTTACCAAAAACTGGTGGAGGAGTTTGCCGTGTGTGACAGGTGGTTTGCGGCGGTGCCGGCTTCTACACAGCCTAATAGGTTGTTTGTACACTCGGCAACTTCTCATGGACTTACTAGTAATAATACTGAGATTTTGATTAAAGGGCTTCCTCAAAAGACTATTTTTGAATCATTGGATGAGTGTGGATTTACTTTTGGAATCTACTATCAGTATCCTCCAGCGACACTTTTCTACAGGTTTTCTCCAAATCTTCTGCTACTGATTATACATATATATATATATATATATTGTTTAGTCTGATTTACTCTCCTTAGACTCTAGCGATATTTTTTACCGTTATTATAATATAATATACTGGCATAGTTGTTGTGGGTATGATTAGTGTTGCTGTATCCAGACCTGAGAATGTGTGTCTCTGATAAAACTCTTCCAGAAGTGGAAGTGGATAATGTTACCAATCTCGTAGTTTTCTTTCCCTTTTAAGTAAATTGAATTTCATGGTTTTAGGAATGAAAGGAAGCTTTTATTTTTAGTCTCTTGCTAACCGAACATAAGAAAAACCGTATAAATGTGACAATATCATCCACCTTCACTTGTCTTGGATAAAAGCATGGCCTTCATGAAAATCATATCATTTGCTGTTTGCTTTTGAATTAGTAGTGAAATTTTTATTTATTTATTTATTTATTTGGTTGAAATGGAGAATAAGACCCATCATTTGTGTATGTAGGCCATACAACAACAAAAACATTACCCCATTGCTTTAGAGTTTGTACGCAACCAAACACATGTGTTAGAAATACATAGAGCTTGTTTCCCGATGACACATAATGAAAATTGTGTGTCGATCAATTGCTATTTCACAATATAAGAAACGCAGTCAATTTAGTGAGTCATTTTGCTTTATTCCATCATATTCCAAAGTTAAGAAAGATTGTTTCCAAATGTTTATGTAGACCATAAATAAACAAAAAAGCAAAATGTTATCCTATACACACGCCCCATAAGATATTGATTGATAAAATATTTGAAAATGTTACTTAATTATGATATATTCGAAGATTTTAAGGAGCGATATCCCGTGTAATCTTCATATCTGTTAGGTAATATGAAATGGTAAGTCGTGGAGGCGAGACGGGTGTGCCGTTACGCTGATGTTAGCGTATCTCTTTGGATTGCTTGGAATGTTCATCAAGGCATATTCTCCAGGATTTTTTTTGGGCAAGTTTTTCGATATCCCAGTATGCTCGAAACTTCGAACTTTAGTCACTTGCCATTTTAATAAATAAAAAACTATTATTCAAAAGAAAAAGATTGACGCATGATGCCGTTTTCAATACATACCTTCGGGAAAAGAATCCCTTCATCTTAAAACTATTATTTTAGTTTCCTTTTTTATTAAAAAGGAGAATTGAACTTGAGATGGTGAGATAGAAAAAATACTACTCGACTATTAAATCTAAAAGTTTTAATGAACCTTCTAATAAATATATAACAACAACATTACCCTATTACAGTAGAGGCTCCCGCCTATGACGGGATATGGGAGGTCGGATGTACGCTACCATACCCCTGTGTTAAAAACACACAGGGGTTGTTTCCTGATAATCCATGATGAACGTCAGACTGTGTCGATCAACTGCTACTTCACAATATAAAAAGACCTAGGTAATTTAGTTAGTCATTTTGATTTATTCTATTATATTCCAAAATCAAAGAAGATTGTCCTAGACTCTATTGGAAATGAAAAGAAACCTTCCGAAAAATATAATTTATAATATCTTGTAAAATCAACTAAATAAATATGTTTGATACGGAAAGAATGACATCAAGTTCTAGATGAACTGACTTTCTATTTTTTTCGTTCTAAAAATATTGTCATATTTGACTTTTTAAAATAAAATACAAATTACACAACCATGAAAAGTTAATAGTGATAATATTAAGATAGAGGGAAGCTATCTTTCTGTTTCTCGACTCCTTATTTATCTTTTTTTAAAATTTTTCATCTTTCTGTTATCCATTCATTTTGGTATAAAATATAAATATATGCTGGATACCTCGTCGAAAGTAGATAAGGGTAATCTGGGAACAACTTGAAAATCTGATGTTTGAATGGTAAAATCCATCTCATAGTACATAAAATGACTTTTCTTTCTTATGTTTTTTATAAGTTTACAGTAGTCAAAGGTGTCTATACATGTGGCTTGTCAAGTTATTAAATTTAGGCTAAATTATAACAGGAGCCTCTTAAATAATTTATTTTTTATTATAATATTTTCCCCTCTTCACTTCCCTTGTCGTCTATTCCTATCGGCAATTATTGTTGAAGTGTGTCTTTATTGTTGTTTGAAACTGCTCGGTGTCGTGAGACAGAATAATAATACACGTTTGCAGGAGAAAAATTGAAAATTAAATTAATATATTGCAGGAGTATCTTTTTATTTTTCTTTTTTCCCCCTCCCTTTTGATTCTTTGGCCATGGTCGCTTTTGTGCAGAACCATAGGAATACTATCGTTTTCAAACGAGGAGGAAGTTAAATTATACATTTTAAATTTACAAAGTTGCGATAAATCTATAATCTAGCGGTTGTGTTGTATTTCTTTTATTTGAAAAACCAAGTTTAAGCATTTTTCATGCCAAAAACTTCAGAAGTTAAAGGGTCAATTGGCACGAAAACTAATTGGATTAACTTTAGGTAACCATTCTTTGATGAAAAGAATGATAAATAACCGTTTTCTTAACATTCATGCTTGACCATTAACGAGATAAGAGAATGTGTATTTATAAAAGAAAATTGTATAAAAAATTGTATTAACCATTGACGACATCTTACGTTTTGCACAAATAAATGGCTGATTAACTAACTCATTCCCCATCTTCTGGTTTTAATGCATTGTGTGAAGGATGAATTCTATTTTTGATTCTAGGCATTGTTGGAGAAATTGAAATGGGTGAATGAGAAATTAATTCTCAAAGTGGATAGAAAACGCGGTTGCACGGTTACGTTTAAACAAAACGCGGTTAAGTTTGATAATGCGTTCGGTTATGGTTTAAATCGAACGGTTGTTTAAATCTGATTCAAACGGTATCCTTCGATATAAGATAAGATCAATCTGGTTTGATCTAACGGTGGCAGGGAAGGCAGCTTTAATCTAACGGCCGAGATTTAAACTGTCCTAACCACCCCAACCGAATGTGGTTTCCATCTAACGCTCCAGGTTTAAACCTGCTAATCTATCTTCAATCCAAAGGCCGAGATTAAACCTTCCTAATCTAGATAGGAGGTTTTCATCTAACGGTCTAAATCAAACTTCGGTTTTGATCCAACGGTCACGGTACCTTGTTCTCCAACCGACTCTCCTATATAAAGAGGGCTAAGGGTGCATTTATTCACACACCTTGCTCTAGCATTTCATAGCATTCTGCATTCATAGCATTCGAGGCTTGCATCACGTCCGGGAGAAGTCAGGACGTTCAAAGGTTTGAAGTAGTTCAAGTTCAGCAGTGCCGCTCAACTGAACAGGTACCCGTTGTATCCTGGGAGACGATTGCTCACACCGGTTGGGCACAGTATACCGGAGCAATACGTCTTAAGGACAGAGTCCTCGACTCGCCCCGGGTTTGATTATTTTTGTATTGTTCATATGCACACATTGAACGACTGCGTCTTGGTACAGGATTGATTGTCTCCAACAATCTTAAGACGTATTTTTATTCAATTACTTCTGTACCGTTTTTTTTTATTTCCCGCAAAGGCAGTGTTCATACTGATTTGCAGTCTACTTCTACTCCTTTCTTAAATCTGATTCTGTTCTGATGTATACGTTTTGATCAACTGAACAGAAATCTGATGGAGAACACTAGCTCTGGCTCCGTTCATGGCGCAGACATTCAGAGCTCTGCTCTAATGGCACCAACTGCTGGGGTGCCAAGACATGCTCCTCCAGCACAGGGTCCTGCAGTGGCCCAAGTGGAGAAACCGGAGAAGTTCAGTGGAAGCTTCTTCAAACGTTGGCAGCAGAAGATGCTGTTCTTCTTGACTGCTGTGGGGTTGGCGAACTTCCTGACTGAGGACCCGCCTATGGTGGATCCGCTGGAGGACCAAACCCAGAATATGCAAAACCAACATTTTGTTGAAACTTGGAATTTCAATAATTATGTTTGTTTGAGCCATATTCTGAGTTGTTTGGACAACTCCTTGTATGGTTTATACTGCACGTATAAAACCGCAAAGTCTTTGTGGCGGGCTTTGGAAAAGAAATACCGTACGGAAGATGCCGGCACTAAGAAATTTATTGTCGGCAAATTCCTGGATTTCAAAATGTCTGATTCTCGCACTGTTGTTTCTCAAGTTGAGGAACTTCAGACATTGGTTGCCGAGATGGAAGAGGAGGGCATGTTGCTCAGTGAATCTTTCGTCGTGGCTGCAGTGATTGAGAAGCTACCTCTTTCGTGAAGGGAATTCAGAAGCTATCTCAAACACAAGAGAAAGGAGATGACATTGGAAGATCTAATTGTTCGACTCCGCATTGAGGAGGACAATCGTAGATCTGAGAGAGCGCCACAATCTAGCTCTGGTCAGGCTAAGGCCCATGTTGCTGAGACCAAGAAAAAGAAAGGCCAACTCGGGGCGAACAAGAAAGGCAAGCAGATCGCCAAGAAGTTCACTGGGAAATGCTACAACTGTGGCATTCAGGGGCATGTCAGCAATGAATGCAGAAAGCCCAAGAAGAAGCAAACCAAGGCAAAGGCCAACATAGTCGATGCATTGGATGATCTGAATCTCTGTGCGGTAGTCTCAGAGTGCAATGCTGTGGGGAACGTACGTGAGTGGTGGCTTGATACTGGCGCCACTAGACATGTTTGCTCCAGCAGAGAGATGTTCACAGAGTACCAGCCCGGGAACAATGAACAACTTTACATGGAAAACTCGGCCTCTTCGAAGATTGAAGGCGAGAGCAAAGTTGTTCTAAAGCTCACCTCAGGGAAGCATCTGACTCTGCAGAATGTGATGCACGTCCCTGATATTCGGAAGAATTTAGTATCTGGAACTCTTCTAGTCATGCATGGTTTTAGACTAGTGTTAGAGTCTAATAAAGTTATTCTTTCGAAAAATGGCATGTATTTGGGGAAGGGGTACTTGTCGAATAGGATGTTTAAATTGAATGTCATCACTATTGTACCCAAAAGAGATTTGCCCGCAGAGGCTAATAAAATTGCTTCCTCTTCTGCTTACATGCTTGAGTCTTCTTGTTTATGGCATTTTCGTTTGGGACATGTTAATTACAAGTCAATACAACGTATGAGTAATCTTGACTTATTGCCCAAACTGGACTTTAATAATAAAGGAAAATGTCAAATATGTGTTGAAGCGAAGATGGCAAAGGCGCCATTTCCTTCAATAGAAAGGAACACTGAACCTTTGAATTTAATTCATACCGATGTGTGTGATTTAAAATTTGTGCAAACGAGAGGTTGTAAAAAGTATTTTGTAACTTGTATCGACGATTGCGCACGATACTGTTATGTATATTTGCTAAGCAGCAAAGACGAGACCCTTGATGCTTTCAAGGATTATAAAAATGAAGTTGAGAATCAACTTAGCAAACGAATTAAAACAATTCGAAGTGATAGAGGTGGCGAATATGATACACCGTTTAATGAATTCTGTTCAGAACATGGCATTATTCATCAAACGACTGCACCATATTCACCTCAATCGAATGGTATTGCTGAACGCAAGAACCGTACTCTAAAAGAGATGATGAATGCTATGTTGATAAGTTCGGGTTTACCTCAGAACTTGTGGGGGGAAGCAATCCTCTCAGCCAACGTCATTTTAAACAGAATTCCATCTAAGAAGATGGATGTAACCCCTTTCGAGCTTTGGAAAGGCTACAAGCCTAGTTACAAATACTTGAAAGTGTGGGGGTGTCTGGCGAAGGTTGTTGTACCTAGACCAAGACAGGTGAAAATTGGGCCTAAAATGGTTGATTGCATATTCATAGGTTATGCAACTAACAGTAGTGCATATCGGTTCTTGGTGCACAAGTCGAATATTCCTGACATACATGAAAACGTTGTCATGGAGTCAAAGAATGCAGTGTTCTTTGAGGATGTCTTTTCGAGGAAAGACAAAATTCAAGAAGAAACAAGATTTGGTAAGCGAATGCGTGAGGTGACTCCTCAAGGAGATGAGGAGCTTCGTCAAAGCAAGCGTGCCAGAATGCCAACTTCGTTTGGACCGGATTTTCTAACCTATATGGTAGAAAATGAGCCAAGGAACTTTTCCGAGGCTATGTCTACTCCAGAAGCTCCATTCTGGAAAGAGGCAGTCGACAGTGAAATAGACTCAATTCTTCAAAATCACACTTGGAAGTTGCTTGACCTTCCACCTGGAAGTAAACCACTTGGTTGCAAGTGGGTTTTCAAGAAGAAACTGAAAGAGGATGGGTCTATTGAAAAGTATAAAGCCAGGTTGGTAGCTAAAGGCTATCGACAAAAGGAAGGCTTTGACTTTTTTGACACCTACTCACCAGTGACTAGGATCACTTCTATAAGGATGCTAATTGCAATTGCTGCAGTCTATAACTTGAAAATCCATCAGATGGATGTGAAGACTGCTTTTCTGAATGGTGAGTTGGATGAAGAAATCTATAAGGAACAACCCGAAGGGTGTGTGGTTCCAGGACAAGAGTCTAAGGTTTGTGACTCGTTAAATCATTGTACGAACTTAAGCAAGCGCCTAAACAGTGGCACTTGAAGTTTGATCAAGCTATGCTAGCTAATGGTTTCAAGATCAATGAGTGTGGCAAGTGTGTCTACATTAAGAGCACACAGAATGCATATGTAATAGTGTGTCTCTATGTAGATGACATGCTAATCATGGGGAGTACTCGGGACATAATCTTAAACACAAAGAAGATGTTGACGAGGAACTTCGATATGAAGGATATGGGAGTTTCCAATGTTATTCTAGGAATTAAAATTTCTAGGATGACCGAGGGACTCGTACTATCACAAACTCACTCTATTGAGTCTGTTCTAAAACGGTTTAATATGGTTGATGTGAAACCAGTAAAAACCCCGCTTGACTTAAGTGTACACTTAAGGAAAAATCGAGGCGAACCTGTAGCTCAGTTGGAATACTCTCAGGTAATCGGGAGTCTGATGTACATAACGAATTGTACAAGACCAGACTTAGCTTGTTCAGTAAACAAGTTGAGCAGGTTTACCAGTAATCCAAGTGATGATCATTGGAAAGCTCTTAACAGAGTGATGATGTATCTGAAATACACAATGAATCTTGGACTACATTACACGAGATATCCAGCAGTATTAGAAGGATATTGCGATGCAAAATGGATATCAGACAGTAAGGACTCAAAGTCCACCAGTGGATACGTGTTCACTGTTGATGGTGCTGCTGTGTCGTGGAAATCCACGAAACAAACATGCATAGCTCGGTCCACTATGGAAGCTGAGTTCATAGCGTTGGACAAAGCTGGAGAAGAGGCTGAATGGCTTCGGAACTTCCTAGAAGATATCCCGTGCTGGCCTAAACCAATCGCTCCTATTAGCATACACCGTGATAGTCAGTCAGCTATAGGACGTGCTCAAAGCAGCATTTACAATGGTAAGTCACGACACATACGTCGAAGACATAACACCATTAAACAGTTGATCTCTAATGGCGTGATTTCCATTGATTATGTAAAATCAATGGAGAATCTTGCGGATCCGCTTACAAAAAGGTTTGCCTAGAGATCAGATGTCAAGATTGACAAACGGAATGGGACTAAAGCCTATAATGCAAGAATCTTTGTAACGGTAACCCAACCTTGTTGACTGGAGATCCCAGAATCTTGGTTCAATGGGACAACTAAGTTATGAAGATTCAGTAAGCACTTACTCATTCCGTCACATAAAAGTGTTGTCTGCAGAGAATGTTTAGGGTAAGCTAAGGCTTTTAATGATGTCCTATATCTTGATGCGTCAAGTGGAGTATGACAGAATACTCTTGATAGGAATCACCTATGTAAGTGTGAAGTGGGGCCGCTTCTATGAAAAAGTCTAAGAGGCAAGATTTCTCTAAAACACTTTCTGAAACCAGGTTGTTCATGGCCAAAACGAACACAACCATGAGAACCAAAAGGGTGTTAAAGAAAATGTTGTGTGAGTATCGTTGTCTAGGTTCACAACAAAGGCTGACTGGTTCAAGACATCAAGTCACCAATTAGCCGAGTGAATCCGATGGTACATCACTATGAAAGGTTCAAAGCCAGAAGCTACCTCTTCTGATGCAATATTTTCTTGTCTGACTTCTCCTTAGAGTCTGCATATGCATTTGCATTAATTTCCATTCATGTGGGGGATTGTTGGAGAAATTGAAATGGGTGAATGCGAAATTAATTCTCAAAGTGGATGGAAAACGCGGTTGCACGGTTACGTTTAAACAAAATGCGGTTAAGTTTGATAAGGCTTTCGGTTATGGTTTAAATCAAACGGTTGTTTAAATCTGATTCAAACGGTATCCTTCGATGTAAGATAAGATCAATCTGGTTTGATCTAACGGTGGCAGGGAAGGCAGCTTTAATCTAACTGCCGAGATTTAAACAGTCCTAACCACCCAACCGAATGTGGTTTCTATCTAACGCTCCAGGTTTAAACCTGCTAATCTATCTTCAATCCAAAGGCTGAGATTAAACCTTCCTAATCTAGATAGGAAGTTTTCATCTAACGGCCTAAATCAAACTTCGGTTTTGATCCAACGGTCACGGTACCTTGTTCTCCAACCGACTCCCCTATATAAAGAGGGCTAAGGGTGCATTTATTCACACACCTTGCTCTAGCATTTCATAGCATTCTGCATTCATAGCATTCGAGGCTTGCATCACGTCGGGGAGAAGTCAGGACATTCGAAGGTTCGAAGTAGTTCAAGTTCAGCAGTGCCGCTCAACTGAACAGGTACCCGTTGTATCCTGGGAGACGATTGCTCACACCGGTTGGGCACAGTATACCGGAGAAATACGTCTTAAGGACAGAGTCCTCGACTCGCCCCGGGTTTGATTATTTTTGTATTGTTCATATGCACACATTGAACGACTGCGTCTTGGTACAGGATTGATTGTCTCCAACAGGCATTACATCTCTGACCTTAGCGATAATTTTTTTTTTTTGTCTTTTGGATGTATTATGCATGGCTGTTGTTGTGTCTTAGTCATTACATATTTCTTTCACACGAGTGTTTAATTTTGCACTTTAGACCAAGCCCCACCCCGCGTCAAAATTGTAAATTTTAGGTCCCCTTAACAAAACTAACGACAAATTTTTTTTTGAAAGAACTAACGACAAATTTGTACCAGGACAAAGTTACTATTAGCTTTCATCCTCGATCAATATATTATCCTTCCAACTATTGTTTATTGATTAGCATTACAAAATTACTGCAATTACAAAATGTCCTACTAGATCAGGATACTTATGCATGTACATGTATATACACACACATATATGTTTCTCTTTCGAAGTCATTTTGTATCTAAAAATCACATGATGATCCTTGGCAGGAACCTTAGAAAACTGAAGTACATATGCAAATTCCACCCATTTGATCTTGATTTCAAGAGGCATTGCAGAGAGGGAAAGCTCCCAAACTATGTAGTAATAGAACAAAGGTATTTTGACCTAAAAATATTGCCAGGGAACGATGATCATCCGTCTCATGATGTTTCTGAGGGCCAGAAATTTGTGAAAGAAGTATATGAAGCTTTAAGATCAAGTGTTCAATGGAATGAGATGTTGTTTGTGATTATATACGACGAGCATGGGGGTTTCTTTGACCATGTTCCAACCCCTGTGTCTGGAGTTCCAAGCCCTGATGGACTTGTAGGTTCTGAGCCTTATAACTTCAAGTTTGATCGGTTGGGTGTTCGAGTTCCTGCTGTGTTCATCTCTCCTTGGATCGAAAAAGGAACAGGTAAGACATGTTTTCTAAACGCGCATTTGTCTTGCAATACTTACAGGTGCAGGATCAAGTTACACCTTTTGTACGATAACAACAACAATCATACCCCAGTATATCTCAACGACACCAAAAATTATCGCTAGGGTTTGGGGAGGGTGAAAGGCAGGCAAACAATAACTCCATCCCAAGGAATAGAGAGTTTGTTTCCAGTGAGACTACCAGTTCTGTGTATCTGCATAGATAGCACAATAATAGGAAATGTGCTATAGAAGGGATTTTGTTAAACATAAATAGAATACTTCCGATATTAAATTATTCATAACAATGGATATGCACAAATAATCGACAAAAACAAAAAAAAGAAAGGTCAACCTAAAGTGCAGAAAGTATGTAATGATCTAA
This sequence comes from Eustoma russellianum, assembly GCA_036186865.1. Lineage (NCBI taxonomy): Eukaryota > Viridiplantae > Streptophyta > Magnoliopsida > Gentianales > Gentianaceae > Eustoma > Eustoma russellianum. Next base: position 22,324,038 of record AP025073.1, on the reverse strand, counting down.
GTATACTCTACGGTGCCCCTATATCCTATCTACACCTCCTTAACCTTAATCATTTGTCTCCATGAACTCCTATCATGGATCATGTCCTCATAGAGGTGCAACTCTAGTAAGTCATGCCTAATAGAGTTGCACCTCTCTGAGGATATGGTCCAGGATAGGAGTTCATGGAGGCAAATGATTAGGGTTAACAGGAAATAGGGACACTGTAGATTATCGCGTTTATTTTTTTCTATTGATGTTATATAGTCAATTCGAGATAAAGAGCTGACAACTTAATTGACATGATCAATTCTGATTGTATGTTACTGTGCAGTGTTACATATCTGTTAGGTCCCTTAGAACACACTAGAAGGGAGGGGGGGTTGAATAGTGTGTTCACCAAGTATGGATATTTTATGGCTATTTTTCGTTTTGAAGTGCAACCAATACTTGGAAGTGTTCTTTAGAAGAATAAAGACTTGAAAGAAAATAAAGAACACAAGTATGTATAGAGGTTCAAGTCAAAAGACTCTACTAATATCAAGAAGGATTTTGAAATGGGGATTGTTATTTCTTTTAGGGGAAACAACAATCAAGAACAAAATACAGAAAATACAAAAACTAGGCACCTTGCCTAGACCACAACCAAGAAGTCTAACCCTTTGAAGTTTAGCCTCCAAAGATCTTCTTTGCCCTCAAAGAAATCTTGTAGGGAGAATAGTGCACCACACACTATCAACTAACCCTTCAAAGTCTAGAAATCTTAAACAAGTAGCACCCTTTCTCCTTGACCAACAATCTATCCAATCTCTCACAATATGATCTCACCAAGAAGAAGACTCTTCTTCTTCTTACAATATTCACTCTCAAAAATAAAGTAAAAGTATGCAAAGATTACAAGTATCTTGAGAGCTTGAGCTTGAGAGAATTTGAGAGCTTGCAAAGTAGAAAGTTGGAGAAGATAATGGAAGAAACCCTTCTTTTATCAACCTCAATGTTTCTTCCCGTTTGAAACCCTCTGCACTGACATTAATGAGTTTTGGCATCATGTGTTGGTGAGTCCTCATCATTGGAGATCTCCCTTTGGCATGTAGCAACATTCTTGGAGAGATTTCAAAATGAATGCCAAGAAAGAAAACCTGAAATCTTCAGCAGAGAAGAACCTGTGAAAAAGACACTAAAAGGGGAGGGTACAAAGAGTCAACTGATGTTAAAAAGTGAAGTTTAAGACCTTTGTAACGTTGGTCACATGAAGCGCCTAATGTGCTAAAAGCACAGGCATTCGAAGTGACATTGAGCGCTTGATGTGAAAATGAACAGTCGTTCGAAGTAACATCAAGCACCTAATGTGAGCTTCTTAAGTCGTTCGAAGTTACATGAAGCGCTTAATGTGGCTCTTCATGCTTGTTCGAACTAACTCTGACTTTTTCTCAGAGAAAGTACTTAGGAGTACATGCTCAGCCAGAGGAAAACCACTTTTGGCTTGGTGGACTGCATAAAGCGCCTAAAGAGGCGTTCAAAGTGTTCGCACTTTTCAACAGGCCACATGAAGCGCCTAATCCGGCGTTCAAAGTGTCCTGATTTTCAAACACTCACATGAAGCGCCTAATCTAGGCGTTCGAAGTGTTCGCAGATCCAGACACTTCACATAAAGCGCCTAATCTAGGCGTTCGAAGTGTACTGGACTCCACCAAGAGACATTAAGCGCCTAATGTAGGCGTTCGAAGTATACTGACTTCAAACAACATACATGAAGCGCCTAATCCCTTGTTCAAAGTGCCAAAATGTGCAAATCATCAAAACTTAACATATTCTAACATTCTCCCTCTTTTTGATGATTTCACAACATGCATAGCTTATCAAAGCTCCCCCTTAACATATGCTCCCCCCCACTAGGTGCAACGAAAAATATAACTTGAACAAAACAAGATGATGAGACAATTTAGTGAACATCAACAGTAAAAATCAAGTTATAAAATTTCATTAAACACTAGCATGAAATTTTTAATACCAACAACAAAAAATAAGAAAATTTACATAGCACCACCACTTGGTGGCGTAAAGTCACTAAAGCCAAAACCTACACTAGCGGCAAAATCAGTGAATCCACCTATGGATCCTCCAACATCTCCCGAGCCACCAGCATCACCGCCTTCTCCAGAAGTTCCACCAGCACCACCAGCATCACCACTTTCTCCCCCTAAATCATCAAAATTAGGAGGAAGAGCCCATGGACAGACTTGCATGAGTGCATTGCGAAATGCAGTCATGCGCAGTTCATTACGCTCATTACGAGCTTCATTCCGTACATGCCGAGCTTCATGCTCGGCATCACGAAGATGCAATTGTTGAACAGTCTGTTCAAGGGCAGCAATGTGTGATAGCAATTCCGAAGAATTACTACCACCAGCAGCATCTTGAGGTCCCTCCGCGACCTCATCTTCATCAGGAATGGTGGCGGCCTTCCGTTTCTGCGAGTCAACAGCCTGGGCGATGTTGTAGTGATCATAGACTTCAGATTTAGCAACTGGGGTCAGGTCTTCATCAGAAATGTCAACGCCTTTTGATTTTAACAATATTGTGACAATATTGGCAAAAGGCAAAGCTTTTGACCCTTTTCGGAGAGCTGCAAACATGACTTCTATGAAAATCCAGGCGAGATTCAGCTGGGTCAGATGTTTGAGACGGTGAGAGACATAGAAATCCATGTTGCTTGGATTTCTAGTGGCCTTACCATTGATGCAGTAGGTGACTACCGCTAGCAGAATGCGATCCACCAATGGCATGTTCTGAGTCTTTTTGGAGGGGAAATACCCCAAATCGAATTTAACGTCCTGCTCACGGACGCCGTATTTGACACTCCAGTCAAACACGGAGAAATCAGTCAATCCCTCGTTGCGGATTCTCAGGACTTCACAAATTTCAGGAATAGTGAAGCTGAGAGGAGTACCATCAATAACAGTGTTGAGGGAAAAAGATTGAGACTCAGATTGTGGAGTGACCCACAAATTTGAATAGAAGAGCCGGGTGTGCTCGCGGGAGTATTTGTGCATATCAGGCCTGGACCAAAGAGATGTCCAGCCCTGATGTTCCAACAGAGGAACAATTTCAAAAGCAGTGCTCGTCTCAGGAAGATTGCTGAGATTGAGCAGTTTGAGAGGGATAACAAGACGATTTGATGCTATCCATTCTCGGAATAGCATGCCGGAGTAGTAGGAGATATGAGCACCTTTGTCAATGGTGCGAGGAGGCTTCTTGATGTCGGGATCAAATTTCTTTAACCAAGGAAAGTTGTCCTTGGTGAACCCTTCACGAATGGCTGTGATTTCTGGCGGCTCGACAATTCCTTGTCCAGCCGTTTGTTTTTGATTTTGAGTACGAGGGCGTTTTGAAGGTCCAGCAGAGGCCATTTGGTGTGAGGAGAGTGAAAGGAGTGCAGGAAGATTTTTAGAGAGATTGGATGGAAAGCTTAGATGAAGATGGAAGTTTGAGAGAGAAAAGAGAGTTTATAAAGGAGATGAACAAGATGAAGAGGTAGTGGAAATTAATGGAGGTGAGGGAGTGGGAGAAGTGGAGGAGAGATTTGAGGAAGATGAAATGAATTTGGGAAAATGGAGAGGTGGGAAGAGTGAGAATGTGGGAAAGAGAGAAAAAGGGTAATGGCGGCAGGAATTAATGATGATTGAAAGGCACGAAAACTGAAGAGACGGCGGAAATGACAGTGTAAAAATAGGGTTAAAGCGCCTAATGTGACTTAGAACGACTTCACAAAGGGGGATGAAGCGCCTAAAGTCACATTGAACGGCTGTGGAGATGAGGATTGAGCGCTTTATTTTACTTCGAACGAGTAAACAAATTCAGTTCAAGCGCTTAATCCTACATCGAATGCCTTTGTAAAGGTACATAAAGCGCCTGATGTCACTTTGAACAAGTGACATCCTTAACATCAGGCGCTTGATGTGATATCGAACGCCTGAAGCAAGTGTGATGAAGCGCTTTATGTGCACTGATCTTGAAAATTTTTGAAATTTTCGTGCTCCAAACTCAAGATGGTTTTATCAACCCATGTTGAGCAACTCCAACCTACTTCTTATGGATACAAAGACATCACAAGGTAGGGGTTTCGTGAAAATGTCCGCTAATTGATCTCGTGTGGGAACAAATTCCACACTTACCAAGTTCTTTTGTACACAATCACGGATGAAATGATACCTCACTTCAATGTGCTTGGTCCGACTATGTTGGATGGGATTTTGTGCAATATTAATGGCGGACGTATTATCACACAAAATTGGCACCTTTGAGAAGTGAATGTTATAATCATTTAACATGTTTGTCATCCATAATAATTGTGCACAACACGAGGCGGCCGACACATATTCGGATTCCGCCGTAGAAAGAGACACACTGTTTTGTTTCTTGGAGAACCAAGAAACGAGACAATCTCCGAGAAACTGACAAGTTCCGGAGGTGCTCTTTCTATCAACTAGACTCCCCGCATAATCGGAGTCACAATAGCCTCTTAAATCAAAACTTGCATTCTTAGGATAAAATAAACCAAATTTCAAAGTACTTCTAAGGTATCTAAGGATGCGTTTTACCGCAATAAAATGCATCTCCCTAGGATCACTTTGAAATCTAGCACATAAACATACTGCATGTAAGATATCGGGTCTACTAGCCGTTAAATAAAGTAGACTACCTATAATGCCACGATACAAGGTTACCTCGACATGCTTTCCCTTTTCATCCTTGTCAAGCTTTGCACTTGTACTCATAGGAGTGTTCACCTCTCTTCCTTCACCAAAATTGTACTTTTTGAGCAAATCTCTTGTGTATTTGGTTTGGGAAATGTACACGCCATCTTCGGTTTGCTTGATTTGTAATCCAAGGAAATAATTTAGTTCGCCCATCATGCTCATCTCGAACTCACCTTGCATAAGACTAGCAAATTGCTCACAAAGACAATTGTTAGTAGCACCAAAGATAATATCATCAACATATACTTGAACAATTAAATGATTCCTACCTTGTTCTTTTATGAACAAAGTAGTGTCAACTTTACCTCTTGAAAAACCATTATTAAGAAGAAAAGTACTTAACCTCGTACCAAACTCTTGGAGCTTGTTTGAGGCCGTAAAGAGCCTTTTTAAGTTTGAAGACATGATGTGGTGAGTCATGACATTCAAACCTGGGAGGTTGTGCAACATACACTTCCTCTTGAATAACACCATTCAAGAAAGCGGATTTAACATCCATTTGGTAAAGTTTAAAATCCCTATAACAAGCATATGCTAATAACATCCTAATCGCTTCAAGCCGTGCTATGGGTGCAAATGTCTCATCAAAATCAATACCTTCTTCTTGACGGTATCCTTGAGCAACTAACCTAGCCTTGTTTCTAGTGACATTACCTTGATCATCCATCTTGTTACGAAAAACCCATTTCGTACCAATAATAGGATGATCGTGTGGTTTGGGAACTAACTCCCAAACATCACTTCTTTCAAATTGATTTAATTCTTCTTGCATCGCCAAGATCCAATTTTCATCAAGAAGTGCATCTTTAATATTTTTAGGCTCTATAAGAGAGACAAATGCATTCTCTCTATATTGCCTTCGTGTGGTGATACCCCTATTTAAATCACCTATGACTAACTCTTGAGGGTGAGAACTTTTGTGTTTAAATGATCTAGGAAGATTGGAGACATCACCTCCAACTTCCTCTTGATCATGTTCCGGAAGAGATGAACCTTCATCATCAACATGAACCTCATGTTCCGGAGAGTGTGATGCATTTTCTACATTTTGTGTATCAACATGAGTATGAGAAATATTTCTATTTGACTCACTAAGTTCATTCACACAAGGTGGGGGAGTACCTTCAATAGGTTCAACTCTCAAATCAATGAAGATGTTTCCATTTGGAGGATCATCAACGATCTCTCGTTGAGGAACGACCATAGGAACATCCTCAAGAAAATCTTCTTGAGGAGTCACATCTTCATCCTCTTCACAATCCTCATTAAGTTTAGGTTCGTCACTAAGTGACTCATTAAACTTAACATGGATTGATTCTTCCACCTTTTGACTCCTTTTGTTGAAAACACAAAATGCTTTACTATTTGAGGTATAACCTAAAAAGATACGTTCATTCGCTTTGAGGTCAAGTTTGTCCAAAGTATCTTTGGTATTAAGTATAAAACACTTGCAACCAAAGACTTTGAAATACCCAATGTTGGGAACTTTTCCATTCCAAAGCTCATAGGGTGTCACATTTAGGTATGGTCTCAAATAGACACGATTGATCACATGGCAAGCGGCATTTACCGCTTCGGCCCAAAAATACTTAGGCAAACCGAACTCATTCAACATTGCTCTACACATTTCTTGTAGAGTTCTATTCTTTCGTTCGGCCACACCATTTTGTTAAGGAGTTCTAGGTGCCGAAAGGTCATGAGAGTATCCTTTGGATACACAAAACCTTTCGAAATCACCATCGAACTCACCACCACGATCACTACGGATGGTTTTAATGGTGTCACCCACATGATTTTCCAATCGTTTACTTAGATTTATAAACTCACTACATGCATCACTTTTCTTAGCTAGAAACATCACCCACGTATAACGAGTATAGTCATCTACTACCACGAAGGTATAATGTTTACCACCCAAGCTTCTTGTTCCAACATCCCCATACAAATCCATATGAAGCAATTGTAGGGGCTTAGAGGTGGAAATGTTTGTCTTGGGTTTGAAGCTTGTTTTCACAAGCTTCGCCTTTTGACAAGTGTCACATAAGTCATGGTTTTCGAAACTCATTTTTGGAAGGCCTCAGACTTTATCATTTTCGCAAATAAATTTAAATATTTTGAAACATACATATCCGAGACGTCTATGCCATAGTTGCGTCAAATCATTCTTAGCAACTAGACAAGATACATTTTGAGAAACCAAATCATTGATGCTAAGTTTGTAAATATTTTTGAAACGCAAAGCCTTAAATAAGATCTTTTCTTCCTTTTTCACAACACACTTTGTTTTAAAAAACGTTACCTCATAGTTAGCATCACAAAGTTGACTGACACTTATCAAGTTAAACTTAAGACCTACAACATATAAGACATCACTAAAAGAGAAGGAATCGTTACCCACAATACCATGTCCTTTGATTTGGCCTTTTGCTACCGCCAAAGTGGACAACTCCTCCGTCTTGCATAGTGAGTCTATGGAAGAGACGTTTGTCTCCCGTCATATGGTTGGAACACCCACTGTCCACGACCCATTTGACCTTCTTGTCTTCGCTTTCTCCATTGAGTGCTAGGGCCTACAAAAGAACCATATGAAGTTGGTACCCTTTTTGTTTTGGGTCCTTGAAGGTTAGTTACCTTCACTTCGCCTTTCGGCACCCACACAAGACTCGTATTATTTTTGACTCTACACACTCTCTCTACATGACCCTTTTTATTACAATAAAAACATGTGGGAATGTGTTTGTGTGTATAAGAATGTTGATCGTGTTTAGCTCTACACACTCTTTCAACATGACCCTTTTTATTACAATAAAAACATGTCGGTATATGTTTGTGTGAATAAGAGTGTTTATCGTTTTTAGCTCTGCACATTCTTTCTACATGACCCTTTTTATTGCAAAGAAAACATGTAGGAATGTGTTTGTGTGGATAATGATGATTATCATGCTTGTGTGTTGACTCGTTCCGTGATTCCCGTTTAGGGACAACTTTCTTTGGCATCAAAGTAGGATTATTTTTCACGGACTCAACACAAGACTTAGGCACCTTGGTTTGCTTTGCCTTGCTTTTAGGCATGTGCCTTTGCTTCTTCAAGGGAGCTTGAGACTCCTTGAAGTGTGATGCTTGTTCATTCGTTTTTCCCTTTTTAGATGCATACAAAAAACTATATTTAACCTTAGGTTTCATACAAGGTGAGGATGCATCTTTGACTACCTTAGTTTTATTTGCACTTTTCTTTTGAGAATTCTTATTCTCAACGGTTTTACGAGAGATGCTTGATTTTATCAAATCATGCTTCTCCTCTAGTGCAATCATATGCATAGTTAGCAAAATTTCATACTCGAGTTGTAATGCAATATGATTTTCTACCGTGTCTTTGTATTCGTATATACATGCTTTAAATTCCTTTTTGACACGAGTATATTTTAGTTCTAAGAGGTCAATTTCTTGCACTAAGTCATCTCTTTCATCTATTAATCTATAATGTGAAGATGTAGTGCATACCTCCATGTCGTCTTTGATGGCCATAAGAGAATAAAACTCCTTGTTGAGATCATCGTCGCTGACCTCCGTGAGAGTTAGATTCTCATTGTCATCGTTATCGCTTCCGGATCCAGACAATAAGCATTCCCAATGAGCTATTTCTTCTTGTAGAGCCTTCTTCTTTTGGTAGAAGGCTTTCTTGTCTTTTGGGAAGCTCACATGGTCAAACGTGGGTACTTTGACCTGTACACTTGAGATAGAAGGGAGTAGTGACTCTTGTCTTCTTCTTCTAGAAGCATCACTACTTGGAGAACTTGCATCAACAAATCTGAAGGGATCCATACTATGAAGATCAAATCTTGCTATTTGAACTCAAAATCACAAGATCTTGCTCTGATACCAATTGTTAGGTCCCTTAGAACACACTAGAAGGGGGGTTGAATAGTGTGTTCACCAAGTATGGATATTTTATGGCTATTTTTCGTTTTGAAGTGCAACTAATACTTGGAAGTGTTCTTTAGAAGAATAAAGACTTGAAAGAAAACAAAGAACACAAGTATGTATAGAGGTTCAAGTCAAAAGACTCTACTCCTCTACCTTCTTGATATTTCACAAGAAGGATTTTGAAATGGGGATTGTTATTTCTTTTGGGGGAAACAACAATCAAGAACAAAATACAGAAAATACAAAAACTAGGCACCTTGCCTAGACCACAACTAAGAAGTCTAACCCTTTGAAGTTTAGCCTCCAAAGATCTTCTTTGCCCTCAAAGAAATCTTGTAGGGAGAATAGTGCACCACACACTATCAATTAACCCTTCAAAGTCTAGAAATCTTAAACAAGTAACACCCTTGCTCCTTGACCAACAATCTATCCAATCTCTCACAATATGATCTCACCAAGAAGAAGACTCTTCTTCTTCTTACAATATTCACTCTCAACAATAAAGTAAAAGTATGCAAAGATTACAAGTATCTTGAGAGCTTGAGCTTGAGAGAATTTGAGAGCTTGCAAAGTAGAAAGTTGGAGAAGACAATGGAAGAAACCCTTCTTTTATCAACCTCAATGTTTCTTCCCGTTTGAAACCCTCTGCACTGACATTAATGAGTTTTGGCATCATGTGTTGGTGAGTCCTCATCATTGGAGATCTCCCTTTGGCATGTAGCAACATTCTTAGAGAGATTTCAAAATGAATGCCAAGAAAGAAAACCTGAAATCTTCAGCAGAGAAGACCTTGTGAAAAAGACACTAAAAGGGGAGGGTACAAAGAGTCAAATGATGTTAAAAAGTGAAGTTTAAGACCTTTGTAACGTTGGTCACATAAAGCGCCTAATGTGCTAAAAGCACAGGCGTTCGAAGTGACATTGAGCGCTTGATGTGAAAATGAACAGTCGTTCGAAGTAACATCAAGCGCCTAATGTGAGCTTCTTAAGTCGTTCGAAGTTACATGAAGCGCTTAATGTGGCTCTTCATGCTTGTTCGAACTAACTCTGACTTTTTCTCAGAGAAAGTACTTAGGAGTACGTGCTCAACCAGGGGAAAAGTACTTTTGGCTTGGTGGACTGCATAAAGCGCCTAAAGAGGCGTTCAAAGTGTTCGCACTTTTCAACAGGCCACATGAAGCGCCTAATCCGGCGTTCAAAGTGTCCTGATTTTCAAACACTCACATGAAGCGCCTAATCTAGGCGTTTGAAGTGTTCGCAGATCCAGACACTTCACATAAAGCGCCTAATCTAGGCGTTCGAAGTGTACTGGACTCCACCAAGAGACATTAAGCGCCTAATGTAGGCGTTCGAAGTATACTGACTTCAAACAACATACATGAAGCGCCTAATCCCTTGTTCAAAGTGCCAAAATGTGCAAATCATCAAAACTTAACATATTCTAACAATATCTTTTCAACTTGTTTGTCTTGAAATGGTTACATGGTGTGACATCAGATGACATCTTTCTTTATACAGAATCTTAAAAGAGTTAGTTATATTTTTGGTAGATTGTTAACATTGTTTTGACATGATCATTAGATGACGAGTGAATGTTGTGTTGCAGTGTTACATGGACCTTCAGGACCATATCCAACATCCGAATTTGAACATTCATCAATTTGTGCAACGGTGAAAAAGATGTTTAATTTGAAAGACTTCCTAACCAACCGTGATGCCTGGGCTGGAACTTTTGAATCTTTGATCAGCAGAACTACTCCCAGAACCGATTGTCCAGGTAATTATGGTTTTTATTTTATCTTGCTATATTATAAGTGTAAGGTAAGACTGCGTATATCAGATCGTAAAGCGATCCGATCCTTCTCGAACCATGTGCAAACGCGGGAGTCTAGTGCATCAGGAACGTCCTTTATTAATTTACGATAAAGAAAAATGAGAAACCGTGAGTATGAGGCATATACCGTTACGAGACCAGAAACATATGCTAGACTATTTATTTCGGGGAAGTCATATGATTTATTCGAATAATGTTTATGAAAGACAAAACATAGCATGTATTCATCCGGCCCTCCGTGCTCCGTCATAGACAGTAGCCTCTAAAGTAATAGGATAATGTTGTTGTTGTAATGAATATCATGTTAGACTCTAGCTTTTATACCACTTAAATGTGAACATAAATAGTCAATAAAGAATCTATTTCTATATATGTATTATTACAACTTGAACATATGGTGCAGTGACTTTACCAGAAGCCAAGAAATTGAGAATTACTGAGGCAAATGAAGAAGCAAAATTAAGTGATTTTCAGAAAGAGTTGGTTCAGATGGCAGCAGTGTTATGTGGAGATTATAAGAAGGATATTTATCCACACAAATTGGTAGAGAATATGAGTGTTTTTGAAGCAGTGGATTATGTCAAGAAAGCATTTGATAACTTTCTTGAAGAATATGAGAGATTGAGGCAAAGTGGAGCTCCTGAAGACACTGTTTGTGTGCTTTCAAATTCACCAAAGCCACATAAATCTCCTTCCTTTGCTTCTAAGTTATTTTCTTGTATAGTTTGTGACCAATCATAAATTCAGAAATTTATGTTTTTTAAGTAACTTCATATGAACTTTTGATTAAATGGTGTGGAAAATAATTGTATTTGAGTAGTAAGAATTAGCATATTTAACATGTAGCAAAATTATAAAATGTTCTAAAACCAAGGATTAAGTAGTCGTTCTTGAATGCTTGAAATATAAGATACGTGTCATAGGTACTTTAGTTTCAACTTTCAATGATATTGCACACTAGCATTTTAAATTTATGTTTTTGTCCATAAATAGTTTCCATTTCAAATGGAGTCAAGAACACATAATTATTTATTGATTTTGAAATATATTGGAATAAAGCCAGATGAATCACTAAATTGGTTGTGTTTCTTATATTGTGAAGTAGCAGTTGATCGACACAGTTTGACGCAATTTTCACTATAGGTCATCGGAAAACAACCTCTGTGTGTTTCTAACACATGGGTATGGTTGTGTATATCGGACCTCCCATGCATACTCCATCATAAACAGGAGCTTCTAAAGTAATGAGGTAATGTTAGTTGTTGTATTTTTTATCTATAAATGGTTATTGTTAGTGAAAATTCAGCGAGCCCCCAAAGAGCTTGTTTTGGTTCCATTTGCCAGATGTTGAATAGAAGTCCCATCCAGTGAGTTGAGTTGTATATTATCTAAGTTAATTTGTATGATTCAACTTCTCTTATTGTTTTTTTTCTTGTATTTCTTGTTTATTGTTTTTTTTGTAACTGTTTTCATACATATAAACACACAGGTATAAAGTAATATACAAAGCATACATGAAAATAACCACAAACATATAAATAAAACACATTAATAAAAAAATAAGTTGAAGAAAAAGTACCTAATAATGAAAAAGAAAACACATATAAAAACCATTAAGATATACTCCCTCCCTCCGAAAAATAGGTTTATGTTTTGGTTTATCTTAAAAATATTGTACACCTTCTAAAAAAAGACAAATAGTTAGGGGTGACAATCTCAGACACGATATGAAAACACGACCCGAACCTGATACGATTTTCGCGGATATGGGTATGACCTTGGCGGGTTTCGTATACAAATCGGGTAAGACATGAAAGTTACCCGCTAATAGCGGGTCATATCCGGGTATACCCGCGGGTTACCTGTTTATGCCCGCCATACCCAAAAATTTAAAAATATATTTTAAATAAAAAGTTATAATTAATAAAGTAAAAAACAAATTTTTCCCAAAAAAAATTCTAACCTAATCCATTCCCCCCTCCAATTCCATCATTCCCAAATCCAAATTTCTTGGTGGTAGCATCTTTGATCAATTTCGTAGCAGCTTGTCACCCCAAGTAGTTGAAGCATTGATGTACACTAAAGATTGGCTATTTGCAGGAAGAGGTAAATATTTGATTTTCTTTAATGTATTTTATCATGCTCTATTAGTTATTAGACTCATTTTTTCTTTAATCTATTATTGCTGAGTTAAGTGATTTAAATTTAGAGGACCTCACTCATGACATCATGAGTTTACATATTGCAAAAGATGATGGTGAAGAAGCCGAAGATTCATGCTCAAATAAGTAAACTACAGTTGCAATAGTGAAGAAGCTGAAGATTCATGTTCAAATAGTTTGTGATTAGTCACACATCCCGCTCCCTCCCCCCTCTCTTTTGATTTACGTGACTAAAAAGATGTGATTTGATTTCATGGCCTATGATATTTTTAACCTTGAACCTTTGGTTATGTACTTATTGTTGTTTCATATAGTGTAACAGTAGTCGTTTAAGTACACGAAACCTGAAAAATACACGAAACATGAAAATACCTGAAAAATACATGAAATGGCCCATACATGACTTAAAATATTTGTACTTGTCAAGTTCGTGGGTATACCCAATACACGGCACAAAACCTGACATGTACGGGTTTGGGTATTTACATCCATACACGCGAAGCAAACGGGTAAGGTATGAGTATGATACTTTGATACATGAAGCCCAAAAACACGAAACACGAAACACGATACACGACCTGTTTGACACCCCCTACAAATAGTACTTGTCAAATTTTCCGTGTTATCTTTGATTTTTTTTTAATTTATATCAATTAAGTGACTAAAGATAGAATAAAAATAACGATTAAAATAGTTTGATTTTCTTATATTATGCTTAAGTCAAATTGGGACAAAACATTAAATGACTAAAGACAAAATAAGAATAACAACTAAAATATTTGATTTTTTTAAGCAAAACTTTTGATAGCCAGGAAATACCAATTAACCTAGTAATTGAGCGTGTTGCCACATCTCTTTTCAATTATTTTTTTCAAAAATGCTTGCCCACTTGGACCTTTTTTTGGGAGAAAAATGATCGACTTATATTCATGACGAAATATTTACATCAGTGTGTCAAACAAAAGAGAAAACAAACTATTGCAAGTTCTACAATGAAGCTATGCTAAAAGCAAACTGTAGTTCCCTAGTTCTTTTTACAGCTTCTCTGGAGAAGGCTCCCGGTGGAATAAAACTGTCCACCCTCCCGTTGATTAAGCGTTTTCACCAAAACCAAATGCCGTACACGACTTCACGAAACACATATTTCCAATCCGTCGTCGCAAAATTCATACCATAGCTGTTCGTTAAGTTCATGTCAACCCATGTATCACAATCACGCACACTCCAAAATCTCCTCCACCTGGGCGTATCAATCAAAATTTTCCATACACGGGCACAATCACGCAGATCATGCAATTGGCTGTCACCCACCTGACCACAAACAAGGCAATATCTTTCAAGCATCAAATTGCGTTTGGCCAGAAAGTGCGTTGTAGGCAGGACATTCCTTCGCAGACGCCACAAGAAAAGGTTGTTTCGCAATGGCCCTTTCATCCTCCATATTCGATGCCACGTTTGACTACTAATGGCTTGAGTCTCTGATGTCTGTGCTTGATAAGCACTGGCTACTGAAAAAATGCCATTCGAATTTAGCTTCCAGCAATATCTGGCCACGGGGCCGGCCATCTGTTCATCCTGATGCTGGAATCTCTCAAGGCCAGCCAATAATATGCTTTTACAGCTTCGGATACTTCTCCAAGTAAAGGAGGCGTCATGCGGTGTGGTTTCCGAAAGCGGAGAGCCATATTTCGCTGTTAATACTCTCACCCATAAAGGTTCTTCCTCCGTAAGGAGCCTCCAACCCAATTTAGCTAACATGGCAAGATTCATCCGATGAAGCCGACAGATGCCTAATCCCCTATCACATTTCGGCTGGCAAAGGGAGTCCCAAGCTAAATAATGCAAGTGCTTATTTCCATCAAGCTCATCCCCAAAAAAAAACTTTCGAATATGTTTTTCCATCTCCTTAATCACTCCAAGTGGTATCTTTGCCGTTTGCATCACATAGCATGGGAGGGTGGATAGGACCAACTTGATAAGGATGCTCCTTGCTGCCTGAGACAAAACCTTTGTTTTCCAAGCTGAGAGCCTGTTTCGGATATTTTCCACCAAAAAAGAGTATGTGTTCGAAGTAACCTTTGTGTGCAAGAGGGGCATACCAAGATATGTGCCCAAGTTTTCTGTGTTGGCGATATGAAGCTTTCTACTCAAAGCCCTCGCCACCTCCCTCGGTGTGTTATTGGATGTGAAAATCAGTGATTCATGAAGGCTCACTTTTTGCCCCGAAAGATGACAGAAAAATGCTAGTGTGGATTCCATAATCTCAGCTTGTTGTTCCGTTGCCTCTCCAAATAACAATAAATCATCAGCAAAGAAGATATGGGATATGTCCGGGCCCTTCTTGGACGGTTTGCAAGGTTTCCATTGCTTCTGTTGGACAGCGCGGTTGATGAGTTGGCTAAGAACATCCATACACAACAAGAAAAGATAGGGTGCCAGGGGGTCTCCTTGTCGAATCCTCCGTGTAGGTTGGATATGTTGCAGTTGTTTCCCATCCCATAAAATTGACATACGTGCCGATGTTATAGAGTACATAATTAGGTCCACAAGTGCGTTGCTAAAGCCCACGGACTCCAACACTCTGCACATGAAGGGTCAGCTTACCCGGTCATAGGTTTTTTCCAGGTCCACCTTTACCATCATCATGCCTTTTTTCCCCGTTTTACACCCTGTTTGTGTGGAGGAGTTCTTGCGCTATAATGATGTTTTCCGACGCCTGTCTTTCCGGAATAAACGCACATTGGTTATGTATAATCATCATGGGTAAAAGGCTTTTGAGCCGATTTGCCACCACCTTCGTGATCAGCTTAGTAACAACGTTCATCAAAGAAATGAGATGAAAGTGAGCCGCTGATTCTGGATGTGGGACCTTTGGTATGAGGGCAATGAGTGATAAATTCATGGCTGGTGGAAACCATCTCCGTTTAAAAGCCTCTAATACGAAATTTGTAACTGAGTTCTTAACCAGTTCCCAATGCCGCTAGTAAAAAATAGGTAGCATGCCGTCGGGCCCTGCAGCTTGTACGGCCCCATCTGGAATAGTGCCCTTTCGATTTCATGATGCGTTCGAGTGTGGTTTAAGCTGCGTTTATTGTGGTGAGACAGTTTGGGGAAGGTCCATGCCGCTTCCCCTGAAAATGTCTTAGGACCATTTGAGTATAAATCAAAGAAATAGCCACGAACCATTTGTTAGAGGCTAGCTTGATCATAAATCCACACCCCTTGGCCATCCTGTAAGGCCGAAGTCCTGTGCTTGCGTTTTGTAGTGGCCATTGCTTTATGAAAGAGTCTTGGTTGCCCTCCCCCTCAGTTGTTCACCTGAGTCTTGATCTCTGTTGCCAATATATCCCCTCCATCCGAGCCAGTTCATTGTACTCATTAATCAAATCCTTTTCAAGACGGGTAAGAAACTTTGACTGCCTTGTAGCCACCTCCCGTAGGATGCCGGCCAGTCTCGCAAGACAGCGGTTTTTCCTCCTTTTGAGGTTCCCAAAAACTTCCAACCACCATCTTTTGATCTTGGTTTTGAAGAGGTCAAGCGTCTGTTCAATATCACCAGTGATGTCAACCCAAGCGGACCTCACAAAATCTTCGAAACCTGAGTGTTTCATCCAAACAGCTTCGAATCTAAAGAATTGCCCCTGTCTATGCGTGGCAATTGATTTATCACAGCGGAGGAGTAAAGGGTTATGATCCAAATTCACCCTTGGCATGTGTTGAACAGCCGCCTCAGGGAAACTATTGAGCCACTGTTTATTGCACCAACATTGGTCTAATCTGTGTAAAATTCGAAAGCTTCCATTTTGGTTATTTGACCATGTGTAGCGTGGTCCTGAAAAATCCACTTCCAGTAAATTGCAGCTGTCCAGCATTTGACGCATTCTGTTAGCCCCATACCCTCTCAGCGGTCTCCCACCAAACTTGTCTTCTTGCTTGGTCACTTGGTTAAAATCGCCAATAAGACACCAGGGAACTGTGACGCGCCTCCCCATCTGCTCAATATCATCATAGAAATTATCACGAACAGTGCTAATGGGTGACGCGTATACTAAAGAGAGCAGCCACCATGTTTTATTTTTGTCCCGCACTTTTAAGTTCAACAGTTGTGTTGTCCACTCAATGACCTGGATGTCAACCATCTCATTATTCCAAAAACACCATAGGCCTCCCGCAAAACCCCGCGCCTCAACCACCACAAGATTTGTGAATCTGTATCGTGAGAGTATTGGCCAAGCACAAGAACTTGACACTCGTGTTTCTCACAACAATAGAATCTCCAGGTCGCAACTGGTAATCAGATCACCCAACTCAGCTTGAAAGCCCGGGGAAGCTGCACCCCTACAATTCCACGCAATAATCTTCATTGGCAAGAAGGGAGAGAAACTGCCTCCGTATCCACCCTCATTTCAGACACAGAATTCTGCTTTTTCAACATTGTGTTGTCCATTCCTGTCATATTTACTCCTGATGTCTTCGCTGCCCTCTTGCATTGGTCAGGGGGGTGCGATTTGGTATATTCCATGCGGCTGATTAAACTCATATCCAACTTTTTAGTCGAAAGACTGGGCCATTTGACTGGACTAGATAGTGTGAACTCAGGTAGTGTTGGGTCAAGGGCTCCTTTATTGGTGATGTCCCGCAATAAACGGTTAGGAGTATACCCCCCTTCCCTTCTTCCTGCTCCCCCTTCCACACAGGGAAGGCCTACCATCCCTGGGTCCGGAGTCTTTGGAGGCAGCTACCATTAGCATGTTATCCCCTTGGTTGCCCTTATGGATAGTATTGAGCTTAATACGTGCACGGTTCGGTTCCTTTATATGTTTTCCCCTTCCCCTGGTGCTTTGTTTCCGAGATCCGTCTTCTCTGGCCATTGCCTGGAAAGCAACGTTTGGTCCTTTATCAACTAGCCCCTCCATGTGGTCGAATGTGTCTTCATTATCTGTCTCCGTATGTTCATAGCCAGTATCGGGCATCAAGGGATTGAACCGCGACCCTCCTTCCCATGGCTCTGCTTCAAATCCCCAGACGCACCCATATGCATCCGGGCAGCACGACCAGCAGTATTCAATGATCTCTGCTTTTCCAAAAAAGCTAAATTCCCTTGCCCTGAGTGTGCACAGGCTTCTTCCTCCTATTTGAGGCAAGCATCCACGAGCCAAAAGACGCTTGTGCCTTGGGTTCTTCGTTCAGAGGTACAGAAGTCATATTTTCCGTTGTGTTTGCAGCCTTGTGATTTCCACAATCTGCCTCCGAGTGTCCATATGTTCCACACGAGAAACAAATTAAGTTTAGGCCCTCATATTCTACATTGAACAGTTTGCCATTAAGTTTAATCCGAGAGGCTAGTTGGTGTCTAAGGTCGATTTGGACACATACCCTTGCGTAGCAGCCCCTTTCAACTTTCAGAGTGGTTGTATCCACTTTGACTGCCTGCCCCAGCAAGTTTCCCATTTCTAGCGAAATTCCCTCCTCAAAGAACTCCAGAGGGAGATTTGGAAAGCGTACCCAGGTGAGAGTTTTCGCAATAATATCATGTTCGGTGGAAAAGAAAGGCTTCTATTTGGACACAGTGATATAGTGTCCCTGAATCATCCAAGGGCCATTTTCAAGAGCTAGTTTGTATTGTATAGTGGAGGAAAACCGAACCACAAAGAAACCCTTATCCAAATCAATAATCTCTATTGGATTTCCCAGCCCCCACAGGTCATTTAGTCTCCTTTCAAGGACACGGAAGGAGAAAGACTTACCCAGTACCTTCACCACTAATGCTCTGCGCCAAGGCTTCCAAAGTTCCTTACATCTATCCAGAGATATTTCCATTGTGAGACGGCCGGTGTCCCCCTCATTTGTATCGACCATCGTTGCGTCCCCATAACTGTCCAGGAGGTCAAGCATGGTATCGTCCTCTTCTTCATCACCTGTGTAGATTGCTTTCGAAGCCTCTGGTGGTTTGAGAAAATCCGCCCAAATCACTGGTGGAGCATGTTCTCCAACGTCTAGTGCATCGGGGTCTCCTAACGCTGGCCTTTTGTGTTATCGCACACTTCTATGAAGTAAATCTTCCTCTTCCATGCTTTGGATGGTGTTGACAGCCTCCATTTTGTCTTGAAAAGCCCAGAAGAAGGTGGCGGCTGGTTAAGGTTTGGCCAGCCGCGGTGGTCGAAGAGAGAGAGACAGATTTTTTTGAGCTTCCCCACTTATAGCAATATAGGAAAATGATCCCACTTGGACCTTTGGATTAAGTGCTTTCCTTGCTTAGGAAACTTGAAAACTCATTTTACCAAAATACAAACGGTTTTTTTTCTCCCTACTCATACAAACAAAAATACAAATAAGTACAATTTTTAATTGTTTACAAAATATAATTAAATCTAAAATGGATAAAATAAGAACTACGAACAATGACAGTTTTTTCTCTCCCCGCCTTTGTTTTTCATCTTCCTCAGTCTTCCCGCCTTTCAATGCGGATGAGATCTGAGGAGGAAGAATATGAGGTAGAATATGAGGCCTCCAATCACGCGACGCCACGTGTACAAAAGGACTTTTTTAAAAAAGAAAAAAAGTAAACAGCGGGCCCTTTTGTACACGTGGCGTCGCGTGATTGGAGGCCTCATATTCTACCTCATATTCTTCCTCCTCAGATCTCATCCGCTTTCAATGACATGTAGTTGTAAGCTTGACAAAACATACTTTAGGCTAGAATGAACTGTTCTTGTATAATCGCGTTCCCTTCTTTACAATCATCAAAAAGAGCCCATCATCGTAATCACCAAGATTTTTCATCTGTTTCTTCAGAGTGTTCGAAGTCTTTATTATACTCCAAGCTCCACGCTTGTAAATCTGTCAAAGAACTAAAGCAAATCCACTGTCGCATCGTCAAATCAAGCTCATTTCTTCAATCCCGCCAAATATTTTACTCCAAGACTTTATCTTTATTCCCTTCCATAGCAAATTTTACGGATCCAGACTTCGGCTATATTCTCGCTCTGTTTGCTCAGTTGCATGATCCTGATGTCAATCTCTGCAATAGCATCATCCGATGCCTTTTGGGTTCCAAAAGTATGTGGAATTCTCAGGCGGTCTTGGTGTTTTATTGTGTTTTTGTTGAGAAGGGATTAGTTGCTGATAGCTACACATACCCTTTTGTATTTAAAGCGTGCACGCAATTATGTGACTTGAGAGTGGGGAAAATGGTGCATGCTCATGTGGTGAAGAACAAGTTTGTGATGGATTTATATGTTATCAATACGTTAATGCGTCTCTACGCTGTATGTGGGGCTGTTGAGGATGTACGTAAGGTGTTCGATAGAAGTCCCAACAGGGATGTGGTATCATGGACAACGTTAATCCAAGGTTATGTGCACAATGAATACTCAAGAAAAGGGTTGGATTTGTTTTTTGATATGTGTGAATCAGGATATAAGGCTGATGAGAAGATGTTGGTGGTTGTGATTTCTGCATGTGCTAAATTAAGGGACTTGAGTTTGGGCAGGAAGTTACATGAATATATTTGCAAGCAACTAACAGGTTTTGATGTGTTTGTCGGTAACGCCTTAGTGGATATGTACTTAAAATGTGGTGATGCATCTACTGCTAGTTCTGTTTTCAATGCGATGCCAGTGAAGAATGTGATTTCTTGGAACTCCATGATCGCGGGGCTAGCTCAGAAAGGGGACTATAAAGAAGCCTTGGGTGTATTTAGAGAGATGCAGGATTGTGGAGTTAAGCTGGATGATGTTACTTAGTTACTGTTCTACACTCTTGTACCAATTTAAGAATGCTAGAAATGGGTAAGTGGGTACATGCCTACCTAAATAAGAATCGTATTGGAGCAGATGGTATCATTGGCAATGCATTGATAGATATGTATGCTAAGTGTGGGAGCATAGCTGGTGCTTTGGGAGTTTTTGAAGCAATGAAGCTCAGGGATGTGTACACGTATACTGTCGTGATCACTGGCTTGGCAATGCATGGGGAAGGAGTCAAGGCACTTGGATTTTTCTCTGAGATGCTTCAAATTGGAATCGAACCAAATGAAATCACATTTGTCGGTATCCTGACCGCATGCTGTCATATGGGAATAGTGGAAGAAGGGTGCAAATATTTTGCAGATATGTCCAGGTTGTTCAACTTGAAACCTCAAATGGAGCACTATGGATGCATGGTTGATCTTTTCAGTCGTGCAGGGCTTATTAGCGAAGCGCTGGAGTTTATTGAAGACATGCCCCTTGAGCCTGATGTTCTTATATGGGGAGCACTATTAGGTGGTTGTAGGAAACATGGTAAAGTTGAGCTTGGTGAGAGTGCGTTAAATCATCTTGCTCAAATAGCACAGAATGATGACGGTGCTCATGTACTCATGTCGAACATATATGCCTCTTCCAGTAAATGGAAGGAATCAACACGGCTGAGAAAGCTGATGAAACTAAGAAACTGCAAAAGAGTCCTGGATGCAGCTCCATTGAATTGGACGGTGTGGTTCTTGAATTCATGAAGGGACACAAAACAAACACAAGTACAGAAAGCATATACATGGCCTTGAATAATATGCCAGGTCATATAGGTGATGCCTCCTGAGCCAACTGATAAAGCATTTTCTACTGCAACTCGAATCAAAGAACTGTATGGCACAACTTATTTTGTAAATATTTCATAGTGCATATTTGTTTACTGCACAAACATGTTCCCTTCTAATTTAAGGGCTTCCAACTCGAATTGGATTACTTCGTTACTTCTTGTAGGAAGCAACTAAAGTCAACCTTTGGCAATTAGAAACTCCGCAATATGAGTTATAGTTGTATGAGATTGTACATGTTTTAACATATCTGAATGAAAATAGTTAATTTTTGGTTATGCAATTTGGGGCTCCAAGCCACTTTCATGATTGTTTATGCTTCCAGCAGGATAGACTTTGTTCCACTTTTGTTGTATGCTGGTAGTTTCTATAACCGGAAGGCATTTAGGTACATGAAGAAGTAAACAAGGTATCATTTTGTCCTTCTTCTTTTGGTTAGATGAAACACCACATTTTCCGTGAAGGCTAAACATGTTATGTGATGCTGGCTAGACTCTCAAATTATTACTTTCTTTCAGAAATCAAATCATTATGCTTAGTCTAGGGCATTTTAAAGAGACTTGCTCTAAATAAGGTAATTGAAGTCATGAGTCGATATTCGACTGACTTGATAGCAGATGTAGAAGGTGGCTCAACCCTCTCAATTTCTGTCACTATTGGTTGACAGTACTTGCTTTGGACTGTTGCCTTTAACATCACAATAACAACATTACCATACTGCCTTAAAAACTCCTGCCTATGACGAGATTTGGAGGGTCGGATATACATAATCATACCCATGTGTTAGAAACACACAGGTTGTTTCCCGATGATCCATAATGAAAATTGCGTCAAACTTGTTGATCAACTGTGTACTTCACAACATAAGATTCATAGTCAATTTAGCGAGTCATTTGTTTTATTCCATCATATTCTGAAGTCAAGGAAAGTTTCCTTGACTTTATTGGAAATGGGAACTTTATGCATCAAGCGTTGCTAACAAATAACTTAGACAGACTATTACGGTAATTGCACCAATTATGCAGGTTATACCTTTATTCATGGTAGTTCCGGATTTCATGCAATCATGCAATGTAATATACTATATTTTCTTTCCTTGTACAGTAGCTAAAGTCATGAAAGTAATTAGCAGGCAGTTAGCTACACGTGTCTGAAAACATTGTATATGTACAACTTTGAGGGATGAATGCAGAAATAACTTTGGTCTCTACCAATTTTACTCAGACTCTGTGTGAAACAAGATTAGTCATACATACATTTTTTTTCCTTGTTGCATAACGGAGTTAGTCATATATACATATAGACGCAGCTTTCATGTACTTTAATTTCTCAGCTTCATGTTACTAAGCGGCATGTCAGTCGAAGGCATCCAAGATTTCAGCCAGATGAAGTCATACAACAACACATACTCAGTATATCACAACGACATCAAAATTATCGTTAAGGTCTGGGAGACTGAAAGACAGGCAAACAATATCGTCATTCTAAAAGATAAAGAGTTTGCTTCCAGTGAGACTACCGACTCTATATGTACCTGCATAAATTGTACAATAATAGAGATATGGTGTGCTAGTGTGTTAGTAAAAGAATTTAGTAAATACAAATAGAATGTTTTCGATATTAAAGTATCCATAACCATGTATATACATATATAACGAAAGACAAAAGACAAAAAAAAAGTACAAAGTCAACCTAAAGTGTAGAGCGTGTATAAGCCCCCTAAACTCTAAGGTGTCTCTATATCCTGCTTAATCCTCGTTACCTTAATCTTCTGTCTCTATGAACTCCTATCCTGGACCACTGTCCTCAGAGAGGTGCAAAATCTAGTAGGTCGCCTAATCAACTCAAGTCAGTTTGGTCCTACCGTTACTCTTCTTCCCCTCTACAACGAGACTTTTCAATTACTCTAACAGACACAGTTTATCTATCTCCTCTTGATATGACCAACTATCTCAGCCCCTTCCTTATCTTATCTGCTGTACTATCCATCCCTAACTTTTTCCGTAAACAACTCATTCTGACTCCGGTCTAAGCCTTGTCGGTCCACACATCCACCTCAAGTATCCTCATATCTACCACTTCCATCTTTTTGCAACTGTGTTCTCTTGATGGCCCAGCATGTAGTTCCATATAACATGTCGGGCGCCACTGCCATCCTATAAAATTTACCTCTAAACATACTCTAAGCCCCTAAAGATACTCTATGGTATCCCTATTGTCATACCTAAACCTTGTGAACCTTAATCCTCCATCTCCGTGAGCTCCTATCCTGGATCATGTCCTCAGAGAGGTGCAAATCTAGTAGGTCATGTCTAATCTTCTCCTCCGAAGTCAGTTTAGACCTGCCTTTACTTCTTTTTCCTCTACAATGAGGTTTTCAACTACTCCGACGGACGTCGTTGTACCTGATGCAGTCATAAAGTTGGGAATTTCTTTCCATTTCCTATAGAGAAGCTCAGCACGGAGAGTGGGTGGGGGTAACAAGAGGGGTAGAAAGCAAGAAAAAACTCCTCTCTCTTCACCCACCCCTTCTTGTTGCCCCCACCTACCCGAACTTGTTGAAAATCTGTATGGTTAAAGGAAGCAATGCCCCGTAAAGTTGGCTTTCCAGAATTCTCACACACACATTGATAGCTGGAGAAAATTTTTTCAAGGCCGCTGAGATTCCCAGTTGGAGATCTAAGAGTTTAAACAATTTCCTGGCAAATGTAAAATCAAAGCTGAGTCCCTTGTGATATAGAAATTCGAACCATGGCAGTCTGCTGTGTGAAATCATAGTAAGGCAAATGTAATGTAGAAAACAATGGCAAGACAAATGAATTTATGGAGAATTTTCTTGTATATTTCAATATGCATTTCTCATCACTGTACATGTATTTATAGCTATTTGATTGATCTATACTAGGGAAAATAATAAAGGGAATCAAAACACAATTATGTTGATTCCAACAATTATGGTGTTGCTTACAACTATGGTAAATCAAAATTACACTGATTTACACTGATTGTCATATCTAGTGTAAGCCAAATAACTTCATATTATAACACTCTCCCTCAAGTTTGAACAGTGGGGTCAACGATGTTCAACTTGCACAAAATGGCTATAAAGGACTTCCATTAATGGACTTGGTCAAGATATCTGCCAAACTGGTCTTCGGACAACAAACGACAACGCAATAAGTCCTGCATCCAGTTTTTCTTAATAAAATGTCGGTCAATTCTCCACATGTTTGGTTACGGTTATATTGTACTAGATTCTCAGATATATTGATCGAAACCTTATTTCGCAAATAGTGGTGTAGGCCGATATAACTGGTAGGCCTAAATTCTTTGAACAACTTATGTATCCATAAACACTTCAGTGTTACCCTTCACAATCCCTCGGAACTCTGCCTCTTGCACTAGAAAGAGCAACAACATTCTGCTTCTTACTCCTCCACTGTAACAGGTTTTCTCCCATAAAGGTGAAATACCAGAAGTAGACTTCCTATTACCAGATTCCTTGTCCAATCAGCATCAGTATAAGACTGGATGTCGAGGTGTCCGTTATCCCAAAAACACAATTCCTCTGCCAGGAGTATATTTTAGATATCGTGAATGCGCATAACAACATCCATATGATGTACCTGAGGGCTATGCTAAATTGTCTAACCAGGCTCACGGCAAACGCAATGTCGGGGCGAGTATAATGGTAAGTAGATTAACTTGTCAACCAAGCGTTGGTGCGACCCTTATCTGCAAGAGGTGCATCATCAATACTTGTAGCTTATTATTTACTATCGTAAGAGTGTCACATGGTTTGCAATCAAACATTTCTACTTCCGCCGAGAAGATCCAAAATATACTTCCGTTGTGAGATGTAAATTCTAGACTTTGACCGAAGAACTTCGATTCTAAGAAAGTACTTGAAGGCCCCAAGATCCTTCATTTCAAACTTAGTGAACAAATATTGACGTAGTCGAGTCATCTCCTCTATATCATCACCAGTGATAATCATGTCATCAACATAGATAATTAGGCAAGTCACCACATCTACTCGTCGTTTTATAAACAAGGTATGATCTGCATTACTCTGTGAATAACCATCCTGAATTTTAGGGGTTCCGGTTAACTTTTATGGGACTTCAGGGGTGAAATGGTTAAATTTCTGGATTTCAGGGGTCTCGAAGACAATTTCCTGGAAATTAGGGGTTCCAGATACCATTTCTGGGACTTCAGGGGTAAAATGGTTAATAATTTGGAGTTCAGGAGTCTCGGGTAAGTCATTTAGGACTTGGAGGGCACGAGTGACGGTTTTAAAAACCTCGTGGCTCTAACTAACATTAACCGAAACAACAGGGGGCAGGGGAGTAATTTGTATTTGTCCTTGGCTATAAAAAAGGAAACCCTAACCCTGATACATCTTGCTGTGGCGCCGAATGCTCTTTATTCTCCGATGCCTTCTGCCTGGAGCTGGGTCTGCTGGTCCCTTCCTGGCCTTATTCCGATGGTATCCTCTTCCTGCCTGTTGCCATCACCTTCTCCGGTGACTTGTGCAGCAGTAGCCTGAGTCTTCTTCTGAAGCTCCTCCCACCACTCAGGGTAGCCATGGAGTTTAAAGCATTTATCTTTGCTGTGCCCCTTCTTCCGGCAGAGTGTGCACTCCAGGTGAGTTTTTTCATCTCCCTGCAGTGATGGTGGCCCTGAGCGGGGGTTATTTGCTCCTCATCGCTGTGGTGGTTCTATGGTGTTTTTGCCACCAGGCCCTTTCACTACCAATCCTTGGCCTAAACCTACCCCCAATAAAGAGTCTGAGGAGGTAATCTTCAGCAATCTATTCTCTGTGTCTGACCTACGCAATTCGCCATACGCAGCCTCTGTCGTAGGTCTTGGGTCTCTTTTCAGTATTTCCTTCTTGGTGGCTGCAAATCTATCATCAATAGCCATCAAAAGTCGGTATAACCGCTGCTCCTGTATGTATTGGTTGAATCTCCGTATGTCCCTTGGACACTCCATGGGATTAGGGCTTTTGTTATCGATTGTCCACCACAGATTCTGGAGTTGGTCCCAACACGCATCTAACGAGTTGGTTACTTGTTTCACAGTGTAGGCTTATTTGTGCAAATCAAAGGTTTGTAAAGGGTCAACCTCTGACCCGTAAGTTATAGCTAACCCATCCCAAAGGGCTTTTGCAGTTAAATAGCTAGAGGCGTTATTAACCATACTTTCATCTATACTATCAATGAGTCATGTGAAGACAAGTTGATCATCTTGCTCTCACTTGGCATAATTCAAATCTGTTGGCGGGGGGTGGGGGTGGAGGAACCCCTGTAATGTGGATGCTTGTAGCGCCCCGCTCCCGAGCCCTAGCCTCGGGAACAGTGCACCCGCCGTATCTCGCTAAGGAGAATACAAAGCGTCGAATCAATCTCTTACTTGTCAGAAATGACGTAAAAAATTTTTCGCGGAAACGTAAATCATAACTTAAATTAAACTCGAATAGTTGTTATTACGTCACCAAATACAAAGAAGTCTGACAATAAAACAATAAAGAAGTCTGTGAAAATCCTCAAAGATAACTAAGAACAGTCAGCTGCAAAGTCCCATCGCATCCTAGATGCAGCTATCAACCAGCCCACTCTATTATGTCCTTCCCGTCCTCAACGAAGATGCGCTCGTAGTCCTCATCCAGCTCACCTGGGAAGTAGGGGTGAGTGACAGAAATCACCCAGTAGATGCCCGCCTCAAACAAATACAAAACGTACATACCGAAATGATATAGCCACATAGCACATAAACATGATATAACACAATAGCACATAAACATGATATAACACATAGCACATAAATATAAGATAACATGCATAAGATAAAGTAAATGCAGTAAGTAAAGCACCCCACATAAAAATGCGCAAGTACGTGATGCATGCTCAATTAACGTGTCACACGCAACAAGAATCATGTCATGCAATATGCCCTAGACCTATATGCAATGCATGATCCCAGGATTGACTGGATGCCTGTAGCCCGTACACTACAATCCACCCTTGCGGATGCCCGTGGCCCGTACACCACGATCCACCATAACCAAGTATCCATGGCCCATACACCATGATCCATCATAATCACATACTCATGGCCCGTACACCATGGTCCTCTCCACTCGAGCGTCTGAGACCCGTACATCTCAGCCCACTCCCAATGCAATGCACGTGCCATGAATGCAACAACAAAATCGTCTGGGCCCGTACGCCCATCCTCACCAACTCCGGCACTCAACACTAGTCGTCTGGGGCCCGTACGCCCATCCTCACCATCTCCGGTACTCAATATTTGGATTCATAAAATTTACGAATACTGGAAAGTGGTTATTTAGCATCCCTTTTATTTTTTCTTAGCTTGTATTAATTTTCTAGAATTTTCTACTAATTTTCCCTTATTTAACTCCATTTATTACTAATTATTTTTAATTATTTACATTTACCAAAATTCAGAAATTAAGTAGAAATAATTTAATTTTAACCTTTTATATTTTCTGAAATTTATTTAGAATTTTCTGATAAATAAATATATTTTTCAGAATTTTAAATTAATTATTTATCATTTATTCATTTCAGAAATTCATTTTCAGATTTTTGTGGGGGCTGGTGCTTTGCGCCTCCCCCTTTTTTTCTCGTTACCTGCTGGCTGCCAAAGGAGGTATATGGGGTGTATTTTATTTTGTGTGATATATTTATATTTTATAGAAGAGTTTAGTATATATTAGTTAGGTATTTTCTTTCTTAGTAAATTTAGGATATACTAGGTAACATATATCCTAATTCCAAATCTTAAGTAGTTTAGGATCTATCTTATTATTTTATTCATATTTCTCTTTCTTCTCTTCATTTATTATTTATTAATATTATCTTTTTTTTTCTTCTTTTCACCGGCCGTAACAATGCTCCTCCCCCCGCCCAGAAGAGCCCCACGCATCAAGTTGCACCACAATGGGTAATTCCGAGAGTTCAATTTAACTTTCAGCACCAGATTGTCGGATATTGCTGGAGAAGGAAAGAGATTTTGAGGTGCAAGGGTCATTTGGTTCTGCATAAATTTGGCAAATTCTGCAAAGATATCGAAATTATCAGGGAGTTTGGGCAATTTTTCTTATGTTTCTAGCATATCTGGCCTGTTTTCTGGCGTATTTGACATTTTTCTGGTGAACTTTTGCAAGGAAACAGGTCAATGAGATGAACAATTGAATCAACCAGACAACCAATTAATCAGGATAAGGACAGGTACATATATTTGATCACACAATTGGTAGAGAAAGGGTAAAAACAGATGTTGTCCTGAGAATAGGCAGCAATTCCGGCAATGATGAGGATAGAATCTGAGCCAAAACACAATACAATCAAACAGAGAGGAATTTTTCCTACTCTGATACCATGTAAAATAATAGCAAGGCAAATGTAATGTAGAAACAACGGAAAGACAAAGGAATTTGTGGAGAATTTCTTGCATATTTCAATATGTATTTCTCATCACTGTATATGTATTTGTAGATGCTTGATTGATCTATACTAGGAAAATAATAAAGGGAATCAAATCACAATTATGATGATTCCTACAATTATGGTATTGCTACAACTATGGTAAGCCACAATTACATTGATTTTTACACTGATCGTCATATCTATGGTAAGCCAAATAACTTCATATTCTAACATGCTGTTTCTGTCTAGAATTAAATACTCAGAAAGCAAGTATAAATAGTTGCTTTTCAATTAATCAAATTTGCATGATATATATAAATTTTTATATAACTAATTTCTTTACTTGGCGTGCAAATCTTTACATGTCATCATTTAATTATGACAGTACTTAGTCTTTCGTTTAATCCAGAAACAACATAAATCCTATCGCGTCTGAATTGGAGTATAAATTTTCTATTAACGATAAAAAGATACGAACCTGAGTTTTAGAGGTAGAGGAATGCTATTCAACTACTTTTGCCATAAGGTAAGTCATGAATGTGTTCCATTGATACAGAACTGCTGGGTCATGATAAAATCTTAATTTTCTGTTCTCCTTTATCATCCTTGAATGAGAGCTGAAATGATGAAATAATGCCATTCTAATAAATCTTAAGCCCACTGTTCGAATTATCTTAAAGTGTACGTGTTAAGATTGGATATGAACTTCATTATTTGTCTTGTTTTTCCATATTTGCTGCTATAATATGGGCGCTTGTCTACGATTGCTGATATCCTTTGGTCAGATTTGGCGGCAGCAGTATACGCCTGCTACTGCTACCTTGTTGGTTTGCCGGAAATTAGTGTTGAGATATAAAAAGTTTGATGATGTAAAGACGTTGTAAATGAGTTAAATTTACACTTGGAATTTGATGCAAAATGAGAAAAATACACTATGTTAGAAAGGTTTAAGGTTGGAACTTTACTGTTCAACATCGATCTTTCAAAGTCTGGGACATCGATCGATCGAAGTGACTTCAGTCTCTGAGGATGAGACTTCGATCGATCGATGTGGCAGAGGTTCAAAGTCAGAACCTCTCTGTCAGACATCGAACCCTCAAGTTTGGGGACATCGATTGATCGATGCCACTTCAGTCTATCCAAGAGAGACTTCAATCGATCGATGTCAGTTAGGTTCAAACTGGAACCTTTCTGGAAGACATCGATCTCTTAGTCCAGAGGACATCGATCGGTCGATGTCACATCAGTCTCTCCAGAAGAGACTTCGATCGATCGATGTCAAGCTGGTCCAGAACTGCAACCTCTCTGGAGGACATCAATCTCTCAAGGCAGACACTTCGATCGATAGATGTCCCGCAGAATTCAAATTTTTATGACCGTTGGAACAAAATCCAAAGGAGATTCATGGTGTTTTCTCTTTCCAATCTTGCTCAAATTTCTTGTGGACTTTTCTCTAACATTACACATGCTTCCTTGACTATTATATCCATGTCTAAGATATTCTAGGATGGCTATTGAGGATCAAATCACTTCATAGGGTGACCAAAGATTAATTGGACATTGTCTTGACATTTGATGGAGTTGAAGACATGGGGAGGCTTCAAAAACATGGCTAACATCTCCTATAAATAGAAGAAGCTCAGATGAGACAAATACACACTTTCACCATCATCAAGATTCATTCTTTTTTGTTGTATATTACTCTTATTATGTGTAAAAGTGCTTAAAGCTTGTTAAGCATTTTTTTTTTCTTCGTTGTTGTATATTGAGAAATAGTGAGTCTAACACAAGAGGAACCATAAACATTTGATCTCTTGCTTGTGTTTAGACTAGTGAGAAAGTGTGATCTCCACTACTTCTTTTAACCTACTGTAAGAAAGTTCTTAAGAGAACTTTTTTGAAGTTGAGAGGTAGCAAGAAATTGTTCTTTCTTAGAGCTGAAGTTGTGGTTGCTTACACTAAGTTGTTAGTGTAAGTATTGCTGTTGTTATTCTTATTAGCTTTAATAAGAAGAGTAGTTGTTGAAAATCCACTTTGGCAACAAAGTGGTAGTGGAGTAGAATCATTTACGATTCGAGCCGCTCTATGTCCGATGTACTCATTCATCGTCTCTCATCTCCCGTTCTTGCTTTGATTTTGAATTCCTTTTGAGTTGAAGAAAGCGAAAAATAAGAAAATTCCGTAAAATTGTCCAACACTCTATTCATCCCCCCTTTAGAATGTTTATTATGGACCTAACAATTGGTATCTGAGCCTAACCTTGATTGATTGACCAATCTTTGCAAGTAGCAAGGTTAAAGATCATGACAATGACAACCTCTTTATCCTACACCTCAACTTCCAAGACAACTGCACTATTCTCAGGATCAAACACTAAAGCACCTATGTTTGATGCCCAAAATTATTCTTTGTGAAAATTTCGAATGATAAATCATTTGAAAGTCTGTGGATTTGATATAGGAGAGCTGTTGTCAAAGGAATCGAAGTTCCTATGATTACCAACTCAAAAAGGATAATCAATGTTCAAATATGAGGATGACTACACCGATGAAAAAAAAGATTAACTTCGTCATTAATGGTGAAGCATTTGATATTCTTTCAAGTGCTCTAACCACCACCGAGCTCATAAGGCTTCAAGGTCTTGAAACAACCCATGAAGCATGGAAAAGGCTGGAAATGATACACGAAAGGGCTGAGCAAGTAAGAATGGCCAAAAGATAATGCTCGTGAAGGAATATGAAATGTTCAGATGAAGAGTAGTGAAAAGATTGAGGAGACAATCGATCGATTCACTCGAATAGTGAATCAACTTTCCATGGTGGACAAGAAAATCTCAAATGAAGACCTTGTCTCAAAAATCCTCAACTCCTTGCCAAGAGAATGGACACCCAAAGTCACCGTCATCACTGAATCAAAGAATCTCAAAACTCTTATCCTTGATGAACTATCCGGTAATCTTCTTACTCATGAAATTCTTATTGATGATCAAACTAGGATAAACCCTATCAAGCCCACACAAGCATCACACAAAGGATTGGTGGTAGAGTCCGATGAATCGGATGGGGAAGTTGCTATTCTAGTTAGAAAATTTAGAAGAATGACTACAAGAAACAAGGCCCAAGCAAGGAAGTTTTTCAAGAGACCACCCAAGGATAAAGAAGCAAGTGAAAATTGCTATAGGTGTGGTCGACCTGGTCACTTCATTGCCAATTGCCACGTCAAGGAGCCGCTAAAACAAGAAAAGAATGTTTTTTCTCAAAAGAAGAAAGCCTTAAATGCGGAGGTAACCACATGGGATGACCTTCTTTCCAAATCGGAAGGAGAAAAAAGTGAGGACAAGGATGTTAGACTTGTTGCAATAGTTGAGAATCCAAAAGCACAACATACTTGTCTCATGACAATTGAGAACAACCTAGAGGTAAACTCTAACTCCTCCAATTTACAAGATAAAATAGGAGATTTGCAAGATGAGTTTGAAAAACTGAATTCAAAATATAAACATGTGAAGAAAAAAATTTAAAAATGCATATTAGAGAACAAGATCTTGCATGATAAGAATATTTTCATTTATCAAAGTCATGACATCATACTCACCACGCATAAAATCGTAGCTCTAGAAAATGTGAAAATTAGGAAAGAATGTGAGAGATTAAGAATAGACTTATAAAAACTAACCGTGATAAAAATAATCTAGACAAATTACTTGGAAATCAAAGGATTAGAATTGATAAATCCGTTTTAGGATTTAATTCATCACATTCTTCCGTTAAGCCCAAGTCGTTAAAGAGAAAGGAAAATAAGAGAAAATCACAACATGACTCATCATCTTATAGATGAAGGCATTGTACCCACTTGTTTTCATTGTTAACAAAGTAGGACATATAAAGAGTGCACATAGAGCTAGATTTGATAGTATGTATGTTTGGAAGCCTAAGGGTCGACAAGCTAACCCTAAAGGACTCAGCCATCAAAGAGTACCAATACATAAATCTCTTGGTTTTGTAGGATTTCAAGATAAATGGAGTAGCCAAAGAAGAAGGAAGGAACCAAATGGCTCATGTATAACGGATGTTCAACGCACATGACCGGAGATAAAACCTTGTTCACCAAGCTCAAGCTCCAAGATGGTGGAATGGTGCATTTTGGTAATGGGAGAGCCAAAATCCTTGGACATGGAGAAATTGGTAACTCTTCTTTCACTATTAATAATGTATTATATGTAGAAGGGCTTAAGTATAATTTGATAAGTGTTAGCCAACTATGTGATGCTAATTTTCAAGTTGATTTTGCGGAAAAAAAATACATTATGAAAAAGAATGATATCGTTTTTGAGGCTATAAGGAAAACTGATGTTTATAAAATTTAGCACACATGATTTGATATCACAAAAGGTTTCATGTCAAGTTGCCAAAATGATTTGACACAACTACGGCATAAACGATTTGGACATATTAGTTTCAAAAATTTCAAAGAGATTTGCAAAAATAAAAAGGTCCAAGGTCTTCCAAAATCGAATTTCGAAAACCATGACTTATGTGACACTTGTCAAAAGATAAAGCTTGCTAAAGCAAGCTTCAAGCCCAGAAGTGAAATCTCCACCATCAAACCTCTACAATTGCTTCGTATGGATTTGTATGGGTATATTGGTACGTCAAGTCTAGGTGAAAAACGTTACACTTTTGTAGTGGTAGATGACTTCTCAATGTACACTTGGGTCATGTTTTTAGCCAAAAAGAATGATGCATGTCAAGAGTTTATAAAACTTTGTAGGAGATTAGAAAATCAAAAGGAGACACAATTAAGGAAATTAGAAGTGATAGAGGTGGTGAGCTTGACGGTGAGTTTCAAGAATTTTGTGTATCCAAAGGGTATGGACACAATTTCTCGGCTCCAAGAACTCCTCAACAAAATGGTGTTGCAGGAAGGAAGAATAGGACACTTCAAGAAATGAGTAGAGCCATGCTAAATGAATTTGAGCTACCCAAGTATTTTTAGCTGAAGCAGTAAATACCGCTTGTCATGTAATAAACAGAGTTTAATTGAGACCATGTCTCAAAAAGACTCCTTATGAGCTTTAGAAATGTAGAGTACTTAATATTGGTTATTTCAAGATATTTGGTTGTAAGTGTTTTATACTTAACACCAAAGATAACTTGGATAAACTCGATTTCGAAGCGGATGAAGGAATCTTTATTGAATATGCTCAAAATAGCAAGGCATTCAAGGTATATAACAAAA
The DNA here is from genome assembly GCA_036186865.1 of Eustoma russellianum. Classification (NCBI taxonomy): domain Eukaryota; kingdom Viridiplantae; phylum Streptophyta; class Magnoliopsida; order Gentianales; family Gentianaceae; genus Eustoma; species Eustoma russellianum. The sequence goes on along the minus strand of AP025073.1, from coordinate 22,290,110 downwards.
GAAGTATGAAAGTTGAAGAACCAATTTATGTTAAGTTTATTGAACTTGTTGAGGGTGAACTATGCATAAATAATGATGATGATAAAGAAAGAATTGAAGTAAGTCACATAGAAAAATTTGAGAATCCAAAAGAAAATATTGTCATTGACCCTAGATTGACCCACTTGAAAATGAACCTAAGGTTGAAGATGAAGAAGTGAGAGGAGACACTTCAAATTTACCGGAT
>AP025073.1:22207040-22286405 GCA_036186865.1 Eustoma russellianum | reverse complement strand
CAATCCCATCCACGAGTCCCAACTGGCTCTAGAACAAAGGCACTAAGGAAAAGAGTGGACCTCTCTCAAGAAGACATGTTGGCCGAGGTGAGGGAAAGGCTTGTACTTAACAACTTCCCATTGCTCAAGTCCAGTGAATATGAGAATGCCTTAATAGAGCCAATGGGTCCAGGTAAATTTGTACATACATCACTTAGGACTCAAGTATTGTTTGATGAATGGGAGAAAAATAAGAGGTCTACTATTCTATTGAAATTGCTCAAAATTCAAGACGTTTTAAGCAATGAAGAATTGAGACCGATCATCAACTGGTTTGATGATCAAAATGGAGACCTATTTGGGATGCTTCGGAGATGAGTTATATGTACCCGGTATACATGATTGTCTTATGCTAACCTATGGGTAGAATATTTTAAATGGAATGTCATTTTCAATGAATTCTGTTGTAGACGGTCAACTTGTTGCATTTGACACGAAAACAATAAATGTCCTTCTTGGTGTTCCTGATGAGGGTGCAGACGATTTTGATCCTTGAAAGTGAGATAATTACAAGTACAAGTGTCTGAAGACGAAGTCAAAATCTTCCTTGGCTTCCATCCCACCTGAAAAACTAACGATATGCCTTTGGTTTATCATGTTTTTCTTGCCATTGTCACCTTTTGTGTCAATGGTAAGTTGGCCAAACTCCCAAGTAATTTCGATTTTTCAATTGCCTATCGAATAGCCATGAGGAAACAACTAAACTTTGGAGAGCTATTCTTTATGAATGTGTTGGAGGCGGTTACTAGGAAGTCAAAAGCGCTCCTGTATAGCAATCTAATTTATAGATTGCTAAGAAAGGTGAATGTGGTGTTGGATGAAGCTTATGAAGAAAAGATAGCCATTAAAGACTATTATACCAAAGCCAATATCCAACAAATCCACAAATCTCAAAAAGAAGCTCAAAGAAGGGGCGGTCAAAATGAACCTGAAGAGGAAGAGGCCGAAAATCTTCCTACCGAAGAACTTGTTCCTCCAACACATCCCACCGAGCCTCCCACTGAATCACAACCTCAACCTCACACTCAACCAAGCCCTACCTCCCGAGTGGATAAAGGAAAAGCCCTGATGGAGGATGAAAGTGGTTCCGAGTTACCATTTGATGCTGAGGATGAAGTTAACGAGCTACATTATTTTTTATATCAAATGGGAGAAGACCTCACAAAGGAACAAGTTCGGATTGACGACCTTGAGAAGGAAAATACAAGCCTCAAGAAGCGAGTTTCTACGATTGAAAAGAAATATAACAAGGTCAAGGCAAAACTCAAGGCGTGCATTCTCGGATTAGCCTTCTCCTCCAATGAAGAATAGCTCTCCTAGTTATCCTTATTTCCCTCGTAGCTATAGGATAAGGCTTAGAAGTTGGATTCTATTGTGTATCTAAACTTCGTGGTATATTAATGATATTTTCCTTATCCTTCATTATTGGTTTTTGATGCTTTCAAAAAGGGGGAGAAATTAGTATTAGCATGCTTACATTGATGGGTATATGCCTACAATGATGTTGTTGGTATGCTTGATTGCTTGATGGTATATGCCTACATTGATGTTGTTGGTATGCTTGCTTGCTTGATGGAATATAGTTGCTTGCTTGCTTGATGGAAATGTATAATATGCTTGCCTACTTAAAATTTTGGCATATTTGGCACATAAGTTGAGTGATTAATGTAAATTGAAAATATGGCATGATGCACTTGCACTTGATGCATGGTTTGGTTGAAGGGGAATAATTTTGACATTTTCATCATAATCATTGGTTTTGGCAAGATTACTTGTTGAGGGAGAGTTTTTGATATGTTCACATGTTTAATGTCTTGGAGGAGCATGGACTAAGGGAGAGATATAAATGTCAAGTTTGAAACGTTTAGCTAGATCAAATGAAATTTTCAAACAAAAACATCTTTTAAATCTTGGTTGTGAAATCATCAAAAAGAGAAAGATCGTTGAAATATAAAATGTTTTGATGGTGTAAAGATGTTGTAGATGAGTTAAATTTACACTTAGGATTTGATGCAAAATGAGAAAAACACACTATGTTAGAAAGGTTTAAGGTTGAAACTTTAATGTCTAACATTGATCTCTCAAAGTCTGGGACATTGATTGATCGAAGTGACTTCAGTCGCTAATGGTGAGACTTTCATCTGTCGATGTGGCAGAGGTTCAAAGTCAAAACCTCTCTGTCAGACATCGAACCCTCAAGTTTGGGGACATCGATCGATCGATGTCACTTCAGTCACTCCAAGAGAGACTTCAATCGATCGATGTCAGGCACGTTCAAACTGGAACCTTTCTGGAAGACATCAATCTCTCTGTCCAGGGGAAATTGATCGATCGATGTCACATCAGTCTCTCCAGAAGAGACTTCGATCGATCGATGTCAAGCTGGTCCAAAACTGCAACCTCTTTGGAGAACATCGATCTCTCAAGGCAGTCACTTCGATCGATAGATGTCCCACAGAATTCAAATTTTTATGACCGTTGGAACAAAATCCAAAGGAGATTCATGGTGTTTTCTCTTTCCAATCTTCCTCAAATTTCTTGTGGACTTTTCTCTAACATTACACATGCTTCCTTGACTATTATATCCATGTCTAAGATATTCTAGGATGGCTATTGAGGATCAAATCACTTCATAGGGTGACCAAAGATTAATTGGACATTGTCTTGACATTTGATGGAGTTGAAGACATGGGGAGGCTTCAAAAACATGGCTAACATCTCCTATAAATAGAAGAAGCTCAGATGAGACAAATACACACTTTCACCATCATCAAGATTCATTCTTTTTTGTTGTATATTACTCTTATATGTGTAAAAGTGCTTAAAGCTTGTTAAGCATTTTTTTTTCTTCGTTGTTGTATATTGAGAAATAGTGAGTCTAACACAAGAGGAACCATAAACATTTGATCTCTTGCTTGTGTTTAGACTAGTGAGAAAGTATGATCTCCACTACTTCCTTTAACCCACTGTAAGAAAGTTCTTGAGAGAACTTTGTTGAAGTTGAGAGGTAGCAAGAAATTGTTCTTTCTTAGAGCTGAAGTTGTTGTAGTTGCACAGAGGTGTTTTGTGCAAGAAGTTGTTATGGTTGCTTACACTAAGTTGTTAGTGTAAGTATTGTTGCTTTAATATGAAGAGTAGTTGTTGAAAATCCACTTTGGCAACAAAGTGGTAGTGGATTAGAATAATTTACTATTCGAACCACTCTATATTAGGTATACTTATTCATTGAATCTCATCTCCCGTCCTTGCTTTGATTTTGAATTTCTTTCGAGTTGAACAAAGCCAAAAATCAGAAAATCCCGTAAAATTGTCCAACACTCTATTCACCTTCTCTAGAGTGTTTATTACAGACCTAACAATTATAATTATTATTAGTTTACCAATTCATAATTCTCCACAATTCTTAATGCAGCAATAAACACATTGTACCTGAACTTGCAAATTAAATTGATAAGTAGTAAACTGGTTATCAACGATGTCAAATAATGTTTTCCTTTTTCTTTTTAATACGATGTGAGAATATGTGTTTACTGATCATTTCAGACTAATCCATTATACACTTGTTTCAAGGTGAGCCTTGCAGCAACTAATAAGGTTACTATTTTGTGACCTTCAGGTCACGGGTTCGAGCCATGGAAACAGCCTCTTGTACAAAGCGTAGAGTAATGCTGCGTACATCAGATCGTAAAGCGATCCGCCCCCTTCACATACTCTGCGCAAATGCAGAAACCTAATGTACCAGAAATACCATTATACAGTAGTTAGAGTCTTTTCCCAAATAATGCGGACTAATTTTGTGCATGATTATAACCATGAGGTTTTATTATATATTTTATAAAACAAATTTCTAACTCGTTTTTTATTGATTATATTTTCACCATAGAAAGAATTAACATTTGAATAAAAGAGTGATAGCATTTGTAAAATTTAGTTACCTGATATTAAATACTGCATGATAACTAAGTATCATATTAAATATTTGTACTATGCCAAAAAAAAAAGGCCTGCATGACTTGAAATGGACAACAAATCTTAAGGTAGTAGTGTTACCATACCATTAAAATTTTACGGAAAATGTAAATCTTTCCTAATGGTTGTGTTTTTCTTTTTCTCTTTCTTTGTAAGACATAAAAATGGTTCATTTAGGTTAGAATTTTGGTTAGTTAAACATGTTTCTCATAGGCCAGACACTCAACATCATCTTAAATGTCTTGCATGTTAAGACATGATATGTTATTAAATTTTATATAACAGTTACACCGTATCATTTTAATATGATGTATCCTTATCCGAGTTGCATCAATTATTTGGTTTCTTTTCTTTTAAAAAAATAAAACTAAAGCCAACAACTTGGACTCATATTTATCCACTTATTTCCTACCAAACCAATAAAATAGCTCACTCTTAGCCAAATAAATTTTTCAGGTAGCGTTCACCATCATACAACTAAAATTATAGTTTATAGTATATTCAACTTTATCGACTGCGGTAACATGAATGAACTGCCTACATTGATTACATTTACCTCCCATACGTCAATTCTTTTTACTTATGTATATATTAGTTAACGAGTAACTATTAATTAGATGTCTACTATCTAATCGTTGGTCACGATAAAATTTATATCTTCCCAACAAGTTATCCCACACACTTTCGTCTATCGCATCTCCCCTCCCACCCCCTTCTTTTTTTAATGTGGGTTTACTTTTTCTTTTAGGGGAGTCAATTAATTATTGTACAACGAACTCAGTATTTTTCTTCATAAAATTAAGTTGCTTTGTAAGGGAGTTGTTAAGTGGGTGCAACCACTTTTCTTCTGTCAAATTTGCTTTATACCGACGGCTAACCAGGCATTAAAACATTTGTTTTGGGTTTTGTTATCTTCTAGAGATATATAATTGTAACCATGAATGTTCTTTCTTCTACCTCAAAGTTACTAATTAAATGTATGAGAACTGTTAAAAGTCATTGTTTAAGAGTCATCTTGGTCACCCGTCATATGATTCGTCTTTTAATAAATATGTGTTAATCTCTCCTAAGAAAAAAAAAAGGTTTCAAGTTTTTCGAATGAGTCAATTTTGTTGAGAAAAGTAGTATCTTATTTTATATGTTTTTAGATTAAGTGATGATCTATATTATTAGTCAAGAAGGTGAGCCTTGTAACAACAGATAAAGTTGGTGATTTGTGACCTTGATGTCACAGGTTCGATCCGCGGAAACAGTCTTTTGCAGAAAGTGTAAGATAAGGCAGCGTACATCAGATCGCGAAGCGATCCAGCCCCTGTCCGGACTCTGTGCAAACGCGGGAGCATAGTGCACCGAGAATACCCTTTATCTACTGTCAAACAAAAAATTTACAAAGTTTTTATAATTTATATATGTTATTGAATGACCTTAAGCTAGTGAAATATTCGGGGGGGGGGGGGGATGTTGGGATTAATTCGTGACATGTGTAATGCGCAACACGTTGTGTAGCGCCCCGCCCGAAACCAGAGTTCCGGCTCAGTGCACCCGCCATACTCTACTCCATAGAGTACAAGGCGTCGATACCATACATGTGCATGTCAACATGAATTGTAATCGATATAGCGGAAGCATCTTAAAATAAGCTCACGACATGCATAATATTATTACAAACCGTTCAAATCCACACAACCACAAATTCAGCTTCTCACGATAATTTTATTACATCACCATAAAATAAAGCTCACACAACAGGTACATAGCTTCAGCCTACATCTTCGCTCACGGATACTCTATCTGGGGTTCCTCCTCAATGAACACGGCATCAGGGTCCCTGTTCTCTGAAATGTTAATAGGCAAGTATGAGCGATAACCACCATCTTTTAATCGCTCAGCAAGTATTCTTTATAGATACTTCATGTGGATCATACATGGGAAGACAAGTAGTAATAAGGTAACAATATACATAATTACATCTCCATTTATAATGATAGCATTATATATAAGAATAAAACAAAACATAAGATTTTGCATCATACCTTATGGGTTGTGTCATTCTTCCTCAGCATATCCTTAGCCTACTTTCCGTACTTGAATACTAATCCATCTTATACTAAGATCATAACTTACAATCATCACTTCTACGTGCATAATCTTCCTTAGTCATCTTAAGGCATCATGATTGTACAAATATACTAATCACCATCTAAGGGACATGATCATGACATGATGCATAAAACATGACTTTTCATAAACTGACTTTTCGTAAACATGACTTTTCATAAACATGACATTTCATAACTTGACATGATTTTCATAACTTGCATAAATTGACATATTCATAACTTGCATAACATGACATTTTCATAACATGAAGACATAACATTTTCATCATTGACTATAGCACTTTTCATAAGAATAATAACACACGACATACCGATCGATTCCCCATGTAATACATGTACGACATAAACATCATAAACATATGTACATGTACCAACGGTGACGCGCTATGATGGAGATCCCGTGTCCCAGACCCGGTGTTACACTCAGCCATATACGTAATCATATGCCCCTGACATCTACCACCCCGGTACCGATGTCACGCCGGCGAACATAACATAGTCATAATCATGAACATAACATAACATATCATGTGTCAAGTAAATCGATCGTCTCGTGTTTATTATTCACATGCATATAAACTTTTAAAACATGATATGCACAAGACAACTTTCAAAACTTTATTTTCGTGCAACATGAGACTTGTTCATATGAAGTATTATGGTAGTCTACAGCTTATAACATCCTCGTTTACTTATTTTCATCCTACATATCATAACCTAAAGAAAATCCCACTTTGACCATCAAGTGGCCATTCGGCCATAGCAACCCAAAACAATCCATTTTCTCATTTTTCATCCAATACTACTTTCTTAATTTGTATTTCCAAATACACCTCATATTCCAACATTTAAGGGAATCAACCTTAAATTCCTAATTTCTTCAACTTCTTACTTACAAGTACCTCAACATACCATACTTCATTCATTACCATACATTTTACATATAAGGCTCCATAGTATTTAACTTAAGGAACATTTTTCATTCTAAAATGGCCTTGAGGCCGAATATATACCTTATGTGTATATATATATATATGAAATATTATGTACATATATAAGATGATTTATACTCCTAATGACTTAAACCGTGTATATATATGTATAACTATATCCATGTATACTTCTTTAACATGTCACAATTCATTTCTTTCATTTTAATACTATAGGCCGAAAGTTTAGCCTAATGTTGTACCTATTATATTTCATTTTTCTTCCTTTTATGTACATGTTGTAAGTTGTATGTATATATTGCTTTCTATTCCTTTTTTTAATCTTAAGATTATAACAACTGGAAAATATATGTAAACATAAACATGATGGAAAACATACAAATGTACTTCTTGAGCCATATTCACCATCTATTGCACATCTTGTGAATGGAATGATGAAACTCAATTGAAATACTCAAATAGGCTACTTTGCCATGTATATGTGGTGTGTATGTGAAGATGATGATCATCAAACAACCATTTAAGCCATGTATATAAGTCATGCTTATGATGCATACATAAACATGTTAAAGACATGATCTTAAAACATATGAACACAAAAATACATAAAATACAAACATGATGATCATCACAAATGAAAAACATAATCAAAACAACAAGAATTGAATTCTTTGTACATCTTTCTTAAGGTTCTTCATTTCATATCATTTATTCAAAGTTTATATGTATATATATATGTATATTACCGTATGTATCTCTATATGTATATATATATATATAACTCACCGTATATATATACATGTTTCATTTATATATATAGCCTTTTATAGATATATATATTTGTATATTGATAACACTTACAATCATAGATCTTTCTTATTCTTATGACAACACTTGAACATACTACATGATGATCCCATTTTTAATATAAACATAAGTATTGAATTTGAAATCCATGAAGGATCTAGGAAGAGTACTTGCCTTGGTTCACCTCCCTTACACTTAGAAGATGTTTCCTTCACTTGGTTTGGAAGAGAGTTCTTCTTCCTTCCTTCCTAGTATACACGGTTTTTAGGGTTTAAAAGAAGGGTTAGTGAGCAACTTATAAAACTAAACATATGGAAGAATCAAACTTAAACTTCATAAAGTTCTTACCTTAATTGCCTTTGATTCTAGATGCTACAACCTTCTTGAATCTTTCTTAGTTGATGGAGTGTTTATGGTACTTGATTTGAGTGATGTTGGTGTGAAGAAAGGAGAAGAAAATCTTCTCCTTATGGAGAGGGAAGTTTCGGCCAATATAGGGAAGAAGGAGGGTGTTGGAGTGTTCTTGAGTTTTTCCTTGGAGATAGTATGGAATTGGTTGGTTGAAGATGCAATTATGTGAGGGGTTAAAGAAGAAATAATATTCTACTTTCTAAGGGGGGTGGCCGGCCAAGCATGGAAGGGAAATGGGGTGGGAGACAAACTTTTGGCAAGTATGGGTTGAAGGGATGGGTTAAGGTAAGATTCTTGAGCATGCTATTATTTTAATCTAAGTGTAAGACAAGTCGTCTTCACTTTTCTTTTTCTTTTTCCTTTTCTTTTACTTTGTATGTATATAATTGTTTTTCTTTTATTTAATGTAGTATAAAATTGTTGTGTCATGTATTTCTTTTTGATTTAATTTATCCTAATAGTTGAAGTTGTTACCAACTAATTTAATTGTGTTTTTATTGTATAGACTCAAACGTTTGTGATATTTTTGCTAATGTATTTGGTATACCAGTCTAGTTTTATGAATCGTACACCTACGAAATTATATTTACGGTATTGGAAGTGGTTACGACATAACGAATTTTCCGGGCTGTAACATTCTCCCCCCCTTATAGAAAGTTTCGTCCTCGAAACTTACGTACCTCATACGAAAAGTTGTGGATATTGCTTCTGCATTTGCTGTTCCGGCTCCCAAGTCGCTTCTCATTCCGTATGATTACTCCACTGTACTTTCACGAAGGGAATTGTCTGTTTTCTCAGCACCTGTTCCTTACGGTCCACGATCCGTGTAGGAACTTCTTCATACGTAACATTATCCTTAATGGTTACGGGCTGCTTCTCCAGTATATGATCCGGATCGTGTACATATCGCCGCAACTGAGATACGTGAAACACATTATGTACCTGGGATAAAGTAGGAGGTAGGGCCAACCGATATGCAACCGCTCCAACTTTCTCTAATATCTCATAAGGACCAATAAATCTAGGGCTTAGTTTTCCTTTAATCCCAAATCTAATCACGCCCTTGGTCGGTGAAACCCGCAAATATACTTTCTCGCCTACTTCAAACTCAATCGGTCGTCTTTTTGTATTTGCCCAGCTCTTGCTACGGTCTTGAGCAGCTTTCAATCTATCACGTATCACCTTGATCTTTTCCAGAGTCTGCTCCACCAGTTCCGGACCCATAATAGTTCTCTCGCCAACTTCATTCCTATATAATGGAGATCGACATTTCCTTCCATACAATGCTTCGAAGGGTGCCATACCAATAGAACCGTGATAGCTATTATTGTAAGAGAACTCAATTAACTTCACTGATTTATCCCAGCTAACCTTGAAATCCAAAGTGCAAGCGCGTAGCATATCTTCCAATGTTTGTGTGGTACATTCTGACTGTCCATCGGTCTGCGGATGAAATGCTGTACTCATCTGGAGTTCGGTACCCATGGCATTTTGGTAAGCTCTCCAGAATCGCGAAGTAAAACATGGATCTCTATCGCACACGATGCTGACAGGTGTTCCATGTAGGCTGATTATCTCATTCATATACATACTCACCAGTTTTTCTATGGATGTCTGGATTGACATTGATAAGAAATGTGCCGATTTAGTGAGACGATCCACGATTACCCAAATCGTATCATTACCATTGCGAGTCTTAGGAAGTCCGGTAACAAAATCCATCGTAATATGCTCCCATTTCCACTCCGGAATCTCTAATGGCTGTAATAGTCCTGCCGGCCTCTGATGTTCTGCTTTAACTTTTTGACAAGTATGACATCTCTCCACAAACTCTGCAATGTGTCGCTTCATGCCGTTCCACCAATAATTTCTTTTAAGATCCTGGTACATTTTTGTTGCTCCCGGATGTATGGATAATCTCGAGTTGCGAGCTTCCGTCATGATCTCTCTTTTAATTCCATCAATGTTTGGCACACACAATCTCTCTTTGAACCAAAGACTACCATCATTATGCAACTGAAAATCCTTCACCCGTCGTTCTTCAAACTGCTTGACAATGATCATTAATTCAGAATCATTCTTTTGCGCCTCTTTAATCCTATCAATTAAAGTGGGAGTGATCATTAATTTAGCCAGAATATTTGCAGTTGAGTCAACTACATCCAATCCAAACTCGGCTATCTCTCTCTAGAGGCGTCTGCCTAGCATGACTTGACTTCCTACTCAATGCCACCTTATTCGCCTTACCCGGATGATAATGGATAGCGAGATCATAGTCTTTCATCAACTCCAACAATCTGCGCTGCCTCATGTTTAGTTCCTTTTGGGTGAAAAGATATTTCAAACTCTTGTGATCCGTGTAGATTTCGCATCTCTCTCCATATAAATAACGTCTCCATATCTTAAGCGCAAATAAAACTGCCGCTAATTCCAGATCATGGGTGGGATAATTCTGTTCATAGGGTTTCAACTGTCTTGATGCATATGCAATTACTCGTTCTTTCTGCATTAATACACAACCTAGTCTATTCTTCGAAGCGTCGCTATATACCACGAATCCCTCTCCTGAGATTGGTTGTGTTAATACCGGTGCCGATGTCAATTTCTTCTTAAGTTTGGTAAAGCTCTATTCACAATCAGAAGTCCAATCATATCGTGTCTTTTTCTGCGTCAATCGAGTTAATGGAACTGCAATCCGTGAGAATCCCTCAACAAACTTCCGATAATAGCCTGCAAGTCCTAAGAAACTCCTGACCTCAGTCACATTTGTCGGCCTCGGCCATTCCGTAATAGCCTCAATCTTTTTCGGGTCTACTGAGATACCATCCTTAGACACAACATGACCCAAAATGCAACACTATGGAGCCAAAATTTGCACTTGCTGAGTTTAGCATATAACTGCTTCTTTTTTAATACATTCAGTGTTATTTTTAGATGCTCTGCATGGGTCTAATCATCCGGTGAGTATATCAGAATATCGTCAATAAATACCACCACGAACTTATCCAATTGATCCCGAAATACTGTGTTCATCAAATCCATGAATGCTGCGGGTGCGTTGGTCAATCCAAATGGCATCACTAAGAACTCATAATGTCCATATCTTGTACGAAAAGCAGTCTTAGCGATATCTTCCGACTTGAACTTCAATTGATGGTAACCAGAGCGAAGGTCAATCTTGCTGAACACTTTAGCACCCTGTACGAAAAATTATATTGATATTTATAATAGTTATATATTTGTTATGTAATTATTTAAATTACTTACCCTTAATTGATCGAACAAATCGTCGATTCGAGGCAGTGGATATCTATTTTTGACAGTGATCTTATTCAGCTCTCGATAATCGATGCAGAGTCGCATGCTGCCATCTTTCTTCTTAACGAACAACACTGGAGCTCCCCATGGTGATACACTTGGCCGTATAAACTTCTTATCTATCAATTCTTGCAACTGTGATTTCAATTCCTTTAATTCGGCTGGGGCCATTCTATACGGTGCCTTTGAGATTGGTTCAGCTCCTGGAACGACATTAATCTCAAATTCAATCTCCCTGTCCGGAGGCAAACCTGGTAGATCATCTGGAAATACATCTGTGAACTCCTTGACTACTGAAATACTGTCAATTGATGGGGTCTCGGAATCCTTGCCAAGAGCATACACAAGGAATCCTTCGCTACCCTTCTTCAGTGATCGAAATGCTTTTGCTGCTGTCAGATAAATATTCTGTGGTATCTTTTTCATCTTGGAGTTCCCTTGATAAATCACTTCTTCTCGCATTGGATCCTTAATCATCACACGCTTACCACGACAATCAATGTAGGCATGGTGTTTGAACAACCAATCCATGCCTAGAATAAGGTCGAAATCCCCAATCTGTATAGGAATTAGGGTAACTTCGAACTTCTGTCCTCCCATTTCTATCTCGCAATTCTTATATATATGATGTGAAATGATCACCTGATCACCAGCTGCTTGAACGCGATAAGGCGTATCCAGCCTAGTCGGACAACTATCAAGGTTCTTAGAAAATCTTTTCGATACAAAGGAATGGCTTGCACCACTATCAAATAATACGTTGGCAGGTATGTTGTTTGTTAATATAACACCTGAAGCAATTCATAATTCAAATATGCAATCCCTAAGCAAGCAGATAATATCATAAACTTTTCAGCATGAAATATACCTGTCACAACGTCTGGGGCATCCAGAACCTCCTCATCTGTCATCACATGTACTCTGGCATTGGCCCTTGGACCATCTCTCTGCTGAGGTGCGATCCTCTGGGGTCCCTTCCTGGGCTCAGGACAGTCTTTGATCATGTGGCCAATCTTACCACAGTTAAAGCAAGCTCCAATCTTCTGCAAACATGTTCCTGTATGTGGTTTCTGGCACTTAGGGCATCTCGGAATCGGATTCGCCTGTGGTGGACGTTGCTGCTGTGGCTGACGTTGCGGCTGAGGTTGCTGCTTATAATTCTGCTGACGTATACGTCCATCATCTCCTCGAGCAGTCTTAGCCCCTTTACCAAACTGACCATCTCCAAACTCTTGGGGCCTCTTGCCCCGGTTATCAGCGTCACGCCAAATGATGTTCCTCTCTACCCGATAGCAAGCATCCAGTAAATCACCAAAATCTCTTGGGTTGGCATTCACAATCCATGTGCGAATGCGTGGGTTCAGTCCTCTCTCAAACTTGATCATCTTCAGTTGTTCATCCCCCATAATCGCTGGAACATATCTTCCCAATGCAGTAAATCAGTTAGCATAGTCTGCCACTGTCATACCAGACGTCTGGACCAGAGACTCAAACATCCCTATCTTCTGTAAGGTAACTGATGGTGGAATATAGAATTTGTGGAACTCTCTCAGAAATCGCTCCCAAGTAACTGGAGCTGGCAAATGCTGCAAATTAGTGGTCCACCATTGATCGGCTTCACCAATCAGAAAAGGCTTGATAACATGTGCTTTTATCTCCTCTGGTACTTGAATCAGCTCAAAATTATTCTGTACTTCTTTTAGCCATTTCTCAGCTATGTCAGGGTCAGATCCACCTTCAAAGTTAGGGATACGGGCCTTCTTCATTTCTCCGTAGAAGAAACGAGTACCTTGCTGTGGTGGAGGTGGTGGCAGTGGCGGTGGAGGTGCCGCATGATTCTGGTGGCCGTTGTTACCTACCGCCTGTCCTATCTGTACTAAAGCTTGCAGAACAGCCTGCTGAAAATCTCCTTGACCCTGCTGCTGTGGGGGTGGAGGCACATGCTCAGTGTAAAGTGGAACCGTTCCTGTCTGCGGGGTTATCTGTGGTGATGGAGGAGGGGGTAACTGTGCAGGTCTGTCAGCGCGCGGTCTACCTCTAGGTCGTGAAGACATCCTATCAAAAGCAGTATCATTAGTAATAATTTACAGAAGAAATCAATTTGTCTTCCTGCTTAGTTAAAAATTTTAAAGTTAAATTTTTTTTTAAAATTGGGGACTTAATAATCCAAGTAAAATTTTAAATTTCATCTAGCTATCCCTAAACATTCTAAGGATCCTAATCTAGGGATATCACTCTTGGTCTAAGATCATAACTTAAGTTCTAGGATCATCACTTAACTTCTAAGTGCTTACTTTACTGTTCCCGCCGTGGATCCAGAGCCTTTGCTCTGATACAAACTGTAGCGCCCCGCCCGAAACCAGAGTTCCGGCTCAGTGCACCTGCCATACTCTACTCCATAGAGTACAAGGCGTTGATACCATACATGTGCATGTCAACATGAATTGTAATCGATATAGCGGAAGCATCTTAAAATAAGCTCACGACATGCATAATATTATTACAAACCGTTCAAATCCACACAACCACAGATTCAGCTTCTCACGATAATTTTATTACATCACCATAAAATAAAGCTCACACAACAGGTACATAGCTTCAGCCTACATCTTCGCTCACGGATACTCTATCTGGGGTTCCTCCTCAATGAACACGGCATCAGGGTCCCTGTTCTCTGAAATGTTAAGAGGCAAGTATGAGCGATAACCACCATCTTTTAATCGCTCAGCAAGTATTCTTTATAGATACTTCATGTGGATCATACATGGGAAGACAAGTAGTAATAAGGTAACAATATACATAATTACATCTCCATTTATAATGATAGCATTATATATAAGAATAAAACAGAACATAAGATTTTGCATCATACCTTATGGGTTGTGTCATTCTTCCTCAGCATATCCTTAGCCTACTTTTCATACTTGAATACTAATCCATCTTATACTAAGATCATAACTTACAATCATCACTTCTACGTGCATAATCTTCCTTAGTCATCTTAAGGCATCATGATTGTACAAATATACTAATCACCATCTAAGGGACATGATCATGACATGATGCATAAAACATGACTTTTCATAAACTGACTTTTCGAAAACATGACTTTTCATAAACATGACATTTCATAACTTGACATGATTTTCATAGCTTGCATAAATTGACATATTCATAACTTGCATAACATGACATTTTCATAGCATGAAGACATAACATTTTCATCATTGGCTATAGCACTTTTCATAAGAATAATAACACACGACATACCGATCGATTCCCCATGTAATACATGTACGACATAAACATCATAAACATATGTACATGTACCAACGGTGACGTGCTATGACGGAGATCCCGTGTCCCAGACCCGGTGTTACACTCAGCCATATACGTAATCATATGCCCCTGACATCTACCACCCCGGTACCGATGTCACGCCGGCGAACATAACATAGTCATAATCATGAACATAACATAACATATCATGTGTCAATGAAATCGATCGTCTCGTGTTTATTATTCACATGCATATAAACTTTTAAAACATGATATGCACAAGACAACTTTCAAAACTTTATTTTCGTGCAACATGAGACTTGTTCATATGAAGTATTATGGTAATCTACATCTTATAACATCCTCGTTTACTTATTTTCATCCTACATACCATAACTTAAAGAAAATCCCACTTTGACCATCAAGTGGCCATTCGGCCATAGCAACCCAAAACAATCCATTTTCTCATTTTTCATCCAACACTACTTTCTTAATTTGTATTTCCAAATACACCTCATATTCCAACATTTAAGGGAATCAACCTTAAATTCCTAATTTCTTCAACTTCTTACTTACAAGTACCTCAACATACCATACTTCATTCATTACCATACATTTTACATATAAGGCTCCATAGTATTTAACTTAAGGAACATTTTTCATTCTAAAATGGCCTTGAGGCTGAATATATACCTTATGTGTATATATATATATATATGAAATATTATGTACATATATAAGATGATTTATACTCCTAATGACTTAAACCGTGTATATATATGTATAACTATATCCATGTATACTTCTTTAACATGTCACAATTCATTTCTTTCATTTTAATACTATAGGCCGAAAGTTTAGCCTAATGTTGTACCTATTATATTTCATTTTTCTTCCTTTTATGTACATGTTGTAAGTTGTATGTATATATTGCTTTCTATTCCTTTTTTATCTTAAGATTATAACAACTGGAAAATGTATGTAAATATAAACATGATGGAAAACATACAAATGTACTTCTTGAGCCATATTAACCATCTATTGCACATCTTGTGGATGGAATGATGAAACTCAATTGAAATACTCAAATAGGCTACTTTGCCATGTATATGTGGTGTGTATGTGAAGATGATGATCATCAAACAACCATTTAAGCCATGTATATAAGTCATGCTTATGATGCATACATAAACATGTTAAAGACATGATCTTAAAACATATGAACACAAAAATACATAAAATACAAACATGATGATCATCACAAATGAAAAACATAATCAAAACAACAAGAATTGAATTCTTTGTACATCTTTCTTAAGGTTCTTCATTTCATATCATTTATTCAAAGTTTATATGTATATATATATGTATATTACCGTATGTATCTCTATATGTATATATATATATATATATATAGCTCACCGTATATATATACATGTTTCATTTATATATATAGCCTTTTATAGATATATATATTTGTATATTTATAACACTTACAATCATAGATCTTTCTTATTCTTATGACAAAACTTGAACATACTACATGATGATCCCATTTTTAATATAAACATAAGTATTGAATTTGAAATCCATGAAGGATCTAGGAAGAGTACTTGCCTTGGTTCACCTCTCTTACACTTAGAAGATGTTTCCTTCACTTGGTTTGGAAGAGAGTTCTTCTTCCTTCCTTCCTAGTATACACGGTTTTTAGGGTTTAAAAGAAGGGTTAGTGAGCAACTTATGAAACTAAACATATGGAAGAATCAAACTTAAACTTCATAAAGTTCTTACCTTAATTGTCTTTGATTCTAGATGCTACAACCTTCTTGAATCTTTCTTAGTTGATGGAGTGTTTATGGTACTTGATTTGAGTGATGTTGGTGTGAAGAAAGGAGAAGAAAATCTTCTCCTGGAGAGGGAAGTTTCGGCCAATATAGGGAAGAAGGAGGGTGTTGGAGTGTTCTTGAGTTTTTCCTTGGAGATAGTATGAAATTGGTTGGTTGAAGATGCAATTATGTGAGGGGTTAAAGAAGAAATAATATTCTACTTTCTAAGGGGGGTGGCCGGCCAAGCATGGAAGGGAAATGGGGTGGGAGACAAACTTTTGGCAAGTATGGGTTGAAGGGATGGGTTAAGGTAAGATTCTTGAGCATGCTATTATTTTAATCTAAGTGTAAGACAAGTCGTCTTCACTTTTCTTTTTCTTTTTCCTTTTCTTTTACTTTGTATGTATATAATTGTTTTTCTTTTATTTAATGTAGTATAAAATTGTTGTGTCATGTATTTCTTTTTGATTTAATTTATCCTAATAGTTGAAGTTGTTACCAACTAATTTAATTGGATTTTTATTGTATAGACTCAAACGTTTGTGATATTTTTGCTAATGTATTTGGTATACCAGTCTAGTTTTATGAATCGTACACCTACGAAATTATATTTACGGTATTGGAAGTGGTTACGACATAACGAATTTTCCGGGCTGTAACACGTTGATTAAGTAAACACGAATTAATCATAAGGTAAACATTATGTATGATAATTTTATATGTCACATATGTCACGTAAATAATATTAATTATTACTTAAAACATTCACATGTTAGGTGATCATCGGGGCGTGTTTGTAGATGTATAGTGTCGTCTAAAATGAAAACCCCGAATATGTAGAAAGTCATATGGTTAGAGTCCGCGATGGATGAGCTCAAAGTACAACGACCATAAAGTGTACGACGACTGGTCCCCGGGGCGACAACCTACGAGTGGTTAGTAGAAAAGTGTTACTACATATTATTAAATATTAAATAATATTTAATATTTAATATTAAATAATAATATTTATTGTTAAATATTAAATAATATTTAATGTTAGATAAAGATCACTTGATGATAACATCAAGTATATCCTCATTTGGTGATAAAGATGAGTAAGAGTTCTCATCTATAAAGGAAAATGATTTGGTTGTCATCATAATTCTGAGTCCTATCACCATCAGGATTCTTCCTCTATTTGAAGGAGGAGGATCTTCACCTCCTCACACAGTTTCAAAGGCAGCCGACCATAGGAGAGAAAAGGACAGGGAGTGTCGACCTTTTCTATACAGCCCACATTGTCTATCCTCTCTATCGGGTAAAGCAGTGAATTGTTGAATTCGTTCAAGGGGTGCATTAACAATTGGTGGGAGGTCGTGAATCCTTCGATGATGCCAGATTCATCAAGCAGCAGGACATTTGTGGTGAGCAAATCAACATCAAACATGAAGCAAGGTAAAATTCTGTCTTTTGTTACTTTGCCCAGTGATTCGACTAAACGGCCTTTATTTAGGGATTTATTAAATAAATCCAACAAGTGGTACCAGGGCGGGTTTAATCCGAATCCCTTTTGTTAATCTGTTCATAATTTTAAAAAATTTTGGTCAAAAGTTTTTTCTCCACCGGAATAAAATTCTGGTGGAAAAAGATACCCTCTTTTTTATATAAAACAAAGCTGCCCCCATCTCTGACCAAAAAGAGCAGCTCGTCCAGTGGTCAGAGGCTCGGCCATCCATTGAGAGGTCTGACCCGGTTCGAAATTGGGCTCTGGCCCAATTACGGTATTAAATAAAAAAGGAATTTCATATTTCAGAATGGCCCCAGATTATGGGCTTCGGCCCAAAACATTTAAATAAATAAATAAAAATAGGTCTAGATTGGGCCCGACAGTTTCTAACCCGACCCGGCCCTTTAAACTACATTTTTTCTATTTATTTATTATTATTAGTTTAGATAAAGTGAATACTAATAATTTTTATTATTATTATTTTAAAGTTTTTTAAAAGAAAACAAATAAAATAATAATGATAATAATTCAATTATTATTGTTATTATTTAAAGAATATTAAGGAAATTAGTAATAATAAATTATTATTATTATTATTAGTTTAAAGAAATCCAAAATAATAATAATGTATTAATTTTAATTTCCGGTTATTAGATTACTTGTTTATTTATGTATCTATTTATTCATTTATTTATTTATGTTATTCGTTCATGTTAATAAATAAATAAATGTATGTAAAACAAGTTATAGTCTGAGAATTTTTTTTAAAAAATGACCCGCTTTCAAGTTGCATGGTCTGGGCTTTGACCCAAACCAAAAGGATTTAATGCTACCACTTAAAGTAAAAATTAAATAAGGGGATCAGTTACATGACCTAGACCCGAACCTAACCCAATCAGGACCTGAATCGTATTTGACCCGGTTTGGCCGGGTTCAACCAAGTTAATTCGATGGGTTAAGTTGACTGTGTTGTCCATTTTGACCAACACTACCCCGTATTATCCGGGGTTTATCATTCACTGAGGTTTAAAGTACTCGTGATAGATGACTCAATGAGTTGTGATAAAACTAGGAATTCACATAGTTATGTCTAAGAAAACCAATTCTTAAGCGAGACTATTTGTGACTCCACCAGTGGCCTAGGAATCATATGGAATGATAATACACACTTATAACAAGTGGATACTACCAAATTGGTTCATTTAACACTCAATATGACTCGTCATAAAGTTATATCACTTGTTGAATTAATTGATAAAGATATTGTTTTCTTAAACCGTAACGAGAACAGCTTAGTTCAAGGTGGTTCTTATTGAACCGTACAGGGAATCCAGCTAGTTCAAGGTGTTTTAAGCAAAACAAAGGCATATATTGTTGGACCGTGCACCTGCAATAAACACCACTAGAGGGGGGGTGAATAGTGGTTAGCGGAAATTACACTACAACCCTTTGTTAAAATCCCCTTTGAAAACAGAATCTCAGACCACCTCAGATTCAGAACCCGTTTTTAAAAAATTCACAAATAAATGTACACAACTCCAAAAATCGTGAAACTTTCCAGAATTGAACTTCAATGTGTCAAAAAGCCTCTGTCCAAAAATCAGATACAAATAAGATTGTTTGACCCTTCAAACAAATAAAAAGATTCAGATGGTCAAACAGGACAGAATTGGACAAAATGATGCTGATTTTGCAAAACGTGTTTCTCTTTGAATACCTGACCAAAAAGATTGATCTTTATATCAAAACACTCTTTAGAAAGTCTAGTTGATGTTTCCAAAAGGCCCTGACCTCAAACTGTAGCGCCCCGCACCCGGGCCTCGTCTGGATACGGTGCACCCGCCGTACTTCACTAAGGAGAGTACAAAGCGTCATGCGTAACATACGAAAATCCATAATATAAGTCATGGATTCCCATGTTAACATTTAACATGACAGTTAAACTTAGGCAGAATTAAAACTTTCCAAATTAAACATGCATTACGAAATAACTAGGTCCCAAAAGTAGCAGTCACACAAAACATCATAGTCAAATCCCACAGAGTACCAACATAGTCATAATACAAACATCTCAGTAGCACAAAAGTCCTTAAGTTCATCTCCCTTCATGTCTCCACGCCTATGGATATGGTACCCTCGGCTCATCTTCGATCCACTCTATCTTGGTGTTATCTGGGGGAAAAATAAAGTGTGAGTGATAAAAATCACCCAGCAAGGATACAATAAACGACCATGAAGTACATAAAGAATTATAACGTGAATGTAACAACATAAATCTTTGATTAGCAACTCATACCTGTCTTAGGTCCTGAAGTCAACTGGCGGTATGGACTAAGCATAATTCTAGATATCGCTAACCACTATTGGTATATTAAGTCCTTAACTGTATCATACCACATATTAACGTGATCATGAATTATGCAATATGAATTGCATGAATGTCATGTCATGTCATGTCAAAACATCATTATGGTCCCATAAATAACGTGTCATAAAACAGAGTGTCAGATCAATTATCCCCGGATCTGAGCGGGTCCAGAACAGAAATCAGATCAATTAACCCCGGATCTGAGCGGGTCCAGAACAGATATCAGATCAATTAACCCCGGATCTGAGCGGGTCTAGAACAGATATCAGATCAATTAACCCCGGATCTGAGCGGGTCCAGAACAGATATCAGATCAATTAACCCCGGATCTGAGCGGGTCCAGAACAGATATCATGTCATCAGACCAATTAACCCCGGGTCTGGAGTTGGGTTAGTAGCATGCTTGGCCGGCAAAGGAATCATGAAGCTTTCTTAAAAAAACATGGGACCGTAAAAACTTTTCATGCATAACGAAAAGATAGTCGTTTATAAAACCTTGCTTGCATCATAAAATCCATGAAAATCAGTTTCATGCTCATGCATGATACATGCCGTGATATGAAATGCAAGCCATGACATGAATAATCGTATGCATTCCTTATAACATATCAACATACATGAATATGGAAGCTACATATCTCCAAGACTTTTACTTCATTTTCATAGGACGGTTAAGCTAATCAATTAGGTCCATTTCCATAATTCTTTTGTCACAAATACGTTTAGATACATGTCATAAAATTTGCGGATTATTCCAATAACCATAAAGGGGTTTGCCTACTTACTTTCCGAACTATTTTAGGGGCTGAGGTTGGGCTGACAGACTTTACTAAAAATTCAATTACGGTAAATCCGTAATGCGGTTTCCAAAAATTCCAACTCGTATACGTCATAAACATGTGGGACTAGTATCCTACCTAAATTCAGCCCATTTGCATGTCTCTAAGTCCCTTTTCTAAGCCTGGAAAGTCGTTACAAAGTTCAGGTGGCTCCAATAATTTCTATTGAGCAGTTTTACCAAATAATTCATTAAAAATAATCCAGAACTTATTTTGCTGAAATTCCAACTGGCATGTCTTCTAGACTCATAGAGTTATTATCATGCCAAAAACTAGCTTTATTGGTTATTCACAAAGTCCGTTTTCGGGTAAAACAAAATAATGTCCTGTTCTGCCCAGTTTCAGGTTTTCCAGCCTGAGCAGCTTTACTAAATATTTTATTAAAAATATTCCACAACTCCTTTTTCCAAAATTCCAGCTTGCACATTTCCTATACACATAATGGTGTCATCACACCGAAAATCAGCCTCTTTGAACATCTACAAGATCTCTTTTCAGGTCATGCAAAACATTACATCATTCTGTCATGTTCCAGAATTTACAGCCTGAGCAGTCTCACCAATTATTTTATTAAAAATTAACCATAACTTATTTTACCAAAATTCCAACTCTCAACTCTGCTATACACATGGGGCTAGCTCTGTGACAAATACCCGATTTATTGAAGGTTCAAAAGACCCTTTTTAAATTCGTTAAACTCAGGGACCAATTCTGCCCTGCTCCAGAATTTCCTACTGGAGCAGTTTTACCGCATAATTTATTAAAAATAATCCTTAGCTTATTTTAACGAAATTCCAACTCTCACTCGTGCTACATTCATAGGACTAACGTTATGCCAAAAATTAGCTTCATTGAAGGTCTTCAAGTCCAGTTCTCAGGTCGTTGAAAATGTCATCCCATTCTGCCTAGTTCCAGTACTTTGCTATATTGTCATGGTTTAAGTCAAATGCTCACCATTCCTCTTGTTCTTATGAACTAGGTCATTGGTTATCACTTACATTCCTTTGTAACATGAATATCCAGATTGCATGCTTGTTATAAGATCACCTTTGCATCATACTAAACAGTTTGTAAATGGTAAACCAAGCAAGTATCACACACGCTCAAAATAGTTATTCTTCCTTAGAGTCAAGGTTCACCCTTCTTTCCATCCATTAGGCCGAAACATATGGGGACTCTTAAACACATTTTAAAACATATATTCAAACATGCAACATATTCAAGAGTCATTTTAGTCTAGTCTTACAAATAACCTCATAAAAACCAACATCCATTACATGCATGTCTTCCTAAGACCTCTCAAGTTCCAACCAAGAATTTAATCTTGCCTAGACTCACTTAGATGCACCTTAATCCATCCTAAAACAGCCTCATTCCATGTTGCATGTAAGAAATAACTCCATCTTAGACACAATAACCCACATGCGAAGCATTGTACTTAAGGAATCATTAAGATATAACCTTAGACTTAAGATATTTCACTAAAGATCATATCTTTGGAACTTTTAGTCATTCAAGTCACTAATTCTTTAGGTAAGTCATGAGAGATTAGTGTATACTTGCCTCTTCAAGCCAAAGTTTTTGCCTTTGCTTGGTTTTGGAGTGAGTTGAGTTGGAATCCTTCTCCTCCTACTCCCTTGAGCACACGATTTTGGAAGAAGAGGAAGGAAAGGTTAGTCTCCCTTAAATAGTGAAAATAGAGTCTTATTTGAGGCTAAAACATCTTACCAAAGTAGTCTTGGAATGGAGATTCAAGTGTAGCAAGATAGCTTCACCTAAGAGTGTTGAAGATTTTCACCTCCTTGAACATGAAGGCCACGGTTTAGGGGAGAAAAGAACACCCATGTGAGCTTCACTATTTTGTATGAAGAATCTACTTAAGAACTTAGAAGTGAGACTTACCTATACACTTCTTGGCTTGAAGATGGAACTTGAAGGAGATCTTCTAATCTTCAAGATGGGATGACCGAATGTTGGGGTGTGGAGGGAAGGAAAACTTCTTAAGTGTTGGCTTGCTTGAGAGAGGTTTCAAGATGGGGTTGAAATGAAATGGGTCTTGTAATATCTAAAAATCAAGGGGCATGGGGAAGGGGGCATAACCGGTTGCATGGAAGGAGGAGGGAAGAAGAACCTAGGCTAGGGTAGCTTCAAGCTTTTCTCCTTCTTTTTGCATGCTTGTCTTGCATGCATCATTTTTTATTATTTCTTTGCATGCAAGTTGCTATTTAGTATTTGAATTATTATGTAAATTGTAAATTATAATTTATTTAGAAGAGTGTGGAGGATTCTAGATCCTCCTACTCCTTGGCCGAAAATTTGAGGGTGTTGGGGGTATTTTTGTCCTTTCACATTTATCAATTCCTATATTTATTTTTATAATGTTTATTCATTTTATTTCATTTTTGATTTTAAATCTTGCTTTGTGAGGATTGTTATGTTTGTATTCTTACAAGAACAAGTTTACTTCAAGGGTGATTATTGGCCTTTGGCCGAATTCTCAAGGTGTATCACACACCTCGTGACGTTCGCTCGTATACTTATTTAGTGTTCGTCCTAAATGAACTTGAAGAATTTAAATAAGGAAGCGATAAATGTGACTTAAGTAACACGCTCGTGAGGAGTCATCGCTTTTATTTTGACACTTAATCATAGTCTCAAGTACATGATCGTTGGGGTACAACACAAACAATTCTAGATAAATACAGAATTCAAGTTTTCACAAAACTGGTCAGATTGCAGCCAGATTGGAGCAGTTATCTTGCAAAGACTGAAAGACTAACTTTCCCTTGCTCAAATCAAGTGATTCTTGTTGCAAATGAAAGATAACAGTCTGAAGTATAACTCCACCAAAAATCACGAATTTTGAAAATAATTAGCTATTTTTTCAAATTGTGAGAAGTTGTGTGAAAACTGTAGTCAGAAATGGGCAAAAACAGAAATAAAGAAACAAGAGAAGAACACCGATGATTTATCCTGGTTCGGTCAATGTGACCTACTCCAGTCCCAAGGAACACCTTTCCTTGGATTTCACTATCAAATGAACACCTTACAACAAGAGCCAAGCTTGATCCTTGGGTTATACACCAACCCTATTCAAGACTTGGATAATCACCTCTATGCAACTCTTGGTTACAACACCTCTACCACCTATTGATGTAGCCTTATAAATTTGGCTAATCAATCATACAAATCCAACCCAAGAAGGTGTGTATAGTGTATCTGGACAACAAAAAAATTTGGAACACCTTAGCTACACAAAGTATGAACGAAAATATGAGAAGAGAATAGCAAGACAACAATCTTCCATTTTGCTTTCAAGTGTGTGTCTTCTCTTCTTCACCTTGCCTCCTATTTATAGTGTGAATAGATGGCATATTCACTCCAAATTTTAGACCATGTGATGTCTGAGAATTTTGAATTAAAGCACCTCCATAATCATCTCCAACAACCTTGTCTCCATTACATTCAAATTTGAAATTTCAAGTTGGCAACTTTTGCCAACTAGCTTGTTTTTGAATTTTTCACTTGTCCAAAAGTCATAAAATGAGTACACCACCTTCTCCACCTGTTTATGGACGTTTTTGATGTTGTATGTATGTATACCAAACTCAAATTTTGCGAATAAAAAATAATGAATAAGTGTTGACAAGATTATGTCAACATATAACACCAAAATTCCTACTTTCTTCTCCTTTACATATTGTGATGAATCTTGCACCAAGGACACCTTGTAATCTCTAAAAGATGATGATTAATATCCTCTTATAACATATATAAGAGGGTCTTCAAGAAAAAATAGAATGTGACATCTCAAATCGTCACATATCTAGCTATAGTCAATAATATCATCGGTTGAGAGAATAAGATATAAGATCACCATATAATCTTCAAAATAATAATAACACAGCTCCAGAATGAAGATAATAATATGCTCAAGAGATTCCTTGAGTGAAAATACCAAAAATACCCTTAGGGGTAAAATGACCAAAATACCCCTGGTGTGAGAAAACTCTAGAAATGCCCCCGATGGTCAGAAATAATCACAATACCACATTTGTCATGATAACCAAGATAGTAATATGCACTTGAAATATTTTTCACCATATGATGTTCCTACAAAACTTAAAATACCAATTTTTCCCTTTTTGGTAAGTTGTAGAAACTTCCAAGGCATGTTAGTCACAAGACAATAATAATCACCAAAAACACATAATAATCACATAATGAGCATGTATAAATCATGTACAAATGAAAACAACCATTTTATCACATTTTAGAAAATTATTTCTAAAAACTCTAGACATCGATTGATCGAAGTGCCTCAGCTTCATAGATCGATGTCTCACATAAAGGTTCAAGTTTTGTCTCTGACCTACATCGATCGATCGATGTGCAACAACTTGAGAGATCGATGTCAACTTGTTCAACTTGTTCAACTTTTAATCACATATAACACCATGTGTGACATTTTTAAGTATTCATCACTTAAAATCATGACTTTGAAAATTATCCAAACATATTTCTCAACATTCTCCCCCTTTTGGATGATTTTCAAAATAACCTAACATGATTTTAATGTCACAACTTATAACCAAAAGTTTAACCAAAAGTTTAACCAAATGTTTTCAACTATGTTTTCAACTTTTAAATAGTGTGCCGCTCCCCCTCAACTCATACTCTCCCCCTTAACCTATGCTCCAAAATTTATACCGTTACCAATTAAAACTTAGCATATGATTCATCATGACTTACCAACTAAAACATACCATTACCAATAAAAACTTAGCATATGATTCATCATGACCTTACCAACTAAAATCATGTTCTTATTCTATCTCCCCCTTTATTTTGCAAATCATGCAAAAGATAGAACTATACAATGGTATCGTAAGTCATCATTCCTGATTTGGCTCGTAAGTTTTCAAAAGTGGCTTGATTAAGGGGTTTGGTGAAGATGTCAGCGATTTGGTGACCAGTTCTTATATGGTTTATCACTATGTCCTCATTTTGAACATGATCGCGAAGAAAGTGGTATCGCACCTCAATGTGTTTGGCCTTAGAATGAAGCACCGGATTCCGGAAAAGAGTGATTGCACTTGTGCTATCGCAGAAAATTAGAATCTTATTCATTTTAATGCCAAAATCACTAAGTTGCTGTTTAAGCCAAAGTATTTGGGTAGTACATAAACTCAAAGCGATATACTCGGCTTCAGTGGTAGAAAGAGCTACACTAGCTTGCTTTTTAGAAAACCAAGAGATCAAATTGGTTCCTATGAATTGACATGTACCGCTAGTGGGATTTTTATCTAACTTGCAACCACCATAATCAGCATCACTATATGCGTGTAATTCCAACTTAGCGTCTCTATCATACCACAGTCCTAAGTGAGGTGTATGCTTAAGATATCTAAAGATCTTTTTCACTGCATTGTAATGTGATACCTTAGGACAAGATTAAAACCTAGCACACATACACACATTAAACATAATATCAGGTCTTGATGCAGTTAAGTATAACAATGAGCCAATCATAGACCTATAAAGTGTGTCATCAAAAGGTTTACCATTTTCATCCTTATCAAGTTTGGTACTAACACTCTTAGGGGTAGTTGTAGGTTTCAACTCTTCAAAGCCAAACTTCTTAATCATATCATTGACATACTTAAGTTGGCTAATGTGAATTCCTTGAGGGGTTTGTTTGATTTGAAGTCCTAAGAAATAATTCAACTCTCCTACCATTGACATTTCAAACTCTGACTTCATACATTCTTCGAAGTCTTTTACTAAAGTATGGTTGGTTGAACCAAAGATTATATCATCTACGTATATTTGAACAATTAACAAATCATTATCTTTTCTTCTTAGGAATAATGTGTTGTCGATGGTCCCCCTTTGATAATTATTTGCAATAAGAAAGTTTGCAAATCTATCATACCAAGCTCTTGGAGCTTGTTTTAAACCATATAGAGCTTTCTTAAGCTTATAAACATGGTTAGGATTCTTTGGATCTTCGAATCCAGGGGGTTGTTTGACAAACACCTCTTCTTAGATGTATCCATTCAAGAACGCACTCTTGACATCCATTTGGAAGAGCTTAATTTTGCTTAGACTTGCAATCGCAAGTAACAATCTAATTGCTTCTAGTCGTGCAACAGGTGCAAAGGTTTCTTCATAATCTATTCTTTCTTGTTGATTATAACCTTGTGCGACTAGTCTAGCCTTATTCCTTGTAATATTTCCTTGTTCATCTATTTTATTCCTAAAGACCAATTTAGTTCCTATGATAGACTTGTCTTCAGGTTTAGGTACTAAGTCCCACACGTTGTTCCTTGTGAATTGATTTAATTCCTCATGCATAGCATCTATACATGGTATGTCACCTAAGGCTTCCTTTACGTTCTTAGGTTCTAATTGTGAGATTAAGCTATGTCCTTCAAGTTGACCAATATTTCTACGTGTTCTAACCCCAACACTTGGATCCCCAATGATTAGTTCTCTAGGGTGCCACCAATTCCTAGATTGACTAGGTTCACCCTCATCTTGTTCAAATGTTTCATTAGTTTGAACGTTATCATATGTAATTGGATCATTAGTTGTATCTTCCAATTGCAGAGTCTCTTGATTTATTTCATCTAAGGGTTATGCATGTCTTGATCAGGGGGAGTTGGTTCTAGATGATCAAGTACAGGCTCAAGTAATACATCATCATCAAACATATTTTCAACATTTGTTTCTTGTTTATGTTGATGTTTATCACTAACTTCAAAGCATGCATTTTCATTGAATTTCACATGTATGGATTCAATTATTTTTCTAGATGCAGGATTATAACACCTATATGCTCTTGAGTTAGTTGAATACCCAACAAATATGCATTCAATAGACTTTTGTTCAAATTTATCTAGATTATCCTTAGTGTTCAGTACAAAACATTTACATCCAAATACTTTAAGATAATCTATCTTAGGTTGTCTATTGTTTAGCAATTCATAAGGCGTTTTATTTAATTTCTTTCTAATAGTGAGCCTATTTATAATATAGCATGCACAACTAACAGCTTCAGCCCATAAATATTTAGGTAATTTATTTTCACACAACATTGTTCTAGCAACTTCTTGAATCGTTCTATTTTTACGTTCAACAACTCCATTGAGTTGTGGTGTTCTAGGTGGTGAGAATTCATGTTTGATTCCATATAGTTTGCAAAATTTGATTACGTCTTTGTTTTTAAATTCTCCACCTCTATCGCTTCTAATTCTTTTAACATTTTCTTCATAAATGTTTTCAAGTTGCTTAATAAGGGTTTCGATTGCTAATGGAGCATCGTCTTTGTGTGTTAAGAACAACGTCCATGTGTAGCGTGAGTAATCATCTACTATGACACACACATAGTAGTGTCCACCTAGACTTCTTGTCCTACTTGGACCAAATAAATATACGTAAAGCAATTCTAGTACATGACTAGTACTCACTTCATGTTTCGGTTTTAAGGTTTCTTTAATGTGTTTTCCCTTAATACATGTTTCACACATTTGAAAATTATCTAAGTCTAACTTAGCCATTCCTCTAATTAAATTCTTCTTAGACAATTTCTTAATAGTTGAAATTCCTATATGGCCTAATCTTCTATGCCATAAATTTACATCTAAGTCATGTGATATTAGACACTTAACCTTAGCATCTAACATGTTATCTAAGGTAAGAGTATAAATATTTCCATCTCTATTTCCTTTTAAAACCGTTTCTCCTTTTTCATTTATTATATCACAAGAATTGGGAAGAAAGGAGACATTATAACCACAATCTATAAGTTGAGAAATACTAAGTAAATTATAAGATATATTGCTTACTAATAACACATTTCGTATTTGAAATGTGTTAGGGTCCCCAATTGTTCCTTTTCCAACAACTTGTCCTTTGTTGTTGTCACCGAATGTTACTTTTCCTCCATTCTTGATATGTTCTAATTCGATGAATAGTTTAGGGTTCCCCGTCATATGCCTCGAACATCCACTATCTAAAAACCATTTGGTTTTCAGATTCTTTGACTTTGCCTCCTTCTTGCATTCCTTGCGTTTTTCCTACAATGGAGACAAAGTTTTAGGTACCCTTTATTTGGGTCCTTGAATGTTAGGGGCACTATTCTTGTTTAGATATCCCTTAGGTGTCCAAACTTGAATATACCTTCTAGGCACATTTTTAGCATTGTTATAATTTGGAAAATAAGAAGAATCAGCATATACATGATTATTCCACATAAGTGAAGATGCATTGTTATACATGTTGTGCCATGGTTGATAATCATTATAGGATGGCCGAGATTTATGATGTGTATAAGGCATGTGAATTTGTTTCTTATATGGCGCTATATAAGTGTGTTTGTAGGCATTTCTATAAGACTTATAAGAGTGTTGCCTATACTTAGGTTCATAATAAGTTGTGTGCATTTTATTCGGTCTAGTTGCATTTGTATACATGTAGGCATAATTTCTAGGTTGTCTAGATGCAAAGTTTGGCCTAGATGTATGTTTATGCGTGTGTGATTTTATGGGTGTATGTTGCATTTTTGCCTTGATATTAGTAGAAGAAGGTGTAGAAGAAGATGTAGCAGGCAAAGTTGATTTTATTGTATTATATGGCAACTTTGTACTAGATGAAACAAACTTAGTCTTTTTATTTACTTTTTCATTTTCTTCTTTATAGCCTAAGCCGGTTTTATCATTACCATACTTTTGTGATGAGATAAGTGTATCTAACATATTTGCACCCGATTTAAATTGTTCTAACATTTTTTCTAAGTTAAGTTTAGACGACTTAAGTTGTGTTATTTCATGTTCACAACTTTCTAATTTAGACTTTAACATCTTATTTTCCTTTTTTATCTTATGTTCATCTTTCCTATATGATTCAATTTTATTCTCTAAAGAATCAAGAGTATTAGTAGACTCTTGTTTAAGAGATTCTAGTTGATCGGAAAATTCCAAGTTGGACGTCTTCAACTTGTCATTTTCTTCAACTAGTTTCTTCTTTTCTTTAGAGAGCCTCTTACAGTGAGCATGCATTCTTAGGAATTCTTCATACATTTCATCAAATGCCATGTCACTATCAGAATCACTATCAGAAGAAGAACATACCTCGTTGGATACGAAGCAGACTTGAGCTTCCTCAGTTTCGGATTCTGAGTCGGATGAGTCGCTCCATGTGCTCACCTTCATTGCTCGTTTCCCTTTTCTTTCCTTAGACTCCTTTGTCTTTGTCGTTTGAGCCTCCTTGTCCTTGGCTTGTTTATTATTGTTGTTGTTATTATTATTTTTCTTCGTGGGACAGTCGTATGAAATATGTCCTTTTTGACCGCATTCATAACACTTTAATTCTTTATTATACCATTTGTTTGTGTTATTATTCCTAGGTTGAGAAGAAGAAGAAGAAGAAGAATTACGTTGTCTATTCCTATTTTAACGTTTGAAAAACTTTCTAAGTTTTCTACCTATCAATATCAAGTTATCGTCTAATTCAGTATCACTATTACTATCATCGTTACTAGCATGTGTTTCGATTGTTTTGAAAGCTATTGACTTACCGGATGACTTAGACGATTCAGACTTTCGTTGGTTCAGTTTTACCTCATAGACTTTAAGAGACCCGATCAATTCATCCATTTTAGTGATTGACTTTGTCTCCTCGATTGCAGCCACCTTTGGACCCCATTCAGCAGGGAGGCTTCGTAGCACCTTTTGAACCTTTTCACTGTTCGAAAATGACTTCCCTAAAGCTTCAAGGGTATTGAAAATATTAGTAATCCTCAAATCCATAGATGTTATGGATTCGTTTGGCAACATTTTGAAAGTCTCTAATTCAGTCATAAGCATGTTTATTTTTGACTCTTTAACACCACTAGTACCTTCATTCTTTAATACAAGTGATTTCCACATGTCGTATGCGCTTGTGCAATTTGACACATATCCTGCTTCAGAAGTTGTAAGTCCATTCAAAAGTAATTGCATAGCTTTAGCATTCATGGACATTTTCTTTTTATCATCTGATGACCATTCACTTTTATATTTTTCAACCTCTTGAGTTACTCCACTAACTTGTGTAACTTTCGTTGGAATGTACGGCCCATCTTCAACTATAGACCATAAATCGATGTCTATAGCCATTAAGAATAGCCTCATTCTTAGTTTCCAATGAACAAAATTATTGCCATCAAAAAGAGGAGGGCGTTGTGTAGACATACCTTCCAGCTCACCTTTGTGAGAAACAATAGCCATAGTATGTACCTTGGATTTGAGACAAGCAGTATATAATGAATCGTTGTTTCTTGGCCTTGTATTGTTCGTATGATGTTGAATCTTGCTTCTTTTGAGTGGTATTGGTCTGGCTCTGATACCAAATGTTGGATCGTGCACCTGCAATAAACACCACTAGAGGGGAGGGTGAAAAGTGGTTAGCGGAAATTACACTACAACCCTTTGTTAAAATCCCCTTTGAAAACAGAATCTCAGACCATCTCAGATTCAGAACCCGTTTTTAAAAAATTCACA
The DNA here is from genome assembly GCA_036186865.1 of Eustoma russellianum. Taxonomy (NCBI): domain Eukaryota; kingdom Viridiplantae; phylum Streptophyta; class Magnoliopsida; order Gentianales; family Gentianaceae; genus Eustoma; species Eustoma russellianum. Next base: position 22,254,446 of record AP025073.1, on the reverse strand, counting down.
AATAAATGTACACAACTCCAAAAATTGTGAAACTTTCCAGAATTGAACTTCAATGTGTCCGAAAGCCTCTGTCCAAAAATCAGATACAAATAAGATCGTTTGGCCCTTCAAACAAATAAAAAGATTCAGATGGTCAAACAGGACAGAATTGGACAAAATGTTGCTGATTTTGCAAAACGTGTTTCTCTTTGAATACTTGACCAAAAAGATTGATCTTTATATCAAAACACTCTTTAGAAAGTCTAGTTGATGTTTCCAAAATGCCCTGACCTCAAAAAATTCTGGATAAATACAGAATTCAAGTTGTCTCAAAACTGGTCAGATTGCAGCCAGATTGGAGCAGTTATCTTGCAAAGACTGAAAGACTAACTTTCCCTTGCTCAAATCAAGTGATTCTTGTTGCAAATGAAAGATAACAGTCTGAAGTAAAACTCCACCAAAAATCACAAATTTTGAAAATAATTAGCTATTTTCCAAATTGTGAGAAGTTGTGTGAAAACTGTAGTCAGAAATGGGCAAAAACAGAAATAAAGAAACAAGAGAAGAACACCGAGGATTTATCCTAGTTTGGTCAATGTGACCTACTCCAGTCCCAAGGAACACCTTTCCTTGGATTTCACTATCAAATGAACACCTTACAACAAGAGCCAAGCTTGATCCTTGGGTTATACACCAACCCTATTCAAGACTTGGATAATCACCTCTATGCAACTCTTGGTTACAACACCTCTACCACCTATTGATGTAGCCTTATAAATTTGGCTAATCAATCATACAAATCCAACCCAAGAAGGTGTGTATAGTGTAGCTGGACAACAAAAAAATTTGGAACACCTTAGCTACACAAAGTATGAACGAAAATATGAGAAGAGAATAGCAAGACAACAATCTTCAATTTTGCTTTCAAGTGTGTGTCTTCTCTTCTTCACCTTGCCTCCTATTTATAGTGTGAATAGATGACATATTCTCTCCAACTTTTAGACCATGTGATGTCTGAGAATTTTGAATTAAAGCACCTCCATAATCATCTTCAACAACCTTGTCTCCATTACATTCAAATTTGAAATTTCAAGTTGGCAACTTTTGCCAACTAGCTTGTTTTTGAATTTTCCACTTGTCCAAAAGTCATAAAATGAGTACACCACCTTCTCCATCTGTTTATGGACGTTTTTGATGTTGTATGTATGTATACCAAACTCAAATTTTGCGAATAAAAAATAATGAATAAGTGTTGACAAGATTATGTCAACATATAACACCAAAATTCCTACTTTCTTCTCCTTTACATATTGTGATGAATCTTGCACCAAGGACACCTTGTAATCTCTGAAAGATGATGACTAATATCCTCTTATAACATATATAAGAGGGTCTTCAAGAAAAAATAGAATGTGACATCTCAAATCGTCACATATCTAGCTATAGTCAATAATATCATCGGTTGAGAGAATAAGATATAAGATCACCATATAATCTTCAAAATAATAATAACACAGCTCCAGAATGAAGATAATAATATGCTCAAGAGATTCCTTGAGTGAAAATACCAAAAATACCCTTAGGGGTAAAATGACCAAAATACCCCTGATGTGAGAAAACTCTAGAAATGCCCCCGATGGTCAGAAATAATCACAATACCACATTTGTCATGATAACCAAGATAGTAATATGCACTTGAAATATTTTTCACCATATGATGTTCCTACAAAACTTAAAATACCAATTTTTCCTTTTTTGGTAAGTTGTAGAAACTTCCAAGGCATGTTAGTCACAAGACAATAATAATCACCAAAAACACATAATAATCACATAATGAGCATGTATAAATCATGTACAAATGAAAACAACCATTTTATCACATTTTAGAAAATTATTTCTAAAAACTCTAGACATCGATCGATCGAAGTGCCTCAGCTTCATAGATCGATGTCTCACATAAAGGTTCAAGTTTTGTCTCTGACCTACATCGATCGATCGATGTGCAACAACTTGAGAGATCGATGTCAACTTGTTCAACTTTTCAACTTTTAATCACATATAACACCATGTGTGAAATTTTTAAGTATTCATCACTTAAAATCATGACTTTGAAAATTATCCAAACATATTTCTCAACATTCTTCCCCTTTTGGATGATTTTCAAAATAACCTAACATGATTTTAATGTCACAACTTATAACCAAAAGTTTAACCAAATGTTTAACCAAAAGTTTAACCAAATGTTTTCAACTATGTTTTCAACTTTTAAATAGTATGCCGCTCCCCCTCAACTCATACTCTCCCCCTTAACCTATGCTCCAAAATTTATACCATTACCAATTAAAAACTAGCATATGATTCATCATGACTTACCAACTAAAATCATGTTCTTATTCTATCTCCCCCTTTATTTTGCAAATCATGCAAAAGATAAAACTATACAATGGTATCGTAAGTCATCATTCCTAATTTGGCTCGTAAGTTTTCAAAAGTGGCTTGATTAAGGGGTTTGGTGAAGATGTCAGCGATTTGGTGACCAGTTCTTATATGGTTTATCACTATGTCCTCATTTTGAACATGATCGCGAAGAAAGTGGTATCGCACCTCAATGTGTTTGGCCTTAGAATGAAGCACCGGATTCTGGGAAAGATTGATTGCACTTGTGCTATCGCAGAAAATTGGAATCTTATTCATTTTAATGCCAAAATCACTAAGTTGCTGTTTAAGCCAAAGTATTTGGGTAGTACATAAACTCAAAGCATCTAACTTGCAACCACCATAATCAGCATCACTATATGCGTGTAATTCCAACTTAGCGTCTCTATCATACCACAGTCCTAAGTGAGGTGTATGCTTAAGATATCTAAAGATCTTTTTCACTTCATTGTAATGTGATACATTAGGACAAGATTGAAACCTAGCACACATACACACACTAAACATAATATCAGGTCTTGATGCAGTTAAGTATAACAATGAGCCAATCATAGACCTATAAAGTGTGTCATCAAAAGGTTTACCATTTTCATCCTTATCATGTTACGACCCGAGATTCCGGGCTAGTGGAAATGATGAAAATAGAACGCAAATGCGATGTTGATGAAATTTCAGTGGAATTTTAAATTTCTATTTAGAATTAATAAAGACATCGACATTAAATATCGGGGTTAAAAACACACATAAAAATAACATTAAGGTAAGTTAACGGATATAACGAGACTGGTTGGGACTAGACAATGACCGTATAGGACATACAAGGTATTTAAATAAATTAGTCGGTAGCAACATAAGTCGATAGAGATAAATCAAAACGAATAAAAATAACCGATACGATAACTACAATACACACTAGTATCACAGTTTCTTCCACTTAATCCCACATATCAACAAAAGAGAAAAACCCTCCCCATCTTTCCCCACTTGACCGCCCATCCCCTATCCAAGTGGGGGAATCTCTACTTTCTTCACATGGCAAACAACCATCACCTACCTTACACACTTTTCACATCCACTACTCACTTTCTTCTATTCTCTTTCACATGCCACAAAACAATAATTAATCTTCTTTCTTCTCCATCATGTACGACAACCACACAACAAAAAGAGAAGACAACCTTTCTTATTTTAACTATTTTCTACATTCTTTTCCTTATACAATTATAAACCACCATTATCCCTCCACTTTTACACAAAATAAATAACATTTTCTTTCTCCCTTTCCTCTTCAACTTTCAGCTGCAACCAAGGAGGACAAGCCATTTTATTCTCTACACACTACACACTCAATTTTTACTTCACAAGACATCTTCCATCTCTTTCCTCCAAGAAAGCTCAAACCCCCAACTTCCTTACTCTCCATTTTCGGCTATACTTACAAGAAGCAAGAAGATGATTTCTTCTTCATCTCAAACCACATAACAACTCCTACACCAAGTTTTAAACAACACTCCATCAACTAAGAAAGATTCAAGAAGGTTGTAGCATGTAGAATCAAAAGCAAGTAAGGTGAGAATTTTATGAAGTTTAAGTTTGATTCTTCCATATAATTAGTTTCATAAGTTGTACACTAACTCTCTTTTTTTGGGCATCATAATCGTATACACCAAGGAGAAGGAGGAGAAGTGTGTTCTTCAAATCCAGGTGAAGGAATCACCATCTAAGAGTAAGAAAGTAAATCAAGGCAAGTATTCTTCCTAGATCCTACATGGTTTTACAAATATTAAGTATTTATGTTTATATCAAAATTGGATCATCATGTAGTATGTTCAAGACTCCCTTTGCAAGAAAGTATAGATCTATATTTGAGTGTTAAATATATACATATATACACTATATACACACGCACACTAAATACATATATATACACTATATATAAGCACGCATACATATATACATATTATAAGTATGTATGTTGATATATATATATATGTATATGTATAAGTGTATAGATCTACATATAAGTATGTATAGATGTATAAATGTATATTTATATACACATTTGGTTTTGAGTATCAATGCATATATATATATATATACACATTCGGTTTTTTTATGTAGAATATATATACACATACGGTTTATATATATATACACGCATAGGTGTATAGATCTATGTATGTACATATACGGATCTATATGTATATATGCATATGTGTAATATATATTTTAAAGAGAGGAAATGAATAAGTATTGGTGTACTACATACTATATAGTAAAAAGATTTTATAAGTGTATATATAGTATATATATATATATTCGGCCTTAGGGCCTTGATGACAAAATGATTTCATAATATTTTGTACAAGTATATATATGTATATATGATGAATATGTTAAGCTATGAAAATGAGTAAGTTTTGGATGTTATACAATATATCATAAAATGGTTTATATATAAATATATACTACATATATTCACATTCGGCCACTAGGCCTTAATTGACAACAAGTGATTTCAATATATTTCATACAAATATATATATATGTATATATGATGAATATGTTAAGATATGAAAATGAATAAGTTTTGGATATTACATAATATATCACAAAATGACTTATATATGTATATATTATGTATATATATGTTCGGCCCTTAGGCCTTATTAACAAAGATGATTTCATCATATTTTTATAAGTATATATATATATATATGATGAATATGTTAAGATATGAAAGTAGGCTAAGTATGTAATTTATGTATTATGTTATGAAAAGTAAGAAACATAAATAGTTCACATTTATGTGTGCGTAAGTATAAGACTACTAACTTTTACAATGTACGTACATGATATGTTACATGTTATGTATACTAACATAATAGATTATGATAAGATGTAAGTTATGAAATCTTAATATGAAATGTTAAGATAATTAGAAAATTCATGTTGTAAGCAATTAAGTTATGAATTATGATATGCATGTATGGAATAGATGTATCAAATTATTGTGAGATGATAATTAAGAAAAATGGGCTGTTTTGGTGTTATGGACGAATGGCCAATATTGGGTGATGAAAATAGTATTTGCTTAAGTTGTGATGTGTAGAAGGAAAATAAGTATTTGATGAGGCTACAAAATGTAGAAGAACCAAAAGTATCCTCATATGTTTGTCTCATGTTGCATGAAAACAAGATTTGCAAAGTTATGTTGTCACATTTCATGTTTTGAAAATTCATATGCATAGGAATAATAAACACGAGACGAATGATTCCGATGAGACACGATATGTTATGTTATGTTCATGATCATGATTATGTTATGTTATGTTGAAGCGCTGTCCTGACATCGGGACCGGAGTGGTAGGTGTCAGGGGCCCATGTTTACGTTACGGATGAGTGTAACACCGGGTCTGGGACACGGGATCTCAGTCATAATGCGTCACCGTTAGCACATGTGCATATGATTCATGATGTTATGTCGCACATGTACTATACGGGGAATCATTCGGTATGTCGTGCGTTATTATTCTTATGAAAAGTGCTATAGCCAATGATGAAAATGTTATGTCTTCATGTTATGAAAAAGTCATGTTATGCAAGTTATGACTATGTCATGTTATGCAAGTTATGAAAATCATGTCATGATTATGAAAAGTCATGTTTACGAAAAGTCATTTTATGAAAAGTCATGTTTTATGCATCACGTCATGACCATGTCACCTTAGGTTTATGTTTAAGAATTCTTTAAGTATATGATAGCACTATAGTGGACAATGTAGTGTTAAGCATGAGAATGTAGTACATGTAAGATATGCAAAGATGGTATAAGTTATGGATTAGAAGTTAAGTATGGATATAGTATGATGATTGGATTAAGCAGAATGAGATGCTGTTATGCTATGTATGCTTTGAAATCTTCCTAATTTATCTGCTTTCAGTTACAGCAGTTTACAGATATGATATCATACTTTACTTGTTAGGAAGGAGACGTGCTTATTATATGCAAAATTTATGGTTATTATGATTTGTCACCCCGTCTCCCCATGTATGATCCACATGTCGTATCTGGTAAGACTACTTGCTGAGGGATTAAAAGTCGGTGGCTATCGCTCATACTTGCCTTATTTATAACTTTCCAGATAACAGGTATCAATATACAGGCTCGTTGAAGACATGCTAGATAGACCATTGATAACGAAGAGCATACTGAGAGATTATTTCGAAGGCATTAAGTTTCGGATTATGATGTATGATATATTATTTCAGTATTCTGTATATGATGATTGTACAGTTTATGATGTAGTACAGTGCATGTCGATGAAGATTTGTTTATGTTATGTTGCTTCCGCTTATCGATTCATTATTCATGTTGATATGTACATGTATAGTATCGACGCTTTGTACTCTATGGAGTAGAGTACGGCGGGTGCACTGAGCCGGAACCCTGGTTTCGGGTGGGGCGCTACATATCAAGTTTGGTACTAACACTCTTAGGGGTAGTTGTAGGTTTCAACTCTTCAAAGCCAAACTTCTTAATCATATCATTGACATACTTAAGTTGGCTAATGTGAATTCCTTGAGGGGTTTGTTTGATTTGAAGTCCTAAGAAATAATTCAACTCTCCTACCATTGACATTTCAAACTCTGACTTCATACATTCTTCGAAGTCTTTTACTAAAGTATGGTTGGTTGAACCAAAGATTATATCATCTACGTATATTTGAACAATTAACAAATCATTACCTTTTCTTCTTAGGAATAATGTGTTGTCGATGGTCCCCCTTTGATAATTATTTGCAATAAGAAAGTTTGCAAATCTATCATACCAAGCTCTTGGAGCTTGTTTTAAACCATATAGAGCTTTCTTAAGCTTATAAACATGGTTAGGATTCTTTAAATCTTCGAATCCAGGGGGTTGTTTGACAAACACCTCTTCTTAGATGTATCCATTCAAGAACGCACTCTTGACATCCATTTGGAAGAGCTTAATTTTGCTTAGACTTGCAATCGCAAGTAACAATCTAATTACTTCTAGTCGTGCAACGGGTGCAATGGTTTCTTCATAATCTATTCCTTCTTGTTGATTATAACCTTGTGCGACTAGTCTAGCCTTATTCCTTGTAATATTTCCTTGTTCATCTATTTTATTCCTAAAGACCAATTTAGTTCCTATGATAGACTTGTCTTCAGGTTTAGGTACTAAGTCCCACACGTCGTTCCTTGTGAATTGATTTAATTCCTCATGCATAGCATCTATCCATGATATGTCACCTAAGGCTTCCTTTACGTTCTTAGGTTCTAATTGTGAGATTAAGCTATGTCCTTCAAGTTGACTTATATTTCTACGTGTTCTAACCCCAACACTTGGATCCCCAATGATTAGTTCTCTAGGGTGCCACCAATTCCTAGATTGACTAGGTTCACCCTCATCTTGTTCAAATGTTTCATTAGTGTGAACGTTATCATATGTAATTGGATCATTAGTTGTATCTTCCAATTGCAGAGTCTCTTGATTTATTTCATCTAAGGGTTTATGTATGTCTTGATCAGGGGGAGTTGGTTCTAGATGATCAAGTACAGGCTCAAGTAATACATCATCATCAAACATATTTTCAACATTTGTTTCTTGTTTATGTTGATGTTTATCACTAACTTCAAAGCATGCATTTTCATTGAATTTCACATGTATGGATTCAATTATTTTTCTAGATGCAGGATTATAACACCTATATGCTCTTGAGTTAGTTGAATACCCAATAAATATGCATTCAATAGACTTTTGTTCAAATTTATCTAGATTATCCTTAGTGTTCAGTACAAAACATTTACATCCAAATACTTTAAGATAATCTATCTTAGGTTGTCTATTGTTTAGCAATTCATACGGCGTTTTATTTAATTTCTTTCTAATAGTGAGCCTATTTATAATATAGCATGCACAACTAACAGCTTCAGCCCATAAATATTTAGGTAATTTATTTTCACACAACATTGTCCTAGCAACTTCTTGAATCGTTCTATTTTTACGTTCAACAACTCCATTGAGTTGTGGTGTTCTAGGTGGTGAGAATTCATGTTTGATTCCATATAGTTTGCAAAATTTGATTACGTCTTTGTTTTTAAATTCTCCATCTCTATCGCTTCTAATTCTTTTAACATTTTCTTCATAAATGTTTTCAAGTTGCTTAATAAGGGTTTCGATTGCTAATGGAGCATCGTCTTTATGTGTTAAGAACAACGTCCATGTGTAGCGTGAGTAATCATCTACTATGACACACACATAGTAGTGTCCACCTAGACTTCTTGTCCTACTTGGACCAAATAAATATACGTAAAGCAATTCTAGTACATGACTAGTACTCACTTCATGTTTCGGTTTTAAGGTTTCTTTAATGTGTTTTCCCTTAATACATGTTTCACACATTTGAAAATTATCTAAGTCTAACTTAGGCATTCCTCTAATTAAATTCTTCTTAGACAATTTCTTAATAGTTGAAATTCCTATATGGCCTAATCTTCTATGCCATAAATTTACATCTAAGTCATGTGATATTAGATACTTAACCTTAGCATCTAACATGTTATCTAAGGTAAGAGTATAAATATTTCCATCTCTATTTCCTTTTAAAACCGTTTCTCCTTTTTCATTTATTATATCACAAGAATTGGGAAGAAAGGAGACATTATAACCACAATCTATAAGTTGAGAAATACTAAGTAAATTATAAGATATATTGCTTACTAATAACACATTTCGTATTTGAAATGTGTTAGGGTCCCCAATTGTTCCTTTTCCAACAACTTGTCCTTTGTTGTTGTCACCGAATGTTACTTTTCCTCCATTCTTGATATGTTCTAATTCGATGAATAGTTTAGGGTTCCCCGCCATATGCCTCGAACATCCACTATCTAAAAACCATTTGGTTTTCAGATTCTTTGACTTTGCATCCTTCTTGCATTCCTTGCGTTTTTCTTACAATGGAGACAAAGTTTTAGGTACCCTTTATTTGGGTCCTTGAATGTTAGGGACACTATTCTTGTTTAGATATCCCTTAGGTATCCAAACTTGAATATACCTTCTAGGCACATTTTTAGCATTGTTATAATTTGGAAAATAAGAAGAATTAGCATATACATGATTATTCCACATAAGTGAAGATGCATTGTTATACATGTTGTGCCATGGTTGATAATCATTATAGGATGGCCGAGATTTATGATGTGTATAAGGCATATGAATTTGTTTCTTATATGGCGCTATATAAGCGTGTTTGTAGGCATTTCTATAAGACTTATAAGAGTGTTGCCTATACTTAGGTTCATAATAAGTTGTGTGCATTTTATTCGGTCTAGTTGCATTTGTATACATGTAGGCATAATTTCTAGGTTGTCTAGATGCAAAGTTTGGCCTAGATGTATGTTTATGCGTGTGTGATTTTATGGGTGTATGTTGCATTTTTGCCTTGATATTAGTAGAAGAAGGTGTAGAAGAAGATGTAGCAGGCAAAGTTGATTTTATTGTATTATATGACAACTTTGTACTAGATGAAACAAACTTAGTCTTTTTATTTACTTTTTCATTTTCTTCTTTATAGCCTAAGCCGGTTTTATCATTACCATACTTTTGTGATGAGATAAGTGTATCTAACATATTTGCACCCGATTTAAATTGTTCTAACATTTTTTCTAAGTTAAGCTTAGACGACTTAAGTTGTGTTATTTCATGTTCACAACTTTCTAATTTAGACTTTAACATCTTATTTTCCATTTTTATCTTATGTTCATCTTTCCTATATGATTCAATTTTATTCTCTAAAGAATCAAGAGTATTAGTAGACTCTTGTTTAAGAGATTCTAGTTGATCGGAAAATTCCAAGTTGGACGTCTTCAACTTGTCATTTTCTTCAACTAGTTTCTTCTTTTCTTTAGAGAGCCTCTTACAGTGAGCATGCATTCTTAGGAATTCTTCATACATTTCATCAAATGTCATGTCACTATCAGAATCACTATCAGAAGAAGAACATACCTCGTTGGATACGAAGCAGACTTGAGCTTCCTCAGTTTCGGATTCTGAGTCAGATGAGTCGCTCCATGTTCTCACCTTCATTGCTCGTTTCCCTTTTCTTTCCTTAGACTCCTTTGTCTTTGTCGTTTGAGCCTCCTTGTCCTTGGCTTGTTTATTATTGCTATTGTTATTATTATTTTTCTTCGTGGGACAGTCGTATGAAATATGTCCTTTTTGACCGCATTCATAACACTTTAATTCTTTATTATACCATTTGTTTGTGTTATTCTTCCTAGGTTGAGAAGAAGAAGAAGAAGAAGAATTACGTTGTCTATTCCTATTTGGACGTTTGAAAAACTTTCTAAGTTTTCTAGCTATCAATATCAAGTCATCGTCTAATTCAGTATCACTATTACTATCATCGTTACTAGCATGTGTTTCGATTGTTTTGAAAGCTATTGACTTACTGGATGACTTAGACGATTCAGACTTTCGTTGGTTCAGTTTTACCTCATAGACTTTAAGAGACCCGATCAATTCATCCATTTTAGTGATTGACTTTGTCTCCTCGATTGCAGTCACCTTTGGATCCCATTCAGCAGGGAGGCTTCGTAGCACCTTTTGAACCTTTTCACTGTTTGAAAATGACTTCCCTAAAGCTTCAAGGGTATTGAAAATATTAGTAATCCTCAAATCCATAGATGTTATGGATTCGTTTGGCAACATTTTGAAAGTCTCTAATTCAGTCATAAGCATGTTTATTTTTGACTCTTTAACACCACTAGTACCTTCATGCTTTAATACAAGTGATTTCCACATGTCGTGTGCGCTTGTGCAATTTGACACATATCCTGCTTCAGAAGTTGTAAGTCCATTCAAAAGTAATTGCATAGTTTTAGCATTCATGGACATTTTCTTTTTATCATCTGATGACCATTCACTTTTATATTTTTCAACCTCTTGAGTTACTCCACTAACTTGTGTAACTTTCGTTGGAATGTACGGCCCATCTTCAACTATAGAACATAAATCGATGTCTATAGCCATTAAGAATAGCCTCATTCTTAGTTTCCAATGAACAAAATTATTTCCATCAAAAAGAGGAGGGCGTTGTGTAGACATACCTTCCAACTCACCTTTGTGAGAAACAATAGCCATAGTATGTACCTTGGATTTGAGACAAGCAGTATATAATGAATCGTTGTTTCTTGGCCTTGTATTGTTCGTATGGTGTTGAATCTTGCTTCTTTTGAGTGGTGTTGGTCTGGCTCTGATACCAAATGTTGGACCGTGCACCTGCAATAAACACCACTAGAAGGGGGGGTGAATAGTGGTTAGCGGAAATTACACTACAACCCTTTGTTAAAATCCCCTTTGAAAACAGAATCTCAGACCACCTCAGATTCAGAACCCGTTTTTAAAAAATTCACAAATAAATGTACACAACTCCAAAAATCGTGAAACTTTCCAGAATTGAACTTCAATGTGTCCGAAGCCTCTGTCCAAAAATCAGATACAAATAAGATCGTTTGACCCTTCAAACAAATAAAAAGATTCAGATGGTCAAACAGGACAGAATTGGACAAAATGTTGCTGATTTTACAAAACGTGTTTCTCTTTGAATACTTGACCAAAAAGATTGATATTTATATCAAAACACTCTTTAGAAAGTCTAGTTGATGTTTCCAAAAGGCCCTGACCTCAAAAAATTCTGGATAAATACAGAATTCAAGTTTTCTCAAAACTGGTCAGATTGCAGCCAGATTAGAGCAGTTATCTTGCAAAGACTGAAAGACTAACTTTCCCTTGCTCAAATCAAGTGATTCTTGTTGCAAATGAAAGATAACAGTCTGAAGTATAACTCCACCAAAAATCACGAATTTTGAAAATAATTAGCTATTTTTTCAAATTGTGAGAAGTTGTGTGAAAACTGTAGTCAGAAATGGGCAAAAACAGAAATAAAGAAACAAGAGAAGAACACTAAGGATTTATCCTGGTTCGGTCAATGTGACCTACTCCAGTCCCAAGGAACACCTTTCCTTGGATTTCACTATCAAATGAACACCTTACAACAAGAGCCAAGCTTGATCCTTGGGTTATACACCAACCCTATTCAAGACTTGGATAATCACCTCTATGCAACTCTTGGTTACAACACCTCTACCACCTATTGATGTAGCCTTATAAATTTGGCTAATCAATCATACAAATCCAACCCAAGAAGGTGTGTATAGTGTAGCTGGACAACAAAAAAATTTGGAACACCTTAGCTACACAAAGTATGAACGAAAATATGAGAACAGAATAGCAAGACAACAATCTTCAATTTTGCTTTCAAGTGTGTGTCTTCTCTTCTTCACCTTGCCTCCTATTTATAGTGTGAATAGATGGCATATTCTCTCCAACTTTTAGACCATGTGATGTCTGAGAATTTTGAATTAAAGCACCTCCATAATCATCTCCAACAACCTTGTCTCCATTACATTCAAATTTGAAATTTCAAGTTGGCAACTTTTGCCAACTAGTTTGTTTTTGAATTTTCAAATGAGTACACCACCTTCTCCACCTGTTTATGGACGTTTTGGATGTTGTATGTATGTATAACAACTCAAATTTTGCGAATAAAAAATAATGAATAAGTGTTGACAAGATTATGTCAACATATAACACCAAAATTCCTACTTTCTTCTCCTTTACATATTGTGATTAATCTTGCACCAAGGACACCTTATAATCTCTAAAAGATGATGATTAATATCCTCTTACAACATATATAAGAGGGTCTTCAAGAAAAAATAGAATGTGACATCTCAAATCGTCACATATCTAGCTATAGTCAATAATATCAGCGGTTGAGAGAATAAGATATAAGATCACCATATAATCTTCAAAATAATAATAACACAGCTCCAGAATGAAGATAATAATATGCTCAAGAGATTCCTTGAGTGAAAATACCAAAAATACCCTTAGGGGTAAAATGACCAAAATACCCCTGGTGTGAGAAAACTCTAGAAATGCCCCCGATGGTCAGAAATAATCACAATACCACATTTGTCATGATAACCAAGATAATAATGTGCACTTGAAATATTTTTCACCATATGATGTTCCTACAAAACTTAAAATACCAATTTTTCCCTTTTTGGTAAGTTGTAGAAACTTCCAAGGCATGTTAGTCACAAGACAATAATAATCACCAAAAAAAACATAATAATCACATAATGAGCATGTATAAATCATGTACAAATGAAAACAACCATTTTATCACATTTTAGAAAATTATTTCTAAAAATTCTAGACATCGATCGATCGAAGTGCCTCAGCTTCATAGATGGAGGTCTCATATAAAGGTTCAGGTTTTGTCTCTGACCTACATCGATCGATCGATGTGCAACAACTTGAGAGATCGATGTCAACTTGTTCAACTTTTCAACTTTTAATCACATATAACACCATGTGTGACATTTTTAAGTATTCATCACTTAAAATCATGACTTTGAAAATTATCCAAACATATTTCTCAACATATATCACAATGTATGTTGAGGTCAAGCATGCACGATACGTGCAAGAGGGTCAGTCAGGAAACTACGAGATCACTTAGAACCATAAAGTTAAGCGACTTAGCAAATGTAGGGCTGTAATATGATCCCCTTAAAGTGCGGCTATCATATTATCGCCACTGCATTTGTTATGATCGTGAGGGACACGTATGTGTTGGGTGTAATCATTGACCGGCCCAAAGGAAGGTGTGATTGTCGAAATCACATATGAGTATGGTAGTGGACTCAAATGGGCCCGACGATGAAGCTTTGAATTCATAGGTTGACTCATCGGCCCAAAAGAAGGTGGTTTACCCGTGCTTGGAAAGCCGTTACATTGACCACTACACCCAATTGTTGGAAGATATTGAAATGACTCCAAAGAGCCCTAATGTTGGAGAACAATTGGTTGATAGAATTAAGGTTATATTTTGATTTTGAATTTATTATGGTAGTTTAAAGGTCACATGTGTTGTGTATTTACTTCCGTTTCTTGTTTGCTTTTTAGAAATTATGTCTAACATTAAGGACATTCCTACATTGAACGGCTCAAACTATAAACAATGGAAAGATCAACTTGAGATTTTTCTGGGGATTATTGACCTTGACACTACGTTACGGCTACACCGAGCAGTTGTGATGACAAAAAATAGCACAAGTGAGGAGAAAGCTCACATGGCACGCTGGATCCTGTCAAATCACATATGTCTTATGGACATGCAAAAGACTATCCCTAAATGTTTTAGGGGAGACGTTTCTGAGACCATGATGGCTAGAGAATTTTTGGCCGATCTCGAGCAAAGATTTGTGAAGAATGAGAAAGCCGAAATAGGCAATCTCTTAAAGAAATTCTGCTCGAGATAGTATCGTGGTAATGGAAGCATAAGGAAGTACATCCTAGAGATGACTCACAGGCTTCTCAACTGAGAAATAAGAAACTTGATGTCTTAGACGATATGCTGGTTGCCATGATTCTCAACTCCTTGCCTCCTAAGTTCAAACACTTTCTTATCAGTTACCACTGCCAAGAGGAAAAGTGGACATTGAATAAGCTTATCTCGCAATGCGTACAAGAGGAGGAAAGGCTTGAGAATGAGGGGCATGAGATTGTTAATACTGTCACCACCAAGGCTGATGGTAAGAAACATAAAGCTGAGGAGAAAACTGAAGAGCAAAAGGCATAAGTAGGCGACTAATGCTGACGCACCCAAAAGCATGTCTTGTTTCTTTTGCAAGAAAGAGGCACATCTAAAGACGAACTGTACCGAATATCATTCTTGGCTCAAGAAGAAAGGTGCGTTCTTAGTTTGTTCTGAAGTTAATTTTTTTTCGGATATAGCTATTTGGTAGGTCGATACGGGAGCCACGACTCACTTATCTATGACTATGCAGGGTTGCCTCAGCCATAGAAAAACAAAAGATGATGAAAGATACATCTATTAGGGAAATGACAGCGGCGCAAAGGTTGAAGCCATAGGACACTTCAGATTGATGTTGACGTTCGGTTTTTATGTAGACTTGTATGATACTTTTGTAGTTCCGTCATTTAGACGAAACCTTATTTTGTTTTATCAATTGGATAAAAGTGGCTATTATGGTTTTCCTAGAAATGGAAATTTCCATCTTTATCATGCGTCTAGATTAATTGGTCACGGTAAAATGTCCAAAATTGACAAACTTTACTCGATAAATGTTGATTCAAGCCAAGAAATCTTGCATGTCGTTACATGAAACGTTAAAGCAAAATTAACTCGTGAAAATTCATGATCATTATGGCATCGACGTTTAGGACATGTGTCCAAAGGAAGAATGGAACATCTTGTCAAAAACAAAATTCTCAATCCTTTAGACTTAATCGATTTTGATTCGTGCGCATTTTGCGTTAAAGGAAAACAAACTAAAGTCCAAAGATATGAAGCAAATTGTGGAAATAGTCTATTAGAGTTGATTCACACCGATATAAGTGGCCATTTCATCCGGCCATCCGAAATGGTTACTCTTATTTTATCACTTTTATTGACGACTATTCACGATTTGGATACATATTCTTACTTAAAGAAAAAGCGCAAGCACTGGACATGTTCAAATCCTTTAAAGTTGATGTTGAGTTACAACTCAACAAAAGGATTAAAGCCGTCAGATCAGACCATGGAGGAGAATGCTACGATCGATATGATGGATCAGGGGAGCAATGTTCGAGACCATTTGCTAAATACCTAGAGGAAGTCAGAATCGTCCCTCAGTGCACCATCCTAGATCACCAAGCATGAATGGTGTAGTTGAAAGACGAAAATGCATGCCCATGGACATGGTACGTAGTATGATGAGCTAAATTACGCTACCATTATTCTTCTGGGGAGAAGTGCTTAAAACCACAGCTAACATCCTTAACCGAATACCAACTAAAGCAACAATCAAGACACTTTACGAGTTACGGATTAAGTGCAAGCCTAGCCTTAACCACATTCAGGTTTGAGGTTGTCCAGCAGAGGCAAAGCCTTACAAACCAAATGAAAGAAAACTAGACACAAAGACGGTTAGTTGATATTTCGTTGGTTATGCGGAAAGGTCACGAGGGTACAAATTATACGATCCCACAAGTAAAATGTTTTTCAAGACAAATTCAGTAAAGTTCTTAGAGGATACTTTGGTTCCGGGGGGAATGATTTGCATCAGCATATCATTAAGTTGCATTAGGGTCACGCAGATGGGACAGATATACGAATCGAACCAACATTTGGGGAGATAACATCAGCTTACCCGCACCTGAGGTACCTCATCCCAGTAGTGTCGCACCACAAGAACAAGTTCACGAGGAAGTCACTCAAGAACAAGAAGAATTGCCTACTGATGTAGTTCAGGAACCTGTAGTATCCCAAGAACAAGTGCCCCTAAGGCAATCCACTCGCGAAAGGAGAAAACTCATACCTGGTGACTATGTGGTATATCTCTAAGAACACGAATTCATTGTTGGCATGATGGACGATGACCTCGAAAACGTCCAACAAGCATTACAATGTCGAAATTCAGAAAAGTAGATCAAGATCATGGAAGAAGAAATTAAGCCTATATACGACAACAAAGTATGGGAGGTCGTCTCGTTGCCTAAAGGTTCGAAGCCCATTGGATGCAAATGGATATTTAAAACCAAACGAGATTCAAAAGGCAACGTAGAACGATATAAGGCCTAACTTATTGCTAAAGGGTTTACCCAAAAGGAAGGGATAGACTACATGGAAACCTTCTCTCTAGTGTCAATAAAGGATTCCTTTAGGACAATCATGGCTTTAGTGGCACACCTAGATCTTGAGCTACATCAGATGGATGTCAAGACGGTGTTCTTAAATGGAGAACTCAACGAAACCATTTACATAGTTCAACTGCTTCAATTCAAAGTGGGTGATCCAAAAGGCATGGTTTGTCGACTAAAGAAATCCATCTATGAGCTCAATCAAGTGTCTCGATAGTAGTACTTTAAATTTGTAAAAGTGGTTGCCTCTTTCGGTTTTGAGCCTAACCAAATTTATGAATGTGTGTATCATAAGTTTAATGAGAGCAAGTTCAAATTCTTGATCTTATACATAGATGATATACTGCTTGCCACAAGCGATGTAAACATGTTGAGCAACACCAAAGCATTTCTGAGAAAACATTTCGAAATGAAAGACCTTGGTGAAGCCTCATTTGTGTTGGGACTCGAGATACGAAGGAATCCTAGCCAAGGTATCCTAAGTCTCTCACAACAAGCATACATCGAAAAGGTGTTGAAGCAGTATAATATGGATAAGTGTAAGCCGTGTTAAAATATGTTAGAGTTTTGATGATTTGCACAGTTTGGCACTTCGAACGATAGATTAGGCGCTTCATGTTGTGTGTTGGAAGTCAGTATACTTCGAACGCTCACTTTAGGCGCTTAATGTGCCTTGGTGGAATCCAGTACATTTTGAACGCCTACATTAGACGCCTCATGTGAAGTGTATGGAAGTCCGAACACTTCGAACGCCTACATTAGGCGCTTTATGTGTTCTGATGAAAAGTGCATACACTTCGAACGCCTACATTAAGCGCTTCAAGTGGTTCACCAAGTCAAAAGTACTTTTCCCCAGAATGGACACGTACACCCAAGTACTTTTTCTGAGAAATGTCAGATTTAGTTCGAACAAGCATGAAGGGTAACATTAGGCGCTTCATGTGACTTCGAACTCCTTCAGCTGTCCACATAAGGCACTTAATGTGACTTCGAATGCCAGTTCATTTTCACATTAAGCGCTCGATGTCACTTCGAACGCCTGTTCATTAAACACATCAGGCGCTTCATGTGACTAACGTTACAAAGGTCTTTTTGCTTCACTTTCTAACATCAGTTGACTCTTTGTACCCTCTTCTTTTAGTGCTATTTTCACAGGTTCTCCCTCAAACCTGAAGATGCCAGTTTTCCATTCTTGGATTTGGTTTTGAAATCTCTCCAAAAGTTTTGCTACATGCCAAGGGAAGATCTCCAAGGATGATAAGGTACCATCACAAGCTGCCGAAGCCCATTATTGGCTCTGCAGAGGCTTTCAAACGAGAAGAATTCTCAGAGTGATAAAAGAAGAGTTTCTTCTCTTCTTTTTCGACTTTTCTACATTTTCATGCTCTCAGATTTTCTCTCAAGCTCAAGCTCTCAAGATAGTTGTAAACATTGTACATTTTTACTTTATTGTTGAGAGTGATTATTGTAAGAAGAAGAAGAGTCTTCTTCTTGGTGAGTAAATTTTGTGAGAGATTGTGTAGACTGTTGGTCAAGGAGCAAGGGTGCTTCTTGTTTGAGTTTTCTAGACTTTGAAGGGTTAGTTGATAGTGTTGTGGTGCACTATTCTCCCTACAAGATTTCTTTGAGGGCAAAGAAGATCTTTGGAGGCTAGACTTCAAAGGGTTAGATTTCTCGGTTGTGGTCTAGACGTGTTGCCTAGTTTTCCATTTGTTGGATTTTACTTTTGATTGTTGTTTCCCCCATTGAAATAACAATCCCCTTTTCAAAATCCTTCTTGTGAAAAATCAAGAAGGTAGAGGAGTAGAGTCATTTGACTTGAACCTCTATACATCCTTGTGTTCTTTACTTTCTTGCAAGTCTTTATTCTTTCTAAAGAACACATCCAAGTATTGGTTGCACTCTAAAACGAAAAATATCCAGAAAATATCCATACTTGGTGAACACACTATTCAACCCCCCCTTCTAGTGTGTTCTAAGGGACCTAACAATTGGTATCAGAGCCTAATCTTGTTCATTTGAGTCTAAATACAAGATTTGATCATTAGAGTATGGATCCTTTTGTCTTTGATGATGCTAGTTCCCCAAGTGGTGATGCCTCAAGAAGAAGGAGGCAAGAAACACTACTCCCTTCTATTTCAAGTGTACATGTCAAAGTTCCTATGTTTGACCCTCTAAACTACCCACTATGGAAGTCCAACGTGGAAACATATTTACGTTCATGTGGGTACAGAATATGGAGAGAAGTTTCAAAAGGCTCCATTATTCTTATTGATATTGATGATCCTACTCCTGAAGAGGAGTTACAGTTTGCCATAAATAGCAAAGCTTTTGCTATTTTGAATAGCTCTCTTACTCCAAATGAGGGAGCTCAAATTCAAGGAGTCCAATCTGCTCATGAGGCTTGGACAAAGCTTGAGATGATCCACGAAGGAACATCTCAAGTAAGGAAGGCAAAGAGGAGACAGTTGATCAAAGAGTTTTACAACTTTTCTATCCCCAAAGGTGAAAAGATCGAAGAGTCCATTCAAAAATTCACCAAACTTGTCAACCTTCTCACTGCGGTTGGCAAGAAAATTGAACAAGAGGATCTCAATCATTGCTTCCTAAACAGTTTAGGAAGAGAATGGAACGCTAAAGTGACGACCATTGAGGAGTCCAAGGATTTGGAGACCATTACCTTGGATGAGCTATATGAGAATCTCATCACTTATGAGATTCATCTAGATTCGCAAGAGAAGAACGACCCCATTCGCCATTCTACAAAAGCTCTTGCTTGCGAGTCGGAGGACTCGGATGATGAAGTCGGACTTCTTGTTAGAAGATTCCGACGTTTTGCACAAAAGAATGAGGATGAAGCGAAAAGATTCATCAAGGATAAATTCTCCAAGGACAAGGTGAAGGACAAAGACAACAAATGCTATAAGTGTGGGAAGTTTGGTCACTTCATGAAGGATTGTTGGGTGAAAGAGCAGCAACTCAAAGACAAGAAGGCCATCTACCAAAGGAAGAAGGCCTTACAAGCGGAAGTAGCCCATTGGGAGAGCATTCTTTCCGGATCCGAGAGTGACAATGGCGACCATGATGATCTTGCACTCACCGGTGTGGTTCAAGATGATCTTGAAAAGGAGTTCTTTGCACTCATGGCCATCGACGATGACATGGAGGTATGCAATATTTCATCTCACTGTAGATTAATTGATGAACGAGATGATTTAGTGCAAGAAAATGACCTCTTAGACTTGAAATATAAACGTGCCAAGAAGGAATTTAGAGCGTGCTTAAATGAATATAATGACACGTTAGAAGATCACATTGCATTACAACTTGAGCATGACATATTTTTGACCATGCATGTGATTGCACTTGAAGAGAAACATGATTTGATGAAATCATGTGCTCAATCCCTTGATGAGAAGAAAAATGATTCAAGGGTAAGTGCTACAAAAGTAGAGGTTAAGGATGCATCTAGGCCAAACGTGAAAGCTAAAATCAAGCCTAATGCCATGTATGCATCTAAGAAGGGAAAGAAAACAGAACAAGCACAAGTAGTCAAGGAGTCTAAAACCTCCTTGAAGAAACAAAGGCACATGCCTAAGGCAAAGGCTAATGCACCAAAGGCATCACAACCTTTGGTTCATGTCGCGAAACAAAAACCTTCTTCGATTCCAAAGAAGGTTGTCCCTACAAAAGAAACACGATATGTGCCTACGCACAAGCATTCGCACAAGCATGCACAATCTCACAAGCATACTCCTACATGTTTTTATTGTAATAGGAAAGGTCATGCAGAAAGAGTATGTAGGGCTAAAAATAACAAAAGTCTTGTGTGGGTGCCGAAAGGCAAAATGAAGGTAACTAACCTTCAAGGACCCAAAACAAAAAGGGTACCAACTTCATATGGTTCTTTTGTAGGCCCTAGCACTCGATAGAGAAAGCGAAGACAAGAATGTCAAATGGGTCGTGGACAGTGGGTGTTCCAACCATATGACGGGAGAAAAACATCTCTTCTATAGACTCACTATGCAAGATGGAGGAGTTGTCCACTTTGGTGGTAGCAAAGGCCAAATCAAAGGACATGGTATTGTGGGTAACGATTCCTTCTCTCTTAGTGATGTCTTATATGTTGTAGGTCTTAAGTTTAACTTGATAAGTGTCAGTCAACTATGTGATGCTAATTATGAGGTAACGTTTTTGAAAACAAAGTGTGTTGTGAAAAAGGGTAATAATATCTTATTTGAGGCTTTGCGTTTCAAAAATATTTACAAACTTAGCATCAATGATTTGGTTTCTCAAAATGTATCTTGCTTAGTTGCTAAGAATGATTTGATGCAACTATAGCATAGACGTCTCGGACATGTATGTTTCAAAACATTTAAGTTTATTTGCGAAAATGATAAAGTCCGAGGTCTTCCAAAAATGAATTTCGAAAACCATGACTTATGTGACACTTGTCAAAAGACGAAGCTTGTGAAAACAAGCTTCAAACCCAAGACAAATATTTCCACCTCTAAACCCCTACAATTGCTTCATATGGATTTGTATGGGAATGTTGGAACAAAAAGTTTGGGTGGTAAACATTATACCTTCGTGGTAGTAGATGACTATACTCGTTATACATGGTTGATGTTTCTTGCTAAGAAAAGTGATGCATGTAGTGAGTTTATGAGTTTAAGTAGACGATTGGAAAATCATGTGGGTGACACCATTAAGACCATCCGTAGTGATCGTGGTGGTGAGTTTGATGGTGATTTCGAAAGGTTTTGTGTATCCAAAGGATACTCTGACGACCTTTCGGCACCTAGAACTCCTCAACAAAATGGTGTGGCCGAACGAAAGAATAGAACTCTAAAAGAAATGTGTAGAGCAATGTGGAATAAGTTCGATTTGCCCAAATACTTTTGGGCCGAAGCGGTAAATGCCACTTGCCATGTGATCAATCGTGTGTATTTGAGACCATATCTAAATGTGACACCCTATGAGCTTTGGAATGGAAAAGTTCCCAACATTGGGTATTTCAAAGTCTTTGGTTGCAAGTGTTTCATACTTAATACCAAGGATACTTTGGAAAAACTTGACCTCAAAGCGTATGAAGGTATCTTTTTAGGTTATGCCTCAAATAGTAAGGCATTTCGTGTTTTCAACAAAAGGAGTCAAAAGGTGGAAGAATCAATCCATGTTAAGTTTAATGAGTCACTTAGTGACGAACCTAAACTTAATGAGGATTGTGAAGAAAATGAAGATGTGACTCCTCAAGAAGAAATTCTTGAGGATATTCCTATGGTTGTTCCTCAACAAGAGATTGTTGATGATCCTCCAAATGGAAATATCTTCATTGACTTGAGAGTAGAAGCTATTGAAGGTACTCCTCCACCTTGTGTGCATGAACTTAATGAGTCAAATAGAAATAATTCTCATACTCATGTTGATACACAAAATGTAGATAATGCATCACACATTCCGAAACATGAGATTCATGTGAATGATGAAGGTTCATCACTTCTGGAACGTGATCATGAGGAAGTTGGAGGAGATGTCTCCAATCTTCCTAGATCATTTAAGCACAAAAGTTCTCACCCGCACGAGTTGGTCATAGGTGATTTAAATAGGGGTACCACCACACGAAGGCAATATAGAGAGAATGCATTTGTCTCTCTTATAGAGCCTAAGAACATTAAAGATGCACTTCTTGATGAAAATTGGATCTTGGCTATGCAAGAAGAATTAAACCAATTTGAAATAAGTGATGTTTGGAAGTTAGTTCCCAAACGACACGATCATCGTGTTATTGGTACAAAATGGGTTTTTCGTAACAAGATGGATGATCAAGGTAATGTCACTAGAAACAAGGCTAGGTTAGTTACTCAAGGATACCGTCAAGAAGAAGGTATCAATTTTGATGAGACATTTGCACCCGTAGAACGGCTTGAGGCTATTAGGATGTTATTAGCATATGATTGTTATAGGGATTTTAAACTTTACCAAATGGATGTTAAATCCGCCTTCTTGAATGGTGTTATTCAAGAAGAAGTGTATGTTGCACAACCTCCTGGGTTTGAATGTCATGATTCACCACATCATGTCTTCAAACTTAAAAAGGCTCTTTATGGCCTCAAACAAGCTCCAAGAGCTTGGGACGAGAGGTTAAGTACTTTTCTTCTTAATAATGGTTTTCCAAGAGGTAAAGTTGACACTACTTTGTTCATAAAAGAACAAGGTAGAAATCATTTAATTGTTCAAGTATATGTTGATGATATTATTATTGGTGCTACTAACAATTGTCTTTGTGAGCAATTTGCTAGTCTTATGCAAGGTGAGTTCGAGATGAGCATGATGGGCGAACTCAACTATTTTCTTGGATTACAAATCAAGCAAACCGAAGAAGGCGTGTATATTTCCCAAACCAAATACACAAAGGATTTGCTCAAAAAGTACAATTTTGGTGAAGGAAGAGAAGTAATGTTATATCCCGGATTCAAAAACATATAATAATAATGGTGTAAAGAAACGAATGGGTGGTGAGAAAAATAAAATAAAATAAATAGATATTAAACCCCCACCACCCTTTCATTTCCATAACCCCTCATTACACCCTATTAAATACCATAATTTTGTCTCTCATAACCCCCTTACTTGAAACTCCCCATAATTCATTTCCCTCCCCGCTATAGTAAACGGCAGCACAACTTGGTAGGAAAAAGAAAAGGTTTTGGCTGGGCTGAGAGCAACAGAGAGGGAGAGGAAGGAAGGAGAAAAAAGGAAAAAGAGATAAAAAGAGAAGAAGAAAAGGAAAAATTAGGCAAGTACTCTATTTGTATCCATTATGTATTTACAAATTCTATATGTTTATATTGTATAAAAAACATGGATTATGCATTCGTATTTTTGGTTGCATAACGTGATGTTTATATATATGTATTGCTGTGTATATATATGTACATATGTGTTTAGTCGTTATAATTCAAGTATATAAATTTATATGCTCGGATGATGATTGTGGAACTTTCGGCTGAATCACCACATGAGTAATATTGAATCTACACTTGGGAATATTAAAAGATAAGTTGTAGTTTATATCACCTGTGTATATGTAACTAAATGGTAATTTGTGAAAATCGTCAAGAAATGGTATTAAGGCCCAAATGTCCACATGCTGAAGAACGTTGGTGGCGGAAAGATTTTGTTGGGATGGGATGAATAATTATAAAACCTTTATACGCATATATGGATTATAATGATAAACGTTATATACATGAGTTGAAATTATTAGCCGTAATAGTTGTAATACGATGTCACATGACCGAAATAATACATAAAGGTAGCAACTTTATTTTGATCAAATATACGTAGATATGGTGTATATGAGTATAGTGTATGTTGTATGTATACGTAATACTATATAAATTTCTTAGTGCATACTATTTTATATATGCACGTGAATTGGAAAAAGGGTTGGAAAAGATGCATGCCTAATTATTTCAAATGCTGGAAAATGTTGGTGGCGGTAGAGGGGCTAGGTTGCATGAAATGGAGTCCTGTATTTTATGTGTGCATATTTATATTTTATAGCAATATACAATACTTATGTATTTGAATTGTTAATTGTATCTCTAAATTTATGTATGGCCGAGAGTTGTGTTAGGAGTGGTGGAATTAAAAGTAAAGTGTTTCAGTATAGGTTGAACGCCATTTTACAGGTATATGATTTAATAGGATATGAAATATGTATATTATGAAAAAGAAAATATACATATATATATATGTATAAGAGTAATTCAAAGAAGAAGGAATTTGTCGTGTAAAGGTGTAGTTGAAGAGATAAGTTAATAAACAAATAATTAATTTACAGGTCCAAATTTTGAAGATTCCAGAAGATAAGTTGAACATGTAGAAGCAGAGACTTTTACAGCAATCTTCTTCAGGTTCGAGCATAGAATAAGAAAGTTAAGTGACTGATTCGAGGTAAGTGGTTTATCTATGCTTGTTATGTTGTCATGCATCAGAAGTAAGTGGTCTACCTGTACTCGTTATGTTGTCATGCATCAGAGGTAAGTGCTTTATTTGTGCTTGTTATGTGTATCATGCATCAGTGTGTTGTTCGTTGCATATATGTGATTGAATTTTCTCTATATGCGAGTTGAGTTTATTATGTGAGATATGTGATGGCATATATGAATCAATCACACATGTGTACTTATAAACTGGGTGTATGTATGGTTGTATGATTTCAATGCGTATTGGATATGTATATGGATGTGTGGATGTATACATGCAAGTATATATGCACGTGTATGGGCGCGGGTATATATAGGAGCATGTATGCGCCGGATTGTGGATTATGTGTGTGCAGCATTCATGGCACGTGCATTAGCATTACATCCCTTCGGGGCGCTGACTCCACGTTACGGAGCGTGTGTTCGCTGACTCCACGTTACGGAGCGTGTGGCCCTATGAGGCGTGTGGTCCTATGGGACGTGTGGCCCTACGAGGCGTGTGGCCCTACGAGGCGTGTGGTAGGATCACCTCGAGGTTCATGCATTGCATGGTAAAGATATGAGCATCGTGCGTAACTTGACTTTTGTTGCGTGTGACACGTAGAGAAGACATGCATCATGAAGTTGCGCATTATTATGTGGAGTGACTTACTTTCCGCAGTTTACTTACTCGATTGACATGTATGTTGATTTGAAAATGTTGTCTGTAATTTTCTCTGCATGTATGATTTTCATAATGGGAATAGATAGGTTGCTTACTGAGCCCGTTGATTTGGCTCACACCACCACTCACCAGTTTTGCAGGTGGGAGAAGTTGGGTATGCTTACACAGGAGTTAGTATACCGTGAAGATCGAGACGGGAGATTTCAAGACTAAGAATCTTCAGACGAGACTTTTGAGGGTTGGTTGAGACAGTTGTTTCGATATTCGAGGTTTATGTATTTTCGAGATTAGTGTTCACATACATTTGACTATTGTATTGATTTAGAAATTCTTAGACATAGTATTAATGGTGAAGATTATTTTATCGAGGATTCTTAGTAATGACTTCCGCTGACATCGATTTACATTATTGTGATGACATGTAATTGAAGTGTATCGACGCCTTGTATTCTCCTGAGTGAGATACGGTGGGTGCACTGTTCCCGATGCTAGGGCTCGGGAGCGGAGCGCTACAAGTAAACACTCCTATGAGCACAAGTGCCAAGCTTAACAAGGATGAAAAGGAAAGCATGTCGAGGTAAGCTTGTATCGTGGCATTATAGGTAGTCTACTTTATTTGACGGCTAGTAGACCCGATGTTTTACATGCAGTGTGTTTATGTGTTAGATTTCAAAGTGATCCTAGGAAGATGCATTTTCTTGCGGTAAAACACATCCTTAGATACCTTAGAAGTACTTCGAAATTTGGTCTATTTTATCCTAAGAATGCATGTTTTGATTTAAGAGGATATTGTGACTCCGATTATGCGGGGAGTCTTGTTGATAGGAAGAGCACCTTCGGAACTTGTCAGTTTCTTGGAGATTGTCTCGTTTCTTGGTTTTCCAAGAAACAAAACAGTGTGTCTCTTTCTACGGCGGAATCCGAATATGTATCGGCCGCCTCTTGTTGTGCACAGTTATTATGGATGACTAACATGTTAAATGATTATAACATTCACTTCTCCAAAGTGCCAATTTTGTGTGATAACATGTCTGCTATAAATATTGCCCAAAATCCCGTCCAACATAGTCGGACTAAGCACATTGAAGTGAGGTATCATTTCATCCGTGATTGTGTACAAAAGAACTTGGTAAGTGTGGAATTTGTTCCTACACGAGACCAGTTAGCAGACATATTCATGAAACCCTTACCTAGTGATGTATTTGCATCTATAAGAAGTAGGTTGGGGTTGCTCAACATGGGTTGATAATAACCCATCTTGAGTTTTGAGCAAGAAAATTTTAAAATTTTCAAGGTCAGTATACATAAGGCGCTTCATCACAGTTACTTCAGGCGTTCGATGTCACATCAGGCACCTGATGCTAAGGATGTCACTCGTTCGAAGTGACATCAGGCGCTTTATGTTCCTTTACACAAGCGTTCGATGTAGGATTAAGCGCTTCATCTAAATGAGTTCACTTGTTCAAAGTGACATTAAGTGCTCAATCTGCATCTGCACAATCGTTCAATGTGACTTTAAGCGCTTCATCCTATTTTATGAAGTCGTTCGAAGTCACATTAGGAGCCTAACCCTAATTCTTCACAGCCTTTTCCGCCGTCTCTTCAGTTTTTGCGCCATTCAATGATCATCAATTCCCTGCCGCCGTTTTCCTCTTTTCCCTCTTTCCCCAGTTTGACAAATTCCCATTCCCTATTCACTTCTTCTCCTTCTTCCTCCCCAAATCTCTCTCCCACTCTCCTATCATCCCTCTCTTTCCTCCATTACTTCACACTTCCTTTCATCTTCCTTCATTCCTTTATAACTCCATCTCTTTTCTTCTTCTCACATCCAAACGTCCCTGCAAATCTTCTCCATTTCCTTCTCTTCTCAAAACCATACTCTCATACCACTAAAATGGCTTCTGCAGGCCCCTCAAAACGCCCTCGCAGTCACAAGCGAAAGCAAACTGCTGGGCTTGGGATTGTGGAACCTCAAGAAATTAAATCCATTCGTGAAGGGCTCACCAAGGAAAATTTCCTTGGTTAAAGAAATTTGACCCAGAAATCAAGAAATCACCCTGTCATCTGGACAAAGGAGTGCATTTATCTTTGTACTCCAATATGCTTTATGAAGAATGGCACACAAACAACCGGCCTATCATTCCACTCAAGCTGCTGAGTCTCAGTGATCTGTCTGAGACTCGCAATATGGATCAACTTATCTCTTTTCTAGAGTATCAAGGATGGACCTCTCTCTGGTCCAGAATTGATATGCAAAAATTCTCCCGGGAGCACACCAGGATGTTCTATGCAAATCTGTGGGTTACTCCACAGTCCGCATCTCATTCCTTTTCTCTGAATACTGTCATTGATGGTACGCCTCTTAGTTTTTCTATTCCCGAAATCTGTGATGTCCTCAGGATAAGAAACGAAGGGCTGAGTGACTTTCTGTATTTGATTGGAGCAGTAAATACGGAATTAGCGAACAAGATGTAAAATTCGATCTGGGATTCTTTCCTTCACGAAAGACTCAGAACATGTCTCTGATGGACCGCATCTTGTTGGCCGTTGTCACTTACTGTGTCAATGGTAAGTCGACAAGAAATCCAAGCAACATGGATTTCTACGTCACTTACCGAATCAAACATGAAACCCAATTCAACTTTGCTTGGATTATGATTGAAGTCATGTTTGCTGCCCTTCAGAAAGCTTCCAAGGCTTTACCTTTTGCATATATTATTATCATTCTGCTAAAATCAAAAGGTATTGTCATTCCTAAAAATGAACTCACCTCGGTGGCTAAGACGGATTTCTATGACAATTACAATATTGCCCAAGCCATCGACTCTCAAAAACGCAAAGCCACTACCCTACCCGATATTGCTGATGAGGTGGATGAAGAGCCTCAGGAAGGTGGAATTTCGAGTACTGATGCAGGGCTGCTTGCACGAATCCAGTCTCTGGAACAGTCTGTTCAACAACTTCAGCTTAGAGATGCGCGACATGAATATGTTAGAGTTTTGATGATTTGCACAGTTTGGCACTTCGAACGATAGATTAGGCGCTTCATGTTGTGTGTTGGAAGTCAGTATACTTCGAACGCTCACTTTAGGCACTTAATGTGCCTTGGTGAAATCCAGTACACTTTGAACGCCTACATTAGGCGCCTCATGTGAAGTGTCTGGATGTGCGTACACTTCGAACGCCTACATTAGGCGCTTCATGTGAAGTGTATGGAAGTCCGAACACTTTGAACGCCTACATTAGGCGCTTCATGTGTTCTGATGAAAAGTGCGTACACTTCGAACGCCTACATTAAGCGCTTCAAGTGGTTCACCAAGTCAAAAGTACTTTTCCCCAGAATGGACATGTACACCCAAGTACTTTTTCTGAGAAATGTCAGATTTAGTTCGAACAAGCATGAAGGGTAACATTAGGCGCTTCATGTGACTTCGAACTCCTTCATCTGTCCACATAAGGCACTTAATGTGACTTTGAACGCCAGTTCATTTTCACATTAAGCGCTCGATGTCACTTCGAACGCCTGTTCATTAAACACATCAGGCGCTTCATGTGACTAACGTTACAAAGGTCTTTTTGCTTCACTTTCTAACATCAGTTGACTCTTTGTACCCTCTTCTTTTAGTGCTATTTTCACAGGTTCTCCCTCAAACCTGAAGATGCCAGTTTTCCATTCTTGGCTTTGGTTTTGAAATCTCTCCAAAAGTTTTGCTACATGCCAAGGGAAGATCTCCAAGGGTGATAAGGTACTATCACAAGCTGCCAAAGCTCATTATTGGCTCTACAGAGGCTTTCAAACGGAAAGAATTCTCAGAGTGATAAAAGAAGGGTTTCTTCTTTTCTTTTTCGACTTTTCTACATTTTCATGCTCTCAGATTTTCTCTCAAGCTCAAGCTCTCAAGATATTTGTAAACATTGTACATTTTTACTTTATTGTTGAGAGTGATTATTGTAAGAAGAAGAAGAGTCTTCTTCTAGGTGAGTAAATTTTGTGAGAGATTGTGTAGACTGTTGGTCAAGGAGCAAGGGTGCTTCTTGTTTGAGTTTTCTAGACTTTGAAGGGTTAGTTGATAGTGTTGTGATGCACTATTCTCCCTACAAGATTTCTTTGAGGGCAAAGAAGATCTTTGGAGGCTAGACTTCAAAGGGTTAGATTTCTCAGTTGTGGTCTAGGCGTGTTGCCTAGTTTTCCATTTGTTGGATTTTGCTTTTGATTGTTGTTTCCCCCATTGAAATAAAAATCCCCTTTTCAAAATCCTTCTCGTGAAAATCTAAGAAGGTAGAGGAGTATAGTCATTTGACTTGAACCTCTATACATCCTTGTGTTCTTTACTTTCTTACAAGTCTTTATTCTTTCTAAAGAACACATCCAAGTATTGTTTGCACTCTAAAACGAAAAATATCCAGAAAATATCCATACTTAGTGAACACACTATTCAACCCCCCCTTCTAGTGTGTTCTAAGGGACCTAACAAGCCGGTGAATACCCATGTGGCT
This sequence comes from Eustoma russellianum, assembly GCA_036186865.1. NCBI lineage: Eukaryota > Viridiplantae > Streptophyta > Magnoliopsida > Gentianales > Gentianaceae > Eustoma > Eustoma russellianum. Next base: position 22,224,070 of record AP025073.1, on the reverse strand, counting down.
AGAGGAGACAAGTTCAGCCCAAAGCAATGTCCCAAAACTGAGTTTGAAGGTTCAGAGATGAGGAACATTTATGCTTCAGTGGTAGGGAGTACAATGTATGCCCAAGTATGCACATAACCAGCTTTGGCATACATTACTGGAATGTTAGGCAGATACCTCTGTGATCCGGGTAAGGATCACTGGACCGCAGCAAAGAGGGTGCTCAGATACTTACAAGGAACAAAGCAACACATGCTGACGTATCGGAGATCTGATGAGTTAAAGATCACTGGATACACAGATTCCGATTTTACTGGATGTTAAGATAGCATGAAATCGGCCTCGGGCTATGTACATACTCTAGCCGGAGGAGCGATCTCGTGGACAAGTGCGAAACAGACCTTATTGGCGTCCTCCACTATGGAGGCTGAATTCGTGGCCACGCATCCAACCAGACGATATGGTTTCACAGTTTTGTCATATGACTGCGAGTGGTGGAGACTATCTCGTCTCCAATGAAGATTAACTGTGACAGTAATGCTGCGGTGCTATATTCTAATAACAACCGGAGTTCGTCAAAAGCGAAATATATAGAAATGAAGTATTTGGCTGTTAAAGAAAGAGTTCAGAGTGGTCTGATCAGAATTGAGCATATTGATACAGACTCCATGGTGGCCGATCTTTTAACTAAAGTTGTGGAACCTGTAGTGTTTCACAATCATGTTAGCCGTATGGGTCTTAGTCTGGTTAAGGATGTTTTGTCGTAGTGGGAGTCTGAGGGGTTTATGTTTTCTTATGCTCAAAGAAATTGATTGTTTCAAAGTCTTCAGACAAACAGCATAACGTGCATTTCAGTAAATTTAAAGTTTTCTACAGAAGTAATGTACATCAAGTGGTCGTGGCATACATTATGAATTATGTTGATATCGCTAAGTTAGGGCCAAGTTGGAATTAGATATGTACGATCACCTAGCATATTAATTCCACACTACATGTCCATCGCACCATCCATGTCATTCAGTGGAATGTTAGTATCATGATTTAAAAAGGACAAGTCATTAATTCAATTGGTGGCCTGCGGCTTAAGTATTTTGCTTACATTTGCTGATGGACCCGAAAAGGTAAGGTACACTAAGGGACATTCATTAAGGGAGCTCAAACGAGTGACATATAATCTTTAAGAAGCATACATAGTCCAAGTGGGAGATTTTTGGAATTAATTCGTGACACGTGTAATGCGCAGCATGTTGATTAAGTAAACACGAATTAATCATAAGGTGGACATTATGTAATAATTTTATATGTCACATATGTCACGTAAATAATATTAACTATTACGTAAAACATCCACATGTTAAGTGATCATCGGAGCGTGTTCATGGATGTATAGTGTGGTCTAAAATGAAAACCCCGAATATGTAGAAAGTTATATGGTCAGGGACCACGATGGATGAGCTCAAAGTACAACGACCATAAAGTGTACGACGACTGGTCCCCGAGGGCAACAATTCACTTGTGGTTAGTAGAAAAGTGTTACTACATATTATTAAATATTAAATAGTATTTAATATTTAATATTAAAGAATAATATATATTGTTAAATATAAAATAATATTTAATGTTAGACAAAGATCACTTGATGATAACATCAAGTATATCCTCATTTGGTGATAAAGATGAGTAAGAGTTCTCATCTATAGGAAAAGGATTTGGTTGTCATAAGTCTGAATCCTATCACCATCAGGATTCTCCATCTATTCAAAGGAGGAGGGTCTTCACCTCCTCGCACAGTTTCAAAGGCAATCGGCCAAAGGAGAAAAAAAGGAGAGGGAGTGCCAGCCTTTTCTATACAGTCCACATTGTCTAGCCTCTCCATCGGGCAAAACAGTGAATTGTTGAATCCTTTCAAGGGGTTGCATCAACAATTGGTGGTAAAGCAGTGAATTGTTGAATCCTTTCAAGGGGTGCATCAACAATTGGTGGGAGGTTGTGAATCTTTAGATCACGCCAGATTCATCAAGCATCAGGACATTCGTGGTGAGTAGCTCAACATCAAACATGGAGCAAGGTAAAATTCTGTCTTTTGTTAGTTTGTCCAGTAATTCGATTAAACGCTTTCTTTATAAAATACAAGAACAAAAAGAAATGCGGTTTCTTTGTAATCGTAAAATCTTGCTTTTTTGAAATATACTTCACATATACCGTTGGTACGAATATTAATCAGTTTTTTGTCTCAATAAATGGTAAGAACATATGCTAACAGCTGGTTAGTATTTGGATGTTTAAAAATGATATCTATTCCCATCCCAAAAGGGGAAAAAATATTGATTGATATCAATCGTTCGTACAGGATTAATCAAGATCATTTTAGTCCAAAATTGTCCTGATATCCTGCAGATCCTGTGATGGATTACATTGAACGTAAAGAGTCGGACAGATGGTAAAAGTAAGCACGTATAAAAGTTCTAATGATGAATCAAAAGAATAATACTAAGTTGTACAACTATCTAACAAGTAAGAACTACAAGAAGAGATTTTGTTGTTTTTGTACGTTTTAATGAGCAAATGACTTATTTGATACGACAACAACAAGAAATATTAAGGGAAAAGTTCTTAAATCTAATGTTTTCCATTCTCAATGCTCGTGTTTGAGTCTCCCTACAATGGGTATACCTACTCCACTGAAAAAACATTATAAATATATATATAGATAGGTATAAGTATAGATGTACATATATTATACATACATACACATACACACACACATATACATATATGTATACATATACATACATGCATATATATTTATATATAAACCATACATTTTTCAAGTAAGATATATTATTTTTTCTGATTTATGAAAGTAAGTGTTTTATTCCAAATTTAATATACAGATACAACCAGTATGGAATGAGATCTGATGTGTTCATCTCGCTCTGACTCTGTGTATATGTGTGCTCAATGAGGCCTGAATCATCTATTTTCATGAGTCTTAACATACATATGACACGCACAAAACATGGAAAAACATGGATAGTGAATCCCGCCCCAACCAGTATATGCAAAACATGTCAAAGGAAACATATGTTCTTTTCATATTAATTGAAGTGATTAATTGTACAAGTGACTGGGGTCACTGGATATCTGGACACAGGCCTAACTATTCCTCGGCAACATTTATGTTCATGGATTAGACAAGGAGACATAATGTAATTTCTTCAAACAAATAAGAAAAAAGAAATAATGGTTTAATGGACAAAATCTGATATAGCTACGTTATGAGTTTTTGGCTAATGGGACTTTGCCTAAGAGTCAAAAGCTAAGATAACTAGTGTTTAAGTTTTTTATTTAACTTTCTATAAACTCTGAAATTTTCTATGTTTATAATGACAATTATTTTACACTTGATAATGGTATATATCCAAAATAATAATATGTGCCTTTATGATACTCTTTCAGAAAAAAAAATTAGAAATATATAATGATGCGACCGTAATATCATCTATGAAATTACGTACACGCAGCATGCTCTTAGCTACCACATAACTCCTCCGAAATTAGATGGAACCTATATAGTCAAATCGTGTAATTAATATATTCAAAATCCTTGCCAGCCTTCTCCTAAAAATACAAAACAAAAAGGAAAAGAACAAGAAAAAGAAAAAGGTAAGTACGTAAGTCCTAAAGCCTTATGTGTCTTTTCTGTCAAATTTGAGTCGATTTTGTAAAAGAAACTTCCAGGATGTCCTCATTGTAGGATGACTGAAAGCAAAATAAGAACGCAAAAGAAAAACTAAAATATAGAAAATTAAAATATATTTAAGTTTCTCTAGTTCAAACAATAACGGAGAAGAAAAACTACTAAAATATAGAGTTGAAGAAGACATGTTCAAGTCCTTGATTTCTTAAGTCTCAAGCCTCTCTTTTTACAATTGCTACTTTGATCGATATTAAATTAAATGACTTTTCAACATAAAATAATTTATATTATATTAAAAGTCCAACTGAAACAGTATTGACATGAGACGTGGTCTTCAACTTCTAAGACAAGATTTTTTTCTTCCCTGGTTTGTTTCAGTTCGTCGTAATTTTGGATCCTGTTTTGTCACTGAAAAACAAGAGTAAAAAAGTAAACCACAAACTTAACCTATTGTGCATGTATGAAAATTTTATAAATATTCTAGAAATAAAATTTTTTTAATCATTATTCCTTCTATTCTTAAAATATTATCAGATCAAACACATATTAGGTCAAACATTATTTAAAATCAAATATTACATACAGTGTACAAACAATATTTGGTCATTAATAGTATGAGAACTATTTTGACAAACTATTGTTTTGACTATTTTTACGATTTGATCATAAAAGTTGGTTTGCTGACTATATATATTTACTCACCGTGACAATATTTTAAAGACGGAGAGAGTGTTTACTAATGATATTTGGTCATCAATGGTAGGAGAACTATTTTGACAAACTATTGTGTTGACTAATTTTATAATTTGATCATAACGGTTGGTTTGCTAACACATACACATGATATACGTGATGTGTATTTTAATATCGAAAGTCTTTTCTTTGTATTTCTTGAATTTCCTCCACTAACACACTAGCACGACATATCTCTATTATTATGTCATTTATGCATGTACATATAGAGTCGGGGGTCTCACTGGAAGCAGACTCTCTATCTCTTAGGATAGAGGTATTGTCTGCCTACCACTTACCCTCCCCAGACCCTAACGATAGCTTTTGTTGTCGTTGGGATATACTGGGTCCGGATGATGATGATATATTGAGTAACAGTGACAACATTTTCGAGACGGAGAGGGGTACTATATTTCTTTGAGGTCGTTGAAGATGTGGCTATTAGCATCCTTTTTTCTTCTCTATTACGGGTCTCACTGGAAGAAAGCTCTCTATTCCTTGGGATGGAGATATATGTTTGTCTGCCTCTCATCCTCCCCAGACCCTAAGGATAGCTTTTTCTGTCGTTGGGATATACTAGGTATGATTGTTGTTGTTGTATCTTTTCTGTAACATAGAATATGATTATCTTGGCGCAGTCTATCATCAATATAGAATTTGCGTTTGTTTACTTACCCGGAATCTTTATTCATGCTGATTCAGATAGTAATTAATTAGATTAAGTCTTGTTAAGGACCCAAAATCAAAGCGTTAGGCGCATTTATTTTAAAGAAGGAAATGGTTTTTTTTTTCTTTTCTGACTTTTGAAAACAAAAGAAGGAAATGGTTAGGTTTATTTGGGGAAGACAATAACTGTTAACAAATGAACATGTGTACTCAACAAGATTAAAAAGTATGATAGCATTGCTCCATTCAGAAGGCTCGTGCTACCGTGCTCATTTATAACACTTAATTGAAAGAGAATAAGCTCCTTCCCGACACTAAAGTTGGAATATACTGGATATGGATATGGTTGTAATTGAAAAGAAGATAAGTTAGTCAAAAAGCAGTTTCCGGATACTCATTCGAAAAATCAATTTATTAACCATCCTTACAGGTGAAACGTTCATAGATGCAGTTTCGTTCTCATAGCCAATAATTTAGTCAAAAAGTTATAAATACCAATACAAATTAAGAGATATTAGTTGAGAATGTAGCATTCTTTCAGGATATCCTTTTCCCCAGACTAATACCAAAAAAATTTTGATGGGTCATTGCAAAGAGTTACTAGGTGGCTGCATAGATAAAATCGCGAAACGATTCGCTCACTTCCTATATCCTATACAAACGCGAAAGCCTATTACACCGTCATTTTCCTCTCAAAACATTTGGGCCTGGTTTAAAATCTTTCACCACTTCACTCAATTCTCCCATTGAAACGGTTTACACATTTCCTAAAAGACCAACGGTTGGTCAATATTCATTCCACCCCTTTCTTGTTTATTGAGTTAAACATTATTGTTTCACGCATTCATATAAAAATTAATGAAGTATGGTGGGTTCCTTTGTATCTAGACTTGAACACATATACATTAACATATGTATATATGTACACATATAATGTTTCACGCATTCATATAAAAAATCAATGAAGTATGGTGGGTTCCTTTGTATCTAGACTTGAACACATATACATTAACATATGTATATATGTACACATATAATATGTGTGTGTATATATATGTGTGTACATACATATATGCACACATATATATATATGTATGTGTGTGTTATGTATGTGTGTACGTTGTGCATGCACGTGTGTTTCCTCGTGAAGGGATGAACCCAAAATTTAAATTCCCATATTTTTCCTTTATTTAAAAAGAAAAAGAGGAAAGACCTGGTAAGTTATTAAAGTGAGTTTGACGGATGGAATTTCCATCACCGGCCATTATAAACGTTCCATAAAAGTTTGTATACAAAAAGAAAAGCTTGTCTACTTTTCATATCCATAACCATCATTAACCATGGACAGTTTTCTTCTCCGTTTATCCAAACCTCCATCAAATCTTCTCCTCCTCCTCCTTCTTCATCTTTTCTTCGCCGCAGACGCCGCGTCCGTATCACCAAACCCGCCAACTATTCTGTTTAGCAAAGGTTTCAATCCTCTTTTTGGGAACCAAATATTATTCCCTCTAAAGATGATCATAGTGTACAGCTTCATCTTAATCAGTACACAGCATGCTTTTAATTTCTTCGTGATCTCTCTATTCAGTTAGTCTTAACAGCGATCATTAATCTTTCCGTTCCCTAGCGAGAGTTTTTATGTAGTTTGGATATACTGGTTACGTGTTTTGGTCTCTTTATGTTTTTCTGGCGATAACATAATATATAATAAATGATGGTACATGTCGGTTTCCTTTTCCATATTATTTTTGACTGATGATGTTATTTGCGATATTTGTGATGGATAAATAAAACAGGGTCAGGGTTCAGATCGTCTGATCATTTCAGCCATGGATTCTTCAGTGCTAGAATCAAGTTGCCTTCAGAATACACTGCCGGAGTGGTTGTTTGCCTTCTATGTATAATTTTAAAAAAATCTTGTAATTTCTTCGTGTTTTCAGGGTTTCTTTTTGTATGTAAACGTAAAAGGGCATGGTTTACAATCAAGCGTTGAATCTTGTTATTCTCCCGAAAGAAAGAAAAAAAAATGAAGTGAAGCTTAATAATCTTGAAAAAAGACTTGGCAGGCATGAGAATTCTGGTCTTTGCCATGATAATATGCTAATAATATTAGAAACTGATATAATGGAATTAAGGGTTCTAACATTTAGTACATATAGAGCGTATAACTGAAATCAAACTCTATATCCTTCGGGGTGGAGGTATTAGCCTGCCTCTTATCCTTCTCAGACCCTAGCAATAGCTTTTGTAGTCGATGAGATATATTGTGTATGATTGTTGTTGTTGAAGGGTTCTAAGATTTAATCTTCTTTATAACGTGTGATTGTCTTTTTAAAAATATTCTAATCAAAGTGATGATAAATCAGAGATAAACGGATGGTCTTTGTTATTTTTACCAAAAGCATCTCACACCAAAATTTCTCCACCATGTTTCCCTTAGTGTATTATTGTTTAAATATTAGGAATTTTATAGAGAAAGCAAACAAAAAGGTGGCAACTTGATGCACTAGTTCTAATCAACCAATCATTTTCATTTATATTTTTGCTTTAATATCTTTTTGGCGAAAAGAATTAATTTGCACGTCTTTTGCAGACAACAAATGGAGACATATCCAGAAAACACATGATGAATTACACTTTGAATTCTTGGGAAATATTAAAGGAAAAGCATGGAGGTTTCAGACAAATGTGTACGGAAATGGAAGCACAAGTAGAGGAGAGAAGAAAGATATTACTTGTGGTTCGATCCTTCCGAAGCATTTCATCGTTACAGCATCCTGTGGACCAACAAAAACATCATGTGAGTTTTTTCGTTTTTTTATTTTATTTTTTTCAGAACGATGAATTTCATTGAATTTGTCCACTTTTTGCTCTCTGGATAAATTGGACCGTTTCTTTTGATGGTGTTTACCTTTTCAAACTTTGCCACTCCCGTTTTCAACATCACATGCAAATAGATAATGCTTGCGTGGAAACCTTATTATCACCACAAAAAGAATTTCGATTACCGACGAAAAGCTCACCGACGAAACGAGAGGTAGGTCAGTATTTCGTCGTTAATTTGCGACGCAATAGTGATACACAGAGTTTCGTCGTTAATTGCGACGAAACTACGATGAAATACATTGTCGCTAACAAAAAAATAGTCAGGTTAATCCTTTCGTTACAATTTCGTCGGTGTTTTGTCGGTGGTTCGTCGCTACTTTGTATCTTTTGTTCGTCGCTATTTAGTTTGTAGCGTTTCGTCGCTATATCGTCGCTGATGTGTTGCTAAAATTCCAGAAACATAAACACGGATAAACAAGGAAATAAATTCGTCGGTTAGTAGGTTCTCGGTGTTGTATTAAGTTTCGTCGGTATATCATCGGTGTTTAGTCGATGAATTAGTCGTCGCAAATGTTTCGTTTTACTTTTCGTTCGTATTTTATATATTATGATTCGTCGCTGTTGTTGCAGATTCGTCGAGGATTAAACACGTGTATGAATTAAGAAAAAAGAAAGCGATGATTGGGAAAAAAATTTATTCATTTAGAATAAAAATTTACATTATAAGACAAAATTAAAAAAGGAATCTAAAAGAGAAGCGGAGAGGGGCCGTTCACTCTTCGTCATCGGAAGAAAGAATGGCCGCCACATTCTCCGCGAACTCTTTGAGGAGGCACTTCAGATTGTAATATCTGGCTTTCACACTTGCGCAGCCTTCTGTTCACGATGTGCAGTTGCCTCGACTGCTGCTGCATGTTTGCTATAAGCGTACTGTAGTTGATCTGCGGTTCTAGCATTCTTTGTTGAGGATCATCTGGCGGCATTGGGCCATGCACAATATTGATTCTCCCACAGCACCGATGGTTGTGGTGAGGAGGAGGCCGTTGTGGAGGTGCACTGTTTGCCCTTCCACGCCTTGGGGTTCTTCTATAACAGGACGGGCATACTTTATATTTTGTTTAGGAAGTTTTATAACTTTCTTTATATGAAAATGTAAGGCTGTGGGGTTATTGTAGGAAAAATAGCAACGACATAGCGACGAATCTGCGACGAAATTTTATCGTCCGTTACTCAACATCGGAAGATGGCGCGGGCGTGACACTTCGTTTGAAAAAGCGACGAATTAGCGACGACTTAGCAACGTAAAGACATCGTACGTTGTAACCATCGGCACTGTGCGACAATGACGTTGGGTGAATAGCGACGCCGTAGCGACGCCTTTAGCGACGAAACGCATCGTATGGTGTGAAGATATGGTGTGCGTCGCTATTTCGTCGGTAAAGCGTCGCAAAATTCCCAGATGTATAAACACCGATAATCAAGGTAATAAATTCGTCGGTTATTACGTTCTCGTCGTTGTATTAAGTTTCATCGGTATATAGTCGCTGTTTAGTCGGTGAATTAGGTCATCCCAAATTTTTCGATTTACATTTCGTCTGTATTTTAGCGTCGTCTGTATTTTAGCGTCGTCGAGATTCGTAAGGGATTAAACACGTGTTTAAATTAAGAAAAAGAAAGCGATGATTGGAGAAAAAAATTCATTAATAGAGATTAAAAATTACAAAATACATAAGGAAAAAACTGAAAAAAAAAAAAAAAGAAGAGCGGAGAGGAGCCGTTCACTATTCTTCATCCGAACAGAGAGTAGCAACACTCTCAACGCACGCCTTCAGGAGGCGTCTCAGCTGTGCAGCTTTGGCTTTGATTTGCATCTGCCTTCTGTCCAGGTACTCGAGACGCTCATCCTATTGCTTAAGCACCTCCCTCATCTCCTATACTGTGTTCCACAGCTCCTTCATTTCTACACGAGGATCGCCAATTTGGCGATCCTCTTGCCGCCTTGGCCCCTCCACAGAAGCTTCGGAGGTGTCAGCCGGTGGTTGTGGTTGTGGTTGTGGAGGAACCGGTGCAGGGGCAGGTGGTTGAAGAGTCCGTCCTAGGTTCATACGACCTCTACCACGGCGTGCATGTGCCTTAGTACGAACCATATTTGTCTCCTTTTGTATAATTAGATAGAAGATTTTGTTTTTTTATATTATGAGGGACACGACAGTTTGCTGTTTATAGGAGAAATCAGCGACGACATAGCGACGACTGTGCCCGAGTGTTACAACGTACGATGACCTTACATCGCTAAGTCGTCGCTGATTTCCTCTATATAAACATGTCCCTCATAATATAAAAAAATCTTCTTTCTAATTATACAAAAGGAGACAAATATGGTTCATTCTAAGGCACAGGCACGCCGTGGTAGAGGTCTTACGAATCCAGGACGAGCTCTTCAACCACCCGCACCCGCACCAGTTCCTCCACAACGACAACCACCCCCACCGACTGACACCTCCGAAGCTTCTGTGGAGGGGCCAAGGCAGCAAGAGGATCGCCAAATTGGCGATCCTCGTGTAGAAATAAAGGAGCTGTGGAAACAGTAGAGGAGATGAGGGAGGTGCTTAAGCAACAGGATGAGCGTCTCGAGTACCTAGACAGAAGGCAGATGCGGATCAAAGCCAAAGCTGCGCAGCTGAGACGCCTCCTGAAGGCATGTGCGAGAGTGTTGCTACTCTCTCTTCGGATGACGAACAGTGAACGGCTCCTCTCCGCTCTTCTTTTAGATTTTTTTCAGTTTTTTCCTTATGTATTTTGTAATTTTTAATTCTCTATTGATGAAGTGTTTTTTCCAATCATCGCTTTCTTTTTCTTAATTTAAACACGTGTTTAATCCCTTACGAATCTCGACGACGCTAAAATACAGACGACGCTGAAATACAAACGAAATGTAAATCGAAAAAATTTGGGACGACTAATTCACCGACTAAACAGCGACTATATACCGACGAAACTTAATACAACGACGAGAACCTAATAACCGACGAATTTATTTCCTTGATTATCGGTGTTTATACTTCTGAGAATTTTGCGATGCTTTACCGACGAAATAGCGACGCACACCGTATCTTCACACCATACGATGCGTTTCGTCGCTAAAGGCGTCGCTACGGCGTCGCTATTCACAACGGCATTGTCCGCACAGTGCCCGATGGTTACAACGTACGATGTCTTTACGTCGCTAATTTGTCGCTTTTTCAAATGAAGTGTCACGCCCGCGCATCTTCCGATGTTCAGTAACGGACGATAAATTCGTCGCAGATTCGTCGCTATGTCGTCGCTATTTTTCCTATATATAACCCCATAGCCTTACATTTCACATAAACAAAGTTATAAAACTTTCTAAACAAAATACAAACTATGCCCCGTCGTTATAGAAGAACCCCAATGCATGGAAGAGCAAACAGTGCACCTCCACAACGGCCTCCTCCTCAACCACAACCATCGGTTCTGCGGGAGGGTTCAATATCTGTGCATGGCCCAATGCCGCCAGAGGATCCTCAACAAGAAATGCCGGAACCGCAGATCAACTACAGTACGCTTCTAGCAAACATGCAGCAGCAGTCGAGGCAACTGCACATCGTGAACAGAAGGTTGCGCAAGTTGAAAGCCAGATATTACATCTGAAGTGCCTCCTCAAAGAGTTCGCGGAGAATGTGGCGGCCACTCTTTCTTCCGATGACGAAGAGTGAACGCCCCTCTCCGCTTCTCTTTTAGATTTCTTTTTTTAATTTTTCGTCTTTATAATGTAAATTTTTATTTCTAAATGAATAAATTTTTTCCCAATCACCGCTTTTTTTTCTTAATTCATACACGTGTTTAATCCTCGACGAATCTGCGACGACACAGCGACGAATCGGAATATATAAAATGCGAACGAAAAGTAAAACGAAACATTTGCGACGACTAATTCATCGACTAAACACCGACGATATACCGACGAAACTTAATACAACGCCGAGAACCTGCAAACCGACGAATTTATTTCCTTGTTTATACATGTTTTGTTTCTGGAATTTTAGCGACACATTAGCGACGATATAGCGACGAAACGCTACAAACTAAATAGCGACGAACAAAAGATACAGAGTAGCGACGAACCACCGACAAAACACCGATGAAATTGTAACGAAAGGATTAACCTGACTACTTTTTTGTTAGCGACAATGTATTTCATCGTAGTTTCGTCGCAATTAACGATGAAACTCTGTTTATCGCTATTGCGTCGCAAATTAACGACGAAACACCGACCTACCCCGTTTCGTCGGTGAGCTTTTCGTCGGTAATCGAAATTCTTTTTGTGGTGCAAAACGCTTTAACTGTTCTGAGTCCAAAAGTGGAATCTCTGATTTTCAAAAAAGACCAAACATATTATAAACTACTATGTAATCTTTTTAACCATCTTAGCTGTCCAACCTAACTTTGGAGCAAAAGACCAAATCTCATTGCTGGGATTCCACCGTTCTAGCTCCAATGAGCATTGTAGAGGATGTAAATCATGAATTCAGTGGTCTAATAAGTTGACAAGGTCTTACACGAGGAGACTCACAAGGTGTCCATTACAAACTGGACCTTTGGTTCAGTAACAGTGGAACACCCACACTGTGCGTATCTCTGGAATCGGGCATGTACCTCTTTGGAATAAATCCAATCCAAATACAAACCACCACAAAAAGTATTTGGTTTAGCGACGAAAAAGTCACCGACGAAACAAGGTATGTCGGTGTTTTGTCGGTAATTTGCGACGAAATTGCGATACACGCATTTTCGTCGTTAATTGCGACGAAATTACGTGAAATGCATTGTCGCTAACAAAAAAGTAGTCAGGTTAATCATTTCGTTAAAATGTCGTCGGTGTTTTGTCGGTAATCGTCGCTACTATGTCTCTTTTGTTTGTCGCTATTTAATTTGTAACGTTTCGTCGCTATATCATCGGCAATGTGTTGCAAAAATTCCAGAAACATAAACACGGATAAACACGTGTATGAATTAAGAAAAAAGAAAGCGGTGATTGGGAAAAAAAATTTCATTTAGTAATAAAAATTTACATTATGAAGACAAAAAATTAAAAAAAGAAATCTAAAAGAGGCGGAGAGGGGCCGTTCACTCTTCGTCATCGGAAGAAAGAGTGGCCGCCACATTCTCTGCGAACTCTTTGAGGAGGCGCTTCAGCTTGTAATATCTGGATTTCAACTTGCGCAGCCTTCTATTCACGCTGCGCAGTTGCCTCGACTGCTGCATGTTTGCTATAAGCATACGGTAGTCGATATGCGGTTCCGGTATTTCTTTGGAAGGATCCTCTGGCGGCATTGGGCCATGCACAGATATTGAACCCTCCCGCTCAACCGATGGTTGTGGTTGAGGAGGAGGCCGTTGTGGAGGTGCACTGTTTGCCCCTCCACGCCGTGGGGTTCTTCTATAACGACGCGGCATACTTTGAAGTTTTATAAATTTGTTTATATGTAATGCACGGATGGGATGTTGGGTATAAATAGGTAAATTTAGCGACGACATAGCGACGAACCTGCGACGAATTTTTCGACCGTTAATCAAGATGGGAATATGTGCGAGCGTGACGCTTGGTTTGAATTAGCGACGACTTAGCGATGCCGTAGCGACGTAAATTCATCGTACGTTGTAACCATAGGGCACTGTGCGGACAATGCCGAATAGCGACGCATTAGCGACGCCGTAGCGACGAAACGCGTCGAATGGTGTGAAGAGACATCGTGCGTCGCTAGTTCGTCGGTAAATCGTCGCTAAATTAAAACGCCATATTCGCGGGTTACCAGGTTCTCTTCGTTTTAAGTTTTGTCGGTATATAGTCGCTGTTTAGTCGGTGAATTAGTCGTCCTAAATTTTTTGAACCACATTTCGTCTGTATTTTATCGTCGTCGAGATTCGTAAGGGATTGAACACGTGTTTAAATTAAGAAAATGAAAGCGATGATTGTGAAAAAAATTTCATTAACATAGAATTATAAATTACAATATACATAAGGAAAAACGAAAAAAAATCTATAAGAATAGCGGAGAGGAGCCGTTCACTGTTCGTCATCCGAACAGAGAGTAGCAACACTCTCCGCGCACGCCTTCAGGAGGTGTCTCAGCTGCGCAGCTTTGGCTTTGATGCGCATCTGCCTTGTGTGCAGGTACTAGAGACGCTCATCCTGATAGTTAAGCACCTCCTTCATATTCTCTACTGTTTTCCACATCTCTTGTATTTCTAACTCTTGCCTCCTTGGTATTCTCTACTGTCAGGTCGCAGACCTGACAGAGTTTCGTCAAATTGGCGATCCTCGTGTAGAAATACAAGAGCTGTGGAAAACAGTAGAGAATATGAAGGAGGTGCTTAACTATCAGGATGAGCGTCTCCAGTACCTGCACACAAGGCAGATGAGCATCAAAGCCAAAGCTGGCAGCTGAGACGCATCCTGAAGGCATGCGCGGAGAGTGTTGATACTCTCTGTTCGGATGACGAACAGTGAACGGCTGCTCTCCGCTATTCTTATAGCTTTTTTTTTCGTTTTTTCCTTATGTATATTGTAATTTATAATTCTATGTTAATGAATTTTTTTCACAATCATCGCTTTTGTTTTTTAATTTAAACACGTGTTCAATCCCTTACGAATCTCGACGACGATAAAATATAGACGAAATATGATTTGAAAAAATTTAGGACGACTAATTCACCGACTAAACAGCGACTATATACCGACGAAACTTAAAACGAAGAGAACTTGGTAACCCGCGAATATGGCGTTTGAATTTAGCGACGATTTACCGACGAACTAGCGACGCACGTCTCTTCACACCATTTGATGCGTTTTGTCGCTACGGCGTCGCTAATGCGTCGCTATTCGGCAGTGTCCGCACAATGCCCTAGGCGTCGCTAAGTCGTCGCTAATTCAAACCAAGCGTCACGCCCGCACATATTCCCATCTTGATTAACTGTCGAAAAATACGTCGCAGGTTCGTCGCTATGTCGTCGCTAAATTTACCTATTTATACCCCACATCCCATCCGTGCATTACATATAAACAAATTTATAAAACTTCAAAGTATGCCGCGTCGTTATAGAAGAACCCCACAGCGTGGAGGGGCAAACAGTGAACCTCCACAATGGCCTCCTCCTCAACCACAACCATCGGTTGAGCGGGAGAGTTCAATATCTGTGCATGGCCCAATGTCGCCAGAGGATCCTCTCGAAGAAATGCTGGAACCACATATCGACTACCGTATGCTTATAACAAACATGCAGCAGCAGTCGAGGCAACTGCACAGCGTGAATAGAAGGCTGCGCAAGTTGAAATCCAGATATTACAAGCTGAAGTGCATCCTCAAAGAGTTCGCAGAGAATGTGGCGGCCACTCTTTCTTCCGATGACGAAGAGTGAACGGCCCCTCTCCGCCTCTCTTTTAGATTTCTTTTTTAATTTTGCGTCTTCATAATGTAAATTTTTATTACTAAATGAAATTTTTTTTCCAATCACCGCTTTCTTTTTTCTTAATTCATACACGTGTTTATCCGTGTTTATGTTTCTGGAATTTTTGCGATACATTACCGACGATATAGCGACGAAACGTTACAAATTAAATAGCGACAAACAAAAGAGGCATAGTAGCGACGAATTACCGACAAAACACTAACGACATTTTAACGAAATGATTAATCTGACTACTTTTTTGTTAGCGACAATGCATTTCATCATCGTAATTTCGTCGCAATTAACGACAAATTACCGACGAAACACCGACATACCTTGTTTCGTCGGTGACTTTTTCGTCGCTAAACTAAATTCTTTTTGTGGTGCATGCACATGCAATGAACATAGGTTGTATTATATAATATGATCCAAGGAAACAGAATAAAAAAGTCAAATACATCTTACTTAGTATGTAACTAGTTAATTACCTGCTAAATCCATTGTTTTTGAAGCTATAAGTATGTCAAGTTACTATTTTAATTTTATTAATATGCTTATCCATCCCCTCTAAGGTTGCCAAATTATATTATGAGGTGCCACTATTTTTGCAAGTCATTATCTATTAATGGAGTTATTATTTGTCTGCCTCTTATATTCAAACCCTAGTGATAGCTTTTTTGATGTCGTTGGAATATACTGTGTATGACTGACTGAGTATTTATATCAGTTGTCTACATCATTTTTTTGTTAATTGATCATCAATGTACGTGTCATATGATGATAAGGTACAAATATATGGTTAATGAGCCACTTGGATATACTTGACGTTTCTATCAGGTGGCTCAAACAAACAAGTATTTGTTATTTGCTGCTTTGCGTGGACAAGTACTCCACACAACCTAATCCACAATTCATATGCTGATATTAGTTGGAATATTACTGGTTGGATAAAGGAAGTGTCCAAAACAACTCGAAATTCTTTTATGCTATTGATTTTGTTATGTCACCTTCCAGCCGGTTGAATTCTAAATTTCAATCTTTTTTTATACGTATGAATTAATTATATTTAACACCGGTATAAAGATCACAATTGATTCTTCGAAGACACCCACACATATATATATAATTAGATGTCTGATTATTAGATAACATTTAGTATCTTTGTATAAAAACAAAAGAGATATAAAATATACCTAACTTATGGAGGAATTAAGTTAACCGCACACAAAATGAAGCTCTGGAAGCGAGTGACTGAGAAAAAACTTAGCAAAGATACTAGTGTATGTGAAAATCAATTTAGATTTATGATGGAAAAACCAGCAAAAGAGTATATTTATCTCTTGGGAAGATTAATATGAGAACGCAATGCAAATCACAAGGACTCTAGGAAGACTAAGCTCAAAGTTTGCAATTGCAGTGGTTTTGCACCTAAGATAGACATTAAGTCCATACGTATTTGGTTTGCTTATAAATGAACTCACTTGACATATGCAAGACCTTAGTTTAAAAATTGGTTTGAAGAAAACGGAGTACATAAAACTTAATTTTAACAACAAAAGAATGACCTTGGAGCCTTTTGTGAGACTAAGAGACCAAAACATTAACCCGAATGAGAGTGTTAGGCTTTTATGATCTATACCACAAAAGATGAAGAATT
>AP025073.1:22185206-22207030 GCA_036186865.1 Eustoma russellianum | reverse complement strand
CTCATGTAGATTGTTGGAAGAATGGACATACTGCATGGTTCATACGTGGCCAAATTTTGTTTGACGTTCTTATCATTTTATATTGGCTGTCATGATGCATCTTAGACATATATTTGCCTAGGGTTTCAAAAAGAAATAGTAACTTTTAGTTCTGAAGATGTGACATAAGAAAGTAAAACTATATGAGTGTTTTACAAAAAATTAAAGTTTCTTCTGGCTTTGAATAATGAAAAGAAGGTAAATGCTATCTTTCTACGTTGGATAGAAAGTGAAGTCACGGAAAGAGGTGTTATAATATGAAATATTTTGATCTAAGTTAAAAGATATTTGAAATAGATTGAAAGGTCACTTTATATGTAAGAAATAGCAAATGAATGAATAAGTAAAGAATTTTCATTAATCTATACATACATCTTTGAAACAAAGATCAATGCATATATACAGTTCTACATAGATCGATCTATGTATACATTGACATCTCACAAATGTCCTACATCGATCTATATGTGAAAGATTAGAAGTACATATCAATCTCTCATAATGAAACAAATCGATCGATTGATGTATATATTAGTCTTTTAAAAAACGAAACATTGATCGATTGATATAGATAAAGTGTAAAATTGAAACCTTGGAGCGCTTTTTTAACTATGGAATTTTTGGTAAATTAAGCGTACAAGTTCCTGCTGTATTATAGCTCGTTCTACTTTCCACGTGTACAAGCCAAGCCAAGTGAAAAGAATTGGCAATTATGAAAAATGATATTCTCATTCATCTGTCATTCCCTCTTTACATATGATTATATATTGTTACAACAAGACCTTTGGTACAACTAAGAGATTGTTACAACAAAAAGATTGATACAATGAGATAGTAACTAAGTTTGTTAGTGTAGCTATCACTGGGTAGTTATGATATGATAAACACAAGTTGCTAGGATTATCCTAGCTGGAAATAACCCAGCACTGCCGCAGGAAACTAACGGCACCAGCGGCATCAATGGCGTGAGCCTCACGGCTCTTTAACACGCCCATGCAAGATGGTGGTTCCGTCGGAAACGCCAATCTTGGAGCAAAGAAGAACAAATCGATCTTTAGACAATGGTTTTGTAAGAGCATCCGCAAGTTGATGGTTAATGGAGACATGCGAGACGCGAAGAGCACCATCCGCCACCTTCTCCCGAACAAAATGATAATCAAGTGCAATATGCTTCATGCGACTATGGAAAACTGGATTAGCACATAAATAGGTAGCACTTAAATTGTCGCAGTAGATAGTGGGTGATTGAGAAACCGAAACACCAAGCTCAGAAAGAAGATTCGAGACCTACGTGACTTCAGCGGCGGCAGCCGCATCCACGTGATGCTCCGCCTCGGTTGAAGACCGAGCTATTGTACGTTGCTTTTTATAACACCAAGAAACAGGATTGCCGCCAAGAAATAGAATAAATGCCGTGGTGGAACGAAAGTTGTCCTGATCACCTGCCCAGTCCGCATCAGAGTAAGCTTGTAGAAGGAAGGTGCTGTTGCAACGAACCATGAGACCATGATGGATTGTATGTTTAAGATAACGAAGGAACCGCTTGGCGGCGGTCCAATGAGTCTGCGATGGGGCATGCATAAACTGAGCAAGTTTATTGACAGGAAAGGCAATATCGAGGCGCGTAAGTTGGAGATACTGTAGTCCGCCAATAAGACTCCGGTACCGAGAAGCATCTGCAGCAGGCGTACCATCATGTAAAACTAGGCGGCCACTAGAGGACGTGGGTGTGGTCGCATCCTTGATACCAGCAAGATGGAACTTATCAAGAAGATCACGGATATACTTACCTTGAGACAAATAGAGCCCGTCTGCAGTGAATACGGCCTCAATCCCCAAGAAATAATTGAGAGGGGCCAAGGTCTTTCAGAGAAAACCGAGACCCTAAAGATTCAACAAATTTTCGAATCGAAGTAGAACAATTTTCTGTAACAAGCAAGTCATCAACGTATACAAGAAAATAGATAATAACGTCTTCAGAACGATAAATGAATAAGGATGTATCAGACTTAGAGTTACAAAACTCATAATGTAAAAGACAATATTTCAATTCATTATACCAAGCCCGAGGGGCTTGCTTAAGCCCATAGAGGGCGCGTGGCGTAGATGGCAGACATGATCGGGATAGGCCGAATCAATGAAGCCATGATGTTGGGCCATATAGACATCCTCAGTTAAATGACCATTGAGAAACGCATTGTTGACATCAAGATGTGAAATGGGCCATCCATGAGAGAGAGCAACAGATAAGACGACGCGAACTGTAGTGGGTTTGACAACAGGACTAAACGTATCATGATAGTCAACACCAGGACGTTGATGAAAACCCTTAGCAACCAAACGAGCTTTATAGCAAGCAATAGAACCATCAGGGTTTCATTTAATGCGGAAGACCCACTTACAACCAACTACATTATGGCCTGGGGGAAGAGGGACAAGTTCCCACGTACCATTACAGGCAAGAGCAGCAAGCTCGTCATCTATCGCAGCACACCACTTGTGATCGGTGAGGGGCCTGTTTGACCGTAGTGGGTTCAAGGGACGGAGGTAGAGGGCGTTTCGTGGTGTGAAGTAAGGCAACATAATCAGGAAATTTTTTTTGACAAAAGATACGATTACGAGCGCGAGTGACCATAGAATGACCAGGTGGAGAGGATGTGGATGGGTCAGCTGGGGTTGTGGGGGCCGGATCAGGGTGAGGAGAAGACGCAGGGGCAGTGGGGGCGGGGGATCCGGTTGTAGGGAAGAAGTAGATGATCCGGGTGAAGAAGAAAAAGAAGAATACCTGGGAGATGCAGCAATTGCTCCAGGCAAGACAGGAGATGCAGCGGGAATGGTCTCCACCGGCGGTTGTAGCGCAGCAAGCGATGTGGAACCTGCAAACCAAGCCGAAGACGCAGGCAATGCGGATGAAGAGGACAAGGCAGCAAAGGGAAAGTTATGCTCAATAAACTGCACGTGAAGTGAAATATGAATGCAGTTAGACGATGGATCAAGACACTTATAAGCGTGGTGAGTGTTTGAGTACCCTACAAAAACATATGGTTTGGAACGAGGAGCGAGTTTATGAGCGGAGTAGGGACGGAGCCACGGAAAACACAGGCAGCCAAATGCACGCAGAGTCTGATAGTTTGGTGGTTTAGAAGACAAGGACTCGTTAGGAGTTTTGTTGTGAAGAGTAGGGGTAGGCAAGCGATTAATAAGGTAGACTGCAGTAAGAAAGGCATACGACCAAAATTTGGAGGGCAAAGAAGAGTAGTGAAGAAGGGCTAACCCAGTTTCAACAACATGACGATGTTTCCGCTCAGCTGAACCAACATGCTTAGGGGTATAGGGAGGGGAGACGCGATGTTGAATTCTCTCAGACTCAAAAAAACTGTGAAATACCCTTGTATTCAGTACCCCCATCGGTGTATAAAGTGATAAGAGGACGGTGGAAAAATTTCTCAATCATTCGTTTATACTTGGGAAATATAGTGGCCACGTCAGACTTTCTGGACATTGGAAACGACCACACATATTTAGTGAAGTGGTTGATACACAGAACTTAGTAACGAAAACCATCAACAGATTCAACTGGGGAGAGCCCCCAAACATCAGAGTAAATTAAATCAAGTGGTCCACGACTTTCTATTGAAGAACGATGAAAAGGTAACTTATGACTTTTATTACTAAGACAAGATTCACAAAAAAACTTATCGGGCAATTCGCCAGAAGATACAGAGAAATTATTGTTGCGACTCAGAAGTTGAAAAACACGTAAAGATGGATGGCCAAGACGATGATGCCAAGTGGACACAGATGACTTGGTACTGAAATTGACATGCTTGGAGAATGGAGAAGCTGACGTGGGTGTAGATGACATGGTTTCTGTAGTAGGCGTACCCCACTCGTAAACATCACCCTTGGTCCGCCCGTGAGCAAGCTGCGCCCCGTTTTGAGATCCTTCACAACAAATAAAAAAGGAAAGAATTCAATAGATGTATTGTTATGCTGACAGAATTTTGAAACAGAAATTAAGTTTCAAGAAAAGGGACGTGTAAAACATCAGACAAAATGATTGATTTAGAGGAGCTAGGAAGAATAGAAGAACCGGTGCTTGCTATGTTAAGGTTGGAGCCATCGCCTAGGAGGAAATCATCGGGACCTTCATATGGTTGGTGAAGAGAAAGAGTGTTTAGGTCATTAGTGACGTGGTGGAAAGCCCCAGAATCTAGGACCCAGTTGTGCTTCATGGATCCAGAGGTGGTATGATGGACTTCGGGTTGCTGTAATGCCCGCTTGAGAGAGTAGCACTGGCATGTTGTATGTCCGCATTTTTGACAGTACTGAAAAACCACTCCAGACTGTGAATTATTTTGTAACGACCGAAAGTTGGCCGTTGGTTGGCCAAACACCGGCGGCATGGCTGCGTTGGGCGACGGCTTCCCAGAGAAGGAGCGGCCGCCGCGAGACATTCCTTGCGAATTGTTGGAATGTCCGCTACGCCCTGGTTTCACCTGAGTTGAATGAACTGTGACAGCTGCAGTATTCCGACTCTCTTCACGTTTAAGAAACGCTTCATGTTCCACTAGTTTATCATGAAGTTCTTCAAAAGAAATGGGAGTATCACGCGCCCGAATTGCTGCGGCAATCTCCCTGAAGCTACTCCCAAGGCCATTTAGTGCAAAAATGGTGAGATCATCATCACTCAGATGAGTGTCAGCAAGGGTCAACTCATCTGCAATGCCTTTAATAGTTTGAAGGTAGTCTGCAACGGACTGAGTATCGCAGAAGATACTCGTGAGTTTCTCCTTAAGATTCATAATACGAGAACAAGACTTGTTGGCATACAACCAGTGAAGCTTTGTCCAAGCATCACGAGAGGAGGAGGCTGTAGCAATCAAGGGCACTACTCTTTCAGAAATGGATGCAAGAATAGCGCCGTCATCACCATACGAGTATTGCGACGGACATGGCTTGCTTTCGTCTAGAAAGCCCATAAGATCATATCTATACAGAAGAGCATCAAATTGAGCCTTCCAAGAGGGAAAATTATTCTTAGTCAGTTTGAGGGGTAGCTGTGCAGCAACATTGATTGCAATGACTCCATCAAGGGAGCCATATTTGTGGTTTGTGTTTTCTGCCATTGGGCGACGGGGTTATGGCCGAAGAATAGAAGAAACTCGTGGGAGTCGTTAAGGCTCTGATACCATGAAAGAATTGGCAATTATGAAAAATGATATTCTCATTCATGTGTCATTCCCTCTTTACATATGATTATATATTGTTACAACAAGACCTTTGGTACAATTAAGAGATTGTTACAACAAAAGATTAATACAATGAGATAGTAACTAAGTTTGTTAGTGTAGCTGTCATTAGGTAGTTATGATATGATAAACACAAGTTGCTAGGATTATCCTAGCTGGAAATAACTCAGCACTGCCGCAGGAAACTAACGGCACCAGCGGCATCAATGGCGTGGCCTCACGGCTCCTTAACACCAAGACAAGCCATCCTCTACTAAAAACTCAATTCTCTTAGTAAATGGCCGTCTCTAAACAAAGAAATAGGGCATTTCATCATTCCACATGTATTTCTCCTCGATTGTGTGAGGTTTCGCATACTTGTCTTAAAATGCTTTTTGATACTTGTGCATTTTGCATCATATTGGTATCTTGGTCTATAGCTTTTGATGTTATACTCAACAACAAAAAAACATACTCAGTAATATTCTAATGAAAGCAAAAGCTATCGCTAGGGTCTCGGGAGGGTGAGAGGCAGGTAAACAGTACCTCCATCTCAAGGGACAGAGAGTTTTCTTCCAGTGAGACCTCTGCCTCTATATGTACCAGCATAGATGACATAATAATAGGAATATGGTGTGCTAGTGTACTAGTGAAGAAATTTAGTAAACAAAAATAGAAAGCTTCTGAAATTAAGATAGTCATAACCGTGTGTATGCACAAATAATGAAAGGCAAAGTCAACCTAAAGTGTAGAGTATCTAAGCCCCTAAAATATGCTCTAAGGTGCCATATATCTAATCTAAATCTCCTTAACATTAATCCTCTGTCTCCATAAACTCCTATCCTGGACCATATCCTCAAAGAGGTACAAATCTAATAGGTCACGCCCAATCCCTTCATCCCAAGTCAGTTTGAGTGTGTCTTTGCTCCTCTTCCCCTCTACAATGAGGTTTTTCAACTGTTCTGACAGACGTCGTTGTCTATCTCCTCTTGACATGTCCAAACCATCTCAGTCTCCCCTTTCTTATCTTATCTATTATACTAGCCACCCCTAACCTTTTTCTAAATACCTCATTTTTTATCCGGTCTAGTCTTGTATGCCCACACATACACCTCAGCATCCTCATATCTGCAACTTTCATCTTCTGCGACTATGTCTTCTTGATGGCCAGAAGTTTGTTCCATATAACATTACTAGCCACACTGCCGCCCTATAAAATTTTTCCTTTAATTTAGTCGGAAAATTCTTGTTACATAGCACCCCTGAGGCCGCCTTCCACCTACACCAGCCTACCTGAACTCGGAAAACTCTATCTCTCCACCTTGCTGTACAAACGATCCTAGGTACTTGAACTTACATATATGTGGTACCACTTGACCTTCGATGTTGAGCTGACTATTCTCACTGTCGGCTGCGCCGCTGAAGTCACAGTGCAGAGACTCGGTTTTAAAACCACTGATCTTTAGGCTTTTCTCTCTAACCTTGCCACTCCTCTAGTCTCATACTTAGGGCATGTCTACTCTTTGCGACTAATACATTAAGCAAAAAAGCATAAACAATGGAACTGTCTCCTGGATTGTCTTTGACAACTCGTCTAAGACAACTATAAAAAGAAATGGGCTCAAAGCGGACGTTTGATGGAGACCTACTTCCACCGAAGATAAGTTTATATTCCCCACAGGCGTACAAAATGGTTGTTTTTGTCCTACCATACATATCCCTAATTATGTCTGTATACTTCATAGCAACTCCTCTTGCATCCAGACTATCCCAAATCAGTCTACGTGACACATTGTCGTACGCCTTTTCAAGATCGATGAAAACCTTATGTAGATCGCACTTCCCCTCCCTATACTTCTTCATACATCTCCTTAGAATGTGTATTACTTCTGTAGTTGATACTCTTGGCATGAAACCAAATTGTTCACCGTAACGTGAGTTTCTCCCCTAATTCTAGTGTCGATTACGCTCTCCCATAACTTCATAGTATAACTTAACAACTTAGTCCCCCTGTAATTCCTATAAGAATGTGCGTTTTCTTTGGTCTTACATAGAAGGACCATGACGCTTCTTCTCCACTCATTTTGCATTTTTCTTGTTTTGAAAATAAGGTTGAACAGAGTAGTTAGCCACCACTTCTTCTCTCAAATACATCCACGCCTTAATGGGTATGTTATGCAGGACAACTGCCTTCGCTCTTCTCATCTTCCTAAGTTCTCTCATCATCTCTCCTTGTGTGATGCTCCAACAGTCACAGTTATTACGTTGTCAGTTTTGGATAGTGATGCTTCGTCTTTCTTCTTAGTCGACCCTCCCACCATAGAAAAGGTTGTGGAAGTATGTTTGGCGTTTTCACTTGATGTATTGTTCTTTGATTAAATCATGTTCATCTTCTCTCTTTATAAACTTTCCGTCTCCTAGGTCCTGTCTCTTTTGATCTCTAGCCTCTTTTGATGTTATAGTCCATTACCTCAATGTGGAAGCAGATGGTTCCCTTACAAAAACTAGTCTCTTTGAATTGTTGATTCCTTGGAGACAAAGAATGCAACGGGTATATTTCGGTACGAGGTTATCTTATAATTGTTTAGTAATATTATATTGAAAGTCCTAGAAGATCTATATTTTGAAACGAAAAGAGTATAATTTGACGATTTCAACAACTTGAAGTGAAATTTATCAACTCCCCTGGTTTCAGTTTATTATGTGCCCTCTTTAACATTAATCAGTGTAATCGGCACTGTTGTAGTTCAGTGGGTTAAAAGCCTGCTTCCAGCATGATTTTCTATTTGTTATATTATTTTCTAAATCATCCATTTCAGGGCCGCTGTTAACCTTGAAGGAGAAGAAACACACTTCTCAGTAAGAGTTCTCCTGAAATCATATCCAGGAAAAACAACACCTTTGCTGCCCAACGATTGAAGGATTTGCCATCGAATGGCTCCATTTTCGACATGTCAGCAACAAGTGCTTGTCTTGTTGCCATATTCTCAAGAAAATTGCTTTAAGATTGTAAGAAATAAAGGATGAGAATATGGAAATCACAGAAAACCAAAGCCGAGACGTGACAAACTAGTCACTGTCCTTAAAGCAATTTTGTTCCTACCAAAGAGCAAGGTAGTCTTCAAGCAAATGCTTCCCAGGATATAACGGCTGCCTTTCTTCCCTTTTCTCTAGAGGAGAAAGACTAAACTTGATAGTTGAAGGTAATGAAGGAGAAGAAGAGATTGCAGAGAATTGCTGAGTTTTCTTAGTTTTTCAAACTGAGAATTGTATGTATTGGAAATACCAAGATCTTCTATTTATAGACCTTGGGGTGTGTTTAAAACCCCTTTTTAAACAAGTCTCAGCCTCATTTCAACCTCCAAGAGCCGTTGATTACCGTTCATAGGCGAAGAGATGTGAATCTTGGATCAAAAGCTGCAACTCCTGGTAAAAAATTCTGTCCGTTGGCACATCGATCGATGTCACTTCGATCGATCGATGTGATCGATCGAAGTCGGACAGAGACTTCACTTTCCATTCTGTCCTACATCGATCGATCACATCGATTGATCGATGTCACATAGATCGATCACATCATAGAATGCTTCCAGGCTTGCTACGTATCACATCGATCGATCGAAGTGCATACCGATCGATCGATGTCTCCAACGTAGATCGATCCAAGTCCTCCAGAATACTTCAAACTCTCAAACAACCTCATATACTCTTTATATAAGTTTGGAGCATTAAGAAACAGTACTTTAACGTACTTTTCCAACAATTTTGCGTTTGTAATGATGATTATAACCATGAGGTTTTATTATATATTTTATAAAACAAATTTCTAACTCGTTTTTTCTTGATTATATTTTCACCATAGAAAGAATTAACATTTGAATAAAAGAGTGATAATATTTGTAAAATTTGGTTACCTGATATTAAATAGTACATTGCCGTTATCAACATTTAATAATTGTACTATGCCAAAAAAAAATAGGACCGCATAACTTGAAATGGACAACAAATCTAAAGGTTGTAGTGTTTATTATACCATTAAAATTTTACTGAAAATGTAAATCTTTCCTAATGGCTCTGTTTTTCTTTTTCCTTTCTTTGTAAGACATACACCACAAAAAAAGCCAAATAGCAACAGACAAATTTCGTCGCAATTTCGTCACTAATGGGATATAGCGACGAAATTGCGACGAAATTTGTAGGTCGTTATACGGCTTGTCACAAAGTGATTTTCGTCGGTGTATCGTTGTTATATTGCGACGAGAGAAGGCTCGTCGGTGGTTCGTCGCAAAATTGCGACGAAAATCTGTCAGGTCTGCGACCTGTTATTTCCGTCGTCGTTTTGTCAGTATATCTTTTGTCGTCGCTGTTTTAAAATTTTTGATTTTTTTATTTCCGGTCTGCGACATTTTTGTTTCGTCGCAGGTTCGTCGCTATTATTTAAATTAATATTAAATATTAAATTAATATTAAATATTAAATATTTATCATTTATTAATAATATCAATATATTATTAATTAAATAGTTTTTATTATTATTTAATTTTTATAATATATTTTATTTTGTGTATTAAATCATTTTACGAATATTATACAGAAATACGGTATTTGCGTATTGAAGTTCGTATAATTAAACAACACAAACGAAATGGAATCCGTATAAATGTCAGATAAAATATAAAAGAACAAAGAATATGTCAATACAATAAATGAAATAGTCAGTACGAGAAATCAAAAAATGAAATACTATGCAGAGGAAGTTGGAGGGGGATCATGCGGAGAAGAGTGACCATCATGAGGGCGAGGCTAAGGCTGCGAGGAGCTGGAAATGAAAGAGATGAGGATCTGTGATAGGTGCGAGATTTGCTGGTTCGTCGCCTGCTGCACCTGCATCGTCTCCTGCTACGCCTGCTGAAGCATCTGTTGAACCGACTGCTGCAGCGCCTGCTGGGTCTGAGTGAGCTGCGACCGCAGTGCCTGTACACTCTTCTCATGCTACGCCCTGCTGGTCTCCATCTCATGCTGCAGCGCCGTATCATCTGATTCCAGGCGCGAAATATCCTCTGGCGTCGCAGAAGGCGCAGAGGTGCTGGCCTCGGAGGAAGCAACTGGATGCAGAGCTTCGGGGAAGAATCACGGCGATGCTGATCCAACTCCGTACACCTCCCTCTTCTTCTTATTCTGAGGGCCGATGGTCCGAACCGCATCCCAATAAGCACGGTTCTTGTCGGCCTCTTCTCCCCTCTCTGCGAGTAATCTGTTGTACTCGTCCTGAAATGAGAATAAGAATTGTTAGGGTTTAGGGTTTAGAAATAAAACAAACTAAGGAAAAAAACAAATGATATCGTAGTCTACTTACACTGATGTCGTGGGCCTTCGCCGTGATCCAGTCCTCTGTCCCGTCGGAGGCTTTCTTCCGACGCATCTTGTAGAAGAGATCGTAGGAGGCTGGCCACTCCCCTGTCTCCGTGTGCTGAAAGAATGAAATAAAATATGTTAGTGAAATCCAGAATTTTAAAAATTTCGGCATGACCTATTCGTTTATCGGAGGTATCTCGGCCTTAAAGGCCTCTCCCAAGTCAAATCAAAAATAAAAAGAAAAAGGCAAATGAACACATATACTACTTAAATTAACCATATAGGAATACCAAAAAAACAACAACGCAACATAAGAAGTCAATGAATCTAAATAATCCACTTAAGTCAATGAATCTAAATAATCCACTTAAGTCAATGAATCTAAATAATCCAATGAAATCAATGAATCTAAATAATCCAATATTAAAATACTTACCATAGTACGCATCATGGTGGCGTGGAAAATCGAACCACCTGAGTGTGTGGCATGTGCTGGGCCCTGTAGATTGCTGCTGCGCCATTTCGCCGTGTTTCGGGTGCTGCGGGCTTGGTTAGCAGGGTCCGTCCACCCTTCTATCCATCCCGCCCAGGTGGCCTCGGATACGTAGGGAGGCCTCGCAGAAATGGGGTCACGCTCCCACTTGGTCTTGTGCGAGTTGACGAAGTCCCTGTAGCGTTTGGCGGCCCTCTGGCGCCAGGCCTGCTTCACGTCGTGGGCGATGTCGGCTGGCCAGCTGTACGCCTTCTGCAATTATTATACGGAGGAAAAATAAAAATGTGGTTAGAAAAGTAATGATCGATTATGCATCAAAAAGTGAAATTCATCAAATTTGAATACCTGAAACTCATCCCAGTAGAACCTACGTGTCTGCGGGGTGACACGGGACCAGGTATATCCAGCAGAGTCCTGCCTCAGGTAGAAGGACCGAGTGATGCAACCGGAAATCTGGCCAGAGTCCGGTGCAAACCTGAAAGAGGTGAAGTTGTTAGGAAAAAATAACGCGTGAAATATATTTGAAAACGTGTTAAAAAAATAAATCATTACTTACGTATGAGTATCATGTGATCAAGGGAGGGCACGATGCCCTGGTATGACACCCTCGTCCGATGCCGCATCAGACACCGGATGATGGGCTGAAACGGTGGGTGTGGGTGGCGTCGTAGATCTGGGGGGTGCGGACCTATCGGCAGTCCCTAAAAGGTCTGCGTCCGCAGCCAGAGCGGCGGTCGACACCGAACCAAGCAGCTCATGCTGAGAAACGAACAGATTAAACTCTCCTGAGAGAGCCTGTGTAGCTGGTGGGTAGGTGGATCGAGTAGGTAAACCCTCACTAGCCATCAGATCTGCAAGGGTGAAAAATTTAAAAGGCACATTAAACAAGTTTAGGGTTGGTTGGCCAAACAAATAAGATGTCAAAAAAATGGCAAGTGTTTACATACATTTAATGCAAGATATTAATAATTTTGAAAATTTCGGCATGACCTATTCGTTTATCGGAGGTTTTCCAGCCTTAATGGCCTCTCCAAAGACAAATCCAAATCCAACAACATGACATGATTAACCAAACTACATAATCAAACTTCGTCATCAAATTACACTTCAAAGTATACATCACTTGAACTTGATACTTAAAGCATAAATATGCATCACCTCTAAACAAATTACACTTCAAAATATACATCACCTCTACATCCTTATGATACATAACTTGTAACATGAATTATGCATAAAATTGTAAATTAAAGAGAATTATGGGCTGCCCAAAGTAAACACAATTCAGTTTAACAACAAACAGGCTTCAACCATAAACTAGCTAAACAAAATACATGGCTTCAATAATATACATCATTTGAGCTGCAAACTTGAAAAATAAATAAAAGCTACTTAATATATCACTTGTAACATAAAATAGGCATAAAAATTGAGAATTTAAGAGCATTAGGGGCTGCCTTTGAACATACCTTAGCCACATAATCACCAACATACTCGCTTCATATGTCGTCGGACATGGAAACCCAACCCCGCACCACCCAGCCACCACTGCCCCCTCAACCACCAATGCCCTGCCCACAGCCACCCCTGCCCACAGCCACTCCCGCCACAGCCAGCCACCCCCGGCCACAGCCACCTCCGCCCACATGCCACCCCCAAGCACCAATGCCCTGCCCACAGCCACCCCCCGCCACAGCCACCCCCCGCCCACAGCCCACCCTCGCCCACAGCCACCCCCGCCCACAGCCACTCCCGCGCACATGCCACCCCCCCGCCAACAACCACCTCCGCCCACAGCCCACCCCCCGCCCACAGCCACCCCCGCCCACATGCCACCCACAAGCACCAATGCCCTGCCCACAGCCACCCCCGCCACAGCCACTCCCGCCAACAACACCCCCCGCCCATAGCCCACCCCCGCCCACAGCCACCCTCGCCCACAACCCACCACCAACACCCACAACAAAGAATTTAATCTATAACTAATTAAAATCATTAAAAACGAAATAGGAAGAAAAACTAACCGGAGAAGGAGGTCACTGGAGAACGGCG
Source organism: Eustoma russellianum (assembly GCA_036186865.1). Taxonomy (NCBI): domain Eukaryota; kingdom Viridiplantae; phylum Streptophyta; class Magnoliopsida; order Gentianales; family Gentianaceae; genus Eustoma; species Eustoma russellianum. The sequence continues at coordinate 22,193,860 of AP025073.1, read as the reverse complement.
GAAATGGGGAAGTCACCGGAGAACGACGGAGAAGACGCAGGGGAGGGAGGAAGATTTCGCGGGGGAGGGAGGGAGATTTCGCCGCGGGGGGGGGGGGGAGAATTCGTGGGGGGGAATAAGGAAGAAGAAGGGGGATTTCAGGTTTAATTTCGAAATTTTGCGACGAAATAGCGACGGGAGTTCGTCGCTATTTCTTGTGTCATTGCTATTTCTTGTGTCGTCGTTATTTCAAATTTGCGACGACACATTTCGTCGGTAAATCGTCGGCACTCTTCAGTATTGTAAAAAAAATAATACAAAATATAAAGTACTTACAGACACACATTATGTATATACATATGTATAAGTACATCAACACATACACACTTTCACATAAAGAGGTACATAAAAGTTTTGACTAACGTCAATCTTCATTTTCATCCGCATCCTCATACACATATTCATTTTCATCTTCATTTTCATCTTCATCTACATGCTCGTCGTCCTCTTCATCCTCGTATTCGTCTTCGCCTACATATTCAATATTGTCAGCCGGTTGTATGTTGAGATGAATTTCGATGAAACCGCCGGTTGGGGTCATTTAGAGGGAGATTGTGCAGTTCAACATGTGTCGTATCCACAACGCGCGGGTTTTCTTCTTGAAATGCGGCATCCATGCCATCTGAACCTGGCTGGATACTAACATCAAACTTGCTCGATTTCACTTTGCACACGGCTCGCCAGTCTTATGAGCTTGCATTCATCCTTGTCGTCGGATACGATAGATAGTACACTTGAGACGCTTGACTAGCCAAAACGAATGGATCGTACTTTCTGTACCGTCGCCCTTGGTGTATGTCTACCAACTTATATCGGTCGTGAACCTTTGTGCCAGCGCGATAACCTTCCCGAGTTGGATCGTACCATTTGCATTTGAATACACCACCCGCTTTATAGGCAATGCGGGATATTCGAGCTCAATGATGTCAGTAAGGTAGTCGTAGAAGTCATCCTCGTCCGGGCTATTGTCATACCGCTTGACACACACTCTACTGTTCTCTGACGATTTTCGGCTGGCATGGGAGACTGTGTGGAATCTATAACCGTTCACAAAACATATGTCGTAGCGCGTGACGCTGTTCAAAGGATCCTCGGCTACTGGTGTCAGAATGTAACCGTACTCTTCGTCAGCCAGATGACCTTTGCTTGCCTGTAAAATGACAAGTAAGTATACATCAGCGGGGCAATAAATGCGTATCACATGACGTACACGTAACCAGCAAATATGTAAACTTACATGCCACCTGAACCAATCAGCAAACTTGGCATCTAACTCATTGTTTATTTCATCGCTCGATATACCCGGTGAACGTTCTTGCAATAAATCAACGAACAAGCTGAAGCAAATTACGAATGAGTACCCTGTATACCTTTGTAATATAATGGATAGAGTAGTGCAAGGTATTTACAAATTAAAATTGGATATCATTTATACCTCTGGAAACGGTCGACTTGACGGCAGTTGCGCAGAACATAAGAATGAGCAATCTTCAGATCGTTGTCCCCTAATATCATTTCCTTTCCCTGTCCGTGAAATCTGATCGGATGTGTGAATATCGGGAGGACACGAGATCTGAAAATGCCGTCGTTGTTCTGGGGAACATCTCTGCACCTCGACGGGACATCTGGGCTTGAAGTAATGAGACACAAAGGTCGAGGCTTCCTTCGTCAGGTAGGCATTGCACATCGAGGCCTCGACTTTTGCCTTGTTCCTGATGTTCAGCTTCAAATGCCTGAGATATCTGTTCATATAGTGAATACTCCAACGTCACATGATGAAACAAATTGGTAAGTATGCTCGCGCTTAGACACATAAGAACGTCACGTAATAAATAAGAGTACCTCTCGAACGGATACATCCACCTGTACTGAACATGACCACCAACGCGTGCCTTGTATGGTAGATGAACTGGTAGGTGTTCCATTGAATCAAAGAAGGCTGGAGGGAATACAGTTTCCAGCTTGCATATGATCACTGGGATTTCGCCCTCCAGCCTTGACATATCATCCGCCCTGAGTCTCGTGGATGTAAGACATCTGAAGAACAGACTCATCTCGGTAAGTGCTTCCCATACATTGGTTGGAAGCATCTCGCGGAATGCAATGGGCATCAACCGTTGCATGAACACGTGACAGTCGTGGCTCTTCATCCCGTGCAAACCGCGGTTATTCACGTCGATGTTCTTCGACAGGTTCGAAACATGGCCGTCAGGAAATCTAGCCGTCCCCAGCTACGCTAACAACGCACTGATCTGCTCCGCAGTCAGCGTGTACGAGGACTTCGGCATGTAGGATGTGCCAACGGGATGCAGCTCCGGTCGCATTTTGAGGTCGCGCATATCAAGTCATGCCTTCAAATTGTCTTTCGTTTTTCCAGGCACATTCAGCACTGTATTGAAGATGTTGTCAAACACGTTCTTCTCAATGTGCATGACATCCAGGTTGTGTCGGATCATATTGCTCTTCCAGTACGGAAGCTCCCAGAATATGCTTCTCTTCTTCCACCCGATACAGTCACGGGCCAGGTCTGCGTTGTGGCTGCCGTCCGGATCATCAGGGACCCCCACGAACCAGCAAATCTTACGTCCATGTTTCAAGGACATCGTCTTCGCTTGCTTCATGCAGCAAGGGCAAACGTATTTCCCCGCTGTGCTCCACCCCGACAACATAGAATAAGCCAGGAAGTCGCTGATCGTCCACATCAGTGCAGCGCGTAGTTGGAAGTTTTATTTGGTCAATGCATCGAACGTCTCCACGCCAAATTCCCACAACCACTTCAGCTCCTGTATCAATGGCTGCAGGTATAGGTCGATCTCTGTTTCGGATTCCTAGGCCCCGTGCGATCACAGTCAAGAACATGTACAGCTTCTTCATGCACATCCAAGGTGGTAGATTGTACGGCGTCACGATAACAAGCCACGACGAATACTGCTCTCCCGACTGTCCGAACGGGTTGAACCCGTCGGTGCATAACCCCAACCTAACGTTCCTTGTCTCCGACGAAAAACCAGGATGTGTCGCATCGAACGTCCTCCAAGCTTCACCGTCTGATGGATGGCATATCTCACCGTCTTTCGTGTAGTGCTCTGCGTGCCACCTCATCTGGCTAGCTGTGGCACCGGATGCGTAGAGCCTCTGCAGTCTAGGGGCGAGAGGTAAATAGTAGAATTGCTTTCTTGGCACGTTCTGGTTTCTTTTGTTCGTTCTCCACCTGCGTGTCCCACAGACCCTGCACTTGTCTTTATCCTCGTTGATGCCCCAGTTTATGATGCGCCCCTCCAACAACAACCGATCTTCTGAACCTGCACTTGTCTTTATCCTCGTTCCAGCTGTTTCTTCGTCGAATAAAAACTGTCGACCATCGTGTTCCCTTCGGGAAGAGATTCTCTCATCAGCTGACGCATCCCATCGTACAATCTATCCGTCATGCGGTGCTCCGTCTTCATGCTCGTCATCCGACCGATCATGGACATCTGTGTGTGACTGCCGCAACCAGGATACAGCGGCGTGTTGGCGGCGTTCAGAATCTCAAAAAACTGTCTCGCCTGAGGGTTCGGATCTTCCTCCACGAATATACGCGGCTGTTCATCCGGATCCTGTGCACGTTCGTACCCGACATGCATCTGTAAGTACTGGTCTCCCGTAAATGCGCCGGCGGCTATATCTTGCACCATCTGCACGTACGTGTTCTGAGATCCCTCGTCTATTTCTTCGACATCAACCTGACCAGGTCCCCCTTCGACATGAACAGTTGCAGATGTAGACGTCCCCACATATTCGCCGTGGCTGTACCATGTATGGTAATTGTGCACGAAACCTTGTTTCAATAAGTGAACCCTCACGTCACCCGGATCCATATATTTACGGTTCTTGCATTTCTTACACGGACATCTAATCTGCATTCCACTTTCATTACTCGTCGCAAAATCCACAAATTCTTCGAGACCTTCAACAAATCTAAGATTCCACTCCCCGTTGTTTACTCTCTCGTACATCCAATTTCTATTGCTCCTCCTCGGATCCATTTTCTCGCTATACCTTCAAAATAACAGCAGCTATCTTTTCTCGGTGTGGAAAACCTCAAAATCCCACACGATAAGATATCTTCCTTCTATATTTTCGTTGAAAAGTGATGATTTATGTGTTTGAAATGGGAGAAGAATAGGAGAAGAGTGGAACAAGAAAGATGGTCTTATGGTTCTCAGCCTGCAATCTTATCGACGTCTTAGCGACGCCATAGCGACGACCAAGAAACACAAATACCGACGCTTAAAAGGAAACAAACAAACACAAATACCGACGACTTAGCGACGCTTAGCGACGAAATACGTCGTATGGTGTGCGTGTATTAATGTCTGCATTCATTGCTTACTGACGCTTTACTGACGAAATAGTGACGCACGACGTATCTTCACACCATACGATGCGTTTCGTCGCTGTGAGCGTCGCTAAGGCATTGCTATGCAGTCCCAACGGCAGTGTCCGCATAGTCCCTGAGTGTTCTTACCGATGCTTTACCGACGAAATAGCGACGCACAACGTATCTTCACACCATACGATGCGTTTCGTCGCTGTATGCGTCGCTATGCAGTCCCAACGGCAGTGTCCGCACAGTGCCCGATGGTTACAACGTACGATGCATTTACGTCACTAAGTCGTCGCTATGTCGTCGCTGAGTTCCCCTATATAAACAGCAAACTGCCATGTCTCTCATAATATAAAAAAACAAAATCTCCTTTCTAACCATATAAAAAGAGACAAATATAGTTCGTACTAAGGCACAGTCACACCATGGTAGTGGTCGTACATGCCCAAGACGGGGTCTTCAACCACCCGCACCTGCACCGGTTCCTCCACAACCACAACCACCCCTACCGGCTGGCTCCTCCGAACCTTCTGTGGAGGGGCCAAGGCGGCAAGAGGATCGCCAAATTGGCGATCCTCGTGTAGAAATAAAGGAGCTGTGGAAAACAGTGGAGAATATGAGGGAGGTGCTTAACCAACAGGATGAGCGTCTCGAGTACCTGCACAGAAGGCAGATGCGGATCAAAGCCAAAGATGCGCAGCTGAGACGCCTCCTGAAGGCGTGCGCGAAGAGTGTTGCTACTCTCTGTTCGGATTACGAACAGTGAACGGCTCCTCTCCGCTCTTCTTTTAGTTTTTTTTTAGTTTTTTCCTTATGTATTTTGTAATTATTTATTCTCTATTAATGAAGTTTTTTTTCCCAATCATCGCTTTCGTTTCCTTAATTTAAACACGTGTTTAATCCCTTACGAATCTTGACGACGCTAAAATACAGACGACGCTAAAATACAAACGAAATGTAAATCAAAAAAATTTGGGACGACTAATTCACCGACTAAACAGCGACTATATACCGACGAAACTTAATACAACGACGAGAACCTAATAACCGACGAATTTATTATCGGTGTTTGAATTTAGTGACGCTTTACCGACGAAATAGCGACGCACGACGTCTCTTCACACCATACGATGAGTTTCGTCGCTATAGGCATCGCTAAGGCGTCTCTATGCAGTGTCCGCATAGTGCCCGATGGTTACAACATACGATGAATTTACATCGCTAAGTCGTCGCTAATTCGTCGCTTTTTCAAACGAAGTGTCACGCCCGCACATCTTCCGATGTTGAGTAACGGGAAACAAATTCGTCGCGGATTCGTCGCGCTATGTCGTCGCTATTTTTACTATATATATGACCCCACAGCCTTACATTTCACATAAACAAAGTTATAAAACTTCCTAAACAAATACAAAGTACGCCCCGTCGTTATATAAGAACCCCAAGGCATGGAGGGGCAAACAGTGCACCTCCACAACGGCGTCCTTCTCAACCACAACGGTCTCCTCCTCAACCACAACCCCAAGAAATGCCGGAACCGCAGATCAACTACAGTACCCTTATAGCAAACATGCAGCAGCAGTCGAGGCAACTGCACATCGTGAACAGAAGGCTGCGTAAGTTGAAAGTCAGATATTACAATCTGAAGCGCCTCCTCAAAGCGTTCGCGGAGAATGTGGCGGCCACTCTTTCTTCCGATAACGAAGAGTGAACGGCCCCTCTTTGCTTCTCTTTTAGATTTCTTTTTTTAATTTTTCGTCTTTATAATGTAAATTTTTATTTCTAAATGAATAAATTTTTTTCCCAATCACCGCTTTCTTTTTTCTTAATTCATACACGTGTTTAATCCTCGACGAATCTGCAACGACAACAGCGACGAATCGGAATACGAACGAAAAGTAAAACAAAACATTTGCGACACGCGGGTTTCATCGACAAAAAACCGACGATACACAACGCCGAGAACCTACTAACCGACGAATTTATTTCCTTGTTTATCCGTGTTTACGTTTCTGGAATTTTAGCGACACATTAGCGACGATATCGCGACGAAACGCTACAAACTAAATAGCGACGAAGAAAAGACACAAAGTAGCGACGAACCACCGACAAAACACCGACGAAATTGTAACGAAAGGATTAACCTGACTACTTTTTTGTTAGGGACAATGCATTTCATTGTAGTTTCGTCGCAATTAACGACGAAAATGCGTGTATCGCAATTTCCTCGCAAATTACCGACGAAACACCGACATACCTTGTTTCGTCGGTGACTTTGTCGTCGCAAATCAAAATTCTTTTTGTGGTGATAAAAATGGTTCGTTTAGGTTAGAATTTTGGTTAGTTAAACATGTTTCTCACAGGCCAGACACTCAACATCATCTTAACTATATTGCATGTAAGACATGATATATTATTAAATTTTATATAACAGTTAGACTGTATCATTTGAATATGATTTATCCTTATCCGAGTTGCATCAATTATTTGTTTGTTTTTATTTAAAGAAAAACTAAAGCCAACAACTTGGACTCGTATTTATCCACTCATTTCCTACCAAAACAATAAAATAGTTCATTCTTAACCAAATAATTTTTTTCAGGTAGCGTCACCATCATACAACTAAAATTATAGTTTATAATATATTCAATTTTCTCGACTGCGATAACATGAATTAACTGCGTACATTGATTACAATTACCTCTCATACGTCAATTCTTTTTGCTTGTGCATATATTTGTTAACGAGTAACTATTAATTAGATGTCTACTATCTAATAGTCAGTCATGATAATAAAATTTCCATCTTCCCAACAAGTTATCCCTCACACCTCCGTCTATCGCATCCCCCTCCCCCGCCCCCGCCCCCCTTTTTTAAAATGTGGGTTTACGTTTTCTTTTATGAAGGAGGGGGTTTAATTAATAATTGTACAACGAACTCAGTATTTTTCTTCATAATTTTAACTTGCTTTGTAAGGGAGTGGTTAAGTGGGTGCAACCACTTTTCTTCTGTCAAATTTGCTTTAGACCGACGGCTAACCAGGCATTAAAACATTTCTTTTGGGGTTTTGTAATCTTCTAGGGAGGTATAATTGTAACCATGATGTTCTTTCTTCTACCTCAAGTTACCAATTAAATGTAAGAGAACGGTTATAAGTCATTGTTTAAGCGTCATCTTGGTCACCCCGTCACATGATTTGTCTTTTAATAAATATGTGTTAACTCTCCTAAGAAAAACAAAAGGTTTTAAGTTTTTTGAAGGAGTCAATTTCGTTGAGAAAAGTAGTTTCTTATTTTATATGTTTTTAGATTAAGTGATGATCTATATTATCAATCAAGAGGGCAAGCCTCGTAACAATATATAAGGTTGGTGATTTGTAACCTTGATGTCACAGGTTCGATCCACGGAAACAGCCTCTTGCACAAAGTGTAGGGTAAGGCGGCATACATCAGATCGCGAAGCGATCCGGCCCCTCTCCAAACCCTGTGCAAACGCAGGAGCCTAGCGCACTGAGAACGCCATTTATATACTGTCAAACAAAAAATTTTACAAAGTTTTTTATAATTTATATATGTTATTGAATGACCTTAAGCTAGTGAAATATTCGAGGGGAAAAATGTTGGAATTAATTCGTGACACGTGTAATGCGCAGCATGTTGATTAAGCAAACACAAATTAATCATAAGGTGAATATTATGTATGATAATTTTATATGTCACATATGTCACGTAAATAATATTAATTATTACTTAAAACATCCACATGTTAAGTGATTATCAGGATGTGTTCGTAGATGTATAGTGTGGTCTAAAATGAAAACTCCCAATAGATAGAAAGTCACATGGTTAGAGTCCGCGATGAATGGGCTCAAAGTGCAACGACCATAAAGTGTATGACGTCTGGTCTCCGAGGGACGACAACCCAGGTGTGGTTAGTAGAAAAGTGTTGGTAAATATTATTAGATATTAAATAATATTTAATATTAAATAATAATATTTATTATTAAATATTAAATAGTATTTAATGTTGGATAAATATCACTTGATGATAACATCAAGCTAAGTATATCCTCCTTTGGTGATAAAGATGGTAAGAGTTCTCATCTATAAAGGAAAAGGATTTGGTTGTCATCATAACTCTGAATCCTATCACCATCAGGATTCTCCTTCTATTTAAAGGAGGAGGGTCTTCACCTCCTCATATAGTTTCAAAGGCAGCCGGCCATAGGAGAGAAAAGGAGAGGGAGTGCCAA
>AP025073.1:22157161-22178123 GCA_036186865.1 Eustoma russellianum | reverse complement strand
CGGCTTCAGGCAAGAAATATTTTGGAACACTAGCCTCAATCATCATGGCGCGAGTCATTTCAATTAACAACTGATTTTTACGTTCAGCCACACCATTTTGTTGGGTGTGTTGGGACATGATGTTTGGTGAATAATTTCATTCTGTGTGAAGAAGTTCTTTAGTGATTAAGACATATATTCCCCGATATTATCGAAGCAGAGAACTTGAATGGTTCTGTTGAACTGTGTTTGAACCAGGTGAAAAAACTCAACGGATTTAGATGAAACTTTTGACTTTTGTTTAAGAAACTATACCCATGTCATGCGAGAGTAGTCATCCACAAATAAGATAACATAGTGAAACCCCTGAGGTGTAGGTGCAGGGGCTGGTCCCCACACATCAGAATGCACTAAAGAAAAACAATGACTGACTCGAGTATTATTGGAACGAAACGTGCCCTTGTGATGTTTTGCAAGAATACATGTGTCACAAGTAGTAGAAATATTAGAATGTGTAAATAAGGTAGGAAATAAAGTACGAAGGTAACCGAAGGAGGGGTGTCCTATTCGACGGTGCCACAACCACAGTTGTCGTTGAGCCGTCCTGTGGGCAAGCATAGACCTTCCCTATTGAGCCACCTCTTCCACATAGTACAGTCCATTGCGCTCAATGCCATGCCTAATGGTCTCCTTCGAATGAATATCCTGCAAAAGGCAAAAGTTAATATAAAGGAGAACAACACAGTTAAGCTGTTTAGTAAGCTGGCTTAAAGACAATAATTTGGAAGAAAGTGGAGGCACATAGAGACAGTCACGAAATTGAAGGTGAGAAGAGATTTTAATTGAGCCATTTCCATGAACTGGGATTAGTTCACCACTGGCAGTTTCGATACGAGTTTTATGGTTGGTATGGGTAGAAAGGTGAATAAAATCTTATGGGTCATAGGTCATAGTATCTGTTGCACCACAATCGAGAATCCATTGGGAGTGTTTAGGGGAGCTAAGTTTGGAAGTGGAACGAAGGTGATATCCAGTGGAGGAAATAATATCAGTAGGGGAGGCAGGGGTATTTTGGGGATTTAGCCAGTTAGGGTTAGGAGGAAATGTCAGCGGCTGGGTTTTATTGGTTAAGGAAGGCGACTGATTGGTTAAGGAAGACGATTTAGAAGGCAGGGGCTTTATTGGTAATTTAAGGTGGATAAAAGGAGGGCAATGGCAGTTTTGGAATTACATGGATAGGGTAGGGTATAAAAAACCCAACCCTACACATGTTACCCTCAGTTGAGCCGCCGGTTGTGTCTTCTTCCTCCTTCAATCTCCGCTCACTGCGTCCCCTGCTGGCATCTCCGTTGGTGAAGCTTTTGCCTAGCATGCTGGTGCTCATCTGAGTGCCCATGGCTATAGCTCCACGGCCTGGTGGCTCCACCTTCTTCTCCCCTTGCTTCGCTGTGTTCTCCTTCCACCATTCGGGATAACCTACGATCTCGAAGCACTCTTTGTGTGTGTGCTTCCTTTTTCCACAGTGAGTACACACCAATTTCATCTGCTCCTCCTTGTCTCCTTGCGATGATGCTTGAGCTGAGTGAGGCAGATCTCCTCTTTTGCTGTCAGATCTAGACTGAGCTCGCAATCTAGTCCCCAGTCCCGATAAAGAATCTGGATATTCTGAGTGACTTCCCTTCAAGATAGTCATCCTAGCGTCCTCTCTCCTTATAGCCGCATATGCTGCCTCCGGTGATGGTAACTTTTCTTTCTTGAGGAGGTCCCATTTGACCACCTCAAACTTTTCATCCACCGACATCAAAAGCTGATATAAACGCTGTTCTTGAACTTTGTTGTTATAGATGGAGATATCCTTGGGGTCCTTCATGGGATTGGACTCCTGTTGGTCTATCTTCATCCATATACTCTGTAAACGGTTCCACAACTCCTCCAGTGTGCCTCCCCCTTGTCTGAGTAAACTTGCCCGTTTGTGCAAGTCAAAAATTTGCAATGAATCCGTCCCTGCTCCATAGGTCACAGCAAGCCCATCCCATAATGCCTTGGATGTGGGATATTGAGACACGTTATTGACCAGATGAGGCTCAATGTTTTGAATGAGCCAGGGGAACACACAGTGGTCATTTGTTTCCCACTGTATGAACTCTGACTCTGTTGCTACCGGAGGTGGAGGGACCCCGGATAGATGTCGGCTCCGGCCGCGTCCTCCTATGGCCTTATTCATAAATGCATCCCATAGCTGATAATTCTATCCGCTGAATTTAATTCCAATTGAGAGGTTGTCCGAGTTGGCAGAGGGTACCTGGATGTTAAGTCTGTTTCGTAGCAGATTCACCAACTGAATGGCTAGTTCATTGTTAACGGTTTTTGGTTCTCCTTCTGACATGGTGACTGGATTTTTTTTGCAGGTATATGGCACTGATCTTTGGGTTGATTGGCTAAGAGGGGTATCAATGGAATGATGATGAATCTATATTCTGAGTTCCAAAGGAAAGGGGAAAACAACTTCCTGGCTTATTGTGATTCTGGCATGTAGCTTGCTGGTTTCCTTTTTTTTTTTTATTTGTTTTGGTGATTGTCTGTGTTGGACTGAATTTGGCTGATTGGGATGCGTTGGTTTTTTTTCTTTTTCTGTATGTTTGGATCGAAGGTACGTTGACCAGAGATGATCTTGGACTATGATGAACTCGATATTCTGAGTCTTCCCAAGATTACTCCTGCTCTGATACCATGTAGATTGGAATGAAAAATCTTATTTCATTGAGATAATCAGTATACAACCAGTCCTAATTTATAGTGGTTCCTACCACTACTCAGTGTAACAAACAATGGTAAGTTAGATTTGAAAAGATTGATTATATCCTATCCTTAATTAGGTAAGATTCAAATCCCTGAATATCCTTGATTTGCTAACAATATATACACACACATATATATACACATACATATATATATACACACACATACACACACACACACACATATATATATATATTAACATACATTTTTCAAGTAAGATATATTATTTTTTTCAGATTTATGAAAGAAAGTTTTTTATTCCAAAATTTTGATTTACAGAAACAATCAGTATGGAATGAGATCGGGTGTGTCCACCCTCCTCCATCAGTGTATATGTATGCTCATTGAGGCCTAAATCATCCATTTTCATGAATCCTAACACACATATGACACACAAAATAGACACGCTGAATCCGGGCCCAACCAGTATATGCAAGACATGTCAAAGGAACGATATGTTCTTTTCCTATTAATTGAAGTGATTAATTGTACAAGTGACTGTGGACCCTGAATATCTGGACACAGGCCTAACTATTCCTCGGCAACATTTATGTTCATGGATTAGACAAGGAGACATAATGTAGTTTCTGCAAAGAAATAAGAAAACATAATAATTGTTTAATGAACAAAATCTGATATAGTTACGTCATGAGTTTTTCCCTAATGAGAGTTGGACTAATCAGTCAAAAGCTAAGATAATCAGTGTTAAGTTTTTTATTTAACTTTCTACAAACGCGTATATTTTCTATTTTTATAATGACAATTCTTTTACACTTGATAATGGTATATATCCAAAATAATAATATGTGCTTTTATGATAGTACTCTTTCAGAAAAAAAAATTCAATAATATATAATGATGCGACGTAATATCATCCATGAAATTACGTACACGCAGCATGCTCTTAGATACCACATTCGACATGAAATAACGATAGCTCCTCCCAAATTAGACGGAACCTATATAGTCAAACCGTGTAATTAATATATTCAGAATCCTAGCCAGCCTTCTCCTAAAAATAAAACAAAAAGGACAATAACAAGAAAAAGACAACAAGAAAAAAGGAAAGTACGTAAGTCCTAAAGCCTTATGTGTCTTTTCTGTCAAATTTTAGTCTTTTTTTTTAAAAAAAGTAAGAACGAAAACAAGAAAATGTAGAATAATAGAACGAAAAGAAAAACTAAAATATAGAATAATAGAACGAAAACAAGAAAATTAAAATATATTTAAGTTTCTCTAGTTCAAACAATAACGGAGAAGAAAAACTATTAAAATACGGATGAGATCTGAGGAGGCCTCATATGAGACAAAATATGAGGTCTCCAATCACGCGACGCCAAGTGTACAAAAGAGTCTTTTTTTAAAAAGAAAAAAGTAAACAGCGGACCCTTTTGTACACGTGGTGTCGCGTGATTGGAGTCTTCATATTTTGCCTCATATGAGGCCTTTGAAGGAGACATGTTCAAGTCCTTGATTTCTTAAGTCTCAAGCCTCTGTTTTTACCACTGCTCCTTCCATCAATATTCCATCACTATTAATCTAATTGATTTTTCAACCTAAAATAATTTATATTATATTAAAAGTCCAACTAAAACAGTACTGACATAAGTGGTCTTCAAACTTCTAAGGTAAGATTCTTTGGGGTCGTTGAAGCCGTGGCTATTAGCATCCTTTTATCTTCTCTGTTAGATATAATATGATTATCTTGGCGCAGTCTATAATCAATATAGAATTTGCGTTTGTTTACTTACCCGGAATCTTTATTCATGCTGATTCAGATAGTAATTAATTAGATTAAGTCTTGTTAAGGACCCAAAATCAAAGCCTTAGGCGCATTTATTTTTAAAGAAGGAAATGGTTAGGTTTATTTGGGGAAGACAATAACTGTTAACAAATGAACATGTGTACTCAGCAAGATTAAAAAGTATGGTACCATTGTTCCATTCACAAGAGTCATGCTACCGTCCTCATTTGTAACACTTAATTGAAAGAAAATAACTTAATCAAAAAACAGTTTCAGGATATTCATTTGAAACATGAATTTATTAACGATGGCGAGTAGCAACTGGTAAAATTGTTGATTTGTGACTTTTAGATCACGGATTCAAGTCGCCGAAACAGCCTCTTATACAAAGTGTAAAATAAGGCTGCGTACATCAGATCGTGAAGCGATCCGACCCTCCTCCGGACCCTGCGCAAATACAAGAGCCTAGTGCAATAGAAAGGCCTTATGGGTGAGACGTTCATAGATGCAGTTTCATTCTCGTAGCCAATAATTTAGTCAAAAAGTTATAAATAGCAATACAAATTAAGAGATATTAGTTGAGAATGTAGCATTCTTTCCGATATCCTTTTTCCCAGACTAACACCAGAAAATTTTGATGGGTCATTGCAAAGAGTTATTAGGTGGCTGAGCATTATTTTTTTTTCATATATCTTAGATCTCAAATTTGAGTATCTCAAGCGTCAACAAAAATAAAAAGACGTTTGCTATGTTACCTAGCTTGCAAAATATATTCTGAAAGATGACTATTTTTTGTTTTTACTTAAAATGTACTGCCAAATATTTGAAAAAGGTTTTTTGCTTGCAATACATCTGGGCCTGGTTTAAAATCTTTCACCACTTCACTCTGTTCTTCCACTTAAATGGTTTACACATTTCATAAAAAAATAAAATGCGTTGTATTAGACTCCTGCATTTGTGTAAGATCGAAGGAGAGACAGGATCCCTTCGCTTACACTGCACTTTTTTGTGCAAGAAGCTGTTTCTACAGCTCGAACACGTGATCTCAAGGTGGTAAAACAACAACATTACCCGCTCCTCCATTTTATAAAGGACTAACAAGAGATAGCCTTTTCTTGTTTCATAGTTGGTCAATATTCCTTCCACCCCTATCTTGTTTATTGGGTTAAACATTATTGTTTCACACATTCATATAAAATAATTAATGAAGTATGGTTGGTTCCTTTGTATCTAGACTTTCTGGTGTGTGTGCATACATACACACATACATATGCATACGAACGGATATACATTAACGTATATATATATGTGTGTGACTGTGTATATATATATATGTGTGTGTATGTAAATGTGTGCATACATACACACATATATATATATATATGTGTGTATGTTGTGCATGCACTTGTGCTTCCTCGTGAAGTGATGAACCCAAAATTAAATTCCCATATTTTTCCTTTATTTGAAAAAGAAAACGAGGAAAGACCTCGGAAGTTATTAAAGTGAGTTTGACGGATGGAATTTCCATCAACGGCCATTATAAACGTTCCATAAAAATTTGTACACAAAAACAAAAGCTTCTCTACTTTTCATATCCATAACCATCATTAACCATGGAGAGGTTTCTTCTCCGTTTATCCAAACCTCCGTCAAATCTTTTTCTTCTCCTTCTTTTTCCTCTTTTCTTCGCCGCAGACGCCGCGTCGGTATCACGAAAACCGCCAACTATTCCGTTTAGCAAAGGCTTCAATCCTCTTTTTGGCGAACCAAATATTATCCCCTCTAAAGATGATCATCACAGTGTGCAGCTTCATCTCAATAAGTACACAGGCATGCTTTTAATTTCTTCATCATCTCTCTATTCAGTTAGTCTTAACAGCCATCATTAATCTTTCTGTTCTTTAGCGATAGTTTCTGATGTCATTTGGATATATTGTGTACGCGACGTTGTTGTCTCTTTATGTTCTAAAAATATTATTACATTTAATTTTTTCAATATAGTATTGGTTAACAACATCTTGACAATAGATTTTTGTGATAGTGTGAATTTATTATTGGCTTTGATTCTGATTATAACATAATATATAATAAATGACGGTACATTTCGTTTTCCTTTTCGATATTATATGTAACTGACAATATTATTTGCCATATTTGTGATGGATAAATAAAACAGGGTCAGGGTTCAGATCATCTGACCATTACAGCCATGGATTCTTCAGTGCTAGAATCAAGTTGCCTTCAGAATACACAGCTGGAGTGGTTGTTGCCTTCTATGTATGTCCCCTTTTTTATTTAATTTTTTTAAAAAAAAACTTTTAATTTCTTTGTGTTTTTAGGTTTCTTTTTTCCCTATTAAATTGTATGTAAACGTAAAAGGGCATAGTTTACAATCAAGAGTTGAATCTTGTTATTCTCCCAAAAGAAAGAAAAATAAATAAAGTTGAAGCTTGATAATCTTGAAAAGGCATGAGAATTCTGGTCTTTGCTATGATAATATGCTAACAATATTAGAAACTGATATCATGGAATTAAGGGTTCTAAGATTTAGTACATATAGAGCCGGAGTATCACTGGAATCAAACTCTCTATCCCAGGTATTGTTAGCCTACCTCTGACCCTCCCTAGACATAGCTTTTGCTATCGTTGGGATATACTGGGTAAGATTGTTGTTGTTGTTGAAGGGTTTTAAGATTTAATCTTCTTTATAACCTGTGATTGTCTTTATAAAAAGATTTTTAATCAAAGTGATGATAAATCAGATATAAACGGATGGTCTTTGTTATTTTTAACAAAATCACCTCGCACCAAAATTTCTCCACCATGTTTCCCTTGTGTATTATTGTTTAAATATTAGGAATTTTAGAGAGAAAGCAAACAAAAAAGGTGGCAACTTGATTGGTTCTAATCAACCAATCATTTTCATTAATATTTTTCGCTTTAATATCTTTTTGGCGAAAGAATTAATTTTCACGTATTCTGCAGACAACAAATGGAGACATATTCCAGAAAACACATGATGAATTAGACTTTGAATTCTTGGGAAATATTAAAGGAAAAGCATGGAGGTTTCAGACAAACGTGTACGGAAATGGAAGCACAAGTAGAGGAAGAGAAGAAAGATATTACTTGTGGTTCGATCCTTCCGAAGAATTTCATCGTTACAGCATCCTGTGGACCAACAAAAACATCATGTGAGTTTTTTCGTTTTTTATTTTTTTCTATTTTTTTAGAACGATGAATTTCATTGAATTTGTCCACTTTTTGCTCTCTGGAGAAATTGGACCGTTTCTTTTGATGTGTCACCTTTTCAAACTTTGCCACTCCCGTTTTCAACATCACATGCAAATAGATAATGCTTGCGTGGAAGCCTTATTATGTTTTATTACATGTTTTCGTATTATTGTGAAGTATCAGTTGATTAACACAGCTTGGCGTAATTTTTATTATATGTCATTAGAAAACAACCTCTGTATGTTTCTAATACATGAGTATGATTTCGTATATCCGACCTTCCATACCCCTTCATAGGCGGAAGGCTCTAAAGCAATGGAGTAATGTTGTTGTTGTACATGTTTCATGTTATCTAGATAAGTAAATATGACATCACATGAGTAGTCGGGTTACAAATATGATGCCTACTAATTATTTGTTTATATTTTATTAGGTAAAAATAATTGTCACTATAGTACTTAATAGTTATGGTTCGGGTGTTATAAAATTTACGTTCAATCTGTATGTATCTTTTGCAGCATGGAGTGACTTAGATCTTCTATTTTACCTTTTCTTAATAATTGTTTTCGCTAACTAGAGTTAAAGAATAAAAGGTGCACCAAATAAATTTTTTTATTGAATATTACCATACCATTATTTAAATGTTATCTGACATGCTAGTTATATCATTTCAAATGTTAACGAACAACGGTGTAGCATCCTTGTCAAAATAACCAAAACGCTCTAACTGTTCTTAGTCCAAAAGTGGAATCTCTGATTCCAACTTTTCAAAAAACACCAAACATATTATAAACTACTATATAATCTTTTTAACCATCTTATCTGTCCAACCTAACTTTGGAGTAAAAGGCCAAATCTCATTGCTGGATTCCACCGTTCTAGTTCCAATGAGCATTGTAGAGGATGTAAATCATAAGTTCAGTGGTCTAATAAGTTGACAATGTCTTACACAAGGAGCCTCACAAGGTGTCCATTGTAAATTGAACATTTGGCCCAGTAACAGTAGAACACTCACACTGTGCCTGTCACTGGAATTGAGCATGTACCTCTTTAGAATAAATCCAATACAAATACAAGAGTTTGGAGATGGCCAGTTGTATTCTTTGTATACCTTTCTTAAGGTTCTTTATTTCATATCATTTGTTCAAAGTTTATATCTATTTGTATATATATGTATATTACCGTATGTATGCACCTATGTATGTATATATATAAACTCACCGTATATATATATTTATATATATATAGCCTTTTATAGGTATAATTACATATATTTATATATTTATATCACTTACAATCATAGATTTTCCTTATTCTTAGAACAAAACTTGAACATACTACATGATGATCCCATTTTTGATATGAACATAAGTATTAAATTTTGAAAGACATGAAGGATCTAGGAAGAGTACTTGCCTTGGTTCACCTTTCTTACACTTAGAAGATGGTTCCTTTACTTGGTTTGGGAGAGAGTTCTTCTTCCTTCCTTCCTTCCTAGGTATACACGGTTTTTAGGGTTTAAAAGGAGGGTTAGTGAGCAACTTATGAAACTAATTATATGGAAGAATCAAACTTAAACTTTATAAAGTTCTTACCTTGGTTTCCTTTGATTCTAGATGCTACAACCTTCTTGAATCTTTCTTAGTTGATGGAGTGTTTATGGTACTTGATTTGAGTGATGTTGGTGTGAAGAAAGGAGAAGAAAATCTTCTCCTTATGGAGAGGGAAGTTTCGGCCAATATAGGGAAGAAGGAGGGTGTTGGAGTGTTCTTGAGTTTTTCCTTGGAGATAGTATGAAATTGGTTGGTTGAAGATGCAATTATGTGAGGGGTTAAAGAAGAAATAATATTCTACTTTCTAAGGGGGATGGCCGGCCAAGCATGGAAGGGAATGGGGTGGGAGACAAACTTTTGGCAAGTATGGGTTGAAGGAATGGGTTAAGGTAAGATTCTTGAGCATGCTATTATTTTAATCTAAGTGTAAGACAAGTTGTCTTCACTTTTCTTTTTTTATTTTTCCTTTTCTTTTACTTTGTATGTATATAATTGTTTTTCTTTTATTTAATGTAGTATAAAATTGTCGTGTCATGTATTTCTTTTTGATTTAATTTATCCTAATAGTTGAAGTTGTTACCAACTAATTTAAATTGGGTTTTTATTGTATAGACTCAAACGTTTGTGATATTTTTGCTAATGTATTTGGTATACCAGTCTAGTTTTATGAATCGTACACCTACGAAATTATATTTACGGTATTGGAATTGGTTACGACATAACGAATTTTCCGGGCTGTAACATTCTTCCCCCCCTTATAGAAAGTTTCGTCCTCGAAACTTACGTACCTCATACGAAAAGTTGTGGATATTGCTTCTGTATTTGCTGTTCCGGCTCCCAAGTCGCTTCTCGTTCCGTATGATTACTCCAATGTACTTTCACGAAGGGAATTGTCCGTTTTCTCAGCACCTGTTCTTTACGGTCCACGATCCGTGTAGGAACTTCTTCATACGTAACATTATCCTTAATGGTTACGGGCTGCTGCTCCAGTATATGATCCGGATCGTGTACATATCGCCGCAACTGAGATACGTGAAACACATTATGTACCTGGGATAAAGTAGGAGGCAGGGCCAACCGATATTCAACCGCTCCAACTTTCTCTAATATCTCATAAAGACCAATAAATCTAGGGCTCAGTTTTCCTTTAATCCCAAATCTAATCACGCCCTTGGTCGGTGAAACCCGCAAATATACTTTCTCGCCTACTTCAAACTCAATCGGTCGTCTTTTTATATCCGCCCAGCTCTTGCTACGGTCTTGAGCAGCTTTCAATCTATCACGTATCACCTTGATCTTTTCCAGAGTCTGCTCCACCAGTTCCGGACCCATAATAGTTCTCTCGCCAACTTCATCCCAATATAATGAAGATTGACATTTCCTTCCATACAATGCTTCGAAGGGTGCCATACCAATAGAACCGTGATAGCTATTATTGTAAGAGAACTCAATTAACTTCACTGATTTATCCCAGCTAACCTTGAAATCCAAAGTGCAAGCGCGTAGCATATCTTCCAATGTTTGTATGGTACGTTCTGACTGTCCATCGGTCTGCGGATGAAATGTTGTACTCATCCGGAGTTCAGTACCCATGGCATTTTGGTAAGCTCTCCAGAATCGCGAAGTAAAACGTGGATCTCTATCGCATACGATGCTGACAGGTGTTCCATGTAGGCTGACTATCTCATTCATATACATACTCACCAGTTTTTCTATGGATTTCTGGATTGACATTGATAAGAAATGTGCCGATTTAGTGAGACGATCCACGATTACCCAAATCGTATCATTACAATTGCGAGTCTTAGGAAGTCCGGTAACAAAATCCATCGTAATATGTTCCTATTTCCACTTCGGAATCTCTAATGGCTGTAATAGTCCTGCCGGCCTCTGATGTTCTGCTTTAACTTGTTGACAAGTATGACATCTCTCCACAAACTCCGCAATGTGTCGCTTCATGCCGTTCCACCAATAATTTCTTTTAAGATCCTGGTACATTTTTGTTGCTCCCGGATGTATGGATAATCTCGAGTTGTGAGCTTCCGTCATGATCTCTCTTTTAATTCCATCAATGTTTGGCACACGCAATCTCTCTTTGAACCAAAGACTACCATCATTATGCAACTGAAAATCCTTCACCGGTCGTTCTTCAAACTGCTTGACAATGATCATTAACTCCGAATCATTCTTTTGCGCCTCTTTAATCCTATCAATTAAAGTGGGAGTGATCATTAATTTAGCCAGAATATTTGCAGTTGAGTCAACCACATCCAATACAAACTCGGTTATCTCTCTCTCTAGAGGCGTCTGCCATCTTATTCGCCTTACCCGGATGATAATGGATAGCGAGATCATAGTCTTTCATCAACTCCAACCATCTGCGCTGCCTCATGTTTAGTTCTTTTTGGGTGAAAAGATATTTCAAACTCTTGTGATCCGTGTAGATTTCGCATCTCTCTCCATATAAATAATGTCTCTATATCTTAAGCGCAAATACAACTGCCGCTAATTCCAGATCATGAGTGGGATAATTCTGTTCATAGGGTTTCAACTGTCTTGATGCATATGCAATTACTCGTTCTTTCTGCATTAATACACAACCTAGTCCATTCTTCGAAGCGTCGCTATATACCACGAATCCCTCTCCTGAGATTGGTTGTGCTAATACCGTTGCCGATGTCAATTTCTTCTTAAGTTCGGTGAAGCTCTGTTCACAATCAGAAGTCCAATCATATTGCGTCTTTTTCTGCGTCAATCGAGTTAATGGAACTGCAATCCGTGAGAATCCCTCAACAAACTTCCGATAATAACCTGCAAGTCCTAAGAAACTCCTGATCTCAGTCACATTTGTCGGCCTCGGCCATTCCGTAATAGCCTCAATCTTTTTCGGGTCTACTGAGATACCATCCTTAGACACAACATGACCCAAAAATGCAACACTATGGAGCCAAAATTCGCACTTGCTGAATTTAGCATATAGCTGCTTCTTTCTTAATACATGCATTGTTATTCTTAGATGCTCTGCATGGGTCTCTTCATCCGGTGAGTATATCAGAATATCGTCAATAAATACCACCACGAACTTATCCAACTGATCCCGAAATACTGTGTTCATCAAATCCATGAATGTTGTGGGTGCGTTGGTCAGTCCAAATGGCATCACTAAGAACTCATAATGTCCATATCTTGTACGAAAAGCAGTCTTAGCGATATCTTCCGACTTGATCTTTAACTGATGGTAACCAGAGCGAAGGTCAATCTTGCTGAACACTTTAGCACCCTGTACGAAAGGTTATATTGATTTTTATAACAGTTATATATTTGTTATTTAATTATTTAAATTACTTACCCTTAATTGATCAAACAAATCGTCGATTCGAGGCAGTGGATATCTATTTTTGATAGTGATCTTATTCAGCTCTCGATAATCGATGCAGAGTCGCATGCTGCCATCCTTCTTCTTAACGAACAACACTAGAGCTCCCCATGGTGATACACTTGGCCGTATGAACTTCTTATCTATCAATTCTTGCAACTGTGATTTCAATTCCTTTAATTCGGCTGGGGCCATTCTATACGGTGCCTTTGAGATTGGTTCAGCTCCTGGAACGACATTAATCTCAAATTCAATCTCCCTGTCCGGAGGCAAACCTGGTAGATCATTTGGAAATACATTTATGAACTCCTTGACTACTGGAATACTGTCAATTGATGGGGTCTCGGAATCCTTGCCAAGAGCATACACAAGGAATCCTTCGCCACCCTTCTCCAGTGATCGAAATGCTCTTGCTGCTGTCAGATAAATATTCTGTGGTATCTTTTTCATCTTGGTGTTCCCTTGATAAATCACTTCTTCTCGCATTGGATCCTTAATCATCACACGCTTACCATGACAATCAATGTCGCATTATTCTGGTGGCCGTTGTTACCTACCGCCTGGGCTCAGGACAGTCTTTGATCATGTGGCCAATCTTGCCACAGTTAAAGCAAGCTCCAATCTTCAGCAAACATGCTCCTGTATGCTGTTTCTGGCACTTAGGGAATCTCGGAATCGGATTCGCCTGTGGTGGACGTTGCTGCTGTGGCTGGCGTTGCGGCTGAGGTTGCTGCTGATAATTATGCTGACGTGTACGTCCATCATCTCCTCTGGCAGTCTTAGCCCCTTTACCAAACTGGCCATCTCCAAACTCTTGGGGCCTCTTGCCCCGGGTATCAGCGTCACGCCTAATGATGTCCCTCTCTATCCGATAGCAAGCATCCAGTAATTCACCAAAATCTCTTGGGTTGGCATTCACAATCCATGTGCGAATGCGTGGGTTCAGTCCTCTCTCAAACTTGATCAGCTTCAGTTGTTCATCCCCTATAATCACTGGAACATATCTTCCCAATGCAGTAAATCGGTTAGCATAGTCTGCCACTGTCATACCAGACGTATGGACCAGAGACTCAAACATCCCTATCTTCTGTAAGGTAACTGATGGTGGAATATAGAATTTTCGGAACTCTCTCAGAAATCGCTCCCAAGTAGCTGGAGCTGGCAAATGCTGCAAATTAGTTGTCCACCATTGATCGGCTTCACCAATCAGGAAAGGCTTGATAACATGTGCTTTTATCTCCTCTGGTACTTGAATCAGCTCAAAATTATTCTGTACATCTTTTAGCCATTTCTCGGCTATGTCAGGGTCAGATCCACCTTCAAAATTAGGAATGCGGGCCTTCTTCATTTCTCCGTAGAAGAAACGAGTATCTTGCTGTGGTGGAGGTGGTGGCGGTGACGGTGGAGGTGTCGCATTATTCTGGTGGCCGTTGTTACCTACCGCCTGTCCTATCTGTACCAAAGCTTGCAGAACAGCCTGCTGAAAATCTCCTTGACCCTGCTGCTGTGGGGGTGGAGGCACATGCTCAGTGTAAAGTGTAACCGGTCCTGTCTGCGGGGGTATCTGTGGTGGTGGAGGAGGGGGTAGCTGTGCAGGTCTGTCAGCGCGCAGTCTACCTCTAGGTCGTGAAGACATCCTATCGAAAGTAGTATCATTAGTAATAATTTACAGAAGAAATCAATTTGTCTTCCCGCTTAGTTAGAAGTTGTAAAATTAATTTTTTTTTTTTAAATTGGGGACTTAATAATCCAAGTGAAATTTTAAATTTCATCTAGCTATCCCTAAACATTCTAAGGATCCTAATCTAGGGATATTACTCTTGGTCTAAGATCATAACTTAAGTTCTAAGATCATCACTTAACTTCTAAGTGCTTACTTTATTGTTCCCGCCGTGGATCTAGAGCCTTTGCTCTGATACCAACTGTAGCGCCCCGCCCGAAACCAGAGTTCCGGCTCAGTGCACCCGTCATACTCTACTCCATAGAGTACAAGGCGTCGATACCATACATGTGCATGTCAACATGAATTGTAATCGATATAGCGGAAGCATCTTAAAATAAGCTTACGACATGCATAATTTTATTACAAACCGTTCAAATCCACACAACGACAAATACAGCTTCTCACGATAATTTTATTACATAACCATAAAATAAAGCTCACACAATAGGTACATAGCTTCGGCCTACATCTTCGCTCACGGATACTCTATCTGGGGTTCCTCCTCAATGAACACGGCATCAGGGTCCTTGTTCTCTGAAATGTTAAGAGGCAAGTATGAGCGATAACCACCATCTTTTAATCGCTCAGCAAGTATTCTTTATAGATACTTCATGTGGATCATACATGGGAAGACAAGTAGTAATAAGGTAACAATATACATAATTACATCTCCATTTATAATGATAGCATTATATCTAAGAATAAAACAGAACATAAGATTTTGCATCATACCTTATGGGTCGTGTCATTCTTCCTCAGCATATCCTTAGCCTACTTTCCGTACTTGTATACTAATCCATCTTATACTAAGATCATAACTTACAATCATCACTTCTACGTGCATAATCTTCCATAGTCATCTTAAGGCATCATGATTGTACAAATATACTAATCACCACCTAAGGGACATGATCATGACATGATGCATAAAACATGACTTTTCATAAAATGACTTTTCGTAAACATGACTTTTCATAAACATGATATTTCATAACTTGACATGATTTTCATAACTTGCATAAATTGACATATTCATAACTTGCATAACATGACATTTTCATAACATGAAGACATAACATTTTCCTCATTGGCTATAGCACTTTTCGTAAGAATAATAACACACGACATACCGATCGATTTCCCATATAGTGCATGTACGACATAAAACTTCATAAACATATGTACATGTACTAACGGTGACGCGCTATGACGGAGATCCCGTGTCCCAGACCCGGTGTTACACTCGGCCATATACGTAATCATATGCCTCTGACATTTACCACCCCGGTACCAATGTCACGCCGGCGAACATAACATAGTCATAATCATGAACATATCATAACATATCGTGTGTCAATGAAATCGATCGTCTCGTGTTTATTATTCACATGCATATAAACTTTTAAAACATGATATGCACAAGACAACTTTCAAACTTTATTTTCGTGCAACATGAGACTTGTTCATATGAATTATTATGGTAGGCTACATCTTATAACATCCTCGTTTACTTATTTTCATCCTACATATCATAACTTAAAGAAAATCCCACTTTGGCCATCAAGTGGCCATCCGGCCATAGCAACCCAAAACAGCCCATTTTCTCATTTTTCATCCAATACTACTTTCTTAATTTGTATTTCCAATACACCTCATATTCCAACACTTAAGGGAATCAACCTTAAATTCCTAATTTCTTCTACTTCTCACTTACAAGTACCTCAACATATACCATACTTTATTCATTACCACACATTTTACATATAAGGCTCCATAGTATTTAACTTAAGGAACATTTTTGATTCTAAAGTGGCCTTGAGGCCGAATGTATACCTTATGTGTGTATATATATATACGAAATATTATGTACATATATAAGGTGATTTATATTCTTAACGACTTAAACCGTGTATATATATATGTAGAACTATGTCCATGTATACTTCTTTAACATGTCACAATTCATTTCTTCATTTTTGTACTATAGGCCAAAAGTTTGTCTCAGTATTATACCTATTTATATTTCATTTTTCTTCCTTTTATGTACATGTTGTAAGTTGTATGTATATATATTGCATTTTATCCTTTTCCTTAATCTTAAGATTATAACAACTAAAAAATATAAACATGATGGAAAACATACAAATGTACTTCTTGAGCCATATTCATCATCTATTGCACATCTTGTGGATGGAATGATGAAACTCAAATGAAATACTCAAATAGGCCACTTGGCCATGTATATGTGGTGTATATATGAAGATGATGATCATCAAACAACCATTTAGACCATGTATATAAATCATGCTTATGATGCACACATAAACATGTTAAAGACATGATCTTGAAACATATGAACACTAAAATACATAAACATACAAACATGATGATCATCATAAAAGAAAACATATTTTAAACAACAAAAGTTGTATTCTTTGTATACCTTTCTTAAGGTTCTTTATTTCATATCATTTGTTCAAAGTTTATATCTATTTGTATATATATGTATATTACCGTATGTATGCACCTATGTATGTATATATATAAACTCACCGTATATATATATTTATATATATATATAGCCTTTTATAGGTATAATTACATATATTTATATATTTATATCACTTACAATCATAGATTTTCCTTATTCTTAGAACAAAACTTGAACATACTACATGATGATCCCATTTTTGATATGAACATAAGTATTAAATTTT
Organism: Eustoma russellianum; assembly: GCA_036186865.1. Taxonomy (NCBI): domain Eukaryota; kingdom Viridiplantae; phylum Streptophyta; class Magnoliopsida; order Gentianales; family Gentianaceae; genus Eustoma; species Eustoma russellianum. The sequence continues at coordinate 22,160,998 of AP025073.1, read as the reverse complement.
GAAAGCCATGAAGGATCTAGGAAGAGTACTTGCCTTGGTTCACCTTTCTTACACTTAGAAGATGGTTCCTTCACTTGGTTTGGGAGAGAGTTTTTCTTCCTTCCTTCCTAGGTATACACGGTTTTTAGGGTTTAAAAAGAGGGTTAGTGAGCAACTTATGAAACTAATTATATGGAAGAATCAAACTTAAACTTTATAAAGTTCTTACCTTGGTTTCCTTTGATTCTAGATGCTACAATCTTCTTGAATCTTTCTTAGTTGATGGAGTGTTTATGGTACTTGATTTGAGTGATGTTGGTGTGAAAAAAGAAGAAAATCTTCTCCTTATGGAGAGGGAAGTTTCGGCCAATATAGGGAAGAAGGAGGGTGTTGGAGTGTTCTTGAGTTTTTCCTTGGAGATAGTATGAAATTGGTTGGTTGAAGATGCAATTATGTGAGGGGTTAAAAGAAGAAATAATATTCTACTTTCTAAGGGGGGTGGCCGGCCAAGCATGGAAGGGAATGGGGTGGGAGACAAATTTTTGGCAAGTATGGGTTGAAGGAATAGGTTAAGGTAAGATTCTTGAGCATGCTATTATTTTAATCTAAGTGTAAGACAAGTTGTCTTCACTTCTCTTTTTTTCTTTTTCCTTTTCTTTTACTTTTTATGCATATAATTGTTTTTCTTTTATTTAATTTAGTATAAAATTGTTGTGTCATGTATTTCTTTTTGATTTAATTTATCCTAATAGTTGAAGTTGTTACCAACTAATTTAATTGGGTTTTTATTGTATAGACTCAAACGTTTGTGATATTTTTGCTAATGTATTTGGTATACTAGTCTAGTTTTATGAATCGTACACCTACGAAATTATATTTATGGTATTGGAAGTGGTTACGACATAACGAATTTTCCGGGCTGTAACACATGGCGTCGCATGATTGGAGACCTCATATTTTGCCTCATATGAGGCCTCCTCAGATCTCATCCGCCATCTGTAAAACCTCCTAAGGAATTAAATCTCCAATACTTTACCACACCTTAAATAAACCTGAATAATAAAATAGATTGGTGGGACATATGTATCCATATATATAAAGTAGCTTAATTATCAAACACAATGATATTCATAGGAAAAAGACGATATATGTATATACATACGGCAGATTCATTACCCGGCACGACACTTTCCCCTAACCAATTAAAAAAAATAGGGATTAAATTCTAATTCATGTATTTGAGATAAAAAAACACTACTCAACCATTACACCCGAGCCTTTTCACATATAAATCTCACCACAAAAAAAGAGACATTGCGACAGACAAAAATCGTCGCAATTTCGTCGCTAAAGGCATATAGCGACGAAATTGCGACGAAATCTGTAGGTCGTTATACGGCTTGTCGCAAAGTGATTTTCGTCGGTGACGCGTCGCTATATTGCGACGAGAAAAGGCTCGTCGGCGGTTCGTCGCAAAATCTGTCAGGTCTGCGACCTGTTATTTCCGTCGTCCTTTCGTCGGTATATCTTTTGTCGTCGCTATTTTAAAATTTTTGATTTTTTTTATTTTCGATCTGCGACATTTCTGTTTCGTCACAGATTTTCGTCGGTATATCTTTTGTCGTCGCTATTTTAAAATTTTTAATTTTTTTTTCATTTCAGGTCTGCGACATTTTTGTTTCGTTGCAGGTTCGTCGCTATCATTTAAATTAATATTAAATATCAATTTAATATTAAATATTAAATATTTATAATTTATTAATAATATCAATATATTATTAATTAAATAGTTTTTATTATTATTTAATTTTTATAATATATTTTATTTTGTATATTAAATCATTTGTACGAATATTATACAGAAATACGGTATTTGCGTATTGAAGTTCGTATAATTAAACAACACAAACGAAATGGAATCCGTATAAATTTCATGTAAAATATAAAAGAACAAAGAATATGTCAATACAATAAATGAAATAGTTTGTACGAAAAATCAAAAAATAAAATACTATGCAGAGGAAGATGGAGGGGGATCATGCGGAGAAGAGTGACCATCAGGAGGGCGAGGCTGAGGCTGCGAGGAGCTGGAAATGAAAGAGATGATGAGATGCAATAGCTGCGAGATTTGCTGGTTCGTCGCCTGCTGCACCTGCATCGTCTGCTGCTGCGCCTGCTGCAGCGCCTGCTGAACTGACTGCTGCAGCGCCTGCTGGGTCTGAGTCAGCTGCGACCGCAGTGCCTGTACACTGTCCTCATGCTGCGCCCTGATGGTCTCCATCTCATGCTGCAGCGCCGCATGATCTGATTCCAGACACGAAATATCCTCTGGGGTTGTAGAAGGCGCGGAGGTGCTGGCCTCAGGGGAAGCACCTGGATGCAAAACTTCGGGAAAGAATCGCGGCACTGTTGATCCAACCCCGTACACCTCCCTCTTCTTCTTATTCTGAGGGCCGATGGTCCGAACCGCATCCCAATAAGCACGGTTCTTGTCGGCCTCTTCTCTCCTCTCTGCGAGTATTCTGTTGTACTAGTCATGAAATGAGAATAAGAATTGTTAGGGTTTAGAAATAAAACAAACTAAGGAAAAAACAAATGATATCGTAGTCAACTTACACTGATGTCGCGGGCCTTCGCTGTCATCCAGTCCTCCGTCCCGTCGGAGGCTTTCTTCCGATGCGTCTTGTAGAAGAGATCGTAGGAGGCTGGCCACTCCCCCGTCTCCTCTTGCTGAAAGAATGAAATAAAATATGTTAGTGAAATCCAGAATTTTAAAAATTTCGGCATGACCTATTCGTTTATCGGAGGTATCCCGGCCTTAAAGACCTCTCCCAAGTCAAATCAAAAATTAAAAGAAAAAGGCAAATGAACACATATACTACTTAAATTAACCATATACGAATACCAAAAAACAACAACGCAACATAAGAAATCAATGAATCTAAATAATCCACTTAAGTCAATGAATCTAAATAATCCACTTAAGTCAATGAATCTAAATAATCCAATGAAATCAATGAATCTAAATAATCCAATATTAAAATACTTACCATAGAACGCATCGTGGTGGCGTGGGAAACCGAACCACCTGAGTGTGTGGCAGGTGCTGGGTCCTGTAGATTGCTGCTGCACCGGTTTGCCGCGTTCCGGGCGCTGCGGGCTTGGTTAGCAGGGTCCATCCACCCTTCTATCCATCCCATCCAGGTGGCCTCGGATACGTAGGCAGGCCTGGCAGGAATGGGGTCACGCTCCCACTTGGTCTTGTGCGAGTTGACGAAGTCCCTGTAGCGTTTGGCGGCCCTCTGCCGCCAGGCCTGCTCCACGTCGTGGGCAATGTTAGCTGTCCAGCTGTACGCCTTCTGCAATTATTATACGCAGAAAAAATAAAAATGTGGTTAGAAAAGTAATGATCGATTACGCATCAAAAAGTGAAATTCATCAAATTTGAATACCTGAAACTCATCCCAGTAGAACCTACGTGTCTGCGGGGTGACACGGGGCCAGGCATATCCAGCTGGGTCCTGCCTCAGGTGGAAGGACCGAGTGATGCAACCGGAAATCTGGCCCGAGTCCGGTGCAAACCTGAAAGAGTTGAAGTTGTTAGGAAAAAATAACGCGTGAAATATATTTGAAAACGTGTTAAAAAAATAAATCATTACTTACGTATGGGTATCATGTGACCAAAGGAGGGCACGACGCCCTGGTATGACACCCTCGTCCGATGCCGCATCAGACGCCGGATGAGGTGCTGAACCGGTGGGTGTGGGTGGCATCGTAGATCTGGGGGGTGCGGACCTGTCGGCAGTCCCTAAAAGGTCCGCGTCCGCAGCCACAGCGGCGGTCGACACCGAACCAAGC
>AP025073.1:22109358-22153396 GCA_036186865.1 Eustoma russellianum | reverse complement strand
TGGAGTTATATATACGGGGCGAAAAATCAGAACACTGTCCATAACAAAGTTGCATATACTAACTCTATAAAGAGTTACTAGATTAATATTCCCACCATAATTTGCATGAAAATGCCTCTTGCAACGCAGTTATGCGTCTAATAGCAAGGCCGGCCTCAGATTTCGGATAACATATTTTTGACCATGATACCCAATGTTGCCTTTCAGTGCCCCATAAAAAACGTGCGAAACGTTGTTCCAGCACTTTAATAATACTGCTTGGTAACCGAGAGGCCGCCATTACATGATTTGGTATAGACGATAATACTGATCGAATAAGTACTAACCGTCCAGCCATGCCTAAGATTTAGCTTGCCAACCACTCAAACGACAATCAACATGATTTATTACCTCTTGACAATGATGCACCCACGTAATACCTTTGTGTAGAGAAGAACCCAAATACTTCATAGGCAAATCCGATTGCCGCATATCAAGCAAGTGCGTAAACAAACGGCCCTGAGATACAGTCATGCGATCAGAGAAAACCACCGTACTTTTATGCCAGTTAATTGCTTATCCCGACACACGCTCATACTCCGAAAGAAACTGCTTAAAGCGAGATAAGTTTCTGCGATTTGCAGCTGAAAATATCAACAAATCATCATAAGACAAATGGAAATAACCATCGGCAGCGACCAAGAGAAAATGGCTGAATGTAAGACTGCTTACTAGCCGTTTTAATCCCCTGCTAAATCCTTCCGCATCCAGAATAAAAGGAGAGGCGATAAAGGATCTCCCTGCTTAACCCCTCTGGTAGGGCGAAAAAAGCCATGAGGAATACCATTAATCAAAATGGATATATGTGTACCTTTTCAAATGATTTGAGCACAAGGGTGATGAAAAAGGATGAGAATCCAAAACGAAGAAGCACTGCTTAACAAACTGACAGCTAAACACGGTTAAAAGCTTTCACCATATCTAACTTTACAATTGTATTGTGCGGCCTTGTACCCCTATTGAACCATGGATTACTTCGTTAGCCAGGTAAAACCTGTTCGGTGACGCCTCTGCCCTTTCGAAATCCTACTTGCTCCAGAGAAATAATCTTGTGCAAATAGAATTTAACCGAGATGCAAGAATGCGCGTTTGAATCTTACTCTTAATGTATATAAAGCTATTGGGCGAAAATCACTAAATGTGTGTTGGACTGTGCCCTTTGGGAGCAAAATGAGCATCAAATGTGCCATGGCACATGGAATAGGGAATCCTAGAAAAAATTCCTTGCACCGCTTTATAGAAATCCAAGAGAAATAATCTTCCCAACAGCTATAGAAAACCACCCATTATATCCATCCGGACCTGCTGCACTATGGGGATATAAAACTCCAAACTGCTTGCTTGACCTCCTCAATTGAAGGCATGTGTGTTAGCATGGCATTGTCCTCAGCCGACACCAACAATGGGATAGAAGCTAGAAAATCAGTGTTATCCTCCACAGGTTGTGCAGTGAACATACGCTAAAATGATCTACAACGGCAGTTCCCACACTTTCCGGCGTGTCGCATAATTCTCCAGTGTCCGTACGTATGCGATGAATACTTTGACGGTGGTGTTTATCTTTAACAATGGAATGATAATACCGAGAGTTACATTCTCCCTCACGCAGCCATTTTACTCGTGTCTTCTATTTCCAACACTCCATTTCTCGTATAGAAGCCTGTTTCACTCCGGCTTGAGCCTCAAGTAGGCCGCACGATTTCCATCAGGCGAGTCTAAATAATATAGCAATTCCAATGACCGAGCACGTTGTTCCGCGGATTCTAAGCAATGAAATATATTCCCAAAACTTCTTTGTTCAACGGAACACATCCTTTTTAAAATCTGAGCAATTTGCGCATAACCCTCTCATACCTCTGATTGTGGGATTATGATGCCCATATGGATAGCATAAAAGTGAGAAAATTGGGATGGGAGTCCAAACAGTAAGAAAGCAAAACTGTTTAAGACCACGAAATGATTTTGGCGACACTGAATCAACAAAGTACAGTGATCAGACGTTTAGTCCTGCTAAGATGTGTTAAACGCACCTCCAGAAATAACTCATAGAAACCATCGTTGCAGAAGCCCAATCTAGTCGACGCCAAACACGCTCTAATCCACGACCACCCTGCCATGTATACCGAGTGCCAACATGCGGCACTGTATGCCATGCAGCGTAATGTACCATGTCTACAAATCCGTCAAGTTGACAAAGCTGGGGCGAGAGGAGCCTTTATGATCTGGAAAGCGATAGAAATGTATTAAAATCGCCTGATATGAGCCAAGGTTCCGACACTCATCCTTTTGTGCTGCCAAAGAGATTGCAATAGAGACTGTATATCCGCACTGTGTGTCGACCGTAAACACAAGAAACCAAAAAAAAACATGTTGGCTATACATACGAACCGAAAGTGTGCAACTTGATCTATAAGACGGACCTCACTGAGGATTGCCAAAACACAAAGCACGACCATCACACACGCATGAGCCAAAGTAAACCAAGATGTATCTGTGCCCTTATCATACGCATCATGGGCGGTTGTGGTTCTATCACAAACAAAAATTGTATAGAATATTGATGAAGCAAAAGCCACAACCGGGGAATGGAGGTACGCAACCCCTTTAAATTCAAACTTAGTGCATTCATTGAGAAGATGAGTAAAAGAGTTTGAAGTCCAAGTAACACTACGAGTAATAACCTGACGTGGACGACGTGTGATTTTGACAATGACGACGCCGACTGCGCTTGCAAATGCATGGGATGAACCCTTCCTCATCTGAATCAACAAGTGGATTAGAGATACGATTGCAGCAATTCAGCATCCGAAGATCCTCCTTAGCTGCTGGAATGCGATGAGACAAGACTCAGACAATTGCCTATATTCAATCTGCATATTTTTTAGAGAACTATCGTCTGGGAGCATATCAGGCATCATAGGTAACTCAGAAGTTGAGCCCGTGTGTACCAGCACAGTATCCACGCTAGAGGAAGGTGGTTCAGGCATAAAATCTTCAGACGATCGACCAAATGATGTCAAATTTTGTGAATCAGAAGGCTGGACATCATCAATTATGATCAGCGGCTCAGTATTCGCAGATATTGGGAGGACTAGGGCTGAAAGTTCTATGTTCTAGGGCTGTTCAGTCAATGTAGATGGAGCAATATCCTTCGCCTTTGGACGCCACTGCCGAGCCATAGTGGATGGCTATGAATCAACTGGCGATTTTCCACATTGATCACGCTTATGTCCCAAAATACTACATTTATCGCAAAATTCCAGAACATCCTCATAGACGACTGGCAGAAAATCATGATGGTCAATACTTTGAATGTGTAATTTTGACGGTAATTCCTTCGATACATCCACCTCCACACATACCCTAGCCACCGATGGCCGAAGCAACTTCTGAGTAGCGACGTCTATTCGAATCGGTGTTCCTATCGTAGCAGCAATTGCGAAAAACGCAGATTGATTATGTAGGTAAACTGGCAATCCCAGCAGCGCCATCCATATAGGTGCGATAGGTGCATCATATCTCGGATCAAAATCATGCGTATATTTGGTGATCCTCATATGAAAGCCTAGAATATTCCAAGATCGACGACAAAAACAACGATTATAATCCTCCTCCTTTTCAAAATGCAACAACACGTGAGTTTTATCCAATAGGCCGGTATGCACAGCACCACCAAAACCTATTCGATCTAGCGTTTTTTGTAGGGCATCCATGGATGGTCTTCCATTCCAAAACGATCCAACTAATGTGTAACGGAAAGGAGTCAACTTTGTCAAAACCTCAGCATCATTAAATACAATAGATGGGCAGCCTTTGCATTGCTGAGGCGGCTTTTTGGAGAGGGGAGGGATCATCGGTGAAGGATCACCAGTAAGAACAGCAGCAAAAGACCAGGCGGCCGAAGCGGCCAGCCCCGACGGCAGCATGGAGACGATGGCGTAATGTGAGAGTCGATCGCAGGGTGGCGGCGCTGTGATCGTAGCGTTTTTTATATAGATATATATGTATATGCATGTATATATATGTGTGTATATATATATATGTATATATATGCCGTGTATGTACATATGGTGCGAGAAAAACTTTCCGTGTTGAGATTTGTTGAAGAATAGACATTTTCAAATATCTGCTTAAGCACTCCATTTAATGAACTAGTTTAGTTCATTTAACCTCTCACCTGAAAGTAGTGTAAACACAACAAATGTTTGCCATATGATTTAAGCCTTAGCGCTTCATGGCACGTTGGTACAACATCGATATATATAAACATATAAGGCATATTTATCATGTATGCATATCATATAACATTTAAATCATGCATTTTGAAATCACGTAACATTTAAATCATGCATTTTGAAATCATTCAAACCCCGATTTCTCAAAAAATGTTTGCCATATGATTTAAGCCTTAATGCTTCATGGCACGCAGTCCAACAAAGATATATATAAAACATATAAAGCATATTTATCATGTACCCATGTCATGTAACACTTAGATCATGCATTTTGAAATCACAAAACACTTAAATCATGCATTTTGAAACCATTCAAACCCCGATTTCTCAATAGTCACCCTATGACCAACGGGGAAGATTTTTCTCCATCTTTTTCCATCTTCAAAACTTGCACTTATGAGGCCTGCTCCCTTTTCTAACCAAGACTTCATGATGACTTCTTCTACTCCCCAAACCACCCTATGCAACCAGCCACTTCATGCTTAAACAAGGGGAGTTTCTCTTCTCTTTCATTATTCACTCCATTCTTCCATTTTACACTTCAACAAATTCCTATCTTCAACCAAGTCTTTTTCCTCTTCAAGAAAGAAAAAACAATGTCTTCCAACCCCATTCTTCACCTCTTGGCCGACAGTTAAGACAAGGAAGAGGAAGAGAAAAAACTTCCACTCTTCACCTTACACTATCACTCCAAGACAAGATTCAAACATCCTCATATATTAAGAGTAGTGATCGAAATTGTTGTAGAGCCAAGAACCAAGAAGGAACAAGGTAAGAACTTTATGTAGAATGATTTTAAGTTCTTCCATTTGTCACTTTACATAGTTGCTCACTAACCTTTATTTTGGACCCCCCAAACCCGTGACCTTCAAGGAGGAAAAAAAAAGGTTTTCTTCAAGCCAAGTGAATAAATCTTCACTCTAAGAACTATGTGAGCAAGGCAAGTACTCTTCCTATATCCTTGATGGATTTCCCAAAAATTAAAGTATATATGTTCATACTAAAGTTGGATCATTCATGAAGTATGTTCAATGCTTTTGTAGCATGAATAGGTAAAAGCTATGTTTCTATGTGATGTATAAGTTGTGATATGTGACACCCTACAAATCAGCCGACATTAAAAATATGGACTCATATGTATAAATGAAATGAAATGAATAACTCTTATGTGGTGTATGTAGAAGCTATTGAAAAAAAATGAAGTCATATGATAAGATAAGAAAAGAGCAGTAAGAGACTACCCTTGATACATTTGTTTATGTATTTTCTATGATGATCATCATCTATGTGTTTTATTTGATATTCTCTGTTTTTATGTATTTTTGGTGGTCTTGATTAGGCATTGTTGAGAAATATGTTTGGATAATTTTCAAAATTATGTTTGGATATTTTCAGTCTTTGAAAGATAACTGCTCCATTCTGGCTGCAGTCTGACTAGTTTCTAAGAAACATGCAATATGGTTTCATCAAACACAGTTTCATGTGTCTTTTGAAAACTTAAACTAGACATCCTAAGGAGTATTTTAACATAAAGATCAACTTTTTTGGCCGAGTAATTAAAGAGGTATATGTTTTCAAAGTTTAACAACTTTCTGTCCAATACTGTCTAGATTGGCTATTTGAAACTTGTTATTTGTCTGAAGGGTCAAGCAATTTTGTTCTTAGCTCATTTTTGGACATTGTCTATTCATGACATTGAAATTGAATTCTAAAAGCTTTCGTAATTTTTGGAGTTGTGTATTGCGATCTGTGAATTTTTTAAAAACGGATAATGAATCTGAGTAGCTCTCAGATTGTGTTTTGAGGGGAGTTTTTAATCTCAGAGTATTAGTGTAATTTCCACTAACCACTATTCATCCCCCTATAGTGGTGTTTATTGCAGGTTTTTTTGGACCTGTATAGCACCACTAGAAAGAGGGTTGAATAGTGAGTGCAGAAATTGGTTTTTTAAAACTTTTTGTTACCAATTACTCACTTCTGAAAACAGATTCTATTTTCAGATCCTATTTTTGATTAATTGAATGATACGGTTATATACCTCCAAAATTTGTGAAATTTGGTGAAAATTTACTCTCAGATGTTATAAATGTGTCATAAAAATTTTAGATTAAAATTCAAAGTGTAAGGCCTTGAGAAAATGTTCTTACTTAGACTCTGTCAATCTGCCAAAAATTGTTCCTTAAAGTGAAAAATTAATTCCTATTTAATGACCACTCTAAATGATCTGAAAATTTTATGTAATGACCCTTAAAATGTATACATCAAAGGGTTGAAATAGTTTTTCAAAATTCCTTTGGCAAATATATCAACCACGTTGATGTTCTCAACCTTTGCAGATATGAAGATCAGATTGTACTAGTCTCAGAACTGTGAACGTTTGGATGACTTATAATTATCCAAAATCAATGAAAATTGTCTCAAATGAAACCTAACACCTTTGTATATGTTTCTGAAAAAGTTGATGCTTTTTTAAAAACGTTTGCTATTTTTACGATGGCTATGAAAACGATGCAAAAACATGAACTGAAGGTAAAAATGCTGAAAAGTAAGAACACTAAGATTTTTATACTGGTTCGGTCAAAACGTCCTACTCCAGTCTTCGAGAACACATTTCTCAGTATTTACTAATCACTAAAAATACCTTAAGGAAAGGGTGTCTTGAGTTATACACTAAATCCTTGAATATCCACCCTTCTTATAATGAACAACACAAACAACCAACAAAAATACCACCACCACACTAATGAAGGTTTGGTCACACCTTGATTAACCTTCTACAAGAAGGGATGTGTATGGGTGGTAAAAACAAAGTTTGTACAGATTATGGAATGTACGTATAATAGGCTTGAGGCTATGTGCAAGAGAAGAAGATAGGAGAAGAAGAGAAGTCTTGTTCTGCACTTGCTTGGATATGAAAATTTATCTTGCATTGTTTCATCATCTTCCTCCCTTTTTACAGTTGGTGTGGCCGCCCCCCTATGGCTGAGTTCTTCCTTCAAGAATGTCTTGAATACCCTTGGAAGATGCCTTGAATATCTTTGTGACATACCTTTGCTTACTTGGCAAAATGTAATTGGACAAAAGATGTGTCTTTGCCTTGTTGTCACTCTATGATAGGGTCTTCATTTTTCCACCTTGGCATAAAGAATATGACCTATAATTTAACCATACAAATCCAAAAACACTTCAAAATTCAAATGTTTTAATTGCCAATCAATCATGAGTTGATTGCACCTCATTTTTCGAATGAATTTGAAGATAACCATTTGTAAAATTCGGTCATTATGAACATGTGCTGAAAACTTCAGCATGTGTTTTAATTTTGAATTCTTTTCTTGTGTGTCTTGGTCTTTGTCAATGTCACCATTCATTTCTGGATCATCCTCCACCAATTAAATTGTCAAATAAGCTACACCTTGGCTCCACATAAGCTCAAATAGGCATCCAACTCTCAGTTCACATGTGCTGAAAATCTCTTTTGAAATTTGACAAATAACGGTGTAGTATCTTCATATATATGGTAAATTTCAATCACCACTTAAATTGTTTTCTAGAATACTCCAATATGTCTTAGGCGTGTGAAATGTTTCTAGATACATGTCACAAAAAGATAAGAAAAGAAATGTCCCATTCAAACATGTAGAAAAACGAATATTCGACTTCCGTTGATTACGCGATTTTTCTCCAATTAATCTCAAACCCCTTAGACATTAAAAATGTGTTATGTAGCATATAAAATACATATTATAATGTGTAATTTCAGTTCCAAAAGCTGAGGGAAAATTCGGTCATGTGTTGTTTTGATTTTGAATTTGAATTTCCAACTAATCAAGGCAAATGATAGGTAATTGATATGTGTAATATAGTATGACTTTGGGCTCTATTGGACATGTCGTGCACAAAAGGTTTTAGTATTGGAGTGTATATTGGCTAGCCATCTTTGTATGGTAAGTATGTGACATGTCGGTGACGGTTCGGTTGTCACTCAATGTGGCTACTTTCGGTTTATGGACTTGTGACGTGTCAGTATAATTTTGGCAACTTGATGATATGTAATGTAGAATCCCGCCCCAGACTAGGATCTCGGCATGGTGCACCCGTCGTACTCTAGTACGAGAAGTACAAGGCGTCGATAACATACATGTACAAATTGTAGGAACATGTATCAATACCCAGAAGCGAGATAACATAAGCAGAAATAAACATCAACATAAGTGCATCATAATACATATGCACAAGTGTCATGAGTACATCAAGAGTACAAAATAGCATAATATAAAGCTGAATATCCAAAATACAAAAGAGGCTGTAGCCAGCTACTAATCAGCTCCTTGCACCTAGTCTCGAGGCTCATTCTCAATAAACTCTGGCTTAGGGTCTTGTGGATTTGCATGGTGAACTAAAAGGGTGAGTGATAACGAATTGCTCAGCAAGTATTTCTGCCTAGGTTCGTCAAGTGGATCATACATGGGGACTAGGGTAGTGGGTGGTACGGTATGGTGTAACACATATATTAGATGCTCAATGTAAACAGAAATAGTAGAGCATAGAGTGGGCGCTGAACTAATAAAGCAGAAATAAAAATGTGAAGAACTATCACAGATAGAAAGCATCGTACAATAAACAGACTCTTCTGTTAAGCGTTCTTGTCTTAACCCTTAGTCACTTTGTTCTTGGGTACGATCTTCTTGGGTTTATTTCTTGTTGTTCTTTAGTCATACTTGGTCTCGTTTTTCAGGATTCATGACTTAGAGCCACTAGAGGGTACATGAGACATGATCATGATATATGCATCGTAAACCTTTTCGAAAACAATTTCATTTCATACATACATAAACATGGCATGACATGAGTGGCTGTAGCACTTTTCGTAGCATAAGAATGGTACCCACGACTTATCGAATGATTCCCCAAGTAGCCACGAGTACCATCTATGAATCCCAATGGTCCAATCACGGTGTTACATCATACATACATAGGACTAACGGTGACGCATTATAACCGAGAACTCGAGTCCCGAACTCAGTGTTACACTCTTCAATAACGTAATTTGCCCTGATATCCTCCCTCAGGACCAAACATCAGGCAGCTCTTCATACAGAACGTCATAGACGTAACTGAAAGGCAGGGAACCCTTGTCCCAGAAAAGGTGTTACACTCAGCCACAAATATTTGTATAAGCCAAATGGAATCATTCGCCTCGCGGTACAATTCCATAAACCATGAGAACCTTAAAACATTTCATGCAGAACCTGGTAACATGTTTGTAAATAACTCAGTGTGGTTAAAAACTATGAGGACAACATGCATGAGGGGAAATCTTTACATGGGTCTCTTTTCATTCTTATTTGGATTTAGTATTTGATTGTTCATAATTGTAGTTGATTATTATTTATTCAACTAGCTTGTCTTAATTGACTAGTTACCTCTCTTTGGGTCGTTTATCATTATACATGTGTACTATAATTTATTCGACATGTGATGTTAGGGGATTATGTACTTATAATTATTGGATATTTATTTCATGCATATTTACATATTATGCTTTAAAGTGGTTAACTTTTGGTAGTACACAAACAATTGGGCCTAGGGCCGAGAGGACCCTTCTTGCCCACTTAACTTTCTCAATTTCCATTTAGTGTCCTATTGGTTCAATTTTCATACATATGATTCATAACAATGATATAGTCACATGGAAATTTTAATATTGTTGAACTTCATTAATTTAGATACTAAGGTGGCCATTGGGCCGAAATTTGATAGAGTCCATTACTTGGAGTTTTCATCATTCTACAATGGTTACTCTTATGCCTTTTTTTCTTTTTACGCACTAGTCATCATTTTTTATACATAATCATGAAAATAACACCAATGGAAATTTGTGCTTTAATATGACCAATTTAGTCTTCATGGCCGAAAGTAGGGGTGTCCCCTTTTTAATTATCCACACATAATATTCATGCTTGATGATAAATATGATAAGATCCGTTGCCATTTCATAAGTTGCTCACTAACCTTACTTTTCTTTGCCAACTCAAACAAGGAAAAAGAAGGTGTTTTTCTTCCAAACCAAGGGAAGAAACCCTCATTTAAGTGTAAGAAAAGTGAATCAAGGCAAGTACTCTTCCTAGATCCTACATGGATTTTCAAATATTTAGTATATATGTTCATACCAAAGGATGGATCATCATGTAGTACTTTCTTAGTTTGAAAGATCTATGTTTAAGCAATGTATATACACACGCTCTATACATATATAAACACTAAATATACATACACGCACTTTATACACACACACGGCTAACACACTTAGAAATGGAGTTTATGCACAAGAAAAAAATGAAATATATGCATATATATATATACAATATATACAAACACACGGCCTTGAGTTTTTTTTATGTAAGATAAAGTTTATTTAAAATTTACAACACATACACATATGTATCATCATCATCATCATCCGAACCCAGTATATCCCAACGACAGCAAAAGCTATCGTTAGGGTTTGGGGAGGGTAAGTGGTAGGCCGACAATACCTCTATCCCAAGGGATAGAGAGCCTGCTTCCAGTGAGACCCTCGGCTCTACCTGCATAAATGACATGATAATAGAGATATGTTGTGCTAGTGTGTTAGTGAGTAACTTCAAGAAATACAAAGAAAGATCTTTCCATATTAAAATACACATCTAGTATATCTAGTATATATGTACCTGTAATGTAAAACAACGGTATATCATATACCACCAAGTGGCAAGTCAACCTAGAGCGTAGATAGTGTCTATGCCTATCTATGTCTTTAAATATACTCTAAAGTGTCCCTATATATGACCTATACCTCGTTAACCTTAATCTTATGTCTCCATGAACTCCTATCCTGGACCATGTCCTCAGAGAGGTGTAAATCTAGTAAGTCGTGCCTTATCTGCTCATCTGAAGTCAGTTTGGGCCTGCCTTTACTCCTGTTTCCCTCTACAATGAGGCTTTAAATTGCTCTGACCGACGCTGTTGTCTGTCTCCGCTTGACATGCCCAAACCATCTCAATCTTCCCTCCCTTATCTTATCGGCTATACTAGCCACCTAACCTTTCTCGAAACACCTCGTTTCTGATCCGATCTAGCCTTGTATGCCCACACATCCATCTTAACATTTTCATCTCTGCCACTTCCATCTTCTATAATTGTGACCTCTTGATGGCCCAGCAGTCTGTCCCATATAGCATTGCCGGTCGCACTGCCACCCTATAAAATTTTCCCTTCAATTTAGTTGGAAAATACAGCACCCCTGAGGCCGCCCTCCATCTACCCCAACCCGCTTGAATTCGATGTGCTACATCATTCTCTATGTCGCCATTCTTCTGCACAAACGGTCCTAGGTACTTAAACTTACTTACCTGTGGTACCACTTGACCATCGATGGTGAGCTGGCTATCCTCACTGTCTGCTACGCCGCTGAAGTCGCAGTGCAGATACTCGGTCTTAGAACGGCTAATCTTTAAGCCTTTTCTCTCTAAAACACCTCTCCACTGCTCTACTCTCATACTCAGGGTATGTCTACTTTCTGCGACTAATACAATATCGTCAGCAAAAAGCATACACCACGGAACTGCCTCCTGTATTGGCTTTGACAACTCGTCAAGGACGACTGCAAAAAGAAATGGGCTCAACGCAGACCCTTGATGGAGACCGACCTCCACCGGAAAGAAGTCTGTATTTCCCACAGCCGTACGAACGGTTGTTTTTGTCCTAGCATACATATCTCTAATTATGTCTATATACTTCATAGGGATCCCTCTTGCCTCCAGACTATCCCATATCAGGCTACGCGGCACACTATCATATGCTTTTTCAAGATCGATGAAAACCATATGTAAATCGCGCTTCTTCTCCCTATACTTCTCCATTAATCTCCTAAGAATGTGTATTGCTTCCGTAGTTGATCTTCCTGGCATAAAACCAAATTGGTTCACTGTAACCTGAGTTTCTCTCCTAATTCGAGTGTCGATTATTCTCTCCCATAACTTCATGGTATGGCTTAGCAACTTAATCCCTCTATAGTTCCCACAACACTGTGCATCTCCTTTGTTCTTATATAGGGGGACCACGACACGCTTTCTCCACTCATCTGGCATCTTCCCTGTTTTGTAAATACGGTTGAACAGAGTAGTTAGCCACGGACCCCTTCCTCTCCTAAATACTTCCATGCCTCAATCGGTATGTTATCTAGGCCGACCGCTTTAGCTCTTCCCATCTTCTTCAGTGCTCTCATCACCTCTCCTTGTGCGATGTTCTGACAGTCGGAGTTATTATGTTGTCGTTGTTGATTAGTGGTGCTTTCTTGTTCTTCATAGTCGGCACTACTGCCGTTGAAAAGATTGTGGAAGTATGTTTGCCATTTCAACTTGATGTCTTGTGCTTTGACTAACACACGTCCATCTTCTCCTTTTAAGAACTTCCCGCCTCCTAGGTCCTGCCTCTTTCGATCCCTAGCTTTGGCAATCTTGAACATGTCATGTTCGCCTTCTTTTTTTTCTAGCCTCTCATACATCCTTTTATAAGCTGCAGTCTTTGCCTCTGTCACTGCCTTCTTCGCCTCCTTCCTGGCGATTTTGTAATTATCCTTCAATCGCACTTTTTCTTCTCCATTGGTGCATCTTGACATCTCTCTAAAAATCTTTTGTTTGTCTTTTATTTTTTGTTTCACATCCTCGTTCCACCACCACGTCTCTTTATGTGCGGACTTCTTTCCCGTTGTTACCCCGACCTTTTCTCTTGTCGCTTGAGTAATAGTAGTCGATATAGATTCTCACATCTGGTTTGTATCCTCACCTAGACGATCTAGTTTCGCAGAGATGACCTTGTCTCTGAATATATTAATTTTTTCGTCCTTCAAACTTCCCCATCGAATACTGGGTGGGAATTTTCCAAGCCCCTTGCTTAGCTTTTGGCTACATACACATATTTATAATGCATAAAAATATATATGTAAATATACATACATACTCCATACGAATTTATGTGGTGGAATAGTTCAAAAATATAGATGAATATACATAAACATACATACGGCCATTATGTATATTTAAGGTTAAAATAAATTAATTATCTATTATAACATACTGCTGTTATATATATATTTAGTGTTAAAATAAATTAATTACATATTATAAATACATATATATATATAGTATGGAATATATATAAGAAAATATATATGCATATGTTTCGACCATAAGGCCTTTATTGGATAAAGATGGCTTAAACCCATTTTATGAATGCATATATGTATAGTATATATAAACTAATATATGAGAGTGGCCAAGATATGTATATTAAATAGTATGGAAAGAAAGTGTATAAATATAAGTATACGTATACACTTTTCACCAATAATGTATTTAATATTAACATGATTTTAAAACATTTATGTACACATGTATATGTTAAGATATGAAAATGAATAATTTTGGATGTCATATAATATATCATAAAATGATTATATATATGTATACACACTATATTTCGGCCATATGCCCTTTTGTAATAAAATGATTTATTTATATTGTATATATATGTATATGTGTATAATATATATGTTAAGATATGAAAAAGAATAAGTTTTGGATATTAGATAATATATCGTAAAATGATTTTATTTATGTATACATAATATGTATATTTCGGCCATTAGGCCTTTTATGATAAAATGACTTTATTATGTTGTATACGTATGTATATATGTATAATATATATAATGAGATATGAAAATGAATAAGTTTTAGATATTATATAATATATTATAAAATGTTTATATATATGTATACACACTACATATATTCGGCCATTTGGCCATTTATGACAAAATGACTTTATTATATTGTATACATAGGTATATATGCATGATATAGATGTTAAGTTATGAAAAGAATGACTTTATTATGTTTTATGTGCATATTTATGAAGTATGGTCAAGTATATATATTTTATTATATCTATACGGTTACACGAATTATATTTTTGGATATGAAAAGTTTTATCACATGTTAGGTATTTTTAAATGTAATATTGTAGCGCCCCAGCCCGATACCGTTATCGGAACCAGTGCACCCGCCGTAGCCTACTATGAGAACTACGAAGCGTCAAGCAGATCAAGCATACATCCTTCATAATGTAAGTTAAAACCAGCGGAAACGTCATAAAATCTAAACCTTCGTTGTCAATATTACAACCAGAAAACTGCAGCGGAAATAAAACTGTTTGTTCCTCTAGTCGACATAAGTTTTAAAACAACATTATAACAATGAGTTCCAAACTCAAACAAAATAGTCCAGCATCTATCTATTCCCTTGTCCATCATCCCATTGAGCCCACTCGCCGTCGTCTTCGATAAATATCAACTCATAATCAGGCTCACCTGAAAAGGAGACAGAATGATTGTTCTTAGCGAAAACTTCGCCAGCAAGTAACCCGTCTATACACCCTACGGAATCACACACGTCGAGTCACCAGTGTATAAAACATTGCCCAAAAATAAGGTGCTCGGGTTAGCAATATCATCTTAGTAAGAATTACTCAAAACAGATAAAGCACATATGTGAACACCGATACGAGAACCAACATGTATTAAAACAACGTATAACATAAGCAAGTCATAGACTAACCACGTTTCTTGCATGTCAAGTCTTATGCTTCGTGTATCATGATGCATGTACTTCTTTAAAATCACACACAACACCCATGCATATGTCTTCTTTCACAAACATGTCATGCATGTCATTTCACAAAACATTTCATCACTTTACATATCATATTCTTCGCGTAGAAGAACTTTATACCCTGTGGGTGATCAGCCCACAGCCATCATAACTTTATACCCCGTGCTGAAAGGTCCACGGCCCCATTACATATATCATATATCCGTGCTGAAAGGTCCACGGCCCCATTACATATATCATATATCCGTGCTGAAAGGTCCACGGCCCCATTACATATATCATATATCCGTGCTGAAAGGTCCACGGCCCCATTACATATATCATATATCCGTGCTGATAGGTCCACGGCCCCATAAAATACTTCATTTTCCGTGCGGATAGGTCCACGGCCCCATAACATACTTTATACCCTGCTGTTGATTCACAGATCATGCTCTTTATACCCTGCTTTCGCAGACGTGACTTTTATACCCTGTGATCAACCAGCAGCCATTTTGTCTTTCGCAAACTTTACCTTTCTTGTTCTTTTGCAAAACATATGTCAAATCAAATGCAAGTGCCCATGTCATGATGCAGGATGCACAAATAGCTTCATATCAACATGTAACACACACACACAGATCTTGTCTATCAAGGATATGGTCTTGCACCTCAAACACTCCCTAAACGTGTTTTACCAAGTCCATTTGTCTCACTTATTCACTAGAATTCAATCTTATGATTACTTAATCAAACTTACCATCTACACCTCAAATATACCTCAAATACCCTTGCATTTTATGTTCAAAAGAAGTGTATAAAGTTACTACACTTACATAGGGCGCTTAAAGGGTCAAAAAGACTTCCAGTACGGTTGGAATGCTACATGAAGCGCCTATAGTGACTTCAAGCGCCTATACTAGGTGTTCGAAGTGTTCGGGGATGTTCCGTAGACATTGAACGCCTACATGAAGCGCCTAATGTGACATGAAGCGCTTCAAGTAGGTGTTCGAAGTGTTCAGACGGTTCTAAACTGCAGTTTTTCTGTACGGGAAAGTTCCAGGACACATGGAACGCTACATTAGGCGCCTAATGTGACTTGAAGCGCCTCATGTAGGCGTTCGAAGTGTTCTGACGATGCCAAACTGCAGTTTTTCTGCAGTAACTTCCACCCAACTCCTTTCTTCTTCAACCCTTCCAGGTTCAACACTTAAAGATCCATCTTAACAACTAGATTCATCATACTTAACATACATCTAATCATGAATTGATGCTTAGTGAATGTCTAACAAGATCCACTCTAAATCTTCAATCATTCACCACCTTCAAGAGTTATCATCAACAATACCCAACCAACAAGACTACAACAATGTCATCACTCATCCCTCAATTTCCTGCACTTACTCTCAACATCTAAGTGTATACAATCAACACAAGAGTAGAGCAAGACAAGAAACACATCAACATATATACTCTCATGGGCATGGTTGACTAACAACAATTACTGCACAACTATTTCAGAAATATGGCCCAAAGAACAAGACTTTACACAATTAGCAACAAGACTTACATATAACAAAGCATGTATGATAGACAAGACAAGAATACTAATGTGTGATTCATGTTTTCTCTTTGTAAGAACATAGGGCCTACAGTATCAAAATTTACATAAAGCGTATAGAAAGATTACTTGCCTTGGTTTCTAGTTAATCTTACAGATTTACTGCAGAATTTCAATGGAGATTGCACCTAGGTTGACCTTCTTCCTTCCTTTTCCTTCCTCTCCTCTTCTTCTTCCTCTTCTTTCTTCTTCTCTCTCTTTTCTCAGAATTTTCCTTCTCCCTTTGCTGTCAAAACCGCCCCTCATGCTGAGAAGGGGAAGTTATACCCAACTTTGTAACTCCCTTAACTCCTAGTAGGGACTATTTTGCTAATTTTCCATACTTCCTTTTAATTCTATTTTTAACCCCTTTCTTTTGTTTTTCTATGTTTTATGTACTACGTCACATACCCTATATAATTAATTAAGTTGCATTCAAAGTTGACCTAAGTATCGAAAGTTGCGCTTAAAAATCACGGGGTGTAACATTCCACCCCCCTTACAAAAAGTTTCGTCCTCGAAACTTACGTACCTTAGTCAAAGAGCCGAGGATACTTCTCCCGCATTTGTTCTTCGAGCTCCCAAGTGGCTTCCCGTTCCGTGTGATTGCTCCATTGAACCTTTACATAAAGGATCACTCACTTCCTCAACACTTGATCCTTTCGGTCCACAATTTTCATGGGTACTTCCTCATATGTAACATCGTCCTTGAGTTCCAAAGGTTGAGCTTCAAGTACATGACTTGGATCCGCCACGTACTTTCTTAATTGTGACACGTGGAATACATTGTGAACTTGCGCCAACACCGGAGGTAATGCCAGCTTATATGCCAAGGCTCCTACCTTCTCAAGTATTTCATAAGGACCAATGAAACGAGAGCTTAGCTTGCCTTTTACTCCAAACCTCATGACGCCTTTCGTAGGTGATACCTTCAAATAAACTTTATCACCCACATCAAAATCCAATGGTCGTCGTTTGGAATCTGCCCAACTCTTGCTGCGGTCCTGAGCCGTCTTGAGTCTTTCCCGGATGACTTTCACCTTCTCTAACGTTTTCTCCAATAGTTCCGGTCCCGTAATAGTTCTCACGCCCACTTCGTCCCAATAAACCGGTGACCTACATTTCCTTCCATACAAAGCCTCAAAAGGAGCCATATCAATTGCGCTGTGGTAACTATTGTTATAAGAAAATTCCATCAGCTTTACCATTCCGTCCCAACTCCCTTTGAAATCCAGCACGCAAGCTCTTAGCATATCTTCCAAGGTTTGAATTGTCCGCTCGGACTGTCCATCAGTTTGGGGATGATACGCCGTACTCAACCTTAATTCCGTACCCATGGCTTCTTGGAATGCTGTCCAAAACTTAGATGTGAACCGTGAATCTCGGTCGGACACTATACTTACCGGGATTCCATGCAAACTAACAATACTGTCCATATATAAACTCAATAACTTGTCAAGAGGTGTTTCACTTGAAACGGGTAAGAAATGGGCAGACTTTGTTAAACGATCCATGATAACCCAAATCATGTCACATCCACTTCTTGTCTTTGGTAAACCAGCTACAAAATCCATTGTGACATGTTCCCATTTCCATTCGGGAATCTCCAACGGCATCAACAATCCACCGGGCCGTTGGTGTTCCGCCTTGACTTGTTGACACACCAAACACCTCTCTATGAATTCCGCAATATGTCTTTTCATCCCAGACCACCAATAGTAACGCTTGAGATCTCTATACATCTTGGTGCTACCGGGGTGTATTGATAACCTCGAATTATGAGCTTCTTGCAGAACTTCTTTCCTAAGTTCGTCAACATCCGGAACGCATAATCTTTCCCTGAACCATAAGCTCCCATCCTCCTTAGTCCGAAATCCTTCAACTTGACTATGTTTCACCCTTTCCATTATCTCACTTAAAGCCTTATCTCTCTTCTGTGCCTCCTTTATCCGATCAATCAAACTCGGGGTGATAGTCAAGACTGTCAGAACGTTCACCGTGGATTCAATCAAATCCAAACCAAACTCCTCCATCTCTCTTTCCAATGGTGATTGTCGTGCATGGCTGGACTTCCTACTTAAGGCGTCGGCTACCTTGTTAGCCTTTCCCGGGTGATAATGAATAGTTAGGTCATAGTCTTTTAGCAATTCCAACCATCTCCGCTGCCTCATATTCAATTCCTTCTGTGAGAACAAATACTTTAGACTCTTATGATCCGTGAATACCACGCACTTCTCCCCATACAAATAATGCCGCCAGATCTTCAAGGCGAACACAACCGCGGCAAGTTCAAGATCATGTGTGGGATAGTTTTGTTCATAAGGCTTTAGCTGTCTTGAGGCATACGCGATGACTCGTCCGTTTTGCATTAAAACACAACCTACAAACAAGGCGTTAGTCTAAACTTAATGGGTATACAAGATCATAATCTTATACTATAATTCACGTACCTAACCCATTCTTTGACGCATCACTATAAATCACAAATCCATCCGTTCCAGAGGGTTGAGCCAATACTGGAGCTGTCGTTAATCTCTTCTTAAGCTCCATGAAACTTTGCTCGCATTCAGCCGTCCACTCAAACTTGGACTTCTTTTGAGTAAGGCGACTGAGAGGTACGGCAATCTTCGAGAATCCCTCAACAAATTTTCTGTAATAACCCGCTAGACCCAAGAAACTTCGCACTTTGGTGACATTTGTAGGTCTAGGCCATTCAGTTATAGCTTCCACCTTCTTCGGGTCCACAACAATCCCCTCTTCTGATATCACGTGGCCTAGGAACGCCACACTTCTTAACCAAAACTCACACTTGCTAAACTTAGCATATAGTTGTTTCTGCCTCAGAATACCTAGAACGGTTCTCAAATGCTCAGCGTGAGTTTCTTCGTTAGGGGAATACACCAGAATATCATCTATGAATACCACAACAAACTTGTCCAACTTCTCTCGAAAGACGGTATTCATAAGATCCATAAAAGCCGCAGGGGCATTTGTCAATCCAAATGGCATCACTAAAAATTCATAGTGACCATACCTTGTGCGGAAAGCTGTCTTTGCGATGTCCTCGGCCTTCACTCGTAATTGATGATATCCTGATCGGAGGTCAATTTTAGAGAAGATCTTGGCACCCTTGAGCTGGTCAAACAAGTCCTCAATTCGTGGGAGAGGATACTTATTCTTGATGGTAACTTTATTCAACTCTCTATAATCGATACAAAGCCTCATGCTACCATCTTTCTTCTTTACAAACAAAACAGGTGCTCCCCAGGGCGATACACTAGGGCGGATAAACTTCTTGTCCAATAACTCCTGCAGTTGTTCCTTCAACTCTCTCAATTCTGCCGGAGCCATTCTATAAGGAGCTTTAGAAATAGGTTCTGTCCCTGGAATCATGTTGATCTCAAATTCGACTTCTCTCGGGGGTGGTACTCCTGGTAAATCTTCCGGAAACACATCAGGAAATTCGTTGACTACTGGAATTTGTTCAATAGGGGATACCTCCTGAGTAACATCCATGGCATACACTAGAAATACCTTAGCACCTTTCCTTAATGCCTTGCGCGCTTGTGCAACCGACACGTACACCTTTTTGGGTACCTTCTTTCGTTCCGCATCTCCTTGAAATATTACCTCCTCCATCTTAGCATTCTTGATTGTCACTTGCTTCAACCGACAATCAATATTAGCGTGATTCTTGGCTAGCCAGTCCATTCCTAATATGACGTCAAAGTCATACATCTGAATAGGGATCAGTGTGGCGGGGAATGTTTGTCCTTCAAACTCCAATTCACAATCCCGGTACCGATGATATGAAACCATAATTTGATCTCCGGCCGCTTGAACACGATACGGAGTTTCTAACCATTCAGGCAGACTACTCAGGTGTTTAGTGAATCTCTTTGCTACGAAGGAGTGGCTTGCGCCGCTATCAAAGAGCACGTTGGCAGGTACCTTATTTACTAAAATCGCACCTAAAGCCATATCAAGTTATACACGGAAAATTAAGCACATAAATACTTAATTCATTAAAGATTTAAACTTAGTTTAAATGGTACCTGCTACTACGTCAGTAGCCTCCTGCACATCCGTATCCGTCATGAGATGTACACGGGCATTTGCTCTAGGCTTCGCTCTCGGCTGCTGAGCCGCCTCTTCAGGATTATTTTTCTTCATCTCCGGGCAGTCCCTAATCATGTGACCCACTTGACCGCATCGGAAACATGCTCCAGCCACTTTCCTACACTCTCCAACGTGATTCCTATTGCAATGTGGACAAACTCCTACCGCCTGCTGAGCTACTTGATTCTGGGGTGGCAGTCTCTGAAAATTTCCAACTGGGCCTCTCTTCGGAATCTTGACCCAACGTCCGGGTCTTCCACCAACTCTCACATCCTCCCTTGGCCTCTTGCCTCTATCAGCCCCTCCTATGCTAGCTGCTCTTGCCGCCACTCGGCGAAAATCACTCTCAACACGGTAACACGCATCTAGCATATCCTCATAAGTTTTCATCCCCGCATTCACTATCGCCGATTGTATCCTCGAGTCCAAGCCCCTCTCAAACTTCGTCATCTTAAGACGATTATCAGACATAATCGCAGGGGCAAACTTACCCAGGGCATGAAAACGATCTGCATACTCCGACACTGTCATCCTTCCTTGCTCCAGTCTGTCAAACGCCCTTATCTTGTCCAAGATCGCCGTCTCCGGTACGTAGTATTTCAGGAAAACATCACAAAACTGTGTCCATGAGATTGGTGGGGTCATTCTCAACACCATTCCTTCCCACCATTCGCCAGCCTTGCCACTTAAAAGGGGTGTGGCCACCTCAACTTTTATCTCATTCGGAACTTGCACCAGCCGGAAACATTTCTCAACCTCAGCCAACCAATGCTGAGCCTCTTCAGGATCCGTACATCCACCGAACTCTGGCACCCTCATCTTCCTCATCTCTCCATAAAAGAACCTGATGTTATGCTGCGGCGGTGGTGGAGGCGGAGGCTGATGCTGCTGCACATACCCTTGTGCAATGACCGTCAGCGCATCGGTGAGTACTTGGGGTAAAACCACTTGTGGTGGCTGGTTCTCCTGTCCATTGCAAGAGTTGCCTGTGTTATCTCTCCTGGGAGGCATTTTTCTCTGAAAAGGTCAACATTACATTGGCATTTAGTAAATACAAGGATTACTAAAAGCTTGAACGCGTGCTAATAGGTAAGGTGTGTAGTACAACTATTAATACAAAGTTAGGTAACAAGACGCGCTCGCACACACCCAACCCATATCATACTTAACCACTAAAGAGATCAGTACTTATAACTAAGGATCAACCTTAAAGGAGAATCATAGCTTAAGTGTCTAAAATCATGAACCTAAGTTTCCGAGATAGATCTAAAGCCTAGGGCTCTGATACCACCTGTAGCGCCCCAGCCCGATACCGTTATCGGAACCAGTGCACCCGCCGTAGCCTACTATGAGAACTACGAAGCGTCAAGCAGATCAAGCATACATCCTTCATAATGTAAGTTAAAACCAGCGGAAACGTCATAAAATCTAAACCTTCGTTGTCAATATTACAACCAGAAAACTGCAGCGGAAATAAAACTGTTTGTTCCTCTAGTCGACATAAGTTTTAAAACAACATAATAACAATGAGTTCCAAACTCAAACAAAATAGTCCAGCATCTATCTATTCCCTTGTTCATCATCCCATTGAGCCCACTCGCCGTCGTCTTCGATAAATATCAACTCATAATCAGGCTCACCTGAAAAGGAGACAGAATGATTGTTCTTAGCGAAAACTTCGCCAGCAAGTAACCCGTCTATACACCCTACGCAATCACACACGTCGAGTCACCAGTGTATAAAACATTGCCCAAAAATAAGGTGCTCGGGTTAGCAATAGCATCTTAGTAAGAATTACTCAAAACAGATAAAGCACATATGTGAACACCGATACGAGAACAAACATGTATTAAAACAACGTATCACATAAGCAAGTCATAGACTAACCACGTTTCTTGCATGTCAAGTCTTATGCTTCGTGTATCATGATGTATGTACTTCTTTAAAATCACACACAACACCCATGCATATGTCTTCTTTCACAAACATGTCATGCATGTCATTTCACAAAATATTTCATCACTTTACATATCATATTCTTCGCGTAGCAGAACTTTATACCATGTGGGTGATCAGCCCACAGCCATCATAACTTTATACCCCGTGCTGAAAGGTCCACGGCCCCATTACATATATCATATATCCGTGCTGAAAGGTCCACGGCCCCATTACATATATCATATATCCGTGCTGAAAGGTCCACGACCCCATTACATATATCATATATCCGTGCTGAAAGGTCCACGGCCCCATTACATATATCATATATCCGTGCTGATAGGTCCACGGCCCCATAAAATACTTCATTTTCCGTGCGGATAGGTCCACGGCCCCATAACATACTTTATACCCTGCTGTTGATTCACAGATCACGCTCTTTATACCCTGCTTTCGCAGACGTGACTTTTATACCCTGTGATCAACCAGCAGTCATTTTGTCTTTCGCAAACTTTACCTTTCTTGTTCTTTTGCAAAACATATGTCAAATCAAATGCAAGTGCCCATGTCATGATGCAGGATGCACAAATAGCTTCATATCAACATGTAACACACACACACACATCTTGTCTATCAAGGATATGGTCTTGCACCTCAAACACTCCCTAAACGTGTTTTACCAAGTCCATTTGTCTCACTTATTCACTAGAATTCAATCTTATGCTTACTTAATCAAACTTACCATCTACACCTCAAATATACCTCAAATACCCTTGCATTTTATGTTCAAAAGAAGTGTATAAAGTTACTACACTTACATAGGGCGCTTAAAAGGTCAAAAAGACTTCCAGTACAGTTGGAACGCTACATGAAGCGCCTATAGTGACTTCAAGCGCCTATACTAGGTGTTCGAAGTGTTCGGGGATGTTCCGTAGACATTGAACGCCTACATGAAGCGCCTAATGTGACATGAAGCGCTTCAAGTAGGTGTTCGAAGTGTTCGGACGGTTCTAAACTGCAGTTTTTCTGTACGGGAAAGTTCCAGGACACATGGAACGCTACATTAGGCGCCTAATGTGACTTGAAGCGCCTCATGTAGGCGTTCGAAGTGTTCTGACGATGCCAAACTGCAGTTTTTCTGCAGTAACTTCCACCCAACTCCTTTCTTCTTCAACCCTTCCAGGTTCAACACTTAAAGATCCATCTTAACAACTAGATTCATCATACTTAACATACATCTAATCATGAATTGATGCTTAGTGAATGTCTAACAAGATCCACTCTAAATCTTCAATCATTCACCACCTTCAAGAGTTATCATCAACAATACCCAACCAACAAGACTACAACAATGTCATCACTCATCCCTCAATTTCCTGCACTTACTCTCAACATCTAAGTGTATACAATCAACACAAGAGTAGAGCAAGACAAGAAACACATCAACATATATACTCTCATGGGCATGGTTGACTAACAACAATTACTGCACAACTATTTCAGAAATATGGCCCAAAGAACAAGACTTTACACAATTAGCAACAAGACTTACATATAACAAAGCATGTATGATAGACAAGACAAGAATACTAATGTGTGATTCATGTTTTCTCTTTGTAAGAACATAGGGCCTACAGTATCAAAATTTACATAAAGCGTATAGAAAGATTACTTGCCTTGGTTTCTAGTTAATCTTACGGATTTACTGCAGAATTTCAATGGAGATTGCACCTAGGTTGACCTTCTTCCTTCCTTTTCCTTCCTCTCCTCTTCTTCTTCCTCTTCTTTCTTCTTCTCTCTCTTTTCTCAGAATTTTCCTTCTCCCTTTGCTGTCAAAACCGCCCCTCATGCTGAGAAGGGGAAGTTATACCCAACTTTGTAACTCCCTTAACTCCTAGTAGGGACTATTTTGCTAATTTTCCATACTTCCTTTTAATTCTATTTTTAACCCCTTTCTTTTGTTTTTCTATGTTTTATGTACTAAGTCACATACCCTATATAATTAATTAAGTTGCATTCAAAGTTGACCTAAGTATCGAAAGTTGCGCTTAAAAATCACGGGGTGTAACAAATATGTACACTAGACATGAAACCTGACTAAATTATGTAATATAAATAATTTTATTTCATGCTATGTACATTCATATGTGCAATAAATGATAAGATGTAAATCATGATATAAGTTATAAAAATTCCTAGATAGTATATTATGGTAATTAGGAGTTATATGTTCTATGTACCTAAGTTGTGAATTATGAAATACATGTGTAGTTTAGATATTAAGGAAGTGCTTATGTATTTTATTAAGTTATGATAAGTAGACCTTATGTAAGTAAGTGCTGTTATTAGTGGTAGTATGACAAAGATACCCTCATTTGACCGAGTCTCACGTTGCATAAGATTAAAGTTAAAAAGTTATGTTGTTGCATCACATGTTTTAAAAGTTTATATGCATGTGGATAATAAACACGAGACGATTGATTCCATCGACACACGATATGTTATGTCATGATTATGATTATGTTATGTTCGCCAGTGTGACATCGGTACCGGCATGGTAGATGTCAAGGGCATATGTTTGTATTAGGGACGAGTGTAACACCGGGTCTGGGACACGGGATCTCCGTCATAATACGTCACCGTTAGTACATGTACATATGTTTTGATGTTTTATGCCGTACATGTACTATATGGGGAATCAGTCGGTTTGTCGTGCGTTATTATTCCTAGGAAGTGCTGTAGCCATCATGAAATGTCATGTTTTCAGATTATGAAATGCAAAGTCGTGTTATGAGTTATGAAATGACAAGTTATGCACGTTTTCGGAAGAAAACGATGATATGTTTATGAAAAGTCATGTTTTATGCCTCATGTCAGGATATGTTTATGAAAGCCATGTTTTATGCATCATGTCATGATCATGTCACCTTAGGGTTATGATTCAGAATTCCTTAAGTCTATGATGGCACTACAATGGTCAATGTAGTGTTTACGCATGAAAGTGTAGTACATGTAATGTAGCGCCATGTACTCAGCCAACCCGCGTACGGTGCACCCGCCGTACTTTGCTACGGAAAGTACAAGGCGTCAATGCATAACATGTCACAGTCCATGACAAAATCACGGACTACCATGTCATCATCCTAACAGGTAGGCAAAATTTTGGCAGAATAAAAATTTTCAAAGAAAACATTTCCGAACATCCGACATAGAGTTTACAACCAAGTTCGCAAAATAAATACAAATCCCAAATCAAAGTCCCAAAATGAGTCCACAAAACATAAGCCCATCATAAAGTCCTTAAACTGCAATCCACTCTCACGACTACGGATACGGAACTTGAGGCTCGTCATCAATCCACTCCACACCATTCCCTGCAGGCTCTGGGGGAAAATAAAAGGGTGAATGACAAAGTCACCAGCAAGTATACCATAAACGACCATGACATAAATGGAAAGTTTACGCAAGAACCAAATCCCAAGAACCTCAACTTTTCCGACATACCTGACCTTCAACCCAATAGCCGCAATAGTAACATGATCGTAACTTAGGCAACAATAGGCTAAGCATTCTACTCACAATTATATGCAGCGCAATGAATATGCAAATGCAATGCAACATAATAGGATGAAAAAAAATTTCGATTATTCTTACTTTCAAAACATAATCGTCATAAAACAAGGAGTAGAGAGGGTTCAGATCTATTGTCTCCGGATCTGAAACGGTCATACCATTCCCTTCAGATCTATTATTTCTGGATCTGAAAATGGTCATAAAATCAATCATCATTATCAGGTGACCTGGACGGTCATAAATCATCATCATCAGGTCTATTATCTCCGGGCTTGGACGGTCATCAATCATCATCATCAAGTTAATTAACCCCGGATCTGGAGTGGGTTGTGCTGGCCTGGAAGTAATGGTACCATAGGAACTTTTCTTTCAAAACAGAAAACTTATCTTCACAAAAGAGAGCTTTCTTACAATTCTTTGGCATAAAATCAGTTTCATAAATCACATGAAAATGGACAAAGCAATGCACGATATGCAACATGAAATTCATGACTAAGTACATCATAGATAATATATACGGACTTGTCTCTTAAGCTGGAAAAACAGTCCAGCAGCAATGCCCTGTTCACACAGCCTCTAAATCACCAATTCAGAGCCTATTTCCAGAAACTTTTGCCACAAACATGCATAATGGAATCTTAGATACATGCCATAAAAATTTTGTAACATTTTGAGATGTCTAAAGTCCTCAAAACATTAAATTACCATCAAGGGGTACTGCAGAATTCTGCAGCGCAGTACCCGCCTCATCACAGTTCCAAGGGTCATAAAACAGCATTCAATTAAGACTATCACCCGAAAGACGTAGCCAACATACTAAGGAACAATATCCATATGCCCAAACATCCCATCTAAGACTAAATAAATAAGATAAAGGCCTCACAATGCACAACATCAAACTGCCCTGTTTTCCAGTTCTATACCGCGATTTTTTATCTCAGTTGTTAGCCCTTAAAACAGAGGTTTCAAGCAATTGCTTTTCATGGACGTGTGCATCTATGCCTTAGGTAAATACTATAAAAATTTCAAAGCAATCCGACATGTTTAAAGGGGTCAAATAATTATTGTTCTCAGCCTGGGTACCTGCAGAATCTGCAGTGACCTGTCCTTACCAAAAATTCCATTGAGGACAAACCACAAGCTCTTTTGCAGAATTTTCACCCCACAAAGTCACTACGCATATCAAGATACCAGCACACCAAACTTTAGCCCAATCACACATTTCTAAGGTTCATTTTAAGGCCAAGCAAATTGCTACTAAAACAGTCCTGTTTTAGAGAATCTTACATATCAACACTATTACTCTTCGAACATCTCCCAAACCGACTCCAACTCCTAAAATAACTTGCTAACCACCAAGTACACATTTTAACATGAACCTTTCAGGTCTCGTGGTATTCTTTAAGCTACATACTAGCCCCATGCCAAACAGCCCCGTAAACTACACGTAGAACATGACATTTTCATAAAGATATCAAGCATCCTTTTATTAAGTCAAATAATCATCATAAGCAATATTTATCCCAAATTTCCAACCATACATCATGAAAGCTTGAGTTCCAAACATATATTAAAGTAACGGGAAGCAAGGTTCAATCATTCCCCTACTCCATAGGAAAGCCAAAATTACCAAGCTCCGAATTCCTTCAATTTTAATATGCTTGACTCTTATATCAATCATGCTTCTTAAAGGTCCAAATGACCAACTTATTAAGGGAACAAACACTTCATTTTTAGCATGGGTTGACATACAAAAGGGCCGTTTTTAGGGCTGTCCAACACTACCTACCAAACAGTCCACTATTCATGCATTTCTATACATTTTATGCCTCATAGAGTCTCTTCCTAACAAGAACTATTGCACCATTCAACTAGTCATCGAA
This sequence comes from Eustoma russellianum, assembly GCA_036186865.1. Taxonomy (NCBI): domain Eukaryota; kingdom Viridiplantae; phylum Streptophyta; class Magnoliopsida; order Gentianales; family Gentianaceae; genus Eustoma; species Eustoma russellianum. The sequence goes on along the minus strand of AP025073.1, from coordinate 22,125,315 downwards.
ACAGCCCATTTAAGTGAAGAATAAGTCTCATATCATGCTTAGATTAGACACATAACATATCCATAGGGAGAATCACTCAACATGCCAACAATTTTTCTTATAAACATCCCATTTCTCACACTTTGCACTTAGTACTCCATCTAAGGTTCATAGCTTGAAGCAACTAGACATTCAAGCATACAATTTCACAAATAAATCAAGAGTGTCTAGAGTATACTTGCCTCTTTTGAGCTTAGCAATTCTTCCTAGCTTGAGCCTTGGGTTAAAATGGATTGAAGTTTCCTCCAAGTTTACAAAAGAGGCACACGGTTTTGGTGAGGAGAAGATGGGTGAACATTAGCTACTATTTTATTGAACAAGAGAGCTAGATTGATGCTATATTTCCTTACCAAAATAGAGCTTAAATGGAGATTGAATGAGGTCCAACCCACCAAGATGCTAGCACCACCTAATAGCTTAAAAAATCTTCAACTAGTGACCATTGAAAGGACACGGTTTTATAGAGAGAAAAAGGGCACAAGGTAATCTTCACAAATGCAACTTGTAATTCATTTTGGAATTTAGAATACAATTTACCTAGATAAGTTTTTGAGCTTATGAGGATGATGGTCTTGAATCTCCTTAGCTCCAAGCTTGCCGAATGGAGTGTTGAGATATGCAAGGGACCTTTAGGGAGTTTCTTGGGTGAATCCTTGAGAGTATGGAGTTTCTAGTATAGTCTTGAGGGAGGTTCCATGGAATACACCATGGGGTACCTGGTGGTTTTAAAAAAAGGAGAGGGAAGGAGACTCTTCAATAACTTGAGGCATAATCATGAAGGCTATTTACTCCATGTTACTTTTGATGATGGTTTTAAGAGGCTAATAAAATAGTTAGTTGGGCATTAAGAGTAAAGATGGTTCTAGAGTCTCCAAGACTCTATGTAGGCCGATTTCTACAAAAGGGTTGGAAGGGTATAATTGTCATTGCACTTGCTTCATGGAACATACTTATATAATTATATAATTTCTTATAATATTTACTTTAAGGAATTCTAATTGAAGAAGAAATAATGCAATTTAATAAAATGCACTTGGAAGGACCGATATTTTATTAAACCACTTCATAAGAGTCGGAGATACAAAATGATTTCTGTTGGGTACAACATCCTCCCCCCTTATCACAAGTTTCGTCCTCGAAACTTATGAGCACTAGTCAAAGAGATGTGGGTATGAGCTCTTCATGCTTTCCTCATTCTCCCAAGTGGCTTCATCAATAGAGTGATGCTTCCGTTGCACCTTAACCATTGGAATAGATCACTTTCTTAGGGCCTTTTCCTTCCGATCAATAATCCTCTCAGGCTCTTCTTCATTAGATACACCGGCTTCAATCTTCAATGGTTGCTCCTCGATGATATAGCCGAGTTCGTGTACGTACCGCCAAAGCTGGGACAGATGGAATACATTATGCAGCTGAGACAGCGATGGCGGTAGCGCTAATCGGTAGGCAACTTCTCCAATCCTTTCAAGAACTTCATATGGTCTGATGAACCTTGGTCTCAGTTTTCTTTTTATGTCAAATCTTCTTACGCCCTTCGATGGTGAGACCTTCAAAAATACTTTCTCAACTGCCTGGAATTCCAATGGTCGATGCCTTTCGTCAGCCCAAACTTTGCTTCTGTCTTGAGCCGCCTTCAACCTTTGCTTGACAATCATCACTTTCTCTCATGTTTGCTCCACTAGGTCGGGTCCTGCAAAAATCTTGTCTCCAATTTCATCCCAATAAAGTGGAGATCTGCACTTTCTTCCATACAACGCTTCATAAGGGGTCATTCTAATGGATCGGTGATAACTATTATTGCAGGAAAATTCAACCAACTTAAGACTTTTGTCCCAACTTCCTCCAAAATCAAGGATACAAGCACGTAACATGTCCTCCAGCATTTGGATTGTTCTTTCCGATTGACCATCAGTTTGAGGGTGAAATGCTGAACTCATCCGAATTTCAGTGCCCGTCGCTTTCTGGAAGGCTGTCCAAAATCTATAAGTGAATTGAGGGTCGCGGTCACAAACTATACTCATGGGTACTCCGTGCAAGCATACAATCTGATCAATATACATGGAAGCCAATTTCTCCATAGAGGCTTTGATTGACATGGCCATAAAATGGACAGACTTCGTCAGACGATCAACCACAACCCAAATAGCATCATATCCATTCCAAGTCTTTGGTAGGTCAGTCACGAAGTCTATAGTGACGTGATCCCACTTCCACTTAGGAACTTCAAGGGGCTGCAACAATCCTGCTGGTCTTTGATGCTCCGCTTTCACCCAATTTGTGATAATGGCTAGCGAGACCAAGAAAGCTCCGCACCACTGTGACATTCGTTGGCCTTGGCCACTCCGTGATAGCTTCAATCTTTTTGGGATCCACTGATATCCCATCCTCAGATATGACATGGCCAAGAAATGATACGTTGTGCAGCCAAAATTCGCATTTACTAAATTTGGCGTATAACTGCTTCTTCCGTAAGATATCAAGAACGATCCTCAAATGGGCTACATGGGATTCTTCATCTGACGAGTAGATCAAGATATCATCAATCAAAACCACAATGAATTTATCTAGCCGCTCCTGAAATACTCGATTCATAAGGTCCATAAATGCAGCAGGGGGGTTTGTCAGTCTGAATGGCATCACAAGGAATTCGTAATGCCCATAATGTGTCTTGAACGCAGTTTTCGGAATATCCTTGGCTTTGATCTTCAATTGAAAATATCCAGAGCGCAGATCAATTTTACTGAAGACTCGTGCTCTCCTAAGTTGGTCAAATAGATCATCGATCTTAGGCAGCGGGTACTTGTTCTTTATTGTAATCTTATTGAGCTCTCTATAATCTATGTACAGACACATGCTTCCATCCTTTTTCTTTACAAATAACATGGGAGCACCCCAAGGCGAGACGCTTGGGCGGATAAGTTTCTTCTCTAATAGCTCATGCAACTGCTCTTTTAGTTCTTTCAATTCAGCAGGCGCCATTCTTTAGAGTGCCTTTGGTATAGGCTCGGCTCCCGGAATTAGATTGATTTCAAATGCGATCTCTCGATCTGTAGGAAGGCCTGGCAATTCCTCGGGAAAAACATCAGGATACTACTGAACTATCAGGACTTGAGAAAGATCAGATGGCACTTGATCGGTACTTAAAGCATAAACTAAGAATCCTTCATGTCCTTTCTTCAACGCACTACGGGCACGGGCCGCATTCACATAGACATTTTTGGGAAATTTCTTCAATTTTGAGCCTCCATGAAAAGTTACTTCTTCACCTGCTGGGTCCTTAATGGTAACCCTCCTCTTATGACAATCAATGTGAGCAGATTCGTGGAGAGCCAAACCATTCCAAGAATTATGTCGAAGTCGCTCATAGTTATTGGAATCAAATCTGCTGCAAACCGCTGCTCGTCGAACTCAATCTCACAACTCTTGTACAAATGGTCAGAAACAAGAACCTGATCACCAGCTGCTTGAACTCTATATGGCGTCCCAAGCCGGACAGGCTATGATCCATATTCTTTGCAAACTTCCGTGAGACAAATGAGTGGCTAGCGCCACTATCAAATAATACATTTGCTGGCACACTACATACTAAGATAGCTCTTGAATCATGCAAGATTGACTAAGCAACAACAAAACAACAATATCTTGCAAAATATAGACATTGAATAAATCTTAAAACATACCAGTCACAACATCAGTGGCTTCATTCACAGCAGCGTCCGTCATAATGTGGACCCTTGCATTTGCGCGCTGACGCTGGTTTCTTGGTTGCTGTTGTTGTTGGGCTCCTCTTTCCAGACAATCTTTGATCAAATGGCCAAATTTTCCACAACCAAAACACGTAGTTCCCTATTCTAGACAATGCCTAAGCACATGACCCACCTTACCACAACCAAAACATTTCCATGTCTGGATAAAGCATTCTCCCACATGGTTCTTTTGGCAATGAGGACAGACTGGAATAGCTAGTTGTTGTTGCTGTTGATCCTGATTTCTTTGCTGATTCCCTTGCTGAAAATTCTGTTGTTGTGGACGACGTTGAAAACGATTTTGATTCTGATTCTGAGTCCTTCCCTGACGACCGGGTCCTCTAAAATTTTGCCTTGCTACCTTACGGGATCCTCCACTACCGGATGCTTCTCTTCCTCTCTTTTGACCATTCTCATCACGTCGGATGATGTCTCTCTCAATCCTGTAGCAGACATCAAGCAATGCTCCAAAATTTGCGGGATTTGCATTAATAAGCCAAGTTTTTATCCTCAGATTTAACCCCCTTTCAAATTTCAACATCTTTGTCTCTTCATCATTCATCGTCGATGGCTAAAATCTCCCCAAGGCTATAAACTTATTTGCATAATTAGCAATGGTAATCCCTAGCTCTTGCTTTAATGACTCAAACTCAAGTCTCTTTTGCAATTTAACTTAAGGGGGAATATAGAACTTATTGAACTCTTGCAAGAATCTCTCCCACGGTATCGGTCTTGGCAAAGATTGTAGATTAGATTTCCACCACTGATTTGCTTCTCCAAGCAAAAACGGTCTAACAGCCTATGTCTTCATTTCTTCGGGCGCACGATCAATTCAAAGCAGTTCTCCACTTCATCAAGCCACTTTTCTGCAATATCGGCATCTGATTTTCCTTCAAATGGTGGCACATTAGCTCTCTTCAGTTTTTCAAAATAAAATTGCACATCTCTAACTGGCTTATGCGGCTGAGGAGGGGGCGTTCTGCTGCATCATAACCTGGCCAATCTGAGTCACGGCCTGATAGAAAGTCTAAAAAGCATGGATATCAGGAATCATCTGAGGTAAGTGCCCCTGGGGTGGAGGATTGTTCTGAGCAGGAGGTGGATTTTGATCTTGCGGAGGTGGTGGCAAGATGGCCTGAGTAGGTGGAGGGGGAACAGGCTCTTGAGGCTGTGGAGGGACTGGCTCCTGTGCAGCTGGTCGGGCTCTAGGCGGGTCTGCCACGAGGTCGAGCCATCTGCACTACAGAGCATCAAAATTATTTAGAGTTGAACAAATAAGGATATTTGACCGAAATAAAATCATACTTTAAAGGAAACTTAAACAAGAGGAGAGGAGATAAGATCAGATTAGATTTTGAGGCATTTAGGATTTATGCGATATGATTAAATTATTAGGTTAAGGTCCTAATTCTAGTCTATGTCATCCTAGTCTAAAGTCAACGTCTTCTAAGATCATGGCTTAGGTCTAAGATCAAAACATAGATTCTAGGATCATAACTTAGTTCTGCGTTCTGCACGAATCTAGAGCCTGGGCTCTGATACCACCTGTAATGCCCCATACTCGGCCAACCCGCATACGGTGCACCCATCGTACTTCGCTATGGAAAGTGCAAGGCGTCAATGCATAACATGTCACAGTCCATGACAAAATCATGGACTACCATGTCATCATCCTAACAGGTAGGAAAAAATTTAGGCAGAATAAAAATTTTCAAGAAAAACATTTCCGAACATCCGACATAGAGTTACCACCAAGGTTGCAAAATGAAGACAAATCTGAAATCAAAGTCCCAAAATGAGTCCACAAAACATATCAGCATAAAGTCCTTAGAGCTACAATCCACTCTCACGACTACAGATTACAGAACTCGAGGCTCATCATCAATCTTAATCTACACCATTCCTTGCAGGCTTTGGGGGAAAAATAAAAGGGTGAGTGACAAAGTCACCAGCAAGTATACCATAAACAATCATGACATAAATGGAAACTGCATGCAAGAACAAAATCCCAAGAACCTCAACTTTTCTAACATACCTGACCTTCAACCCAAATAGCCGCAATAGTAACATGATCGTAACTTAGGCAACGATAGGCTAAGCATTCTACTCACATTATATGAAAACGCATATGAATATGTAAATGAAATGCAACCAGATAGGATGAAAACAAAGTTCGATCATTCTTACTTTCAAACAGAATAGTCATAAAACAATGAGTAGAGAGTGGCTCAGATCTTTTGTCTCTAAATCTGATAACAGTCATACCATTTCTTTCAGATCTATTATTTTCGGATCTGAAAAATGGTCATACAATCAATCATCCTATTCAAGTCTATTATCTCCGGATCTGGACGGCATAAATCATCATCGTCAGGTCTATTATCTCCGGGCCTGGACAATTCATCAATCATCATCCTCAGATCAATTAACCCCAGATCTGGAGCGGGTTTGTGCTGGCCAGGAAAGTAATGGCACCATAGGAACTTTTCTTTTTAAAACAGAAAACTTATCTTCACAAAAGAGAGCTTTTCTTACAATTCTTTGGCATAAAATCAGTTTCATAAATTCACATGAACATGGACAACGCAATGCATGATATGCGACACGAAATTCATGACTAGTACATCATAGATAACATATACGGACTTGTCTCTTTAAGCTAGAAAAAACAGTCCAGCAGCAATGCCCTGTTCACATCGGCCTCATAAATCACCAATTCAGAGCCTATTTCCAAACAATTTTGCCACAAACATGCATAATGTAATCGTAGGATACATGCAATAAAAAATTTCATAACATTTCGAGATGTCTAAGGTCCTCAAAACAATTAAATTACTATCAAGGGGGTACTGCAAGAATTCTGCACGCTGTACTGCCTCATCACAATCCAAGGGCCGTAAAACAGCATTCAATTAAAAACTATCACCTTGGAAGACATAGCCAACATACTAAGGAACAATAATCCATATACCCAAACATCCCATCTATGCCTAAATAAATAAGATCAGGCTCACAATGCACAACATCAAACTGTCCTGTTTTCCAGTTCTATACTGCGACCTTTATCTCAGTTGTTAGCCTTTAAATACAGAGGGTTTCAAGCAAATTTATTTCATGGACATGGTGCATCTATGCCTTAGGTAAATACTATAAAAATTTCAAAGCAATCCGACATGTTTAAAGGGGTCAAATTAATTATTGTTCTCAGCCTGGGTACCTGCAGAATCTGCAGTGACCTGTCCTTACCAAAAGGTTCCCTTGAGGACAAATCACAAGCTCTTTTGCAGAATTTCCACCATACAAACTCACTACACCATATCAAACTACCATCACACCAAAAATTTCGCTCCAATTACACATTTCTAAGGTTCATTTTAAGGCCAAGCAAGTTGCTACCAAAACAGTCCTGTTTTAGAGAATCTTAACATATCAACACTGTTACTCTTCGAACATCTCCCAACAAACTCAACTCCTAAAATAACTTACTAATACCAAGTACACATTTTAACATGAACCTTTCAGGTCTCATGGTATTCTTTAAGCTACACACTATCCCCACGCCAAACAGCCCCGTAAACTACACGTAGAACATGTCATTTTCAAAAAGATACCAAGCATCCTTTATTAAGTCAAATAATCATCATAGGCAATATTTATCCCAAATTTCCAACCATATATCATGAAATCTTGAGTTCCAAACATATATTAAAGTAATGGGAAGCAAGGTTCAATCATTCCCCTTCTCCTTAAGAAAGCCGAAATTACTAAGCTCCCAATTCCTTCAATTTTAACATGCTTGACTCTGATATCAATCATGCTTCTTAAAGGTCCATATAACCAACTTATTAAGGGAACAAATACTTCATATTTAGCATGGGTTGACATACAAAAGGAGCGTTTTTAGAGCTGTCCAACACTACCTATCAAACTGTCCACTATTCATGCATTTCTATACATTTTATGCCTCATAGAGTCTCTTCTTAACAAGAACTATTGCACCATTCAACTAGTCATCGAAACAGCCCCTTTAAGTTAAGAATAAGTCGCATATCATGCTTAGATTAGGCACATAACATATCTATAGGGAGAATCACTCAACATGCCAACAATTTTTCTTATAAACATCCCATTTCTCATGCTTTGCACTTAGTACTCCATCTAAGGTTCATAACTTAAAGCAACTAGACATTCAAGCATACAATTTCACAAATAAATCAAGAGTGTCTAGCGTATACTTGCCTCTTTTGAGCTTAGCAATTCTTCCTAGCTTGAGCCTTGGGTTGAAATAAAGTAATTTCGTCAATTACGCGATTTTTCTCTGATTAATTTCAAACTTCTTAGACATGTAATATATATTATGTGTCACATAATGTACATAAAATGAGGTGTGTATTTAGCTCCAGTAGCTGAGTGGAAAACGCCCCATGTGACAAAATAACCTTCATTTTGAATTCTCCACAAATTTAGGCTAAATTGTGGGTAATTTGTGTGTAAACATGGTATGACCTTGTGGATTAATATGACATGTGGATCACGAAATATTTGAGTATTTTTAGTGTATATAGTCTGGCAATCTTTATATGGTAAGTACGTGACATGTCGGCGAAGTTTCGGTAGTCACCCGATACGACAATTTTTGATTTATGACCTTGTGACATGTCGTTATAATTTTGATGTCACTATGACTTGTAATATATGATATAAGACTTGTATATACTCATAAATATGATGTTCATGTAGTGGTGTGACGTTGACGTACGTTTATAATATATATGACTTGTCGGTGGAACGTCATAATATAGGTATATAGTGTGTCTTTAAAGAATTTGTATATGAAATATATATATATTATATATATATATGTGTGTGTGTGTGTGTGTGTGTGTGTGTGTGGTGTTTGAATGAGATGAGGAAAGTTTGCTGCCATATAGCTCTCTCCAAATATGTCTTCATTTAATGAACTAGTTAGTTCATTAACTTAAGCACTTTACTTAATGAACTAGTTTTAGTTCATTAATCATGGCACCTGAAAATAGAATAAAGAAAACTAATGTGTGCCATATGATGTAAGCTTTAACGCTTCATGTCTTGTTAGTATGATAACATTATATATAAGCATGTAAAATATTTTTATCATGTGCATACTTAAGTAACATTTATTTCATGCATTTCGTAACACATAACATTTAATCATGCATTTTTGAATCACTCAATCCCCGACTTCTCTAAAATCTCCCCCTTTTGATTATTTGCAAAATAACATTTACCATGATTTAAATGTGATCGCTCCCACCTACAATTATGCACAAATTTAAAAATTGAATTTCATAATGTCGTGCTCCCCTTAAATCATGCTTCTTCTCCCTTAAATCATACTTTTCTCTCCCATTTATTTTGTAAATCTCATCAAAAGCATTAGTAATAACGAGAAGAAAGAGCAATTTATACCATCAGAAATCATGCATTTTTAGTACGTCCTCAAGGGTTTATTGATTTACCCTCTGCAAGTGTACCTTTTGATACTCAAACTTGGGTGACCTTTTTGGTCTTCAAAAGATGAAATGAGAGATGAAGAAGCAATATAATAATATTAGGGGCGTGTCTATTTGGCCTATTTCCAAGAATATCATTATGAGCATAATAAGATCTTTGTTTTTTATATGCGTTTGTGTTAGTGTGCATGGTGCATGGTCTAGATGCATTTGTGTTGTAGGAATGTCTCGTATGCATCAATAATTTTCTTTCATATCTATACGGTACATAATTGTATTTTGTATGACAAAAAAAGAAGGCGTACGCTAAGATATAAGGTTGGTGCACTAGATATCTTCTTAGGTTGTACAATTGCATGCGTTTGTTTAGAAGATAGAACAAAGTTTGTAGACTTGTTTTACCTTATTTTCTTCAATGTACCCTAATCCGGTTTTATCATTTTCATGCTTTTGAGAAGAAATAAGGCGATATAACATGCAAGTACCTGCCATCGAATTGTTTTACCATCTTTTCTAAGTCTGCATTTCTTGATTTCAAATTTGAAATTTCGGCTTTCATCTCAGTGTTCTCGGATTTTAAGGAGGAAGTCTCATATTTTAATAAATTTATCATGCAAGATGAATCTTCTTTTGAATCGTTTAATTGAGATACAAGATCCATGTTAGAAGATTCTACCAATTTCTTGTCTTCAATTAAGCGTTTCTTTTCTTTTGCAAGATCCTTAGAAAACTTATGCAACTCAAGATATTGACAAAATAAATCATTATAAGAAGGCTCAGAATCAGAATTAGAATCAGAATTTACCTCACTGGATGCTTTAGATGTAAAGCATACTTGAGTCATTTCCTCGTCGGCTTCTTCACTTTCGAAATCAGATGAATCACTCCATTTGGATGCTTTAAGGGCTCTTCTCCTTTGTTTAGGTTCTGAGACGGGTCTAGTTTTTCTCCGATCCTTGTCATGGTTTTTGTTTATTGTTTTGTCCTTGTTCGGGCATTCATAAGAGATATGTCTAAGTCTTCAACAAGTATAACACTTAATATCTTCATTATTTTTAAATCTATGATTCTTAGATGAAGTAGGCTTAGGTTTGTTTTTAAGCGGTTTTCTCATGATCTTTCTTAACCTTTTAGCCAACGTGATTAGATCTTCATCATCAGAATCCGAGTTACTATCATCTATGCGATCATAAGAGGTAGAGACGTATTCATTTGATTTAAACGCTATAACCTTATCCTGTTTAGAAGTAGAATCAGAATTTCTTGGAGTGAGTTTATTTTCATATACCTTTAATGATCCGATCAATTCCTCCATCTTTATCGATTTGGTTTCTTTATTTTCTTCGATTGCAGTGACTATGGGCCCCATTCGGATAGGAGGCTTCTTAGTACCTTTTGTACCTTCTCCTTTGAAGAAAATACTTTTCCAAGAGACTCAAGGGAGTTGTAAATGTTAGTCAAGCGTAAATCCATATCGACAATAGATTCGTTCGATAATAACTTGAAGGATTCAAGAGTAGACATAAGCATGTTTATCTTGGACTCTTTAACTTGACTAGTACCTTCATGTTTCATTTCAAGAACTCTCCACATCTCTGGGGCACTAGAACAATTTGACACATAACTTGATTCTCTTTTACTTAGGCCATTTAGAAGAAGTTGCATAGCCTTAGCATTCATACTCAATCTCTTTTTATCTTCTACGGTATACTCTTGCTTAGGTTTTACAACTTCTAATGTAACACCATCAATTGTAGTTATTTTAGCCAGAATAAAAGGACCGCCTTCTATGATGGACCATGAGTCTATATCGATAGACATAAAGAAAATTTTCATTCTAAGTTTCAATTGTATAAAAGACTCACCGTCGAAAAAAGGAGGCTTTACGCTTGACATTTCTTCTTGCTCGGTTTTTATAACTAGTGGATGCCATCTCACAAAGATCATTGGATCTTCTTGTAGTGAGTGTGCCTGCGCTCTGATACAACTTGTAGGACCTGTATAGCACCACTAGAGGTGGTTGAATAGTGAGTGCGGAAAATTCGTTTTTAAAACTGTTTGGACTAAATAACTCACTTCTGAAAACAATTTTTGAAAATTCCCTTGGTAAGTATGTCAACCACGTTGATGTTCTCAACCTTTGTAGATCTGAGAATCAGATTGCACTAGTCTCAAAACTATTAACGTTTGACTGACTTATCCCTATCCAAATGAGATGAAACTTATGCCAAATGAAAGCTAGGACATGTGGCTATGTTTTTGCAAAATTTTGTAATTTTTGAAAATCATTTGCTATTTTTACCGTGCTAATGAAAACGATGTAGAAAACAGGAAATGAAAGGAAAAGTGCTGAAAAGTAAAAACACTGGGATTTTATACTGGTTCGGTTAAAACAACCTACTCCATTCTTCGAGGACACCTTCTTCGGTATTCACTAAACACAAAAACACCTTGACACAAGAGTGACTAGAGTTAAGCACCAACTCCACCCTTTTACAATCAAACTAACATAACAAAACAACATGAACACCACCACAGATCGAATGAAAGCTTGATCACACCTTGATCAACCTTTTACTCGAGATGAACGCATGTGGATGGTTTACACAAAGCCTATATAGTATATGGAAGATACGTATGATAGGCGTGAGGCTAAGAGCAAGAGAAAATAATGGAAGAAGAAGAGAGTCTTGCTTTGAACTTGTAAGAATATGTATTTTTTCTTAGCCTTGTCTTGTACCATCTTGCCCCTTTTTATAGTGTTATGGCCGCCCCCTAGGGTTTGCTTTTTCTTTCTTGAGAATTGTCTTGAATACCCTTGGAAGATTGCATTGTATAGATGGTGACACAACCTTACTTGGCGCAAACGATTGAACAAATGACTTGTCTTTGCCTAGTTGTCACTTCTTGACAGGCCATCTTTAATCCACCTTGCACACTTTAAATGAGCTGGAATTTCTTCAAAAAAACTGAAACATTGCTTAAAATCAAGGTAATTAACTTCCAAATAATCATGATATGAACACCTTAAATTTTGGAATAAAATGAAGCCAAAAGAGTGCTAAAAATCAACCATAACCAACACATGTGCTGAAATTTTAACAGGTGTTGTATTTTGAAATATTTCCTTGTATGTGCCTCTTCCTCAATGTCATCAAACCATGTGTGTCTTATCCTCCACCTATTGAGTGCTAATTAAGCTCCACCTTGGCTCCAAAGATGCTGAACTAGGCGTGTGAAATAGGGCCTGCACATGTGCTGAATTCTTTTTATGTAAACTTTATCAAATAATGCACAATATGCACACATATATGGTAAATTTCAATCACCCCATAATTTGAATTTGCTATAACAATGTAACATGTCTTGAATGTGTAAAAAGTTTCCTGATACATGTTACACTCATGAAGAAAAAGTCCCCTGTGTGTAGGGTTGTAAAAAACCAAATTTTCGACTTTCGTCGATTACGCGATTTTTCTCTAATTAATTTCAAGCTTCTTAGACATGTAATATATATTATGTCACACATAATGTACATAAAATGAGGTGTGTAGCTCCAATAGCTGAGTGGAAAACGCCTCATGTGACAAAATAACCTTCCATTGAATTCTCCAACAAATTTAGGCTAAATTGTGAGTAATTGTGTGTGTGTGAACATGGTATGACCTTGTGGATAAATATGACATGTGGATCACGAACTTTTGTGAGTATTTTTAGTGTATATAGGTTGGCCAGCTTTATATGGTAAGAACGTGACATATCGGTGAAGTTTCGGTAGTCACCTGATACAACAATTTTTGGTTTATGACTTTGTGACATGTCGTTATAATTTTGATGTCACTATGACTTGTAATATATGATATGAGACCTGTATATACTCATAAATATGATGTGTATATAGTGGTGTCACGTTAAGTACGTTTATAATATATATGACGGTCGGTGGAACATCAAAAATATAAGTATATAGTGTGTCTTTAAAAAATTTGTATATGAAATATATATATATGTATGTGGCATGTGATTTGAATGAGATGAGGAGGACTTTCCATTTCAAGTTGTTGCCATATAGCTCTCTCCAGATATGTCTTCATTTAATAAACTAGTTAGTTCATTAACTTAAGCACTTCACTTAATGAACTAGTTTAGTTTCATTATCATTGCACCTGAAAATAGTATAAAGACAACAAATGTTGTCATATGATGTAAGCTTTAACGTTTCCTGCTTGTTAGTACGACAACAATATATATAAACATGTAAAGCATTTTATCATGTGCATAATCATGTAACACTTATTTCATGCATTTCGTAAACACGTAACATTTAAATCATGCATTTTTGAATCCAAGCTCAAACCCTAATTTCTCAACCTAAGAGGAGGATGTTATGGCTAGTGTTTGGATGAATGTATGAGATGAAGAAAAAAAATTACCTCCTTATGTCTTTCCTTGTAACTCTCGGCCAAGAGGAGTAGTAGAAAGAAGACTTGGAAGACTGTTTCGTTTTGAGAGAGGAAGAGAGTGTTTTGGAAGATGAAAATTTGATAAGTGTTAAAATGAGAAGAAAAGAGAGTCTTCCTCTCTTTATACAGAGAGAAGAAATCAGTCGGGGGAGGGAAAGTAATGGGGTGGATGAAGGCCATCATGAAAACTTAGAAGATTGATGGGAGAAGATAAGGGTGGTTATTTGTCCTTAACAAAGGAAAGAAAGGTGGAGTGTTGAAAGACAATATCTACTTTCTTTCGTCTTGTGTTGGCCGAATTTGAGGAGGGAAAAAAGGGGTGGTTGGTTTGGTTGGAAGTTGTAAGAGAGGTGTAAGAATTAGGGGGAAGGCTTTTTGGTATCAAATATGATTGCTTCCATGTGGATAAACACGACAAAAATGTTGTCTCCTTCTTGCTTGGTGACTGTTCCAAATGTATGGGGAGTGGGTAGGATAGGACAAAATTTTATCGTTGGTTTCTACACACTTTTCTACATTTGGTATTTTGTTGGGGTATTAACCTAACCACAATTTCCTTCTTCTTTTCTTACCCTTGACCGCCCACTAGTAGCCTGAGTGTATATATTAGATGAATTTTTCCTTTTTGTCCAAATTATCAAGTCATGTCTGCTTTCTTTTTCATTTTATTTAAATACCCTAATTTCTTGTGTCATATGTTTTGTTTTGATTTAATTTATCCTAATATATTAGTTGTTACATATTAATATTGTTTTAATTCTTATTACAAATTCGTAACATTCATTAACGAATTTACTCGCATATCAATATTTTGTATGTTTTGATGCACGCGAAAAATTTATACGTAACTATGTACAGTAGTAAACACATATTGTCATCACGAAACTTTCTGGGGCGTAACAAAATCAGAGGATATTGCGAAGACTGCCTTCCACACTAGATACAGCTACTGCGAGTTCTTACTGGTGCCGTTTGGACTGACTAAGTGCTCCAGCTGCCTTATGGACTTGATGAATATGTATTCAAAGATTAGTTGGATAAGTTGTGGTAGTCTTCATCGATGACAGCTTGGTCTATTCTCCTGATGAAGAGACGTATGCCAGGAACTTGAGGGAGAGTTCTAGGGACCCTCAGCAGAAGAAGTTGTATGACAAGTTCAGTAAATGTGAATTTTGGCTGAAGAGCGTGGCTTTCTTGGGTTGCGTAGTCTCAAAGGAGTGAATCTCAGTGAATTCAAAGAAGATTGAGGCTATCACTGAGTGGCCCAGGCCGACCAATGTGGCTGAAGTAAGAAGTTTTCTTGGGTTAGTTGGCTAATACAGGAAGTTTGTTGAGGGTTTCTTTACTATAGCAGTGCCACTAAGTAGGTTGAAGCAGAAGAAGACGAAGTTTCAATGGAGCGCAGATTGTGAGAAAAGTTTCACAGAACCTAAAGAAGAGAATGACCACTGCCCCCGTACTGGCACAGCCCTCAGGTTCTGAAGGGTTCATTATTTACAGTGATGCCTCCAAGAGTGGACTAGGTACGTGTATATGATTTCAATTTGGTTTTATATACTTTCAACGGTGGTCTAATTTCTTTGTTTCAGGATGTGCCCTTATGCAAGAGGCAGAGTTATTGCGTATGCCTCGCACCAGTTAAAGCCCTATGAGCAAAACTATCCGACTCATGAACTTGAGCTAGCTGTAGTGGTTTTTTCACACTTAAGATATGGCGTCATTATCTATATGGAGAGAAGTACTAAGTATTCACTGATCATAAGAGTCTGAAATATTTATTTATGTAGAAAGAGTTGAACATGCATCAGATGAGATGGTTGGAGCTATTGAAGGATTATGATCTAACTATTAACTATCATCCGAGAAAGGCAAACCGAGTTACTGATGCATTAAGTAGGAAATCCAGCCACACCAGGCAGGCACCGCTGGAGAAAGAGATTGCTGAGTTTCATTTGGATATCGTGGATTCTAGGGAAAATATTCTGATGACCTCAATTATCACCATGTCGTTGATTGATCATATTAAAGAGGCTCAGAAGGATTATGCAACCCTCAGAGGTATTCGCAAGAGTATGATGACTAGTCATATTGATGGCTTTCTAATTCATGATGATGGCAGTATGTGGTACCAGGGAAGGTTGTGTGTACCTGATGTTGAGGACCCCAGGAAAGAAGTGTTGAAAGAGGCACACAACTCAAAAATGTCGATTCATCCAG
>AP025073.1:22049926-22109348 GCA_036186865.1 Eustoma russellianum | reverse complement strand
ATGAGGGGGGTTGAGCTACGGGCTAGAGAAGTTGGGACGGGCCGCGGGAGAAAGGAAAAAAAAGAAAAAGAAAAAGAAAAAAGAAAATGTAATAGCAGAATATAAATACTAAATAAAAAATAAACAGAATTAATAAATCAATAAATAAAAGCAGAAATTAGGAAAAAGTTAATAATAATAATAATAATAAATAATAAAAATTAAATAGAAAATTAGCTATAATTTAGGAAGATAAAAATAAAGTGTAGAAACCTAAAATGCGGTAGAAGATAAAATACGTTAATGGACCCCACGTAGTGTAGGGTAATTATGCAATATAAAATGGAGCATGCAACGTAGGAAAAAGAGATGAAGGGTGTAAAAGTGTGTAGCATTCATGGCACGTGCATCGCATTAGCCTATGAGCCGTGTGGTCCTTTGGGACGTGTGTGCTGACGAGGCGTGTGATGGGTGTATTATGAACCACCTGTATTTGATAGGACCCGGGACATGCATAGCATATCATGGATAGAAAGAGCATGATGTGTGATATGATATTGTTGCATGTGACACGATGACGAGAAAGAGTATGCATTATGAAGTTGTGGATTGTATTTGGATATGTGATTATGTTTATTTATCTTATGCTTCAGTTGATTGAGTTATAGGAAACCTTACTTTGCAAAACTGGGTCGAGTATATATTGTTTTCTTTATTTGTTATTTATATATTTATTGCAACTCAGTGGGTTTTACCTCGACCTTGTAAGTATGATTCCTTTCTAGGAATGACGGGTAACCTACAAGTGATCCCATATCACTCACCTCCCTACCTTCCCTCCACAGATGAGCCAGAGTACGAGTATATTTTCACTGAGGATGGGTCAGACTGCACGAGATGGGAAGAGTGAAGCCTTTCGGGAGATTTCTTGAGGATTTGACATTATTTATTTTGGGGGTTTCGATGGACTTTCATGTTTACTTCGTTTATGTCGGATTTTTAGGCTTTCATTTTGACATGTCGGATCTCGTCAGCCCAAACTTTCAGGTATTTCCACATTGGAATTATTTATGAATCGGACTTGAATGTTTAATTATCTTTCCAGAAAATTAAATTTCTACATCATCACTAACGTGTAAGAAGTTTGATCGATACCCTTATAGTTCTCATAGTAGACTACGGCGGATGCACTGTTTCCGATGTTAGGGCTCGGGAGCGGGGCACTACAATATGCTTGTAAATAATTTAGGCTAACTTGAATAGTTGATCCATCCCCACCCATATCGAATATCAAAATAATGAAATATGTATACGCTGAAAATGAATAAAATTTGAACTCATTACAAGAACTTATCTTCCTCTTCAATGCTTTGATGAACTTGTATCGCTTCTTCTTAATATATTATGGATGAGGCAGTAAAGTCTCCATCAAATTCTTGCAAAATACACAAAAGATGGCAATACAAAGCATGACTGTAAGCACATCACAGGTTCAAATTCAAGATTTCTAACAGCAACATTAGGCAAACTTTGTTAAAGACTATGTAACTAAAATGACTCTCGATTATTATATAAAATCTTAGTCTCAATTTCAGCTTCATTTGTAACATTATTTTCATGCACAATTGGATCATCACCATGCAATTCAACAAAACTTTCTTATTTTGAATCACTCATGTGCAATTCAGTTTATCAACATGCAACTCACTTTCAATGTGTTTATGCAATTCAAAGCCAACAGTAGGTATGTCATGTTCAACTTCATGCAATTCTTTTCTAAGCTCATGCACTTCATTTTTGGCAGCATGATATTCATGATTAGAAATTGACAAATCACTACTAAGTTCATGTATATCATGGGAAGGAACTTGCAAATTATTTTCAACAACATGTGAATTACTGGAAGATTCAAGCTCTTCATGGAATCGTTACTATTATGCATGTTAAACCCCAAAGACTTAGCGTAATCTATAAGTGATCGATGTTCTGATTTACTCTCTATGCATTTTTCCAAATAATACATGTCACATAAAGTGTCAAATTTCTCATGCACCATTTTATCATCAATGTTTTTATTCAAGCCAGTAATAAACTTAACCATAACTTATTCTTAGGGTTCTTCAATGTACGCTTTGGACAAGTCATCTAACAACTTTTTATAATAATCTCGTATCTTTAGATGACATTGAGGAATGGATTGATACCTTGGAATTCTATTATGCCATCCACTTACCCGTATGTCATTGGATAGGCCGAAGTTATGCATACGCACCTTTATCTCATCTTGTCCTTTTTAAGAAAAGAGTACCCCATGTGGTTTTAATGGACATGTATCCATCCAAGGATGTCGAGGACGAAAGCCTCGAGGTGTCCGTTGGGATGGCTGAGCTGGGGACTCTAAATAGGGCAGTCAGGTGACGTTTCTGAATTTTTATTTTCGCTCGTCATTTGCTCCTGTTTCCAGTTTTCTTCTCCAGCGTTTCTCATCCAAATTCCACCAGCGATCCCTGTTTCCTCTGGTCATCTTCCTTCTTTTTCTCAGCCTAACTTCACTGTAAGTCTTCCTTTTCATTCTCCACCATGTTTGCTTCTCACGATTCTCAAATTATCTCAGAGGGTGCTTCTTACGCCGACGGTGGTGAAGGAAACCCTAATCCTCCATCTTCGTCTGGTAGAACAGTCCTCAGTGACGACCGTCCGATAGTAAGGTTGTGTAAGGCCACTGGTGGCGCTGCTCAGTCCAGCAACTGTAAATCCTCTGGCTCTGCAGAGGGCCCCATCTCTGTACACGGGGGTGATTAATAGAGATCCTCCTTCTTCTTATGTCCAAGAGTCCTTTTGCGCTTTGTCTGAGGCTGAGCTGAACCGAATTTGTAAGAGGTATAAAGTTGACCTGGATCGGTTCAGCCCTATTTTGCCTCTGTTGGGTCAGACTGCTTATGATCCTCCAAAAGATTATGAGGCTGTTTATGAAGAGTATTTCAAATCAGGGTTCAATCTTCCTAATCCTGAACCCCTTGTCTGCATTCTTCATGCTTACAATCTCAGACTTCCACAAATAAAACCCAATGGTCTGAAGATCATTCTCTGCTATTTTCTTTTTCTTAGAATAACTGAGTCTCCATTCCATATAAATGTATTTAGGGGTCTTTTTTCTTGTCGGGTCTCGGATAGCTTGTACTATTTCAGTAAACGAGCTCCCAACAGCGAGTTTAACCTTGCTATCAACATCCCTACCTTTACCAAAAACTGGAAGAGTAGATTTTTCTATATCAAAAAGGATGAGCTACCAAAATGGAACGTCTGGAAATCCAGCAAGGCAGACAACCTGAGGCCGAACGCAGAGCACTGCAATGAAGCGGCCAGACTTCAGAGTCTGCCTGTTGTGATAGACTGGCAGAAGGTGGACTCCACCATTTTGGAGGCGGCTGACCTGGGCCATTTGGCTTTGGGTCAGAACTATCGACCAGTTAACCCAGACAACCTAACAATAGTCAGAGGTTGGTCCCTGTTTGCTTCAACTTTTGTGCTTTATCTAACTTTCAGTTGATAATTGTCTTGTTCCTTATGCAGGCTCAATGGCTTCTTGAAATGACGACTATGCCAGTAGAATGGCCGAGATGGCAGCCCGCAAGAGAGCTCGCCAATCTAGACGAGTCTTAGTTGCTGCTTCTGCTGGGATGGCCTCTGCCTCGGCCATGACCCCATCAATTCCTATTGCCGAGCCTATTCAGGAGGAGCCTGAGCCATGTACTTGAATTTCCTTGACTTCCATCTTTTGTAGTGTTGAGATTTGATACTAACTTGTTTGATGTACTTTCTACAGCTTTGTCAATAGTAGAAATACAAGATGAAGAGGCCAAGATCCATCCTCAAGCTCGGGCCTCTGTTGAATCAGAAACGTTGGCAGAAGTTGGTGAGGGCTCAAGCCTTCGTCAAAGAAAAAGGCACCAAGGTGAAGGCTTTTCTGGGGGGCCAAGATTCAGGCCCTTCTCGGCCTTCAGAGGTGATACCGTCCCAACCAACTGAGGTGATCTTGCCTCAGCTAGCTGAGGTGCCAGCACCATCCCTTGTTGGATTTTCAGATCATGACTCTACTATGGACCCAGCCATGGCCAGTCAGCTCAACAAGGTGACAGTTCTGCCCCTGTACCGGAAGAAGTTTGAAGCTGATTTGTGGGAAAATCTGAGAGAAGTTTTTCAATCCAATATCGCCTTGGTAAGTAAAAATTTTTCTAAGTGTTTGTTTATGATAACACTTAGTAATTTTCTAACTTTGTTGCTCTGGCAGATCCGAGCCCAAGAGTTGGAGATCCTTGCTCGGGGAGAGAAATTCAATAAAGCTCTCCTGGCTAAGTCAAGAGAACTTGATGAGGCCAACCAGCTAATGGCCGAGCAGGCCCGAGAAATCGTTATTCTGAAGACCAAGGTCTCCATCCTTCATCAAAGGAAGGAAGAGGCCGACATGAGGTGTGCAACTTCCAACACTAAGGTAGACAGTTGGAAAATAAAGTGGCCCACCTAGAGCTTTCTTCGACCCAAGCTCTGGCGGAGGCCGAGTCCCTGAAGAAGGATAAAGCTACTATGTTGCGGCAGAAAGAAACATTGGAAGAACAGTTGGCCCATCTGCCTCAGCAATTGACCGAAGCCGAAGCTAAAGCGGTTGCGGAGTTCATAATTGTAGAGAAAAAGGGGTTTGAGTGATTATCAAATACATGATTTAAATGTGCACAAAAACGAGCATAAGATAAATGTGCATGATATACGAGCATAAGATAAATGTGCATTGCTTATTACTTGCCTTATTTAGCTCATATATAATGTTGCCGTACTAACGAGCCATGAAGCGTTAAAGCTTATATCATATGGCAAACATTTTTTGTGTTTATACTAATTTCAGGTGCCACCATTAATGAACTAAACTAGTTCATTAAGTGAAGTACTTAGTTAATACAACTAAGTAGTTCATCAAAGGAAGCCACACTTGGAAAAGGCATAGAGGCAACAAGGCTAAGGAAGGAAAGTTTTCTCCTCCTCTCCTCATTAATATATACACGCCTACATACATATATAAATATATATTTTCAGATTTTTTGAAAAAAGGCACATACACATGCATTCCAATGTACTACCGACACGTTATATATTTTACGTACGTACGTTAACGTCACACCACTATACTTAACTCATATTTATGAGTATAATCAGGTCTTATATCATATGATATAGGATATGGTGATGACAAATTAAATACGACACGATAAAAGGTTCTAAACCAAAAATTGTCGTATCGGACGAATACCGAAACTTCGCCAACGTGTCACATACTTTCCATAAATAGATGGCCAGCCCCTATGCTCCAAAATTTCATAAAACTTTCGTGCATATGACTGTATATTCAGCCAAAAATACTTTCCATGTTGACACACACAAATCACCCCACATTAAGGCCAAAATGTGAAGATTCCAAGTTTAATTTTGTCACATGTTAATGGTACCACTTTAGACCAGCCAAGTGCTAAGATTTAAAGTATATACTATATATATTATGTGTAACATAATATATATAACATGTGCAAGAAGTTGGAATTTAATTAGAGAAAAATCAGGTAATCGATAAATATCGAAAATTCGGTTTTCTACGCACACAACACATGGAACGTTTTTGGTACATCATGTGACATGTATCTAGACACTTTTTACATATGTTATACATCTTAAAGTGTTCTAGAAAATTAAATTAAGGGCTGATTGGAATATAATATGTGTGTATTATTAAATGTGCACTATTTTACAAAGTTAGCAAAAATAATTTTTAGCATATGTATATACATCATACACGCACATTACAGCCAAGATGGAGCTTATTTGGAGCCTTGTTGGCATATTGATTGGTCAAGGATCAATCATACAATGCTGGTGAATTAAAGAGAGAAGCTACAAATGGTAAGAATTCAAACTTTGTCTCACTTATAACACATGCTGAAAATTTCAGCATGTGTGAACATGGGTGGCCGATTTTTGCACTTCAATGTGACAATTTTGTCATCTCAAATTGTGTGATTGATTGGGAGAAGAAATGGAAGTAATTTGAATATTATTTAAATTCAATAAAGTGTGATATTCTACATATCACATGCTGAAATTTTTTCAGCATGTGTGAGACATGTGTAGGCCGAATTTTTGAGCATAATTCATTTCTCATGTGATAAGAATATTTATCATCAATTGGTGATTCATTTTAAAAAGAAAAATGGTAACATTTTGAACTTTATCTCCATGTGTCACATGCTGAAAATTCAGCATGGTATGTACACTTTATGGCCGATTTTATGCTTAAGGAAGGAAGAAATTTTGTCTTGCAATTTATGTGATAATCTTACGCTTTATGGAAATTATTTTGTGATGATTTTGGCACATGTTTTAAGTGTTATTCTCAGATTTTTCCAAGTCATCAATGATGACAACATTCAACCAATCATGAAGTGCCAAGTAAGCAAAGCTTAAATGATCATCCAATAAGAAGATGCCAAGTAAGCAAGACCATGTCACAATGATGTCTTACATCCTCCCAAGGACTTAGAAGATAATTTTCAAGAGGAAGACTACACCTAGGGGGGACGGCTGCACCAAGTTAAAAGGAAAGAAGTTGAGCAAAAAAACAAGACAAGCACAAGCATTGCAAAATCAAAAGTGAAAAACGCTTAGCCTATTCTTGTTCTACATTCTCTTTCTTTCTTTCTTCTTGAAAGCCTATTGTACTTATATTCTTATCCTTGAATAGGCTTTTAATAGACCACCACATACTCTTTATCTTTGTATAAGATTGATCAAGGTGTGATCAATTTTCAATCTTGCAAGGTGGTGGTGTTCGTGCGAATTGTATTCACCGTACAAGGTTTGTAAAGGGTTGGAGTTAGGTGTAACTCTATCAACCCTGTGGTAAGGTGTGTTGTGTGTGTGTGATTAGTGTGAACCAAGGAAGGTGTTCCTTGAAGACTGGAGTAGGTTGTTTATAACCGAACCAGTATAAAATCTTGGTGCCATTTACTTTCAGCTTTTACTTTCAGTTACTACACAGTTTACTCTTCTTGTTCGCATTCGTAAAAATAGTAAACAAATTTCAAAAATCACAAAAATTTCCGAAAATATACTCACACATTCTAGGGTTAATTTGGCATAAGTTTCAACCCTTTTGGATAAGTATAAGTCAATCAAACATCAAAAGTTCTGAAACTAGTGCAGTCTGATTTTCAGACTTGCAAAGGTTAAGACTTTGATTGTAGTTGACCTACTTCCCAAAAGAATTTTGCAAAACTATTTTAACCCAATTCAATATCGTATATAAAGAGTTAGTGGTCAAATTTTAAGAGCATTTGGACATACACACAAATAGGAATAAATTTTTCAAAACCGTCTACCGTTTCTGGCAGATTCGAGCAATCTAATTACCAACGGTTTTTGAAGGGGTTAAAGGTTGAATTGTTATTTGAAATTTTTAGGGGACCCTCATAACATCTGAGGCTAAGTTCTCTCAAAATTTCATAATTTTTGGAGACCTATAACCTTGTTTTAAAAATGTTTTAAAACTGGTCCTGAAAACAGAATCTGTTTTCAGAAGTTGAGTTGTTTAGGTTTAAAAAAATTTTAAAAACCACACTTTCCGCACCACCTATTCAACCCCTCCCCCCTTCTAGTGGTGCCTTGTAGATCCTACAATTGGTATCAGAGCGCAAGAACACTCACATCAAAAGGATCCAACTATCTTAGTGAGATGGCAACCACTAGTCATGAAACCGAGGAAAAAGATATGTCAAGCCAAATGCATCCACTATTCGAAAATAAGGTAAATTCTGATTCTGACTCGGATTCTGAACTATCTTATGATGATTTATATGTCGAATATCTTGAATTACATAAGTTTTCTAGAACTCTTGCAAAACAAAAGAAACAGTTAATTGAAGATAAGAAATTGTTAGAATCTTCTAACAAAGATCTTATGTGTCAATTAAACGATTCAAAAGAAGAGTCGTCGTGCATTATAAATTCATTAAAGTCTGAGATTTCATCATTGATGTAGCGCCCTGCACCCGGGCCTTATCCGGATACGGTGCACCCGTCGTACTTCGCTGAGGAGAGTACAAGGCGTCATGCATAACATGCGAACATCCATAACATAAGTCTTGAACTCCCATGCTAACATTCAACATGGTAGTAAAATTTCGGCAGAATTAAAACTTTTCAAATCAAACATGCATCACCAATTTACTAAGTTCCCAAAGGTAGTAGTCCCACAAAATAACATAACTGAAATCCAAAGAGTTCAAACATGGTCATAATACAAAACATCTTGGCAGCACAAAAGTCCTTATCTTAGCTCCCTTCATATCTTCTCGCCTATGGATAAGGAACCCTCGGCTCATCCTCGATCCATTCTATCTTGGCATTATCTGGCTCTGGGGGGGAAAATAAAGTGTGAGTGATAAAAATCACCCAGCAAGAATACAATAAACGACCATGAAATACGTAAAGAATCATAACATGAATGTATTACCCCAAAAACCTCAAAGAATCATAATTCATACCTGATCTTAAATCCTGAGCTTGCTTGACGTTCAGCTTAAGCATATTTTTAGAGAATGCTATACCATACCTGGTCTTAGATCCTGAACTTACTTGGCGTTCGGCATAAACATGTTTTTAGATAATGCTATACCAATAATAACTTATAACCATTAACTGTAACATGCAATATGTCCTCATGATCGTGAATTATGCAAGATGCAATGCATGATGTCATGTCATGTCAAAACATCATTTTGGTCCCATAAAGTAACATGTCGTAAAAACAGAGTGTCAGATCAATTAACCTTGGATCTGAGCGGGTCCAGAACATATCATCAGACCAATTAACCCCGGATCTGAACGGGTCCAGAACAGATATCAGACCAATTAACCCCGGATCTGAACGGGTCCAGAACAAATATCAGACCAATTAACCCCGGATCTGAACAGGTCCAGAACAGATATCAGACCACTTAACCCCGGATCTGAACGGGTCCAGAACAGATATCAGATTAATTAACCCCGGATCTGAACGGGTCCAGAACAGATATCAGATCAATTAACCCCGGATCTGAACGGGTCCAGAACATATCATGTCATCAGACCAATTAACCCTGGGTCTGGAGTCGGGTTAGTGGCATGCTTGTCCAGCAAAGGAATCATGAAGCTTTCTTTAAAAACATGGGACCGTAAAAACTTTTCATGCATAACGAAAACATAGCTGCTTATAAACTTGCTTGCATCATAAAATCCATGAAAATCAGTTTCATGATCATGCGTGATACATGTAGTGATATGCAATGCAAGTCATGACATGGATAATCGTATGCAATCCTTATAACATGTCAACATGCATGAATTTGGAAGCTAAATACTTCTAGACTTTTAATTCGTATTCATGGGGCGGTTAAGATAACCAAATAGGTCCATTTCTATAATTCTTTTGTCACAAATACGTTCAGTGGAATCTTAGATACATGTCATAAAGATTTTCAGATTATTTCGATAATCATAAAGGGGCTCATTTACTTAATTTCCAAAATGGGTTAGATGCTGAAACTGATCTGACCTATTTTACCACAAATTCAATTGCGGCAAATCCGTGTTTCGTTTTTTAGAAATTCCAACTTGCTCAAGACATAAACATGTGGAACTAGTGTCCTACCGAAAGTTAGCCTATTTTCGTATCTCTAAGTCCCCTTTCTGAGTCCATGAAGTCGTTACTAATCTTCAGGTTGGTTCCAGTGGTTTCAGTTGAGCCGTTTTACCAAATAATTTATTAAAAATAATCCAGAACTTGTTTCACCAAAATTCCAGTTGGAATGTTCACTACACTTATAGGATTATTACCATGCCAAAAATCAGCTTTATTGGTTATCTACAAGGTCTCTTTTCCAGCCGTTCAAAGCGTTACACCATTCTGTCATGTTTCAGAATTTACAGCCTGAGCAGTCTCACTAATTATTTTATTAAACATTAACCATAACTTATTTTACCGAAATTCTAATTCTCATCTCTGCTAAACTCATGCGACTAGCTCTGTACCAAAAATCAGATTTATTGAAGGTCCACAAGGTTCTCTTTTAATTCGTTGAAACCAGTGATCAATTCTGCCCAGCTCCAGAATGTTCTACTGGAACAGTTTTACCGTATAATTTCTTAAAAATAATCCTTAACTTATTTTAACAAAATTCCAACTCTCACTTGGGCTACACTCATAAAGCTAACTTTGTACCAAAAATTAGCTTCATTGAAGGTCCTTAAGGTCAGTTCTTAAACCATCTAAAACGTTACTCTATTCTGTCCAATTCCAGTGGTTTGCTATTTTATCATCTATCCAAGACAAATGTCCATGGTTTCACTCAATACTTTGGGCCGAAACTTGTGTGTTGCCTTAGCCACATTTTACAACTCATTTTCAAGCATGCATTCATATTCAAGAGTCATCTTAGTCTAAACTTACCAACAACCTCATAAAGCTCCTAGTTTTCACATGTATTCTTTCCTTTGGAACCTTTTGTGCTATATTCACAAGTCAATCTTGTCTATACCTACTTAGGTGAACCTTATTTCACTCTAGGTCAGCCTTATTTCATATAGCATACAGGAAAAGACTTCATCTTTAAGGGAATAAATCACATGCAAGGCATTGTTCTTAGGGAATCTTAAGAACCTCTAAGCATTCAAGTCACAAACTCTTTAAATAAATCATGAGAGATCATTGTATACTTGCCTCTTCAAGCTAAAGCTCTTGTCTTTGCTTGGTTATGGTGTGAGATGAGTTGAAATCCTTCTCCTTCCTTACCTTGAGCATACGGTTTTGATGGAATGAAAGGAAAAGATTCATGTTAGCTTCATTCTTCTCTAACATAAGAATTTACTTAAGGAAACTTGGAACAAGACTTACATAGATGTCTTCTTGAGTCTTGGAAGTGAAGTTGAACTTCTATCCTTCAAGAGTATAGGGCCGAAATATTGGTGAGAGTAGGAGGGAATTTTGCTAAGTGTTGCTTGGCTTGCTTGGGAAGAATTTTCTAGATGAATGTAGGGTGTAGTCTTGCAAGATTTAAAAATCTAGGAGATGGGGAGGGCTTGGCCGATTTTGGAGGGAGAATTGTGAGGTTTAGGGCTTTCTTGAGTGCTAATCAAGGTTAAGTTAGTATAACCTTGGTTACTTTATTCCAACTATGGTTACTTTTGGGCTAACCCAAGTTACTTTATCAAATCATGGTTATCTTATCCTTGGTTTAAGAGAAAAAGTAACCATGGTAGGATTTTAAAAATCCTCCATGTCTAGACATAAGGGGGCGGCTTGGTTGGGGTGTTTAATGGCCTCAACCATACTACCTCTTTCTTTGATTTGTCTTGCTTGTTCCTTAAATGCATGTCTACTTTATTTTCTATTTATTCTTTGCATGATAACTTCTGGTCTTAATGGTGTAGTAGACTTTGAGTAATTATTTTAACTAATAAAATTGGCTAGAGAATTCTAGAAGTCCTCTTCATGCCTTGGCCCAATTTTAAGGGCTTTTGAGCAATTTGATATTTCTTGTAATTTTAATTAATGCACCATATTGTTTTCCTTTATTTTATCATATTCTAAGACTAACATGTGTATGCATACATATATATACACGCCATGTGTACTATATATATATATAGATATATATATATCTTCCTATGTATACGCATGTAGGTATTTATACATTTCGTACACCTATATCTTATACACGCACATATATACATAGTGGTATGTATGGTTCATATCACTCTATATTTCATGTACTACTTTCTTGAAGTTTCCCTTATTTAATTTGGCTTGGTATCACCTCAATAATAATTAAGTAAAGAGGGTTAAGTTGACTTAAGTAACACGCGCTAAAAGAAATTGTCGTTTTCATTCCGTCTCATATTCATAGTTTTCACGTACATGATCGTTGGGGTACAACATCCTCCCCCCTTATCATCAGTTTTGTCCTCGAAACTTCAAAAGCTAGTCAAAATGATGGGGTATCTACTCCTCATATCTTCTTCTGTTTCCCATGTTGCTTCTTCTTCCAAATGATGCTTCCATTGTACCTTCACCATGGGTATGGATCTCTTCCTTAATGCCTTCTCTTTCCGATCAACTATCCTCATTGGTTCCTCCTCATAAGTTACATTTTTTTCAACCTTCAACTGTTGATCTTCAAGGATGTGGCTTGGGTCATATACATATCGACGGAGTTGAGAAACATGGAATACATCATGTAATTGAGAAAGAGATGGTGGCAATGCCAAACGGTACGCAACTTCTCCTACTTTCTCAAGCACTTCATAAGGTCTAACGAATCTTGGGCTTAGTTTTCCTTTGATGCCAAATCTCTTAACTCCTTTGGTCGGTGAAAATTTTAGAAAGATTTTCTCTCCTTCTTGAAACTCCAAAGGTCTCCTTCTTTCATCTGCCCATATCTTTTTTCTATCTTGCGCTGCTCTTAGCCTTTGTTGGACTAACTTTACCTTCTCTCGTGTTTGCTCAACAATGTCGGGTCCTGCATAGATTTTATCTCCAATCTCGTCCCAATAAAGTGGGGATCGACATTTTCGTCCATACAATGCCTCATAAGGTGCCATTCCGATGGATCTGTGGAAGCTATTATTGTAAGAAAACTCTACGAGCTTAAGACTTCTATCCCAGTTTCCTCCAAAATCAAGAATGTAAGCGCGGAGCATGTCCTCAAGGGTTTGGATTGTTCTTTCTGATTGTCCATCTGTTTGAGGATGAAATGCAGAACTCATTCTTATCTCTATGCCCATTGCCTTTTGAAAGGCGGTCCAAAATCTCATCTCGAGCTAGGTTCTTAATGATAACTTGCCTGCTTCGGCAGCCAATGTGGGCATGATTCTTTGAGAGATAATCCATTCCGAGAATCACGTCAAAATCACTCATGGATATGGGGATCAAATTGGCCTCAAACAACTGGTCATTAAACTCAAGCGCGCAGTTTCTGAATATGTGATGGGAAACAAGCACCTGGTCGCCAGCTGCTTATACTCTATAAGGTGAATCTAGTCGGACTGGATCATGGTTGATACTCTTAGCAAACTTCCTTGAGATAAATGAGTGGCTAGCGCCACTGTCGAACAACAAATTTGCAGGTATGCTACACACTAAGATAGTTCCTGAACCAGGCACGTTTTTCTATGTAATATGATATTCATGCATAAGTGAAAGGTATTGAAGACATAAAACTTTAAATCTTACCAGTCACTACGTCAGCGGTCTCTTCAACGTCAGCATCAGTCATGGCGTGCACCCTTGCATTTGCACGTGGTCGCTGATTCCTTTGTTGTTGTTGTGGTTGTGCTCCCTTTTCCGGGCAATCCTTAATCATATGGCCATCATTTCCGCATCCAAAGCACTTACCTATCTTCCACCTACACTCTCCCACGTGCCTCTTCTGGCAATGAGGGCATACTAGTATCGCTGGGTGCTGAGCTGGGGCCTGATTCTTTAGCTGATTATTTTGATTTTGCTTGCGGCGCTGATTCTGTCCTTGAGATTGTCCCTGACGAACGGATCCTCTGAAATTCTTCTTAGCCATTTTCCTATACTTCTCATTTCTGGTCCCTTGTCTTTCTCGCTTTTGACCCACATCATCTCTTCGTATGATATCCCTCTCTATACGGTAGCATGCATCTAGAAGTGCTCCAAAATTAGCAGGATTTGCATTCACCAACCATGTCCTAATTCTTGGGTTTAGACCTCTTTCAAACTTCAGCATTTTTGTTTCTTCATCATTCATAGTAACAGGCTGAAATCTCCCAAGTGCGATGAACTTATTTGCGTACTCAGCTACTGTCATACCCGAATCTTGCCTCAGAGATTCAAACTCATGCCTCTTTTGTAATTTGACTGACGGAGGGATATAGAACTTATGAAATTCTTGCAGAAATCTTTCCCAAGTAATAGGTCTAGGCAAAGGTTGCAGATTCGTCTTCCACCATTGATTAGCTTCACTGATTAAGAAAGGTTTGATAGCCTGAGCCTTCATTTCCTCTGGGGCCTAAATTAGCTCAAAACAATTTTCAACTTCATCTAGCTACTTCTCCGCAGTATCTGGGTCAGGTTTTCCCTCAAACGGTGGTACATTAGCCCTCTTGAGCTTCTCAAAATTGTATTGAGCATCCCTTACTGGCTGATGTGGCTGAGGTGGAGCATTCTGATGAATTAGGCCTTGTCCTATCTGAGTAACAACTTGGCAAAAGGTCTGAAATGCATTCATATCCGGGATGACCGGAGGAACAGGTGCCTGTGGAGCCGGTGGTGGATTATTTTGTGCTGGAGGATCCTGATCCGGCTGAGGTGGCGGCAGAACTTGTTCTGATGGTGGAGGAATGGGCTCCTGAGCAGCTGGTCGTGCTCTCAGAGGTCTGCCACGGGGTCTCACCATCTGCACTTATAGGATAATCGTTTATTTAGAATATCGAAATAAAATCAATTTATTTGACCAAGGACCATAATTCAAAATTTTGAAATATGGAAGGAAAATGGCATGTCTTACGTCATAGACCTAGCTTCATAGTTAATGACTCTTTATTAAGTTACATCCTAAACCTGGTCTACGTGGTCCTATTCTAAGGCCATCACTCATCTAAGATTATGACTTAGGTCTAAGATCAAACTTAGATTGCTAAGATCATAACTTAGTCCTACGTTCTGCCCGAAATCTAGAGCCTGGGCTCTGATACCACCTGTAGCGCCCCGCACCCGGGCCTTGTCCGGATACGGTGCACCCGCCGTACTTCGCTGAGGAGAGTACAAGGCGTCATGCATAACATGCGAACATCCATAACATAAGTCTTGAACTCCCATGCTAACATTCAACATGGTAGTAACATTTCGGCAGAATTAAAACTTTTCAAATCAAACATGCATCACCAATTTACTAAGTTCCCAAAGGTAGTAGTCCCACAAAATAACATAACTGAAATCCAAAGAGTTGAAACATGTTCATAATACAAAACGTCTTGGCAGCACAAAAGTCCTTAGCTTAGCTCCCTTCATATCTTCTCGCCTACGGATAAGGAACCCTCGGCTCATCCTCGATCCATTCTATCTTGGCATTATCTGGCTCTGGGGGGGAAAATAAAGTGTGAGTGATAAAAATCACCTAGCAAGAATACAATAAACGACCATGAAATACGTAAAGAATCATAACATGAATGTATTACCCCAAAAACCTCAAAGAATCATAATTCATACCTGATCTTAAATCCTGAGCTTGCTTGACGTTCAGCTTAAGCATATTTTTAGAGAATGCTATACCATACCTGGTCTTAGATCCTGAACTTACTTGGCGTTCGGCTTAAACATGTTTTTAGGTAATGCTATACCAATAGTAACTTATAACCATTAACTGTAACATGCAACATGTCCTCATGATCGTGAATTATGCAACATGCAATGCATGATGTCATGTCATGTCAAAACATCATTTTGGTCCCATAAAGTAACATGTCGTAAAAACAGAGTGTCAGATCAATTAACCCCGGATCTGAGCGGGTCCAGAACATATCATCAGACCAATTAACCCCGGATCTAAACGGGTCCATAACAGATATCAGACCAATTAACCCCGGATCTGAACGGGTCCATAACAGATATCAGATCAATTAACCCCAGATCTGAACGGGTCCAGAACAGATATCAGACCAATTAACCCCGGATCTGAACGGGTCCAGAACAGATATCAGACCAATTAATCCCGGATCTGAACGGGTCCAGAACAGATATCAGATCAATTAACCCCGGATCTGAACGGGTCCAGAACATATCATGTCATCAGACCAATTAATCCCGGGTCTGGAGTCGGGTTAGTCGCATGCTTGGCCGGCAAAGGAATCATGAAGCTTTCTTTAAAAACATAGGACCGTAAAAACTTTTCATGCATAACGAAAACATAGCTGCTTATAAACTTGCTTGCATCATAAAATCCATGAAAATCAGTTTCATGATCATGCGTGATACATGTAGTGATATGCAATGCAAGTCATGACATGGATAATCGTATGCAATCCTTATAACATGTCAACATGCATGAATTTGGAAGCTAAATACTTCTAGACTTTTACTTCGTATTCATGGGGCGGTTAAGATAACCAAATAGGTTCATTTCCATAATTCTTTTGTCACAAATACGTTCAGTGGAATCTTAGATACATGTCATAAAGATTTTCAGATTATTTCGATAATCATAAAGGGGCTCATTTACTTAATTTCCGAAATGGGTTAGATGCTGAAACTGATCTGACCTATTTTACCAAAAATTCAATTGCGACAAATCCGTGATTCGTTTTTCAGAAATTCCAACTTTCTCAAGTCATAAACATGTGGAACTAGTGTCCTACCAAAATTTAGCCTATTTTCATATTTCTAAGTCCCCTTTCTGAGTCCATGAAGTCGTTACTAAACTTCAGGTTGGTTCTAGTGGTTTCAGTTGAGCAGTTTTACCAAATAATTCATTAAACATAATCAAAACTTGTTTTACCAAAATTCCAGTTGGAATGTTCACTACGCTCATAGGATTAGTACCATGCCAAAAATCAGCTTTATTGGTTATCTACAAGGTCTCTTTTCCAGCCGTTCAAAGCGTTACACCATTCTGTCATGTTTCAGAATTTACAGCCTAAGCAGTCTCACTAATTATTTTATTAAAAATTAACCATAATTTATTTTACCGAAATTCCAACTCTTATCTCTGCTACAGTCATGGGACTATCTCTGTACCAAAAATCAGATTTATTGAAGGTCCACAAGGTTCTCTTTTAATTCGTTGAAACCAGTGATCAATTCTGCCCAGCTCCAGAATTTTCTACTGGAGCAGTTTTACCGTATAATTTCTTAAAAATAATCCTTAACTTATTTTAACAAAATTCCAACTCTCACTTGGGCTACACTCATAAAGCTAACTTTGTACCAAAATTTAGCTTGATTAAAGGTCCGTAAGGTCAGTTCTTAAACCATCTAAAACTTCACTCTATTCTGTCCAATTCCAGTGGTTTGCTATTTTATCATCTATCCAAGACAAATGTCCATGGTTTCACTCAATACTTTGGGCCAAAACTTGTGTGTTGCCTTAGCCACATTTTACAACACATATTCAAGAATGCATTCATATTCAAGAGTTATCTTAGTCTAAACTTACCAACAACCTCATAAAGCTCCTAGTTTTCACATGTATTCTTTCCTTTGGAACCTTTTGTGTTATATTCACAAGTCAATCTTGTCTAGACCTACTTAGGTGAACCTTATTTCTCTCTAGGTCAGCCTTATTTCATATAGCATATAGGAAAAGACTTCATCTTTAAGGGAATAAATCACATGCAAGGCATTGTTCTTAGGGAATCACTAAGATATAGTCTCAAACTTAAGATATTCAACTAAAGATTGAATCTTAAGAACCTCTAAGCATTCAAGTCACAAACTCTTTAAATAAATCATGAGAGATCATTGTATACTTGCCTCTTCAAGCTAAAGCTCTTGTCTTTGCTTGGTTATGGTGTGAGATGAGTTGAAATCCTTCTCCTTCCTTACCTTGAGCATACGGTTTTGATGGAATGAAAGGAAAAGATTCATGTTAGCTTCATTCTTATCTAACATAAGAATTTACTTAAGGAAACTTGGAACAAGACTTACATAGATGTCTTCTTGAGTCTTGGAAGTGAAGTTGAACTTCTATCCTTCAAGAGTATAGGGCCGAAATATTGGTGAGAGTAGGAGGGAATTTTGCTAAGTGTTGCTTGGCTTGCTTGGGAAGAATTTTCTAGATGAATGTAGGGTGTAGTCTTGCAAGATTTAAAAATCTAGGAGATGGGGAGGGCTTGGCCGATTTTGGAGGGAGAATTGTGAGGTTTAGGGCTTTCTTGAGTGCTAATCAAGGTTAAGTTAGTATAACCTTGGTTACTTTATTCCAACTATGGTTACTTTTGGGCTAACCCAAGTTACTTTATCAAATCATGGTTATCTTAACCTTGGTTTAAGAGAAAAAGTAACCATGGTAGGATTTTAAAAATCCTCCATGTCTAGACATAAGGGGGCGGCTTGGTTGGGGTGCTTAATGACCTCAACCATACTACCTCTTTCTTTGATTTGTCTTGCTTGTTCCTTAAATGCATTGTCTACTTTATTTTCTATTTATTCTTTGCATGATAACTTCTTGTCTTAATGGTGTAGTAGACTTTGAGTAATTATTTTAACTAATAAAATTGGCTAGAGAATTCTAGAATCCTCTTCATGCCTTGGCCCAATTTTAAGGGCTTTTGAGCAATTTGATATTTCTTGTAATTTTAATTAATGCACCATATTGTTTTCCTTTATTTTATCATATTCTAAGACTAACATGTGTATGCATACATATATATACACGCCATGTGTACTATATATATATATATAGATATATATATATATATATATATATATATATATATATATATCTTCCTATGTATACGCATGTAGGTATTTATACATTTCGTACACCTATATCTTATACACGCACATACATAGTGGTATGTATGGTTCATATCACTCTATATTTCATGTACTACTTTCTTGAAGTTTCCCTTATTTAATTTGGCTTGGTATCACCTCAATAATAATTAAGTAAAGAGGGTTAAGTTGACTTAAGTAACACGCGCTAAAAGAAATTGTCGCTTTCATTCCGTCTCATATTCATAGTTTTCACGTACATGATCGTTGGGGTACAACAATTGACATCCGAGAACACTGAATTGAAATCCGAGATTTCAAACTTGAAATCAAGGAATGCGGATGTAGAGAAAAAGGTGAAACAATTTGACACGAGAACCAACATGCTAGATCACATCATTTCTTCTCAAAAGCATGATAGTGACAAAACCGGACTAGGATACGATGAGAAAAGTAAGCCACAAAATAAACCAACCAAATTTATCCTATCTAAGAAAATAGATGCATCAAAGACACATGTGGCATCTAAGAAGACACATAGGCCTTTTCTTATGACATCTCAACGTGCTTCTTCTTCACATCATGCAAAATATAATTATGTGCCATATAGATATGAGAAGAAACAAGTGATGCATACGCGACAGTCGTATCACAAAAATGCATCTAGATCACGTCCCGTACATGCAAACCGAAATGCTTATCAAAAACAGAAACCATACTACAGCATGATGGGATTCTTGGCCAAAGGCCAAACGCATTTGTCCCTAACACATATTATGTTGCGTTCTCATCACCTTTCTCACCTTTTGGAAGACCTAGAAAGGTCACCCAAATTTGGGTACCAAAAGGGACATTTTCAAAGGGTTGAATAAATAACCCTTACGAACGCACGTTATATGAAATGCATGATTTTTTGCTTCTTCGTCTTTACAGGCATCTTTTGATTTACTTTTCAAAATAAAGGGGGAGAGATAGCATGATTTAAGGGGGAGAGAGATACTAATTGCATAAATTAAGGGGGAGCGACTCGGAATTTAAAATTCAAATTTTGATTTTATGCATAATTGAAGGTTGAGCGATAGCATTTAAATCGTGTGAATAAGTTATTTTGAAAATCATCAAAAGGAGGAGATTGTAGAGAAAAAGGGGTTTGAGTGATTTTCAAATACATGATTTAAATGTGTACAAAAACGAGTATAAGATAAATGTGCATGATATACGAGCATAAGATAAATGTGCATTGCTTATTACTTGCCTTATTTAGCTCATATATAATGTTGCCGTACTAACGAGCCATGAAGCGTTAAAGCTTAGATCATATGGCAAACATTTGTTGTGTTTATACTAATTTCAGGTGCCACCATTAATGAACTAAACTAGTTCATTAAGTGAAGTACTTAGTTAATACAACTAAGTAGTTCATTAAAGGAAGCCACACTTGGAAAAGGCATAAAGGAAACAAGGCTAAGGAAGGAAAGTTTTCGTCTCCTCTCTTCATTAATATATACACGCCTACATACATATATAAATATATATTTTCAGATTTTTTGAAAAAAGGCACATACACATGCATTCCAATGTACTACCGACACGTTATATATTTTACGTACGTATGTTAACGTCACACCACTATAATTAACTCATATTTATGAGTATAATCAGGTCTTATATCATATGATATAGGATATGGTGATGACAAATTAAATACGACAAGATAAAAGGTTCTAAACCAAAAATTGTCGTATCGGGCGAATACCGAAACTTCGCCAACGTGTCACGTACTTGCCATAAATAGATGGCCAGCTCCTATGCTCCAAAATTTCATAAAAATTTCGTGCATATGACTTTATATTCAGCCAAAAATACTTTCCATGTTGACACACACAAATCACCCCACATTAAGGCCAAAATGTGAAGATTCCAAGTTTAATTTTGTGACATGTTAATGGTACCACTTTAGACCAGCCAAGTGCTGAGATTTAAAGTATATATTATATATATTATGTGTAACATAATATATATAACATGTGCAAGAAGTTGGAATTTAATTAGAGAAAAATCAGGTAATCGATAAATATCGAAAATTCGGTTTTCTACGCACACAACACATGGAACGTTTTTGGTACATCATGTGACATGTATCTAGACACTTTTTACATATGTTATACATCTTAAAGTGTTCTAGAAAATTAAATTAAGGGCTAATTGGAATATAACATGTGTGTATTATTAAATGTGCACTATTTTACAAAATTAGCAAAAATAATTTTCAGCATATGTATATACATCATACACAGACATTACAGCCAAGATGGAGCTTATTTGGAGCCTTTTTGGCATATTTATTGGTCAAGGATCAATCATACAATATTGGTGAATTAAAGAGAGAAGCTACAAATGGTAAGAATTCAAACTTTGTCTGTGAGCATGGGTGGCCGATTTTTGCACTTCAATGTGACATATTTTCATCTCAAATTGTGTGATTGATTGGGAGAAGAAATGGAAGTAATTTAAATATTATTTAAATTCTATAAAGTGTGATATTCTACATATCACATGCTGAAATGTTTTCAGCATGTCTGAGACATGTGTAGGCCAAATTTTTGAGCATAATTCATTTCTCATGTGATAAGAATATTTATCATCAATTGGTGATTCATTTTAAAAAGAAAAATCAAAGAAAAATGGTAACATTTTGAACTTTATCTCCATGTGTCACATGCTGAAAATTCAGCATGGTATGTACACTTTATGGCCGATTTTATGCTTAAGGAAGGAAGAAATTTTGTCTTGCAATTTATGTGATAATCTTGTGCTTCATGGAAATTATTTTGTGATGATTTTGGCACATGTTTTAAGTGTTATTCTCAGATTTTTCCAAGTCATCAATGATGACAACGTTCAACCAATCATGAAGTGCCAAGTAAGCAAAGCTTAAATGATCATCCAATAAGAAGATGCCAAGTAAGCAAGACCATGTCACAATGATGTCTTACATCCCCCAAGGACTTAGAAGATAATTTTCAAGAGGGAGACTACACCTAGGCGGGACGGCTGCACCAAGTTAAAAGGAAAGAAGTTGAGCAAAAAAACAAGACAAGCACAAGCATTGCAAAATCAAAAGTGAAAAACGCCTAGCCTATTCTTGTTCTCTTTCTTTCTTTCTTCTTGAAAGCCTATTGTACTTATATTCTTATCCTTGAATAGGCTTTTAATAGACCACCACATACTCTTTATCTTTGTAAAAGATTGATCAAGGTGTGATCAATCTTCAATCTTGCAAGGTGATGGTGTTCGTGCGAATTGTATTCACCGTACAAGGTTTGTAAAGGGTTGGAGTTAGGTGTAACTCTATCAACCCTGTGGTAAGGTGTGTTGTATGTGTGTGATTAGTGTGAACCAAGGAAGGTGTTCCTTGAAGACTGGAGTAGATTGTTTATAATCGAACCAGTATAAAAATCTTGGTGCCATTTACTTTCAGTATTTACTTTCAGTTACTGCACAGTTTACTCTTCTTGTTCGCATTCGTACAAATAGTAAACAAATTTCAAAAATCACAAAAATTTCCGGAAATATACTCACACGTTCTAGGGTTAATTTGGCACAAGTTTTGACCCTTTTGGATAAGTATAAGTTGATCAAACATCAAAAGTTCTGAAACTAGTGGAGTCCGATTTTCAGACTTGCAAAGGTTGAGACTTTGATTGTAGTTGACCTACTTCCCAAAAGAATTTTGCAAAACTGTTTTACCCCAATTAAATATAGTATATAAGGAGTTAGTGGTAAAATTATCAGAGCTTTTGGACATACACACAAATAGGAATAAATTTTTCAAAACCGTCTACCGTTTCTGGTAGATTCAAGCAATCTGATTACCAACGGTTTTTGAAGGGGTTAAAGGTTGAATTTTAATTTGAAATTTTTAGGGGACCCTCATAACATCTGAGGCTAAGTTCTCTAAAAATTTCATAATTTTTGGAGACCTATAACCTGGTTTTAAAAACGTTTTAAAACTGGTCCTGAAAACATAATCTGTTTTCAGAAGTTGAGTTGTTTAGGTTTAAACAAATTTTAAAAACCACACTTTCTGCACCACCTATTCAACCTCCCCCCTTCTAGTGGTGCCTTGAAGATCCTACAATAAGGTCTCAGCTGTTCGAGGAAAACATGTTGATGTTGCAGAGCACAGCTATGGAGATAGGCCAAACAAAAGCCATTGATGTCTGCTCAGAAATCTGCCTTCAACTGAACAAGGAAGATCCTTGGCTAACTGATCTTTATAGTTCAACTTCTGCCCAAGAGTTCAACACTCAATTTAAGCAGTTTTTGGATGGAGCCAACTTGAGGGAAGTCGTGGATTAGACTTAGAATTTTTTGTAATTTGGCTGAGCAGATATCACTTGTACTCTGTACTTGAATATCTTTATCAATGAAAAATTTCTAAGTATTTTGCAATTTGTAGCTCTTCATTTCATTCTGCTCTTTACTTCAGAATTTCTGCTAAGTTAATTTTCAAACTTGTTGTTGCCGAGATTGGATGTCGGCTTTGCACTTGGTAAACTCGTAACTTTGCAGTTAGTTTAAATGAAAATAAACTAAGTCAGCAAGCTCTAAGTTTTTAGAATAAACCTGTTATTCTGCCGAGCTAAGCCGAGAATTAAGAATTAGGCCTGCCTGAGCATGAGCTGAGCCGAAAAACTTGTTCTGTTTTAGCTGAATTCAAGCTAAATAATGCTTTTGAGTAATGACTTAGAAATACTCTAAGTCTTTAATCGCTGTCAGATCTGGCAAATTGTCTTTCTCTCTTTGGCTATTGTAGCCTGAGCAGCAACTTGTTCCATTTTTAACTTGTGAGTTTTAGAGCTAAGTGTCTGTCTTTAATCAAGACGAGCCGAGGCGCTTAGGCCGAGACCTCATTTGTTGAAGCCGAGATGAGATTATAAGGCCTAGGTTTTTCCTGTAGCGGCCTATTAAGATCCTCTTAAAAACATAAGGTCGAGGAGTGAGACCAATTAGGTTATTTTACCAAGGTGTCTTCTTGGGTTATTTTGAACTAAGGTGTGAAACTTGTCACGTTCGGGGTTCTTTTAAGGCCATTAGTCGGATATTGAGGGGTAACCATCTGGGCCATTTTCCCCGAAGTGCCAAACCTATCGCATCCGGAGGCTCCCTTAAAACCATAAGGCAGAGAGCAAATAGTTTAGCCCCCAACGTGGGAGGGTGTTCGTTCTGAGGCGAGGCTTGGAGAGAACTAAGGTAAACCCCTGACAAACCTTAAGACCGAGGCCTATTGTAAGGCGGATATGCACGCCGGAGTGAACCCCTGACAAGCCTTAAGACCGAGGTGAACCTTTGCTGTTGTTGGACAAATAATATGGCATTTCCTTGAAAATGATGAGATATAATAGAGAAGTCACTGAGCTGGGAAAGTTTATGTCCCGAGTCCCTTTATGAGTCATAAGGCAGAGATTGGCTAAGGGCGAACCTTGTCAGGCTCCAATTCTGTTACGCACTATAAAGCGGACATCAAGTAGGCACATAACTTTTCCCACAGTCTAGATGAATCTCTTAATGTACCATAAAGTGAAAGAATAATAATTAACTCTCCAGGCTGATTGCCGGATTGAGGAATTAACCGTGCTGAGCCGGACAAAAATCTAAATAAAGATTGATCCTGTAATAACATAAGGCCGAGCTGAACTAAACCAAATATTTGAGTAGAATAACCAGGGAATATCTTTGTCCCGTTAACCAACATAAAGTTCTTCTTATTCCATAAAGTGATAGGTCTTCCGGGCAAATCTTTTGCCGAACAGAAGAAGGTGACGGGCTGAGCCGGGTGAAAAACTTGAATAAGATATCATTGGTATTTTAAGATCCATTTGTTGAGAAAAGCCCTCTTTAATATCTAGAAAACTCCTTTGCAATAGCAAATTCATAATAAACATTGAAAAACAATGCATTTAAAGTATGTTTATGTACATGAGAATTTTGGGTACACGCCAGAAAAGTGAATCAGAATTCTTTGTGGGCTTCTGCTTTCAGGTCAGTTGTATCATCTTGGAAACCCGCAGTCTCTGCCCTGCCGAATCCGGATCCTCGTCTCTTGGCGACCTGTGCTAATGTCCAGGTCGGCAACTTTCATCATGAGGAGGCCGACCAAAGTCCAGCCTATTATGCTGCCTCGACCTCAGATCGTAGAACCGTTGTAAGTGGCCGAGCTCGATCAGACACCCAATCTCCTGGGTGAGCTACCTAAAGTCCTCTGTATCATGTCCAATA
Organism: Eustoma russellianum; assembly: GCA_036186865.1. Classification (NCBI taxonomy): domain Eukaryota; kingdom Viridiplantae; phylum Streptophyta; class Magnoliopsida; order Gentianales; family Gentianaceae; genus Eustoma; species Eustoma russellianum. The sequence goes on along the minus strand of AP025073.1, from coordinate 22,084,555 downwards.
TCATGATGATAGAGACAATACAGTTGAGGATCCCTTTTATGAATAGGTTCTGTCAGGGGCTGGGGATCTCTTGCTAGATTCTTCTTCCTCGTGTAGGAGAGAACATGAGCCTTTGAGGCCAACAGAGAATTTCTTTCTTTTCCTCTGCCCCCAACCGAATCTTGACAGAGCAACTTTCTTGTTGTTGGGCTCTGCCTTTATTGTCAACTTCTCTACCATGTCTAAGTGGTAGCAGCGCTTTTCGTGCATATTTCAAATGATAGTCCAGAGCCTTTACAGGCTCGGACGCGAAGTGCTGATGGCTGGACCTTTGTCCTGAACTTCTAGCCTCAGTCATGAATCCACTCTGAAGCTCACGACAATACTCTGGCCGAGTTGGAGAGTATTCCATAAGCTCTCTTTGTGGAGGAGAATCGCTGGGATAGAGCCCACTGGGTTCCGCCACGGGGGCTTTTCCCTTCATTTTCTTTACCATGGCCTGGAATGCATTAGGATTCTGAGCCACATAGCGAATGGCTCGTGTATGTTCCTCATAGGTGAAGGCAGCAGTGGGCGTTGAAGATTCTGCTGGTTCTGGGGAACACTGTTCCGGTTGTGGCTGAAGAGATCGCTGATGTCTTCTGGGGGTCATAGGTCGCTTGGACCCTTTCCTATCTTTTTTATCCATTCTCCCAACGCTGGATTTGTAGGCTAGTTGCCAAGAAGCACCTTGAAAGGCTATTTTTGAGGAATACGGAGGTTCAGGCCCTTCATCTAGCACCAAAATGATGAGGCCGATATCCTCACCGGATGGATCAGAGGTAATCCTTGTAGCACGTCGTCAGTTCTCTGTTTAAGTCCGTCAATAGAACCTGAGAAGGAAAGAAACGTTAGAGGCCCAGGGCTCTGTCCTGGGAAAACCCTCCGATGCTCAAGTCAGTTATGGGTATTTTTGTATGCTTTTTATGCTGGAAGAAAGGTTAAGAATAGACCTGACAAAAGTTCTCAATAAGAATATATCTGTTTTGGGTCTCGGCTGAAATGCCGTTTTGGAGATCTCTCACTGAAAGATCTTCAAAGTTGGAGAAGATGGAGTTCTTTCCTTAAAGAAGAAGGCTCCGAAAGTTGTGGTTGGCCCCCCCTTTCGTCTTGAAAGAGGTCATTTTATGCACAAAGTTGATAAGATTAGTCCTCTGCCCGATGATGTGACTGTTGCGTGTGTCAGAAGGGCTACTTTGTCTGCCGTAGGTGTGCAGTATGATTGGACATATGACTGCGAATACGGCTATGCCAGTCGCTGAATCTATGTCACTTAGGTCGGCCAACAATAATGATCTTGTACTTAACCAAGTGATGCTTGACACCTGAAAAGCAATTGCAAAATTGCCTTGATGGGTCCCAGACATCAGTTGATAAATATCTTGTAAGAGATTGAGGTCGAGGCTTGAGCTCAGGGCGATCAGGAAACTGAGGCCGAGACTGTTCCGAGATCGAGCAGAACTTAATTCCTTGTAAAGTTATGCACTGTTGATCAGATATTTGAATATTCACTTGCTAAGGTTGACTAGAAACGGTTGTATGACTAATGCGTTGCTGAGCCGAGGTGCAGTATGCTGAGCTGGTCTTATAAGACTGGTTACAGTTTTTACCAGTTTTGGTCATATTGAATAAGTGCCGACCTGACTCAGGTATGCAGCCGAACCGACCAAGAGTTATACTTGGGTCTGCGTTAGTTACTTTAATAAACTTGCTTCAACTATAGATAATAGTGGCCGAGGCTAAGGCCTTCTGGGTGAGGCTGACTAGTCAAGTAGCTAAGTCTGAACTATGTTGACTGTTTGACTGATTGATAATTTTTGTCTTATCTGAGCAGATTAATTTTGCCTCATCACTGGAAGACGCTGTTTTTCGGTATATTTTCTAAAGTTAAGCCTTTTGTTGGTGATGGGAAGGGTGCTATATGATGTGGTTGCGTGTTCTCGGATTAGAGAAAAGTAGGGGTGTCCAATATTAGGGGTTCGACTTTTATTTTGTTGATGACCGTATAAGGTGTTTCTTGATATGAAATTTTGGCTCTTTTGATGGATAAATTTTTATTAGGGAATTTAGAGACATTGATGCAATTTATCCCACGAAGATTCACAGAATTTAATCACAAACACAACCAAGGTAACTAAGAGCTTCAAGAAACAAGATTTAATTCAAGAAATACGATGGCTATTTAGCAAAAGTGACTATCTCTTTATGTGTGGCAGATTTTTCTCAACTAGATGTGATCCCTAATTTTTAAGGAATAGCAATATAACATAAGATAGACAATATACGATGATGATAAACAGAAATTGTATCCCAAAAACGTCCAAGAAATAGGCAAAGATGCAATCTTTATGCCGAGGGTTAGGGTTTGTATGTTAGGCCTTTTTTGTTTAACTAGATGCAACACAACCCTAGGGTTCCAAGAAGCAACAAGAACCAACAAAATTTCAGAAAGAAAAGACATATTATACTCGAGAAGTATTGGAACTAAACAACATATTGTAATTTGGATGCAGGATAATTCAAGAAGTGTGGTGACAATTTAAGGTTATGTGTGCTGGTTTTGTTTTCGATATATATACGGCAAAAATTTTGATGGGTGATGTGCAGTGTGTATGAAACAGATTATGATTGAATGAAATTGAGAATTAGTACAAGAAAACCTTGGCTCTAATACCAAATTGATGCATGTTTGGAAGCAAAGTTTCGATCCTTCGCTTTTTTTCTAATGTGCTCTTCCAAAATTGCCTTATCCAATTGTCAATACTTGTTCAAACCTTGTAACCGTGTGTGATCTTTTTGGATATGACAAAGATTCTTCCAAGACAAGTTTGGATATGTTCAAGAACAAAAATTCACCCTTGAGACGTGACTTGAATTGGTTCAATTCGAATTTGCGACAACGAGTGCTCACTACGTTGATAAGAATTTTAGACATTTATCAATGATCAAAAAACACAAGAATCTTCCTGCAAAAATAGCACTTGACCAAAATTTTATCAAATATTATTCAGTTTTGGTTGTAAATGATGGTATAAAAGTGTTAAAAAAAGGAAAAAGCCTAAACAAAAACTTAAGTTACATAGGAAATTACACGAATACTAACTAAACTCACTTCCTAGAACTTGTCCAACATTTCACGTGCAATCTTGGTCTTCTAAAAGCCGAATTTTTATATGAAATCTCTTGACAATTGTAGCCACAGATGTCTAGTTTCCATAGGATTTTTAAATCGCCTCAATACAATGTTCGATGAGTGAATTATGGCCAAAAACCCGAGCTGGGGTTATCCTAGTAATTCCTTACTTAGGTGTGTTCACATTTAGAAAGTCTATCTTCCTATCTTCTAACAAATGCTTTTAGGCAGCTAAAACATTCGAAAAACATCTAAAAAAACTTTAAAACAGAATGAACAGCTTTTACAAGTCAATTTGACCAAAAATAAGGGCTTGTGAAATACTACAGACGTGCTTCCTCCCAGTCTATCTTACTGCACATCCTCTTTATGCAATTACGCTCCTTTGACCTTATTAATTTACCAGGATATGTAGTATGTTTTTTTAAAAGTAGTTGTATGTTCTTTTAGATAGTTGTATGTTTTGATTGTCAACATCAATAATTAGATTCTTGGCAAGAAAAATTTGTATACTCCTATTTGTGAGTTATCTTTTTCTTGTCCCAAGTTGTACCATTTTTTAAATAGTTGTATGTTTTGTATTTTTGTGCAAATTCTGTATTTACTTTGGTATGTTTTATTTTTTTTAATACTTGTATGTTTTTTAACTAGCTGTATTTTTTGATTTTTTGCAATAAATAATTAGATTTTTGGCAATAAATGCAATATTGATAGATACCAATTTGTATATTTCCATTCGTGAGTTGTCTTTTTCTTGTCCGAAGTTGTCACTAACTAACAAGTTCTTGTGATGATAAATTTTTCTTTTTTGGTTGTCACAAATGATATGTCATTTGGTTACAACATCAAAGTTGTCACTGATAAATACAAATTAGTGACGACGAAAATCTTATTGTCAAAAATATTATGTTATATGGTGACGACATCTTAGTTATCACTAAAGAATAACAATTAGAGACAACAAAAGTTTTATCATCACAAAATGATACGTTATACATCAACACTCATTAAGCTGAATTACTTACTATCAATGTTAATAAACTAACTTTTAAGTTGTCACTAATATATATATATGTAGGATCTGCAAGGCACCACTAGAAGGGGGAGTTGAATAGTAGGTGTGGAAAATTTGGCTTTTAAAATGTTTTTGAACTAAAAACCCAACTTCTGAAAACAGTTTCTGTTTGCAGGACCTATTTTGCAACGTTTGAAAAATTAGGTTACAGGCCTTCAAAAATTCTGAAATTTAGAGACATTTTAGTCTCAGATGTTCTGAGTATCTCCTAAAATTTTCAGATCAAAATTCAACCTTTAACCCTTTGAAAAATTGTTTGTGGTCAGATTGCGCAAATCTACCAGAAACGGTAGTCTGACTTGAAAATTTTATTCCGATTAAATCGTGGCTCTAAATGGTCTGAAAATTTAATGACAAACCCCTCTACTATGTGTATTTAATTGGGTTGAAGCAGTTTTGAAAAATTCCTTTGAGAAGTATGTCAAATACGTTCAAAGTCTCAACTTTTGCAGTCTGAAAATCAGACTGCACTAGTCTCATAACTATTGACGGTTGAATGACTTATACTTGTCCAAAAGGGTTGAAATGCGCCAAATGAAACTTAAAAAGTGTGGCTATGTTTTTGAAAATTTCTGTGATTTTTGAAATTCGTTTGATGTTTTTACTACTGCAATAAAAATGAAGCACGGTGCTGGAAACTGAAAGTAAAATGCTGAAAGTAATAACACCGAGAATTTTATACTGGTTCGGTTAACACAACCTACTCCAGTCTTCGAGGACACCTTCCTCGTTATCACTAATCATAAAATAACACCTTACCACAAAGGGTAGCTAGAGTTACACACCAACTCCAACCCTTTACAAACGATACAAGCAATCACACCTTTCACGAACACCGCCACTGAATGAATGAAGGATTGATCACACCTTGATCAACCTTTTACAACAATGAGTGTGTATAGTGGTCTATACAAAGCCTATTCAATATATTTGAATATAAGAACAATAGGCTTGAGAGAGAAGAAGAAAGAAAGGTAGAAGAAGAAAATGGAAGACACTTTTTGCACTTGAGAGAATATGAGAATTGTCTTGCATTTGAGTGGCTCCCTTTTCTTCCTTTTATCATGCTTTGGCCGCCCACTCTAGGGCATTTCTACATCTTGAAAATTCTCTTTTAAGTCCTTGCATAGATGTGACATCAACTTGCTTACTTAACAACACTTCATTAGATGATCATCTTGGACTTGCTTACTTGGCACTCCTTGATTGGATGAGATTTGTCATCACTTGATGACTGTACAAATCTGAAAATTTCATTTAAAACATGTGCCAAATTAGTGTTTAAAATATTGCTAAATATCACATAATTAATCCCACAAAATTTGTCAAGAAAATTGTCTCCATTATTACTCATAAAAATCGGCCACCACCTTTCAACACATGCTGAAATTTTCAGCATGTGCTAAATCTCAAGACTTCAAATTATTTCCATAATATCATCGAATCAATCCCTTGAAAAATGGACAAGCAAATAAGTTAGAATTAAGACACAATATTCAGCCATACTACTTCACAAAAAAACGCCACTCACATTGTCACATGCTGAAATTTTTCAGCATGTGTTGTGTTCTCTAAGTTTTGAAATGTTATCTTGTGTGGCTCCCTCCTTTATCTCACTAACCTTGTGTGACTTATTCTCCACCAATTGAGATGCCAACTAGGCTCCACATAAGCTCCACCAAGGCTGTAGTAGGCGTGTATGAGGCTTGAGCATGTGCTGAATTTCATTTTTGTAAACTTTGTAAAATAGTACAAATAATTATACACATATGGTGTATTCCAATCAGCCATAACTCAAATATTCTAGAAAACTTTAATATGTATTGAATATGTAAAAAGTGTCTAGATACATGTTACATATATCATGCCAAAAATGTTCCGTGTGTTGTGTTCGTAGAAAACCGAATTTTTGACTTTTGTCGATTACGCGATTTTTCTCCGATTAAATTCTAAATTTTTGTACATGTTATATATATTATGTTACACACAATATACATAAAATAATTTGAATATTCAGCTCTTAATGGCTGATACAAATGGCACCCCATGTGCTTAAAAAGATGAATTTGGAATCTCCACAATTGGGCCTTAATTGGGGATGATTTGTGTGTGCCAACATGGAATGATTTTATGGATAAATTTACCATGTAAGCCACGAAATTTGTGGCCATTTTTGAAGTGTAGGGGCTTGCCATTTATATATGGCAAGTACGTGACACGTTAGTGAAGTTTCGTTAGTCACCCGATACGATAATTTTTGGTTTAGAGCCTTAACGTGTCGTAATAATTTTATCATCACCATGACTTATATCATATGATATAAGACCTGAATATACTCATAAATATGAGGTAAGTATAGTGGTGCGACGTTGACGTACGTTCATAATAAATATAACGTGTCGGTAGTATGTTGAAATATATGTGTATAGTGCCTTTAAAAAAAATCTGAATATATATAAAAATATATATATATATGCGTGTGCTAAGAGGTGGGAGAAGACTTTCCATTCTTCAATTTGTTGTCTTTATGCTTTTTCCAAATATAGCTCCCTTTAATGAACTACTTAGTTCATTTAACTAAGTACTTCACTTAATGAACTGGTTTAGTTCATTAATGGTGGCACCTGAAAATAGTTCAAACGCAAAAAATGTTTACCATTTGACGCAAGCTTTAAAGCTTCATTAGTACGACAACATTATATATATAAACTATATAAGGCAGGTTTGTTGTAAAAACGTGTCAAATCATAAAATGTGTCATGCATTTCTTTAGCACGCGTTATTTAAATCATGTATTTTTGTGAATCACTCAAACCCTTTTTCTTCAACAATATATACACACATGTACATATTTATAAGGAATAAAAATATCAACATACATATATATGAGAATGTATGTGCATGTATACACATTTTTGTGTGTTTACACATATACATGTACACATATGGATACATACACACGCATACACAAATGTCCTGATAATGCCGAAATTGTTCAATTAAACACATCCAAAGACGTCATTCAATACAAATGGAGATTATAATGCAAATCTGGGTGTCACAATTCTTGGTACCTTCTTCTTTTATAATGCATAAATGATCCCCTGCTTAACGCCACGTCCGAGACTAAAGAATCCACAAGGCTTGCCATTCACAAGAATAGAGCATTTAGTCGCAGCCAAATTGTTCATAATAAGTCATATAAAGAAATGACTTAAGCCCATGCGAAGAAGAAGACGTCGAAGATACTCCCAACTAACGCGATCAAATGCCTTTTCCATATCTAATTTTATTATTAGACGCCCTCCACATCTGGATTTTTCCAATATGTGCACCTTTTCCTTAGACAAAAGAACGTGCTCAGATATGCCACATCCTGGCATAAATCCCGCTTGTTCTTGCGAGATTAGTTTTGGAAGAAGGCGTCTCATACGCGTAGATATGACACGTGTGACAACTTTGGACATAAAGTTTGTCAGGCTAATCGGGCGAAATTTTACATAAGACATTGGGCTTGCTACTTTCGGTATCAATGTGATTAACGAGGATGCCACTACCGTGGGAACTGTCACCCCTATAAAAAAAACTCCTGGACTGCTTTTAAGATGTCCTGATTTATAATTTTCCAACAATGTCCTGATTTATAATTTTCCATCCGGACCCGTAACACTAGAGAGATCTAGGTTCCAAATCGCTGCCTTAACTTCGGATAATTGCAGTAGGGATATCGACATTGCGTTGTCTTCATTAGTGATAGAGCACGGGATAAATTGGAGAATATCCTCATGGTTTTATGTGTAGCGCCCCGGCCCGATACCGTCATCGGAACCAGTGCACCCGCCGTAGCCTACTAGGAGAACTACGAAGCGTCAAGCAGATCAAACATACATCCTTCATAATGTAAGATAAAAGAACCAGCGGAAACGTCATAAAATTTAAACCTTCATCGTAAATCATACAACCAGAAACTGTAGCGGAAATAAAAGGTGTTTGTTCATCTAACCAACATAAATTCTAGATCAACATAATAACAACGAGTTTCCAAACTTAAAGAAAGTAGTCCAACATCTATCTATTCCCCTGTCCGTCATCCCATTGAGCCCAATCGCCATCGTCCTCGATGAATATCAACTCATATTCAGGCTTACCTGAAAAAGGAATAGAGTAACTGTTCTTAGAGAAATTATCGCTAGCAAGTAACCCGTCTATACACCTTACGGAATCACACACGTCGAGTCACCAGTGTATAAAACATTGCCCAAAATATAGGTGCTCGGGTTAACAAATAGCATCTTAATAAGAATTCCTCAAAACCGATAAAGCACATATATGTACACAGATACGGGAACCAACATGTATTAAAACAACGTATCACATAAGCAAATCATAGACTAACCACGTTTCTTGCATGTCAAGTCTGATGCTTCGTGTATCATGATGCATGTACTTCTTTAAAATCACACACAACACCCATACATATGTCTTCTTTCATAAACATGTCATGCATGTCATTTCACAAAACATTTCATCACTTTACATATCATATTCTTCGCGTAGCAGAACTTTATACCCTGTGGGTGATCAGTCCACAGCAAACATAACTTTATACCCCGTGCTGAAAGGTCCACGGCCCCATAACATATAACTTTATACCCCGTGCTGAAAGGTCCACGGCCCCATTACATATATCATATATCCGTGCTGAAACGTCCACGGCCCCATTACATATATCATATATCCGTGCTGAAAGGTCCACGGCCCCATAAAATAACTTTGTTTTCCGTGCTGATAGGTCCACGGCCCCATAAAATACTTTATACCCTGCTGTTGATTCACAGATCATGCTTTTATACCCTGCTTTCGCAGACGTGACTTTTATACCCTGCGATCAACCAGCAGCCATTTTGTCTTTCGAAAACTTTAAACCTTTCTTGTAACCACATGTTCTTTTGCAAAGCAAATCACAAATCAAATGCAAGTGCCCATGTCATGATGCAGGATGCACATGTAACTTCGTATCAAACATGTATCACACACATTCATATATCGTACTTATCAAGTATACAGTCTTGCACCTCAAACACTCCGTGGTCGTATCTTTCCAAGTCCATTCTTCTTACGAATTCACTCAAGATTCAATCTTATTCTAACTTGATCAAACTTACCATCTACACCTCAATTACAACTCAAACACCTTTGCATTTTATGCTCAAAAGAAGTGTATAAGGTTACAACACGTACATAGGGCACCTAAAGGGTCAAAGAGACTTCCAGTATAGTTAGAACGCTACATGAAGCGCCTATAGTGACTTAGAGCGCCTATACTAGGCGTTCGAAGTGTTCGGTGATGTTCCGTAGACATTGAACGCCTACATGAAGCGCCTAATGTGACATAGAGCACTTCATGTAGGTGTTCGAAGTGTTCGGGGATGATTCAGGACACATTGAACGCTACATTAGGCGCCTAATGTGACATAGAGCGCCTAATGTAGGCGTTCGAAGTGTTCTGACGATGCCAAACTGCAGTTTTTCTGCAGTAACTTCCTCTCCAACACCCTCCTTCTTCAACCCTTTCATTTTCAACACTTAAAGATCCATCTTAACATCTAGATTCATCTTACTTAACACACATCTAAACATGAATCGATGCCTAGCCATGCCTAACAATATCCACTCTAGCCTTCAATCATTCACAACCTTCAAAAGATCTCATCAACTTTCCCAACACAACAAGACTACAGCAATGTCATCACTCATCTCTCAATTTCCTTCACTTACTCTCAACATCTAAGTGTAGACAATCAACATAAGAGTAGCGCAAGACAATAAGCACGTCAAAATATACACTTTTATGGGCATGCTTGACAACAACGAAGCACCACACAACTATTTTCATAAATATGGCCCAAAGAGCAAGACTTTACACAATTAGCAACAAGACTTACGTATAACAAAGCATTTAAGATAGACAAAACAAGAATACTAATGTGTGATTCATGTTTTCTCTTTGTAAGAACATAGGGCCTAAAGTATCAAAATTTGCGTAAAGCGTATAGAAAGATTACTTGCCTTGGTTTCTAGTTAGTCTTACGGATTTACTGCAGAACCTTGATAAGAATTGAACCTAGAATGGCCTTTTTCCTTCTTTTCCTTCTTCTCTTCTTCTTCTCCCTTTCCTTTTCTCTTCTCTCTCTTTTTCCTGCGGTTTTCCCTCTCCTCTTTGGTGTGGAAAACGTCCCCTTATGCTGAGATGGGGAGTTATACTCAATTTCTATAACTCCCCCTATCTCCTAGTAGGGACCTTTTAGGTAATTTCTATTAATTACCTTTAATTCTATTTTGAACCCTTCTTTCTTATTCTTCTATGTTTTAGGTGACTAAGTCTCATAACCTACAAAATTAATTAAGTTGTATTTAAGGTTGACCTCTAAGTATTGAAAATCGTGCTTAAAAGTCACGGGGTGTAACATTCCACCCCCCTTACAAAAAGTTTCGTCCTCGAAACTTACGTACCTTAGTCGAAGAGCTGAGGATACTTCTCCTGCATTTGTTCTTCGAGCTCCCAAGTGGCTTCACGTTCCGTGTGATTGCTCCACTGGACCTTTACATAAGGGATCACTCGCTTCCTCAACACTTGATCCTTTCGGTCCACAATTTTCACGGGTACCTCCTCATATGTAACATCGTCCTTGAGTTCCAAAGGTTGAGCTTCAAGTACATGACTTGGATCTGCCACGTACTTTCTTAATTGTGACACGTGGAATACATCGTGAACTTGCGCCAACACTGGAGGCAATGCCAACCTATAAGCCAAGGCTCCCACTTTCTCAAGTACTTCATAAGGGCCAATAAAGCGAGGGCTTGGCTTGCCTTTTACTCCGAACCGCATGACACCCTTGGTAGGTGATACCTTCAAATAAACTTTTTCACCCACATCAAAATCCAATGGTCGTCGTTTGGAATCTGCCCAACTCTTGCTGCGATCCTGAGCCATCTTGAGTCTTTCCCGGATGATTTTCACCTTATCTAGCGTTTTCTCCAATAGCTCAGGTCCCGTGATGGTCCTCATGCCCACTTCGTCCCAATAAACCGGGGACCTACATTTCCTTCCGTACAACGCTTCAAAAGGAGCCATGTCAATTGCACTGTGGTAACTATTGTTATAAGAAAACTCCATCAGTTTCACCATTCCGTCCCAACTCCCTTTGAAATCCAACATGCAAGCCCTTAGCATATCTTCCAAGGTTTGAATAGTCCGCTCGGACTGTCCATCGGTTTGGGGATGATACGCCGTACTCAACCTTAACTCTGTACCCATGGCTTCTTGGAATGCTGTCCAAAACTTAGAAGTGAACCGTGCATCTCGTTCGGACACTATACTTACCGGGACTCCATGCAAACTAACAATACTGTCCATATATAAACTCACTAACTTGTCAAGAGGTGCTTTACTTGAAACGGGTAGGAAATGGGCAGACTTTGTTAAACGATCCACGATGACCCAAATCATGTCACATCCACTTCTTGTCTTTGGTAAACCCGCTACAAAATCCATTGTGACATGTTCTCATTTCCATTCCGGGATTTCCAACGGCATCAACAATCCACCGGGTCGTTGGTGTTCCGCTTTGACTTGTTGACACACCAAACACCTCTCTATGAATTCCGCAATATGTCTTTTCATCCCAGACCACCAATAGTATCGCTTGAGATCTCTATACATCTTGGTGCTACCGGGATGTATTGATAACATCGAACTATGAGCTTCCTGTAAAACTTCCTTCCTAAGTTCGTCAACATCCGACACGCATAATCTTTCCCTAAACCATAAGCTCCCATCCTCCTTGGTCCGAAATCCTTCAACTTGACTATGTTTCACCCTTTCCATTATCTCACTTAGAGCCTTGTCTTCCTTCTAACCTCCTTTATCCGATCAATCAAACTCGGTGTGATAGTCAATGTTGTCAAAACGTTCACTGTAGAGTCAATCAAATCCAAACCAAACTCCTCCATCTCTCTTTCCAATGGTGATTGCCGCGCATGGCTGGACTTCCTACTTAAGGCGTCGGCTACCTTATTAGCCTTTCCGGGGTGATAATGAATAGTTAGGTCATAGTCTTTTAGCAATTCCAACCATCTCCGCTGCCTCATATTCAATTCCTTCTGTGAGAACAAATACTTTAGACTCTTATGATCCGTGAATATCGCGCACTTCTCTCCATACAAATAATGCCACCAAATCTTCAAGGCGAACACAACCGCGGCAAGTTCCAGATCATGTGTGGGATAGTTTTGTTCATAAGGCTTTAGCTGCCTTGAGGCATACGCGATGACTCGTTCGTTTTGCATTAAAACACAACCTACAAACAAGGTGTTAGTCTAAACTTAATGGGTATACAAGATCATAACCTTATACTATAATTTACGTACCTAACCCGTTCTTTGACGCATCACTATAAATCACAAATCCATCTGTTCTAGAGGGTTGAGCCAATACTGGAGCTGTCGTTAATCTCTTCTTAAGCTCCGTGAAACTTTGCTCGCATTCCGCCTTCCACTCAAACTTGGACTTCTTTTGAGTAAGGCGACTGAGAGGTACGGCAATCCTTGAGAATCCCTCAACAAATTTTCTGTAATAACCTGCTAGACCCAAGAAACTTCGCACTTCGGTGACGTTGGTAGGTCTAGGCCATTCAGTTATGGCTTCCACCTTCTTCGGGTCAACACCAATCCCCTCTTCTGATATCACATGACCCAGGAAAGCCACACTTCTTAACCAGAACTCACACTTGCTAAACTTTGCATAAAGTTGTTTCTGCCTCAAAATGCCTAGTACGGTTCTCAAATGCGCGGTGTGCGTTTGCTCGTCAAGAGAATACACAAGAATATCATCTATGAATACCACTACAAACTTATCCAACTGTTCTCGAAAGACGGTATTCATAAGATCCATAAAAGCCGCAGGGGCATTTGTCAATCCAAATGGCATCACTAAAAATTCATAGTGGCCATACCTTGTGCGGAAAGCTGTCTTTGCGATGTCCTCGACCTTCACTCGCAATTGATGATATCCTGATCGGAGATCGATTTTCGAGAAGCTCTTGGCACCTTTGAGCTGGTCAAATAAATCTTCGATTCGTGGAAGGGGATACTTATTCTTGATAGTAACTTTATTCAACTCCCTATAATCGATACAAAGCCTCATGCTTCCATCTTTCTTCTTTACAAATAAAACAGGTGCTCCCTAGGGTGATACACTAGGGCGGATAAACTTCTTGTCCAATAGCTCCTGCAGTTGTTCCTTCAACTCTCTCAATTCTGCCGGAGCCATTCTATAAGGAGCTTTAGAAATAGGTTCTGTTCCTGGAACCAAGTTAATCTCGAACTCAACTTCTCTTGGGGGTGGTACTCCTGGTAAATCTACCGGAAACACATCAAGGAATTCATTGACCACCGGAATTTGCTCAATAGATGGTACCTCCTGAGTAACATCCATGGCATACACTAGGAATCCCTCGGCACCCTTCTTCAAGGCTTTGCGTGCTTGTGCGACGGACACATATACCTTTTTGGGTACCTTCTTTCGTTCCGAATCCCCTTGAAACATTACCTCTTCCATCTCAGCACTCTTGACGGTCACTTGCTTCAATCGACAGTCAATGTTGGCGTGATGCTTGGCCATCCAGTCCATTCCCAATATCACGTCAAAGTCATACATCTGAATAGGGATCAGGGTGGCGGAGAATGTTTGTCCTTCAAACTCTAATTCACAATCCCGGTACCGATGATACGAAACCATAATTTGATCTCTGGCCGCTTGAACACGATACGGAGTTTCTAACCACTCAGGCAGACTACTCAGGTGTTTAGTGAATCTCTTTGCTACGAAGGAGTGGCTTGCGCCGCTATCAAAGAGCACGTTGGCAGGTACCTTATTTACTAAAATCGCACCTAAAGCCATATCAAGTTATACACGGAAGATTAAGCACATAAATACTTAATTCATTACAGATTTAAACTTAGTTTAAATGGTACCTGCTACTACGTCGGTAGTCTCCTGCACATCCGTATCCGTCATGAGATGTACACGGGCATTTGCTCTAGGCTTCGCTCTCGGCTGCTGAGCCGCCTCTCCAGGATTATTTTTCTTCATCTCCGGGCAGTCCCTAATCATGTGACCCACTTGACCGCATCGGAAACATGCTCCAGCCACTTTCCTACACTCTCCAACGTGGTTCCTGTTGCAATGTGGACAAACTCCTACAGCCTGCTGAGCTACTTGATTCTGGGGTGGCAGTCTCTGAAAATTTCCAACTGGGCCTCTCTTCGGAATCTTGACCCAACGTCCGGGTCTTCCACCAACTCTCACATCCTCCCTTGGCCTCTTGCCTCTATCAGACCCTCCAACACTAGCTGCTCTTGCCACTACTCTACGGAAATCGCTCTCAACCCGAAAACATGCATCCAGCATATCCTCATAAGTTTTCATTCCCACATTCACTATCGCCGATTGTATCCTCGAGTCCAAACCCCTCTCAAACTTCGTCATCTTAAGAGGATTATCAGACATGATCGCAGGGGCAAACTTACCCAAAGCATGGAAACGATCTGCATACTCCGACACCGTCATCCTTCCTTGCTCCAATCTGTCAAATGCTCTTATCTTGTCTAATATTGCAGTCTCCGGTACGTAGTACTTCAGGAAAACATCACAAAACTGTGTCCAAGAGATTGGTGGGGTCATTCTCAACACCATTCCTTCCCACCATTCGCCAGCCTTGCCACTTAGAAGGGGCGTGGCCACCTCAACCTTTATCTCGTTCAGTACCTGCACCAGTCGAAAACATTTCTCTACCTCAGCCAACCAGTGCTGAGCCTCTTCAGGATCCGTACATCCTCCAAACTCCGGCACCCTCATCTTTCTCATCTCCCCATAAAAGAACCGGATGTTATGTTGTGGCGGTGGAGGAGGCGGAGGTTGATGCTGTTGTGCATACCCTTGTGCAATCACCGTCAGTGCATCAGTGAGCATCTGGAGTAAAACAACTTGTGGTGGCTGGTTCTCCAGTCCATTACCAGCGTTGCCTGTGTTATCTCTTCTTGGAGGCATATTTCTCTGAAAAGGTCAACATTGCATTAGCATTTAGTAAATACAAGGGGTTACCGAAAGCTTGAACGCGTGCGAAGGGGTGAGGTGTGTATTCTAACTATTATTACGAAATTAAACGATAAACGCGCTCGCACACACCCAACCCATATCATATCTAACCACTAAGGACAATCAGTACTTATAACTAAGGATCAACCTTAAGGGAGAATCGTAGCTTAAGTGTCTAAAAGATCATGAACTTAAGTTTCCGAAATAGATCTGAAGCCTATGCTCTGATACCACATGTAGCGCCCCGGCCCGATACCGTCATCGGAACCAGTGCACCCGCCGTAGCCTACTAGGAGAACTACGAAGCGTCAAGCAGATCAAACGTACATCCTTCATAATGTAAGATAAAAGAACCAGCGGAAACGTCATAAAATTTAAACCTTCATCGTAAATCATACAACCAGAAACTGTAGCGGAAATAAAAGGTGCTTGTTCATCTAACCAACATAAGTTCTAGATCAACATAATAACAACGAGTTTCCAAACTTAAAGAAAGTAGTCCAGCATCTATCTATTCCCCTGTCCGTCATCCCATTGAGCCCACTCGCCATCGTCCTCGATGAATATCAACTCATATTCAGGCTCACCTGAAAAAGGAATAGATTAACTGTTCTTAGCGAAATTATCGCCAGCAAGTAACCCGTCTATATACCTTACGGAATCACACACGTCGAGTCACCAGTGTATAAAACATTGCCCAAAATATAGGTGCTCGGGTTAACAAATAGCATCTTAATAAGAATTCCTCAAAACCGATAAAGCACATATATGTACACAGATACGGGAACCAACATGTATTAAAACAACGTATCACATAAGCAAATCATAGACTAACCACGTTTCTTGCATGTCAAGTCTGATGCTTCGTGTATCATGATGCATGTACTTCTTTAAAATCACACACAACACCCATGCATATGTCTTCTTTCATAAACATGTCATGCATGTCATTTCACAAAACATTTCATCACTTTACATATCATATTCTTCGCGTAGCAGAACTTTATACCCTGTGGGTGATCAGTCCACAGCAAACATAACTTTATACCCCGTGCTGAAAGGTCCACGACCCCATAACATATAACTTTATACCCCATGCTGAAAGGTCCAGGGCCCCATTACATATATCATATATCCGTGATGAAAGGTCCACGGCCCCATTACATATATCATATATCCGTGCTGAAAGGTCCACGGCCCCATAAAGTAACTTTGTTTTCCGTGCTGATAGGTCCACGGCCCCATAAAATACTTTATACCCTGCTGTTGATTCACAGATCACGCTTTTATACCCCGCTTTCGCAGACGTGACTTTTATATCCTGCGATCAACCAGCAGCCATTTTGTCTTTCGAAAACTTTAAACCTTTCTTGTAACCACATGTTCTTTTGCAAAGCAAATCACAAATCAAATGCAAGTGCCCATGTCATGATGCAGGATGCACATGTAACTTCGTATCAAACATGTATCACACATATTCATATATCGTACTTATCAAGTATACAGTCTTGCACCTCAAACACTCCGTGGTCGTATCTTTCCGAGTCCATTCTTCTTACGAATTCACTCAAGATTCAATCTTATTCTAACTTGATCAAACTTACCATCTACACCTCAATTACAACTCAAACACCTTTGCATTTTATGCTCAAAAGAAGTGTATAAGGTTACAACACGTACATAGGGCACCTAAAGGGTCAAAGAGACTTCCAGTATAGTTGGAACGCTACATGAAGCGCCTATAGTGGCTTAGAGCGCCTATACTAGGCGTTCGAAGTGTTCGGTGATGTTCCGTAGACATTGAACGCTTACATGAAGCGCCTAATGTGACATAGAGCGCTTCATGTAGGTGTTCGAAGTGTTCGGGGATGATTCAGGACACATTGAACTACATTAGGCGCCTAATGTAGGCGTTCGAAGTGTTCTGACGATGCCAAACTGCAGTTTTTCTGCAGTAACTTCCTCTCCAACATCCTCCTTCTTCAACCCTTTCATTTTCAACACTTAAAGATCCATCTTAACATCTAGATTCATCTTACTTAACACACATCTAAACATGAATTGATGTCTAGCCATGCCTAACAATATCCACTCTAGCCTTCAATCATTAACAACCTTCAAAAGATCTCATCAACTTTTCCAACACAACAAGACTACAGCAATGTCATCACTCATCTCTCAATTTCCTTCACTTACTCTCAACATCTAAGTGTAGACAATCAACATAAGAGTAGCGCAAGACAATAAGCACGTCAAAATATACACTTTTATGGGCATGCTTGACAACAACGAAGCACCACACAACTATTTTCATAAATATGTCCCAAAAAGCAAGACTTTACACAATTAGCAACAAGACTTACGTATAACAAAGCATTTAAGATAGACAAGACAAGAATACTAATGTGTGATTCATGTTTTCTCTTTGTAAGAACATAGGGCCTAAAGTATCAAAATTTGCGTAAAGCGTATAGAAAGATTACTTGCCTTGGTTTCTAGTTAGTCTTACGGATTTACTGCAGAACCTTGATAAGAATTGAACCTAGAATGGCCTTTTTCCTTCTTTTCCTTCTTCTCTTCTTCTTCTCCCTTTCCTTTTCTCTTCTCTCTCTTTTTCCTGCGGTTTTCTCCCTCCTCTTTGGTGTGGAAAACGTCCCATTATGCTGAGATGGGGAGTTATACTAAATTTCTATAACTCCCCCTATCTCCTAGTAGGGAACTTTTAAGTAATTTCTATTAATTACTTTTAATTCTATTTTGAACCCTTCTTTCTTATTCTTCTATGTTTTAGGTGACTAAGTCTCATAACCTACAAAATTAATTAAGTTGTATTTAAGGTTGACCTCTAAGTATTGAAAATCGTGCTTAAAAGTCACGGGGTGTAACATTATGTTTGTTCTGCAGCAAAAAGACTTCTATAAAATTGCATCGTAGCCTGTTGAATAGCATCATTAGAAACACACTCAACTCCATTGAGTGAAAGAATAAGAACAGATGCTGCTTCCGTCGACGTTCTTTTACTAGTGCATGGAAAAAAGAGGAATTCGCATCACCTTCCTTCAGCCATTTTACCCGAGCTTTTTGTTTCCAAAATTGACAAACTCAGTTTTGGCCCTGCATTAAAGCAGCCTTAGCAGCATGATACTAACTACGACGTTCATCTGTCGAATCAACATTATATATGGCCTCAGTTGCCACAACTCTATCTTCCGCATCTGCAACCGTATCAAAAACATTACAAAATACATCCTTATTCCATCTTCGTAGGTCCTTCTTTAGAAAATGTAATTTGCTATACAATCCTCGCATCCCCCCAGTAGTGGGATAACTATTCCATGTAAGTTTCATAAATGCCGCAAAGTCAGGATGAGATAACCATATATCCAGAAAATGAAAAGAATGAGGGCCATTGACAGTGGATTGTCGACAAGATAATAATAGAGGGGCATGATCCGATGTAGTACGACTCAAATGTTAAACCATCTGATTGCCAAATTGAGCATGAAAGGATTCTGTAACAAGAATTCGATCTAGGCGTCGCCACACTCTGCCAAGTCCTCGTCCATCTGATCACGTAAATTTAAATCCTTGATAAGGTACCTCCAATAATGCCGAGTCTTAGACCCAATTATTAAAATCCATCAACTGCCTCAAAGAAGGAGTGGAGTGACCTTTGTGCTCATCTATCGATAAGAATGTATTGAAATCACCTCCTACCAGCCATGGGTCAACAATATCCCATGCAAATGTAGTTAAATCTGCCCACAAAAGATGACGTAGTGAGACTATGTGCTTCCCATATAGTGCAGACCACCAGAAATAAGTTCCATTTGGTATCCAGTGGAATCTGATTGATATATGCTGAACTCCATTATATACATTATCTTGATGCAGCATCGAACTCATCCAAAATATTCATATGTTTCCATCCATTGATGAAATTGCATTCGAAAATCCAAGTGTTAGCCGATAGAAATCCAATTTCTAAGACTGTTGTTTAGGCTCTATTAAGACAAGTACATGCAAATGATGATTACGTACCAATATTTTTAGTATATTCAGGGAGGTACGAATTTCCCGAACATTCCAAGACATGGCATTCATTGAGAGATCTGAAGATCCAAGCTTGAAGCTGATCGGGTAACACGCGTTGTGGGAGGTGGTGGAGGCATATCTTTTTTCTTCGTGCGATGATGTTTAGTACTGCAATCCAATATGCCGTCCATGGTTGAAGAAGTGGTTGGGCCATCCGATTGTCCTTCTGTCATGTTGCGCACATTTAATCTCCTTGAAATATCGTTCGTAGTCTCTTGAAAGCGCTAAACATGCGTGGACATTGTGGTGGTCAAAATGTCAGTGGCGGAGGCGTGGCCTGGGAGATCACTGCCCACCATGTCTAAAGGATCGCATCCCACAGCATCTACTGGACCTGTGTCTGCCTACATCATGTTGTGATCCACTGCCTCCCTGGTAGATGTTAGCATCCTCATGTACTGTGTCTGCAATTTCTTGATTCTGCTATAGACCAAGGCCTACCTGCTCCACAATATGGTTTGCTGTCTGGATTTGTACCACAGGTTCTGAATGTGTGTGGGTATACATCATTATCACCTCGTCTTGATGTGGTAATATCTTATCTTTCTGTGGTGTCCACCTCTGTGATGGCTGAATATTGGTTTTAGTTTTACTCTTCAATGAAGTAGGTCGTTGTTCATCATGGATTTGTCCAGTTTTGTCTTTATCGCAGGATTGAACCAAATGACCCAATGTGCGGCATTTCAAGTAATAATGGGGCTTGTCTTCATACACAATTGATTGAAAAAAGCCATAATCGTGGCTTTGAATGTAGAGACGTGGCGGCAATTCTGTAGAGACATCAATTTCAACGCACACTCTCGCAACTGAAGGACGCAACAAATTGGCTGTTGCATTGTCTGCCTTTAATGGAGTCCCAATTAATCTAGCAATCTCAAATAGTGCCTCCTGTTTATGCATATACACAGGCAATCCTGACATTGATATCCAGACCGGCACTATTGTCGTGCCCACTTTAGGATCAAAATCATAAGACCATTTGGTGAAACGCATATGAAAGCCAAGTACATTCCGACAGTGTCGCGCAAAACATCTAATGTAATCTGATTCCCGATCAAAAGTGGTCAAAATATGTCCGCTATCAAGTAAATTGACCTTCACTGTGCCCAAAAATCCCATCTTTTCAAACCATGCACGTATAGACTCAAGCTTAGGTCTCCCATACCAAAAGGTGCCTACCAGGCTGTATTTCAGTGAATCTGTCAATGCATTAACCTCAGCCTTGGTAAAACTAATCGCTGGAACGCCCTTATATTTGAAAGCTTCACGAGTGGAATAGATGGTTTAGACGATCCTGCAACAACGAAAGCAAAGGTTGGCGCTGACGGCGGTGTCTCCATGACTGGGTACAGAGTTCAACGACAGAAGATAGAAGAAAAACTGGAATCGGAGACAGAAGATGATGGTGGAAGATCATTGCGGTGCCAAGGAAGACGGAGCCAGCATCATCAGTGCGAAAACTATGTCTGTATATTCACGCAGTGTGACAGAAGACGACGGTGGAAGATCATTGCGGCGCCGAGGAAGACGGAGCCAGCATCATCAGGGCGAAAACTATGTCTGTATATTCACGCAGTGTGTGACTATATATATATATATATATATATATATATATATATATATATATATATATATCCCAGATCATATACCGCAGTGTGTGTCTATATATATACATACATATATATATACACACACACATGTGCATATATATGTATGTTTACATTTATGTAGGGGTTTTGGTATGTCTACTTGCAAACTTGAGCTGCTATATGTATGTGTGTGTGATGCATTGGTGGTATATAATGTAATCATATAGTGGAAATGGTTTTTCGAAAGGAGGTTGATGGAAATGGGAGGCCGGACCATTCTTCTTTGTAATTCTGTTCTAATTTTACTTTGCATATCTCTTAGCTTGTATAACTTGTAATATCTTTTTCTCATGTAAAAATGAGCAGCTCTCGATAAAGAAAAAAAATATGCTATATGATATAAGTGAATATCAAGATACACAGGTGTTAGAATATGTTAAGTTTTGATGATTTGCACAATTGACACTTGAAACGCAAGATAAGGCGTCTCATGTGAAGTGCTTGGAGATTAGAGCACTTTGAACGCCTGTATAAGGCGCTTCATGTGAAGTGGCTGGAGATCAGAACACTTCAAACACCTAGATAAGCCACTTTATGTGAAGTGTTTGGAAACCAGAACACTTCGAACGCCTAGATAAGGCGCCTCATGTGTCAAGCTGTGTAACAACATACTTTGAACGCCTTAACAGGCGCTTCATGTGTGCTACAAAGTCAAATGGATTGTTTTCCCCCAAAATGGGCACGAATATCAAGTTAATTTTGACAAAACTTAGAATTACTTCGAACAAGTATGAAGGCAGAGATCAGACGCTTCATGTGACATCGAACGAATTCTGTTGCCCACAATAGACGCTTCATGTGACTTCGGACAAGTGTCCCTTATTCACTTGAGGCACTTCATGTCACATTGAATGCCAGTTCAAACACACATTAGGCGCTCCATGTCACATTGAACGTCTGTTGATAAATCACATCAGGCGCTTCATGTGACTCAACGTTGCAAATTTATTCTGCACTTTCTTATGATTATTTGACATTTGTGCCCTCCTTTTTAGTGAAACATCAGAGGTTCCACTCCTACTTGGAGAATGCCCTCTTTCCTCTTAGAGCTTTCAATAAGAAGCTGCCTCAAGAAGCTTGTATTCATCCAAGAGAAGATCTCCATAGAAGAAGATTTGTCATCACAAGAGACAAAACTTCTCTTTCTCTCCTGCAAGGTTGACAATGGCTAGGAGGTAAATAAAACAAGGGTTTTCATCATTTTCAAGACACAACTTTCTACCTACAACATCTTAAGTTTCTCTCAAGATTTTACTCTCAACACAGTTGTATCATTGTGAATTTTGCATTATTTGTGAGAGTGTGATTTGTAAAGAAGAAGAGTCCTCCTCTTGAGTGAAGATTGTGAAGAGCAAGGTGTAGATTTTTGGTCAAGGAGCAAGGGTGCTTCTTGTTTGAAGAAATCCAAGCCTTGGAGGGATAGTTGATGGTGTAGTGGTGCACCATACTCCCAACAAGAATTCTTTGAGGAGCAAGGAAGTCCTTTTGAGGATAGACTTTAAGGGGTTGGTATTTCTTGTTTATGGTATAGGCGTGTGGCCTAGTGTATCTCTTTGTATTTTCTTTTGATTGTTGTTTCTCTAAAGAAATTACAATCCCGTGTTCAAAAGTCCTTCTTGTGAAAAATCAAGTAGGTAGAAGAGTGAGTCTTTGACTTGAACCTCTATACATCTCGTGTTCTTTACGCTTCCGCAAGTTTATTTATTTTCAAAGAACATACCCAAGTATAGATTTATTCTCACCATCAAAAAATATCCATACTTGGTGAACACACATCAACACCCCTTCTAGTGTGTTCTAAGGGACCTAGCAATTGGTATCAAATCGAAATCTCGAGTGTTTGAGTTCAAATAGCAAGATTTGATCTTTTGAAGTATGGATCCCTTTAGTTTTGAAGATGCCGGTTCTCCAAGTGGTGACTCTTCTAAAAAGAAGAATATAAGAGTCGTTACTCCCTTTTATTTCAAGTGTACATGTCAAGGTACCTATGTTTGATCCTCTAAACTATCCAATATGGAAATCTAATATGGAAACCTATCTTCGTTCTTGTGGATATCGTATATGGAGAGAGGTGTCAAAAGGTTCCACAATTCCTTTTGATGTTGATGATCCTACACCGGAAGAGGAGTTACAATTCGCCATAAATAGCAAAGCTCTTGCCATTTTAAATAGCTCTCTATCACCAAATGAGGGAGCTCAAATACAAGGTGTCCAATCCACTCATGAGGCTTGGACAAAGTTGGAGATGATTCATGAGGGAACATCTCAAGTAAGGAAGGCAAAAAGGAGACAACTTATAAAACAATTATATTTCTTCGATGTCCCCATAGGTGAAAAGATTGAAGAGGCTATCTAAAGATTCATCAAGCTTGTCAACCTTCTTACGGCTATTGGTAAAAAGATAAAGCAAGAGGATCTCAATCATTGCTTCCTAAACTGTTTGGGAAGAGAATGGAACGCAAAGGTCACGGCCATTGAGGAGTCAAAGGATCTTGAAACTATTACTTTGGATGAGCTTTATGGTAATCTTATCACTTATAAGATTCACCTTGAAGCTCAAGAGAAAAATGATCTGATTAGAAGTTCGTCGAAGGCTCTTGCATGCGATTCGGAAGAATCGGACGACGAAGTTGAGCTTCTCGTTCAAAGATTTAGAAGTTCACAAAGAAGAATGAAGATGAACCCAAGAGGTTCATCAAAGAGAAATTCTCCAATGATAAGGACAAGGTGAAGGAACAAGAAAATAAATGCTATAAATGTGGAAGATTTGGTCAGTTCATGAAAGATTGTCGGGTGAAGGATTCGCATCCAAAAGACAAGAAAGCCATCTACAAAAGTAAGAAGGCTTTACAATCGGAAGTAGCCCATTGGGAGAGTGTCTTATCCGGGTCCGAGAGCGACAACAACGACAACGAGAATCTAGCTCTCACGGGGGTCATCAACGATGATCTCAACAAAGAGTTCTATTCTCTCATGGCCATTGAGGACGACATGGAGGTATGCACTAAATCCTCACACTATAGATTACGATGAAATGGACAATTTAGTGCAAGAAAATGACTTGTTAGAAATGAAATATAAACGTGCCAAAAAGGACTTTAAAGCATGCATAAACGAATATAATGACACGCTAGAAAATCATATTGCATTACAACTTGATCATGACATTTTATTAACCATGCATGTGATAGCACAAGAGGAGAAGCATGATTTGGTAAAATCAAGCATTCCTCCTCAAAACCTTTTGAAAAGAAAAATTTTCAAAAGGAAATTGCAAATAAAATTAAGGTAGTTAAAGATGCATCCATAGCAAGCATGAAACCTAAGATTAAATCTAGTGTCATGTATGCGTCTAAGAAGAGAAAAACAAATGAACAAGCATCAATTATCAAGGAGTCAAAAACCTTCTTGAAGAAGCAAAGATATATGCCTAAGGGAAAGGCAAATTCAACAAAGGTATCAAAATCTTTTGTTGAATCCATGAAAAATGCATCTTCCTTGATTCCAAAGAATGTCATCCCAAAAAGGGAGTCACGGAATGTGTCTTTGCACAATCATGATAAACATTCTTATCCACACAAACACATTCCCACATGTTTTTATTGTAATAAGAAAGGACATGTACAAAGAGTGCGTAGAGCTAAGAATAATAAAAATCTTGTGTGGGTACCAAAGGATGTAGTAAAGGTAACTAACCCTCAAGGACCCAAAATAAAAGCGGTACCAAGGTCATATAGTTCTTTTGTAGGACCTAGCGTTAAATGGAGAAAGTGAGGACAAGAAGGTCAAATGGGTCGTGGACAGTGGGTGTTCCAACCATATGACAGGAGACAAAAGATTGTTTCATAGACTCACTATGCAAGATGGAGGAGTTGTCCACTTTGGAAGTAGCAAAGGCCAAATCAAAGGACATGGTATTGTGGGTAACGGTTCCTTCTCTCTTAGTGATGTTCTATATGTTGTTGGTTAAAGTTTAACTTGATAAGCATCAATCAATTATGTGATGCTTATTATGAGGTTACATTTTTGAAAACAAAGTGCAAAGTGAAAAGGGATAACGTTATTTTGTTTGAAGCCTTGAGATTCAAAAACATTTACAAACTTAGCATCAATGATTTGGTTTCACAAAACATATCTTGCTTAGTGGCCAAGAATGAGTTAGCAAAACTATGGCATAGACGTCTCGGACATGTATGTTTCAAAACATTTAAATTTATTTGTGAAAATAAAAAGGTCCGAGGCCTTCCAAAAATGAGTTTTGAAAACCAAGACTCTGTGACACTTGTCAAAGGCATAGCTTGTGAAAACAAGCTTTAAACCAAAAATAAATATATCCACCTCCAAACCCCTACAATTACTACATATGGATTTGTATGGGGATGTTGGAACAAAAAGTTTGAGTGGTAAACATTATACATTCATGGTAGTAGATGGCTGTACTCATTATACATGGGTGATGTTTCGTGCAAGGAAAAATAATGCATGCAGTGAATTTATCAATTTGAGTAGACGATTGGAAAATCACATGAGTGACACCATTAAAAGCATACAAAGTGATCGTGGTAGTGAGTTTGATGGAGATTTTGAAAGGTTTTGTGAATCTAAATGATACACTCATAACCTTTCAGCTCCTGAACTTCACAACAAAATGGTGTAGCCGAATGAAAAAATAGAACCCTGCAAGAAATGTGTAGGGTAATGTTAAATGAATTCGGCTTGCCCAAGTATTTTTGGGCCAAAGCGGTAAATGCTGTTTGTCATGTGATCAATCGTATATATTTGAGACCTTATCTAAATGTGACACCTTATGAGCTTTGGAATGTTAAAAGTTTCTAATATTGGGTATTTCAAAGTATTTGGGTCTAAGTGTTTCATACTTAACACTAAAGACACTTTGGACAAACTTGACATCAAAGCGGAAGAAGGTATCTTTTTAGGTTATGTCTCAAATAGTAAAGTATTTCGTGCTTTCAACAAAAGGAGTCAAAAGGTAGAAGAATCAATCCATGTTAAGTTTAATGAGTCGCTCAGTGACGAACATAAACTTAATGAGGATTGTGAAGGAAATGAAGTTGATGCTCCTCAAGAAGAAATTCTTGATGACATGCCAACGGTTGCTCATCAACAAGAAATTGTTGATAAGTCTCCAAATGGAAGCATCTTCATTGATTTGAGAGTAGAGCCTATTGAGGGCACTCCTCTACCAAATGTTCATGAACTTAGTGAGTCAAATGGAAATACTTCTCACACTCATCTTGTTGATACACAAAATGTTGAAAATGCATCTCATATTCTGGAAAACGATGATCATTTGAATCGGATGATTCATCTCTTCTGGAAAGTGATCATGAAAAAGTTGGAGGAGATGTCTTTAACCTTCCTAGATCATTCAAGCATAAAATCTCTCACCCACACGAGTTGTTCAAAGGTGATTTAAATAGAGCATCACTACACGAAAGCAATATCGAGAGAACGTGTTCGTTTCTCTCATAGAGCCTAAAAATATTAAAGATGCACTTCTTGATGAAAATTGGATCTTGGCAATGCAAGAAGAATTGAACCAATTTGAAAGAAGTAATGTTTGGGAGTTAGTTCCCAAACCCCTTGATCATCTCATTATTGGTACGAAATGGGTATTCTATAACAAAATGGATGATCAAGGAAATGTCACTAGAAATAAATCTAGACTAGCTGCTCAAGGATACCGTCAAGGAGAAGGTATTGATTTTGATGAGACATTTGCACCCGTAACACGTCTTGAAGCCATAAGAATGTTGTTGGCATATGCTTGTTATAAAGATTTTAAACTTTACCAAATGGATGTTAAATCTGTCTTTTTGAATGGTGTTATCCAAGAAGAGGTTTATGTTGCACAACCTCCCGGGTTTGAATTTCATGACTTACCACATCATGTATTCAAACTTAAAAAGGCTCTTTGTGACCTTAAACAAGCTCCAAAAGCTTGGCATGAGAGGTTCATTACTTTTCTTCTAAATAATGGATTTTCAAGGGGTAAAGTTGACACCACTTTGTTTATTAAAGAAAAAAGCAAAAATCAATTGATTGTACAAGTATATGTTGATGATATTATTTTTGGTGCTACTAACAATTGTCTTTGTGAGCAATTTTCTAGTTTAATGCAAGGTGAATTCGAAATGAGCATGATGGTCGAGCTTACTTACTTTCTCGAACTTCAAATCAATCAAACTTAAGAAGGTGTGTACATTTCTCAAACCAAATACACAAAAGGTTTGCTTAAAAAGTATAATTTTGGTGAAGGAAGACAAGTAAACACTCCAATGAGCACAAGTGTGAAGCTTGACAAAGACGAGAAAGGAAAGCATATCGAGTTAACCTTGTATCATGGCATTATAGGAAGTCTACTTTACTTGACGGTAAGTAGACCGGATATATCACATGCAGTGTGCTTATGTGCTAGATTTCAATGTGATCCTAGGGAAATGCATCTAGTTGTGGTAAAACGTATTCTTAGATATCTTAGGTGTACTTTGAAATTTGGATTATTTTATCCTAAGAATGCATGTTTTGATTTAAGAGGCTATCGTGACTCCGAATATGCGGGGAGTCTTGTTGATAGAAAGAGTACATTTGGGACCTATCGATTTCTTGGTGATTGTCTTGTCTCTTGGTTCTCTAAGAAACAAAATAGTGTAGCTCTTTGTACGGCGGAATCCGAAAATGTATCAGCCGCCTCTTGTTGTGCACAGTTGTTATGGATAACCAATACATTAAATGATTATAACATTCACTTCTCTAAAGTGCCTATTTTGTGTGATAACAATTCTGCTATCAATATTGCACAAAATCTGGTTCACCACAGTCGGAGTAAGCATATTGAAGTGAGATATCATTTCATCCGTGATTCTGTACAAAAGGATTTGGTTAGTGTTGAATTTGTTGCAACACATGACCAATTAGCTGATATCTTTGTAAAGCCCTTGCCTAGTGATGTATTTGCATCTATAAGAAGTAGGTTAAGGTTACTTAATATGGATTAAAATTAACACATCACGAGTTGCAGCAAGAAAACATTAAAATTCTGAAGCTCAGCTCACATAAAGCGCTTCATTAGGAGAAGTGCATGCGTTTGAATTCGCATTAAGCGCTTCAAATGAACTATGTCACTGGTTTGAAGTGACATCAAGCACTTTATGGTTTTAAAACAGTAGTTCGAAGTTGCACTGAGCGCTTTATGTAAATTGTTTCACTCGTTCAAAGTGACTAAATGGCATCTGCTGGGCCTTCAAGATGTATCACAAGGAGATACAAACGCAAGCAAATAGTAGGGGTTGTTGAACTCGAAACCTTGACATCCATCCGCCAAGGACTCACAAAGGACAACTTTCCTTGGATGAAAAAGAAATTCAGTTCGGATGTCAAAAATCCCCGACCTCACGTAGCAAAAGGTACCCATCTTTCTCTCCATTCGCATATGCTGTTTGAAGAATGGAGGAGCAGCAATAGGCTAGTAGTGTCCCTCAAATTGATTCGCGTTAGTGACTTCACTGAAGCCCATAATGCGAATCAGGTTATTGCCCTTCTAGATACACAAGGCTGACCCCACTCTGGTCCTGAGTTGATATGAAATCATTCTCAAGGACTTACACCCAACTGTTCTATGCAAATACGTGGGTTACACCAAAAATAGAATCACAATAATTTTCCCTGCACATCGTAATAGATGGTACGCCTCTCAGTTTCTCCATGCAAGATATATATGATGCTTTGAGAGTGAAAAATGAGGGACTGAGTGACTTCTCCATATTTGACTGGAGTGACAAATACGGCGTACGTGAGCAGGACGTTAAGTTTGATCTGAAATATTTTTCCAACCAAGAAAACTCAGAACATGCCTCTGGTGAACAGGATTCTGTTAGCTGTGGTAACTTACTGTGTCAACGGTAAGGCGATTAGAAATCCAATCAATATGGATTTCTACGTTACTTACCGTATCAAGCATGAGGCATGGGTGAATTTAGGGTGGATCATGAAGGAGGTGATGATGGTTGCCCTCAGGAAGGGATCTAAGGCCTTGCCTTTTTGTGAATGTGGTCACAATTCTGCTCAAGTCCAAAGGCATTCAGATTCCTGAAGGAGATATGACAAAGGTGGCCAAGACAGATTACTATGACAATTTCAACATCGCCCAAGCCATCGACTCGCAGAGAAGGAAGGCCAGATATTGCTAATGAGGTCGACGAAGGACCTCAAGGTGGTGAGGGTGGTAGCAATGATCCTGAATTGCTATCACGAATTCAGTCACTGGAGCAAACTGTTCAACGGTTGGAGCTGCGTGATACTGAGCACGAGGCTCGGTACACACGTAATGAATATCGTATAGAAATTTTCAAATCTGCTTTCATGCAAGCACCACCTTGGTTCCAATTTTCTTCCAATTTTGATGATTTAGGGGGAGAAACTGGTGGTGCTAAAGGATCAATGGGTGGATTTTCTGATTTTGCAACTGGTGGTGGATTTGGATTTGGTGGTTTTACATCTAGTGGTGGAGATGTCAGTGCTAGTGGAGCAGGATACACTTGAATGAAAATGATGATTTGTCCTTCTTTCGAAATTAGAATTTGTTTATGATGACATTAGAGCTATATTTTTGAACTTTGTGATATGTGAATATCAATGAATTGACCTTTTTTGCCCATGTTGGAATGTGATGCTGATTTTTTGTTTATTTGTTTTTTTGATATATGCATCATAAAATTTGATTCATCAATTCCTTCGAAAGAAAAGTTTAAGCACAATGTGAGGGGAGCATAAGTTAAGGGGGAGCAAATTTTAAAAGGTATGCAATTGTGAAATCATCAAAAAGAGGAGAATATTAGAATATGTTAAGTTTTGATGATTTGCACAATTGACACTTGGAACGCTAGATAAGGCACCTCATGTGAAGTGTTTGGAGACCAGAGCACTTCGAACGCCTACATAAGGCGCTTCATGTGAAGTGGCTGGAGACCAGAACACTTCGAACGCCTAGATAAGGCGTTTCATGTGAAGTGTTTGGAAACCAGAACACTTCGAATGCCTAGATAAGGCGTCTCATATGTCAAGCTGTGTAACAACACACTTTGAATGCCTTAACAAGCGCTTCATGTATGCTACAAAGTCAAATGGACTGTTTTCCCTCAAAATGAGCATGAATATCAAGTTACTTTTGACAAAACTCAAAATTACTTTGAACAAGTATGAAGACTGAGATCATGCGCTTCATGTGACTGTTGAAACAAAATCGGTTGCCCATAATAGGCGCTTCATGTGACATTGGACAAGTGTCCCTCATTCACTTGAGGCGCTGCATGTCACATTGACGCCACTTCAAACATACATTAGGCGCTCTAATGTCACATTGAACGACTGTTCATAAATCACAATAGGCGCTTCATGTGGCTCAACGTTACAAATGTTTTATGCTGCACTTTCTTATGATTACTTGACATTTGTACCCTCCCTTTAGTGAAACAATCCACAGGTTCTACTCCTACTTGGAGAACGCCCTCTTTTCTCTTTGAGTTTTCAAGCAGAAGCTTCTTAGAAGCTTGTATTCATCCAAGAGAAGATCTCCATGGTAAAGACTTGTCATCACAAGAGACAAAACTTTCCTTTCTCTCCTGCAAGGTTGCAACGGCTAGAAGGTAAATTGAACAAGGGTTTCATCATTTTCAAGACACAACTTCTACCTACAAGCTCTCAAGTTCTCTCAAGTTTTTACTCTCAAGATAGTTTGTATCATTGTGGGATTTTACTTTATTTGTGAGGAGTGTGATTTTAAAGAAGAAGAGTCCTTCTTCTTGAGTGAAGATTGTGAGAGCAAGGTGTAGATTGTTGCTCAAAAAGCTAGGGTGCGTATTGTTTGAAGAAATCCAAGCCTTGGAGGGTTAGTTGATGGTGTAGTGGTGCACCATACTCCCAACAGAGAATTCTTTGAGGAGCAAGGAAGTTCTTTGGAGGCTAGACTTCAAGGGTTTGGTATTTCTTGTTATTGGTCTAGGCGTGTGGCCTAGTGTATCTCTTTGTAATTTCTTTTGATTGTTGTTTCCCCCAAAGAAATAACAATCCCCGTGTTCAAAATCCTTCTTGTTAAAAACCAAGAAGATAGAGTAAAGTCTTTGACTTGAACATCTATAGATCTTGTGTTCTTTACGCTTCCGTAAGTTTATTATTTTCAAAAAACAACACTCAAGTATAGATTTGTTCTCGCCAATCGAAAAATATCCATACTTGGTGAACACACTATTCAACACCCCTTCTAGTGTGTTCTAAGAGACTGTCTTTATATGCTTGTGGGTTTTCTTGTGTGCATATGTTGCATGTCATGATTGCATAACGGTCGAGGAAGATTCCACAATCATATATACTATATAGGTGGATGCGCAATCTCGTATCAGGTTTTGGTAATGATCATAAGGGGAATGAAGCAATCAAACAAACAACTTCGGATGTCATCAATGTTTGGGAAAAGGCCAAGGTGAAATAATCAAAATAATAAGAACGTATGTAAAGGTTGTTTTGCAACAATCAAGTTGGACGATCCCAAAACATTTCAGAACCAAGAAGCGTGATATTTGATGTATACGAGTTTGCACGAAAAAATATCTCCTATGAAGAAAACATCGAGCATCAGGCGTGCAAAGTTGCGGGTATTATTTTGTCAATTTTGAGTTGTTTGTGATATTGCATTTTTATTAATCTACTTTTCATGGACAGACGAGATACTTGTCTAAAAAGGAGCGACATCAACGCAAGATAAAATTGCGGCTAACATGTGTACCGATGAGAATGAAACTTGGCGTAGTTCTAGATTGCTCATCATGTACAATTTCTTTCACATGTCATCTCATGAGCTACGGTCATCATATAAATTTTAGAGAGGTACTTTTTTCGGTTGGTTAATACATTTTAAATTTTGTTGAGCAAATTATATGAACTACTATTATATTCGGTTGCAGGTAAACAGTGTATGGACAATACCCAGGAAACAGTGTTTATGGACAGGTAAATATTATTCGGCTGATTATTATTAAAATATGTTGGGCAACTTATGTTGTGCACTTTTTTACGCTTGTTGGTAAACATTGCGTAAAGAAAATTCCCAGAAAAGTGTCTATGGACAGGTAAATTTAATTAAGAGATTATTATTGTATATTAAATATGCTGAACAAGTTATATTGTGCACTTTTGTATTCGCCTGTCGAAGATGGTGAAGCTAAAGGCATAGATGGTATGGTTGTGATCCGAGTAAATGCGTGAGAATCTTGGACAATTAACACGTGCAATCAAGAATTCAGCAGTTAAATGACACGTGGGTGATAAGAGGCAGTAACTATGGAGAAGGAGTGCAATGAACCCGAAAAATCCGGAAGGGACGTCAGTAGAACACACGCAGCGCAAGGAAGAAAGAGTAGCCACGGGAAGTTTAAAATAATAGTGAAATGACGGATATGTCCCTAGCTTAGTTTAGAAGTGATAGTTAGTTAGAGACAGCATTGTAATTTCGTGTCTTTTCCTCCTCTCTAAATAAGCTACGATGCTGCAGCTGAGTAGATTGATTTTTTGACGGTTTCTTCCTAGCAATAGAATTGATCTTCCTCTCCTCCTTTTTTGTTCTCTCTCAGTTTGATTCCTGTTTGCATTTTGATCTTATATCAGTTGATTTCTTGTTGAATGACGTTTAGTTCTTTGTTATTCGATCGAATTTTCACATGGTATCAGAGCGTAGATGAATTTTGGCACATTCATGAATAACATAGTGATTTGCCTTTTTCCTCAAATCAAGGTTCCATGGCTTTTGATCTGTCTGAGGATCCATATTATATACATCCTAGTGATAATCCTTCTATGACTCTAGTTCAACTATTGTTGGATGGTAATAATTACCACGATGAAGTAGATCGGTTAAGAGAGCTTCAGAGTCCAAGAACAAGCTTGGATTTGTGGATGGCACATACATTAGACCTGCAGAAGGGGAGGAGATACAACGCGTGGATCAAGGTCAACAACATGGTGGCCTCATGGTTCTCGTTAATTCTAGTATTTCTTAGAGTGTGGTTTGGCTACATAATGCCGTAAAAATATGGAATGATTTAAAATTTAGATATGGAAATATTGATTTGTTTAGACTGTCTGATTTGCAAGAAGAGTTTTATGAATTAAACAAGAAGGCACAAGTGTTACTGAATACTACACTAAGCTGAAAGGCATTTGGGAGGAATTGGCTGTGTTGAAATCCGTCCCAACATGCACTTGTAAAAGGTGTGTATATAATCTTGGTAGTTCAATCAACAAACTCATTAAAGATGATTTTGTAATAAAGTTCCTTAAAGGTCTTAACGATGACTTTGAGGTTGTGAAGTCTCAGGTCCTTTTAACAAGTCCTCTTCCGGATTTGAAAGCTGTATTTGCAATGGCTGTGAAACTTGAAAGAAAATTGAAGTACTCTGGTGCTCAGGGTCAGTTTATGAATAATCCCTCAGCAGTTATGAATGTTAATGGAGTACCTAGGTTTAATACCTATGGTGGGAAACCGTCTGGAGTAGTTAGTGGAGATTCTGGTATGAATAAGATGACAGTGAGAGGCTTCAAGCCAAGATTTGGACAGAATAATGCTAAAGTACCATTCTGCACATATTGTAAAATGAATGGGCATATAGTAGATAGATGCTATAAGAAGAATGGGTATCCACCTGGTTTCAAACCAAAGCCACAGGCAAATTTTGTGAATCTTGATGATAATGGCCATATTCATGAAGGATCTGTTGCTCAGAGTGAGTTTGATTCATGTGTATACTATCAACCTGATGGGAATGAGTAATGCACAGATATGTCACAGTCAGGACATGGTCTTACTCAAGAACAATACATGCAGCTTGTGAACCTGTTGCCAGAGCATAATGACAGAAATGGGAGGAAGGAGCAGGAACAGGTTAGGCTGGTGCTGGTCATGCTGTAATGTCAGCTCAGATGGCTACTGAATCTGGAAAGAAGTCAGGTAACAGTATTTCTCAAAACTCAAACATATGGATCTTAGACTCTGGGACTAGTGATCATATTTGCTCTTGCATTTACATCTTTGAAACCTATCATCCTGTCAATTCCTTGTCTGTCCAACTCCCTGATAAGTCCCTTGCATCAATCACCCATGCTAGCACAGTCAGAATAAATGATGATTTGTTGCTAACTGATGTATTTC
Organism: Eustoma russellianum; assembly: GCA_036186865.1. Classification (NCBI taxonomy): domain Eukaryota; kingdom Viridiplantae; phylum Streptophyta; class Magnoliopsida; order Gentianales; family Gentianaceae; genus Eustoma; species Eustoma russellianum. The sequence continues at coordinate 22,050,208 of AP025073.1, read as the reverse complement.
ATGTGCCTTCATTTGCTTTTAACCTGCTGGCACTAAGTAAGCTGATTCAAGACAAGACATTCCATGTTACTTTCCATTCAAATAAATGCTTGATATAGGATCTCATGACCAATAGGAGGATTAGTTCAGCGAGGTGGTTTAAGGCCTGTACTATCTCCATGGTTTTCATAGAAGCACAGAAGCAGCCCATACACACTCATCCTTACCATATAAATCTAAGACTCTACAGGTCCAGCACTCAGATGCTTTTCTATGGCATTCCAAGCTTGGGCACATGCCAAG
>AP025073.1:22024260-22035940 GCA_036186865.1 Eustoma russellianum | reverse complement strand
TCGGGTTAACAAATAGCATCTTAATAAGAATTACTCAAAACAGATAAAGCACATATGTGAACACAGTTACGAGAACCAACATGTATTAAAACAACGAATCACATAAGCAAGTCATAGACTAACCACGTTTCTTGCATGTCAAGTCTTATGCTTCGTGTATCATGATGCATGTACTTCTTTAAAATCACACACAACACCCATGCATATGTCTTCTTTCATAAACATGTCATGCATGTCATTTCGCAAAGCATTTCATCACTTTTCATATCATATTCTTCGCTTACCAGAACTTTATACCCTGTGGGTGATCAGTCCACAGCAATCATAACTTTATACCCCGTGCTGAAAGGTCCACGGCCCCATAACATATACTTTATACCCCGTGCTGAAAGGTCCACGGCCCCATTACATATATCGTATATCCGTGCTGATAGGTCCACGGCCCCATAAAATACTTCATTTTCCGTGCGGATAGGTCCACGGCCCCATAACATACTTTATACCCTGCTGTTGATTCACAGATCACGCTCTTTAAACCCTGCTTTCGCAGACGTGACTTTTATACCCTGTGATCAACCAGCAGCCATTTTGTCTTTCGCAAACTTTACCTTTCTTGTTCTTTTGCAAAACATATCTCAAATCAAATGCAAGTGCCCATGTCATGATGCAGGATGCACAGATAGCTTCATATCAACATGTAACACACACACACATACATCTTGTCTATCAAGGATATGGTCTTGCACCTCAAACACTCCCTAAACGTGTTTTACCAAGTCCATTTGTCTCACTTATTCACTAGAATTCAATCTTATGCTTACTTAATCAAACTTACCATCTACACCTCAAATATACCTCAAATACCCTTGCATTTTATGTTCAAAAGAAGTGTATAAAGTTACTACACTTACATAGGGCGCTTAAAGGGTCAAAAATACTTCCAGAATACTTGGAACGCCACTTGGAGCGCCTAATGTGGACATGAAGCGCCTCTACTAGGCGTTCGAAGTGTTCGGGGATGATTCAGGACACATTGAACACCACATGAAGCGCCTAATGTGACATGAAGCGCCTCATGTAGGCGTTCGAAGTGTTCTGACGGTTCTAAATTGCAGTTTTTCTGTACGGGAAAGCTCCAGGACACATGGAACGCTACATGAAGCGCCTATAGTGACATGAAGCGCCTCATGTAGGCGTTCGAAGTGTTCTGACGATGACAAACTGCAGTTTTTCTGCAGTAACTTCCACCCAACTCCTTTCTTCTTCAACCCTTCCAGATTCAACACTTAAAGATCCATCTTAACAACTAGATTCATCATACTTAACATACATCTAATCATGAATTGATGCTTAGTTATGCCCAACAACATCCACTCTAACTCTCCAATCATACACCACCTTCAAAGGTTATCATCAACAATTCTCAACACAACAAGTCTACAACAATGTCATCACCCATCCCTCAATTTCCTGCACTTTCTCTCAACGTCTAAGTGTAGACAATCAACATAAGAGTAGAACAAGACAATAAGCATGTCAAAATATATACTTTCATGGGCATGCTTGGTAAATAACAAGGCACCACACAACTATTTTCAGAATTATGGCCCAAAGAACAAGGCTTCTCAATTAGCAACAAGACTCACATATAACGAAGCATTTAAGATAGGCAAGACAAGAATACTAATGTGTGATTCATGTTTTCTCTTTGTAAGAACATAGGGCCTAAAGTATCAAAATTTACATAAAGCGTATAGAAAGATTACTTGCCTTGGTTTCTAGTTAATCCTACGGATTTATTGCAGAATTTCAATGGAGATTGCACCTAGGTTGGCCTTCTTCCTTCCTTTTCCTTCCTCTCCTCTTCTTCTTCCTCTTCTTTCTTCTTCTCTTTGCTCCTGCGGTTTTCCCCTCTTATTTTTGATGGTATAACCGTCCCCTAAGGCTGAGATGGGGAGTTATACTAAATTTTGGTAACTCCCCTATCTCCTAGTAGGGACTACTTTGATAATTTACCATACTTTCTTTTAATTCTACTTCTAACCCCTTTCTTTTGTTCTTCTATGTTTTGTGTAACTAAGTCACATTACCTACATAATTGATTAGGTTGCATTCAAGGTTGACCTAAGTATCGAAAGTTGCGCTTAAAAATCACGGAGTGTAACATTCCACCCCCCTTACAAAAAGTTTCGTCCTCGAAACTTACGTACCTTAGTCAAAGAGCTGAGGATACTTCTCCCGCATTTGTTCTTCGAGCTCCCAAGTGGCTTCCCGTTCCGTGTGATTGCTCCATTGAATCTTTACATAAGGGATCACTCGCTTCCTCAACACTTGATCCTTTCGGTCCACAATTTTCACGGGTACTTCCTCATATGTAACATCGTCCTTGAGTTCCAAAGGTTGAGCTTCAAGTACATGACTTGGATCCGCCACGTACTTTCTTAATTGTGACACGTGGAATACATTGTGAACTTGCGCCAACACCGGAGGTAATGCCAGCTTATATGCCAAGGCTCCTACCTTCTCAAGTATTTCATAAGGACCAATGAAACGAGGGCTTAGCTTGCCTTTTACTCCAAACCTCATGACGCCTTTCATAGGTTATACCTTCAAATAAACTTTATCACCCACATCAAAATCCAATGGTCGTCGTTTGGAATCTGCCCAACTCTTGCTGCGGTCCTGAGCCGTCTTGAGTCTTTCCCGGATGACTTTCACCTTCTCTAACGTTTTCTCCAATAGTTCCGGTCCCGTGATAGTTCTCACGCCCACTTCGTCCCAATAAACCGGTGACCTACATTTCCTTCCATACAAAGCCTCAAAAGGAGCCATATCAATTGCGCTGTGGTAACTATTGTTATAGGAAAATTCCATCAGCTTTACCATTCCGTCCCAACTCCCTTTGAAATCCAGCACGCAAGCTCTTAGCATATCTTCCAAGGTTTGAATTGTCCGCTCGGACTGTCCATCAGTTTGGGGATGATACGCCGTACTCAACCTTAATTCCGTACCCATGGCTTCTTGGAATGCTGTCCAAAACTTAGATGTGAACCGTGAATCTCGGTCGGATACTATACTTACTGGGACTCCATGCAAGCTAACAATACTGTCCATATACAAGTTCACTAATTTATCAAGAGGTGCTTCACTTGAAACGGGTAGGAAATGGGCAGACTTTGTTAAACGGTCCACGATAACCCAAATCATGTCACATCCACTTCTTGTCTTTGGTAATCCGGCTACAAAATCCATTGTGACATGTTCCCATTTCCATTCCGGAATTTCCAACGGCATCAACAATCCACCGGGCCGCTGGTGTTCCGCTTTGACTTGTTGACACACCAAACACCTCTCTATGAATTCCGCAATATGTCTTTTCATCCCAGACCACCAATAGTATCGCTTGAGATCTCTATACATCTTGGTGCTACCGGGGTGTATCGATAACCTTGAATTATGAGCTTCTTGCAAAACTTCTTTCCTAAGTTCGTCAACATCCGGCACGCATAATCTTTCCCTAAACCATAAGCTCCCATCATCCTTAGTCCGAAATCCTTCAACTGGACTATGTTTCACCCTTTCCATTATCTCACTTAAAGCCTTATCTCTCTTCTGTGCCTCCTTTATCCGATCGATCAAACTCGGGGTGATAGTTAATGCTGTCAAAACGTTCACCGTGGATTCAATCAAATCCAAACCAAAATCCTCCATCTCTCTTTCCAATGGTGATTGTCGTGCATGGCTGGACTTCCTACTTAAGGCGTCGGCTACCTTGTTAGCCTTTCCCGGGTGATAATGAATAGTTAGGTCATAGTCTTTTAGCAATTCCAACCATCTCCGCTGCCTCATATTCAATTCCTTCTACGAGAACAAATACTTTAGGCTCTTATGATCTGTGAATACCGCGCACTTCTCTCCATACAAATAATGCCGCCAGATCTTCAAGGCAAACACAACCGCGGCGAGTTCAAGATCATGTGTGGGGTAGTTTTGCTCATAAGGCTTTAACTGTCTTGAGGCATACGCGATGACTCGTTCGTTTTGCATTAAGACACAACCTACAAACAAGGCGTTAGTCTAAACTTAATGGGTATACAAGATCATAATCTTATACTATAATTTACGTACCTAACCCGTTCTTTGACGCATCACTATAAATCACAAATCCATCCGTTCCAGAGGGTTGAGCCAATATTGGAGCTGTCGTTAATCTCTTCTTAAGCTCCGCGAAACTTCGCTCGCATTCCGCCGTCCACTCAAACTTGGACTTCTTTTGAGTAAGGCGACTGAGAGGTACGGCAATCCTCGAGAATCCCTCAACAAATTTTCGGTAATAACCCGCTAGACCCAAGAAACTTCGCACTTCGGTGACATTTGTAGGTCTAGGCCATTCAGTTATAGCTTCCACCTTCTTCGGGTCCACAGCAATCCCCTCTTCTGATATCACGTGGCCTAGGAACGCCACACTTCTTAACCAAAACTTACACTTGCTAAACTTAGCATATAGTTGCTTCTGCCTCAGAATACCTAGAACGATTCTCAAATGCTCAGCGTGAGTTTCTTCGTTAGGGGAATACACCAGAATATCATCTATGAATACCACAACAAACTTGTCCAACTGCTCTCGAAAGACGGTATTCATAAGATCCATAAAAGCTGCGGGGGCATTGGTTAATCCAAATGGCATCACCAAAAACTCATAGTGGCCATACCTTGTGCGGAAGGCTGTCTTTGCGATGTCCTCGGCCTTCACTCGCAGCTGATGATATCCTGATCGAAGGTCAATTTTCGAAAAGATCTTGGCACCTTTGAGCTGGTCAAATAAATCCTCGATTCGTGGAAGGGGATACTTATTCTTGATAGTAACTTTGTTCAGCTCTCTATAATCAATACAAAGCCTCATGCTGCCATCCTTTTTCTTTACAAACAAAACGGGTGCTCCCCATGGCAATACACTAGAGCGGATAAACTTCTTGTCTAGTAACTCCTGCAGTTGTTCCTTCAACTCTCTCAGTTCTGCCGGAGCCATTCTGTAAGGAGCTTTGGAAATAGGTTCTGTTCCAGGAATCAAGTTAATCTCGAACTCAACTTCTCTCGGAGGTGGCACTCCTGGTAAATCTTCCGGAAACACGTCAGGAAATTCGTTGACCACTCGGATTTGCTCCATAGACGGCACCTCCTGAGTAACATCCATGGCATACACTAAGAATCCCTCAGCACCCTTCCTCAATGCTTTGCGTGCTTGTGCGACAGACACATATACCTTCTTGGGGACTTTCCTTCGTTCTGCATCTCCTTGAAATATTACCTCCTCCATCTTAGCATTCTTGATTGTCACTTGCTTCAACCGACAATCGATATTGGCGTGATTCTTAGCCAACCAGTCCATTCCTAATATGACGTCAAAGTCATACATCTGAATAGGGATCAATGTGGCGAAGAATGTTTGTCCTTCAAACTCCAATTCACAATCCCGGTACTGCTGGTACGAAACCATAATTTGATCTCCGGCCGCTTGAACACGATACGGAGTTTCTAACCATTCAGGCAGACTACTCAGGTGTTTAGTGAATCTCTTTGCTACGAAGGAGTGGCTTGCGCCGCTATCAAAGAGCACGTTGGCAGGTATCTTATTTACTAAAACCGCACCTAAAGCCATATAAAGTTTTACACACAAAAGTTACGCACATAAACACTTAATTCAATATGAATTCAAACTTAGTTTAGAGGATACCTGCTACTACATCGGTAGCCTCCTACACATCTGTGTCCGTCATTAGATGTACACGAGCATTTGCTCAAGGCTTCACTCTCGGTTGCTGAGCCGCCTCTCCAGGGTTATTCTTCTTCGTCTCCGGACAGTCTCTAATCATATGGCCCACTTGGCCACATCGGAAACATGCCCCAGCCACTTTCCTACACTCTCCAACGTGGTTCCTGTTGCAATGGGGGCAAACTCCTATAGCCTGCTGAATTACTTGATTCTGGGGTGGCAGTCTCCGAAAATTTCCAAATGGCCCTCTCTTCGGAATCTTGACCCAACGTCCGGGTCTTCCACCAACTCTCACATCCTCTCTTGGCCTCTTGCCTCTTTCAGCCCCTCCTATGCTAGCTGCTCTTGCCGCCACTCGGCAAAAATCACTCTCAACACGGTAACACGCATCTAGCATATCCTCATAAGTTTTCATCCCTGCATTCACTATTGCTGATTGTACCCTTGAGTCCAAACCCCTCTCAAACTTTGTCATCTTAAGACGATTATCAGACATAATCGCAGGGGCAAACTTACCTAAGGCATGAAAACGATCTGCATACTCCGACACCGTCATCCTTCCTTGCTCCAGTCTGTCAAACACCCTTATCTTGTCCAAGATCGCAGTCTCCGGTACGTAGTATTTCAGGAAAACATCGCAAAACTGTGTCCATGAGATTGGTGGGGTCATTCTCAACACCATTCCTTCCCACCATTCGCCAGCCTTGCCACTTAAAAGGGGTGTGGCCACTTCAACTTTTATCTCATTCGGAACTTGCACCAGCCGGAAACATTTCTCAACCTCAGCCAACCAATGCTGAGCCTCTTCAGGATCCGTACATCCACCGAACTCCGGCACCGTCATCTTCCTCATCTCTCCATAAAAGAACCTGATGTTATGCTGCGGCGGTGGTGGAGGCGGAGGCTGATGCTGCTGCACATACCCTTGTGCAATGACCGTCAGCGCATCAGTGAGTACTTGGGGTAAAACCACTTGTGGTGGCTGGTTCTCCTGTCCATTGCCAGAGTTGCCTGTGTTATCTCTCCTGGGAGGCATGTTTTCTCTGAAAAGGTCAACATTACATTGGCATTTAGTAAATACAAGGATTACTGAAAGCTTGAACGCGTGCTAATAGGTAAGGTGTGTAGTACAACTATTAATACAAAGTTAGGTAATAAGACGCGCTCGCACACACCCAACCCATATCATACTTAACCACTAAAGAGATCAGTACTTATAACTAAGGATCAACCTTAAAGGAGAATCATAGCTTAAGTGTCTAAAAATCATGAACCTAAGTTTCCGAACTAGATCTGAAGCCTAGGCTCTGATACCACCTGTAGCGCCCCAGCCTGATACCGTTATCGGAACCAGTGCACCCGCCGTAGCCTACTATGAGAACTACGAAGCGTCAAGCAGATCAAGCATACATCCTTCATAATGTAAGTTAAAACCAGCGGAAACGTCATAAAATCTAAACCTTCATCGTCAATATTACAACCAGAAACTGCAGCGGAAATAAAACTGTTTGTTCATCTAGCCGACATAAGTTTAAGAACAACTTAATAACAATGAGTTTCCAAACTTAAACAAAATAGTCCAGCATCTATCTATTCCTTTGTCCATCATCCCATTGAGCCTACTCGCCGTCGTCTTCGATAAATATCAACTCATAATCAGGCTCACCTGAAAAGGAGACAGAATGATTGTTCTTAGCGAAAACTTCGCCAGCAAGTAACCCGTCTATACACCCTACGGAATCACACACGTCGAGTCACCAGTGTATAAAACATTGCCCAAAAATAAGGTGCTCGGGTTAACAAATAGCATCTTAATAAGAATTACTCAAAACAGATAAAGCACATATGTGAACACAGTTACGAGAACCAACATGTATTAAAACAACGAATCACATAAGCAAGTCATAGACTAACCACGTTTCTTGCATGTCAAGTCTTATGCTTCGTGTATCATGATGCATGTACTTCTTTAAATCACACACAACACCCATGCATATGTCTTCTTTCATAAACATGTCATGCATGTCATTTCGCAAAGCATTTCATCACTTTTCATATCATATTCTTCGCGTAGCAGAACTTTATACCCTGTGGGTGATCAGTCCACAGCAATCATAACTTTATACCCCGTGCTGAAAGGTCCACGGCCCCATAACATATACTTTATACCCCGTGCTGAAAGGTCCACGGCCCCATTACATATATCGTATATCCGTGCTGATAGGTCCACGGCCCCATAAAATACTTCATTTTCCGTGCGGATAGGTCCACGGTCCCATAACATACTTTATACCCTGCTGTTGATTCACAGATCACGCTCTTTATACCCTGCTTTCGCAGACGTGACTTTTATACCCTGTGATCAACCAGCAGCCATTTTGTCTTTCGCAAACTTTACCTTTCTTGTTCTTTTGCAAAACATATCTCAAATCAAATGCAAGTGCCCATGTCATGATGCAGGATGCACAGATAGCTTCATATCAACATGTAACACACACACACATACATCTTGTCTATCAAGGATATGGTCTTGCACCTCAAACACTCCCTAAACGTGTTTTACCAAGTCCATTTGTCTCACTTATTCACTAGAATTCAATCTTATGCTTACTTAATCAAACTTACCATCTACACCTCAAATATACCTCAAATACCCTTGCATTTTATGTTCAAAAGAAGTGTATAAAGTTACTACACTTACATAGGGCGCTTAAAGGGTCAAAAATACTTCCAGAATACTTGGAACGCCACTTGGAGCGCCTAATGTGGACATGAAGCGCCTCTACTAGGCGTTCGAAGTGTTCGGGGATGATTCAGGACACATTGAACACCACATGAAGCGCCTAATGTGACATGAAGCGCCTCATGTAGGCGTTCGAAGTGTTCTGACGGTTCTAAATTGCAGTTTTTCTGTACGGGAAAGCTCCAGGACACATGGAACGCTACATGAAGCGCCTATAGTGACATGAAGCGCCTCATGTAGGCGTTCGAAGTGTTCTGACGATGACAAACTGCAGTTTTTCTGCAGTAACTTCCACCCAACTCCTTTCTTCTACAACCCTTCCAGATTCAACACTTAAAGATCCATCTTAACAACTAGATTCATCATACTTAACATACATCTAATCATGAATTGATGCTTAGTTATGCCCAACAACATCCACTCTAACTCTCCAATCATACACCACCTTCAAAGGTTATCATCAAACAATTCTCAACACAACAAGTCTACAACAATGTCATCAGCCATCCCTCAATTTCCTGCACTTTCTCTCAACGTCTAAGTGTAGACAATCAACATAAGAGTAGAACAAGACAATAAGCATGTCAAAATATATACTTTCATGGGCATGCTTGGTAAATAACAAGGCACCACACAACTATTTTAAGAATTATGGCCCAAAGAACAAGGCTTCTCAATTAGCAACAAGACTCACATATAACGAAGCATTTAAGATAGGCAAGACAAGAATACTAATGTGTGATTCATGTTTTCTCTTTGTAAGAACATAGGGTCTAAAGTATCAAAATTTACATAAAGCGTATAGAAAGATTACTTGCCTTGGTTTCTAGTTAATCCTACGGATTTACTGCAGAATTTCAATGGAGATTGCACCTAGGTTGGCCTTCTTCCTTCCTTTTCCTTCCTCTCCTCTTCTTCTTCCTCTTCTTTCTTCTTCTCTTTGCTCCTGCGGTTTTCCCCTCTTATTTTTGATGGTATAACCGTCCCCTAAGGCTGAGATGGGGAGTTATACTAAATTTTGGTAACTCCCCTATCTCCTAGTAGGGACTACTTTGATAATTTACCATACTTTCTTTTAATTCTACTTCTATCCCCTTTCTTTTGTTCTTCTATGTTTTGTGTAACTAAGTCACATTACCTACATAATTGATTAGGTTGCATTCAAGGTTGACCTAAGTATCGAAAGTTGCGCTTAAAAATCACGGGGTGTAACAGCTGACTTGCACCCCGGGAATAAGCCTTTTTCTTTGGCGGCTATGGACACATTCATTACCACTTGTTGATAATTTGCGCCATTGGTTTACACTCCTACCCTCGCAATGTGTGTTTTGTCGGCAGGATTCGGATATGCTGGATCACATTTTCCTGCTATGTCCTAGGATAAAGGCTCTTTGGAGGGACATCTCTATTGTGTTTTCAGGTCCAATGCCTCACAGCAGAACTATCAAAGAGGCATCTACTTCGATGGTGGCAGCTTTCCTCTAAAATGTCTATGCAAGGTAAGTTGCATGTTGTTGTTCCATCGGTGGTTGTTTGGATTATTTGAAAAGAGTATGCATCTATTCGTTTTGGATCAGATGAATTTTCTTATCGGCATTTATTTGAGAGAGTTTGATCACACATCTATACTTGGTGTTCAGGAATGAATGAGAAGAAATTTGTGCAGAATATGCCACACCTGGTTGCTCTTTCCTTTTCACCATCTTTACGGTCAAGGCGCATGAAAGTAGTGCATTGAGAACTTCCTCCATCTGGAAAATTAAAGTTGAATTTGGATGCTGTTGTAGGAAGATCACTCTCGGCAAGAGGGGCTGTCTTGCAAAATGCAGAGGGTGCATTCATTTCGGCCATATGCCTTGCCTTGCCTTCCCCAAGCCCTATGATCAGTATGATCGTCTCATCATTGAAACTGATTGTCGTTCCCTTCTATCCTCATTCACTAATATACAACGGTTTACGGGCACACTGGCAAGTGACCTACAATATGCTAAGTTGTTTTTGACTCTAAACCCTGCATCCCTTCAGTATTGTCCTCAAGAATCCAATACGCAACTCATACATTCACAAGACATGAATATCACACCGCCGGTTTCCACACCTTCAATTCTTTCCATAATCTACCCTCTGAAGTTTGTGCGCCATTTACACTGGATGTCTCACTGCCGGCCTTGTGTCCTTGATGCAGATGTCTCCCATTGGGTTGGCTCACTTCATTGGCGGTTGCCTGCGTCTTTTAGTAATGCAAGAAACATCGGTGCATTCTGTTTCCTTATTAACTATCATATCCTCCCAAAAGTTTCAAAGCTTTCATATTTTACTCATGGATTAATTACTTTTTTGTTTTCTGCGCTTGAGTCGTGGAGTTGCTTTTTTCGTCATATTACCGTTGAAGACTCACTTGAGATGCTTCCAACTGTTCTTGCATTGGTAGCACAACATCTCCCATTTGGGTTGCCGCATTCTTTTGGATGGTTGCCTTGGTCCGATATTGGCCAAGGCGACACGGGTATGTGTTTCATTCCTTTCCTTATTTCCCATCTCCTTTATTTCTTATTGGATGTACATTGACCTCTTTTTCAAATTGCTTGCGCTGCATGGAGCTACTACAGTCATTTTGCTGACGACACAACGTGGATGCATTCCAGAGACATATCAAGCTCCTCGATGGTTAGTTTGTCATTGTTTACTCCTCCACATTTTGTTTAGTGCTTTTGCATTTGGTTTTTCCTCTCTTTTGAATATGACTCATGTGCTTATTTCTTTATATTGGGATAGTCTCCCGTACACATAGGACCATAATGTAACCACGGTATTCCTCCAGCACAAGTGAGGGCAAATTAAATTAATAAAAACTCAGACGGTACATCCTGTCCTTCTATAAAAAAATAAAACTCAAGGATTACTTAAATGGCCTAGTAGGTGTAGGAATAATTAAAATAGGAATATAAAAGGATGATACAACCTTTATTAGAAATTAAAGTAAAGGAAAATTCTTGTAGGACATGAAAAATAAGTGGACAACATGGTATGTCAAACTTTGCGCTCCAAAAAGGGACCCCAGTCGTGGGTATAGGGCATAGTGGGGGGATATTTATTTTTACCTATTTATAAATTCTTACACAAGTTGGAAAAATTACAAATGGGCAAATTATACCAAATTTCTC
>AP025073.1:21954923-22024250 GCA_036186865.1 Eustoma russellianum | reverse complement strand
TCTTCACTATTACCCCCACCCCACTACCCGGCCACCCCTTCCCATTTTCCCAAATTTCCTCATTTTGTTTCCTTTCTTTTTCCTCCCCGTCATTACATTTCTTACAATAAGTAAGAACACCCTCCAATAACCCTTCATGCATGGGCTTTTTCCTCCCACTAATCTTACCAAGCCATGATTAATCCCCCACTTAATCTCTACACATTTCGGCCATAAGAGGGGGTTGAGGTGTAAGACTTTCATTCCATTTCATTTTCTTCATTCCACTCAAGAAACAACTCTCTAGAATCCTCTCCACTCCCTCTCTCTTCAATCAAAAACCTTTCTACACCCTCTCAAGCCTTTCGCTATTCAAAGATATGTTCAACATGTCTAATATAGTGTCCTATTCATAGAACTTTGAATAGGAAGCTACATTGAATTCGTTACACCCTTTGTTGTTCTGTAGGACATATTTGGATTGGTATAACATTTGTTGTTCTCAAGAATACCTTGAACATCAACAATTTCATAATATTCATAACAGTAAAAACTAATTTACAAATTATTAGTTTTGGCAAATCTTGAATGTCTCATGGATCTTCATAATACATACATACACAACATACATAATGTGTGTGTGTGTATGTGTGTGTGTATGTATTGTTGAGAAATATGTTTGGATAATTTTTATAGTCATGATTTTAAGAGGTGAATGCATAAAAATATCATACATGGTGTTATATGTGATTAAAAGTTGAAAAGTTGAAAAAGTAAGCATCGATCTCTCAGGTTGATGCACTTTGATCGATCGATGTACTTCGATCCCTCACATCGATCGATCTATGTAAGGTAGTGAAAGTTCAAGACCTTACTGTGAGACATCGATCTCTAAACCTGAGACACATCGATCCCTAACTTCGATCGATCGATGTAGGTTAGAAACAAATTATGAAGCGTACTGTGAGACATCGATCTCTGAAGCTGAGGCACCTCGATCGATCAATGTTTAGGGTTTTTAGAAATAATTTTCTAAAATGTGATAAAATGGTTGTTTTCATTTGTATATGATTTATACATGTTCATCATGTGAATATTATGTGTTTTTGGTGATCTTAAATATATTGTGACTAATGTGCCTTGGAAGTTTCTATAACTTACCAAAAAGGGCAAAATTGGTATTTTGAGTTTTGTAGGAACATTATATGATGGATATACTTCAAGGACATATTTTTATCTTACTCATCATGAAAAAGGTGTTATAATACTCATTTCTGACCATCGGGGTCATTTCTGGAATTTTCTCTCGCCAGGGGCATTTTGGTCATTTCACCCCTCAGGATATTTTTGGTATTTTCACTCAAGGAATCTGTTGAGCATATTATTATCTTCATTTGGGAGTTGAGTTATTATCTTGAAGATTATTTGGTGGTTCTTTATCTTATTCTCTCAAATGATGATATTATTAACTATAGTAGGATATGTGACGAGTTGTGATATCACATTCTATTTCTTTCTTGAAGACCCTCTTATATATGTTATGGGAGCATATTTATCATCATATTTCAGAGAATATAAACGTGTTAAAGGTGTGGAAATGATCACTACATACAAGAAGAAATAGTTGGAATTTTGGTGTTATATATTGGCATAATCTTGTCAATTATTATTTGATGATTTCTTCTTCAAAAATTTGAGTTGATATACATATACATATGCTCAAAAACGTGTATTAGCAGATGTGTATGATGTGTTATTCATTTTATGAGTTGGTGACAAGTGGACCAACCAAAAAGGAGCTAGTTGGCAAAATTGCCAACTTGGAATTTTCAAAAATGGTAGCCAACGGCTACTAGACAGATTTTGGAGCTGTTTTGGTGTTTGAATTCTTCAGTTCTCACATGTCTATTTTCAATCCAAGAAGTTGAGGTATTTTGGTGGCATTGTCCTCTCTTATTATCTTCATTTGGCAAAGGATAATCAAGCAAATTCCAAGTCATTGTTTAAGGTGTAAAAGTCGGCCAAAGTGATATCCAAGGTAGACCAATTGTGGTGTGTTATTTTGACAAGTGTACAAGGCCAACCAATGTTGAGAAGACACTTGGACTTGATGATGAAGATGGTGACACATGTGCATTCTTATCTCCAAGACTCAATTCACACTATAAATAGGAGGCAATGGTGAACAAAATGAAACACACTTGAAGCTCACTTGAAATCATTTGTTGATTTGTCTAGCTATCATCTTCTTGTTGTTGTTCTTGTTCCATTCTTTGTAGAAAAGGTGTTCTTGTTGTATTTGTTGAGCTACAATCCTCTTGAGTTTCATTTGTAAGATTGATTAGCCAATTCTATAAGGCTACATCAATAGGTGGTAGAGGTGTTGCAACTAAGTGTTGCATAGAAGATATTCATCCAAGTCTTGAACAGGGTTGGTGTATAACTAAGGATCAAGCTTGGTTCTTGTTGTAAGGTGATTCATTTCATAGTGAAATCCAAGGAAAGATGTTCATTGGGACTGGAGTAGGTCACATTGACCGAACCAGGATAAATTCTTGGTGTTCTTGTCTTGTTTCTACCTTTTTGTTTTCTGCCCGTTTTTACTGCAGTTTTTACACAATTTCTCACGATTTGAAAAAATAGATAAACACTTTCAAAATTTGTGATTTTTAGTGGAGTTATACTTCCGACGGTTAGCTTTCATTTGAAACAAGAATCACTTGATTTGAGCAAGGGAAAGTTAGTCTTTCAGTCTTTGAAAGATAACTGCTCCATTCTGGCTGCAATCTGACCAGTGTTGAGAAAACTTGAATTTTGTATTAATCAAGAATTTTTTAATTGGAAACATCAAGGAAACATCCTAAGGAGTGTTTTGATATAAAGATCAACCTTTTTGGTTGAGTATTCAAAGAGAAACACGTTTTTCAAAATCAGCAACATTCTGTCCAATTCTGTCTAGATTGACCATCTGAATCTTTTTATTTTTTTGAAGGGCCAAATGATCTTGTTTTTGTCTGATTTTTGGATAGAATCTTTTTAACACATTGAAGTTAAAAGCTGTAAATTTTCATAATATTTGGAGTTGTGTACAAGGATTTTTGAATTTTTCAAAAACGAGTTCTGAATCTGAGGTAGTCTCAGATTCTGTTTTCAAAGAGGTTTTTAATTAAGTGTAGTAGTTTAATTTCCGCTAACCACTATTCACCCAACGCCCCCTCCTCTAGTGGTGTTTATTGCAGGTGTTTATTGCAGGTGCACGATCCAACAATTGGTATCAGAGCGAGGTCTACACCACTCAAAGAAGCAAGATTTAACACCGTACAAACAACACAAGGCCAAGAAGCAATAGTTTAAAATATCCTGCTAGTCTCAGAACAAAGGTATTTACAATGGCAATAGTTTTTCACAAAGGTGAGTTGAACGGTATGTCAACACAATGTCCTCCTCTTTTCGATGGTAATAATTTTGTTCATTGGAAACTAAAGATGAGGCTATTCTTAATGGCTATAGATATCGATTTATCGTCTATAATTGAAGATGGGTCGACATTCCAATGAAAGTTGTACAAGTTAGCAGAGTCACACAAGAGGTTGAAAAATATTAAAATGAATGGTCATTGGAAGATAAAAAGAAAATGTCCATGAATGCAAAAGCTATGCAATTACTTTTGAATGGACTTATAACTTCTGAAGCAGGATATGTGTCAAATTGCACAAGTGCACACGATATGTGGAAATCACTTGTATTAAAGCATGAAGGTACCAGCGGTGTAAAAGAATCAAAAATAAACATGCTTATAACTGAATTAGAATCTTTCAAAATGTTGTCGAACGAATCCATATCATCTATGGATTTGAGAATTACTAATATTTTCAATGCCCTTGAAGCTTCAGGAAAATCATTCACCAACAACGAGAAGGTGCAAAAGGTGTTGCGAAGCCTTCCTGCTGAATGTGATCCAAAAGTCACGGCGATTGAAGAAATGAAATCGATCACAAAAATGAACGAATTGATAGGCTCACTAAGAGTATATGAGGTAAAACTAAACCAACGGAAGTCCGAGTCATCTAAATCATCCGGTAAGTCAATAGCTTTCAAATCAACTGAATCATATACAAGTAATGATGATTGTAATAGTGATACTAAATTAGACGATGACTTGATATTGATAGCTAGAAAACTTAGAAAGTTTTTCAAACGTCCTAATAGGAATAGACAACGTTCTTCTTCTTCTTTATCTCAACCTAAGAAAAATAACTCTAACAACAAAAAATGGTATAATAAAGAGTTAAAGTGCTACGAATGAGGTCAAAAAGGACATATCTCATATGATTGCCCAACAAAGAAAAAAATAATAACAACAATAATAAACAAGCCAAGGACAAGGAGGCACAAACGACTAACGCAAAGGAGTCCAAGTCAAAGAAAGGCAAATGAGCAATGAAGGTGAGCACATGGAGAGACTCATCCGATACTGAGGAAGCTCAAGTCTGCTTCGTATCCAACGAGGTATGTTCTTCTTCTGATGATGATTCTGATAGTGACATGACATTTGTTGAAACGTATGAACAATTTTTAAGAATGCATGCTCACTGTAAGAGGCTCTCTAAAGAAAAGAAGAAACTAATTGAAGAAAATGACAAGTTGAAGACCTACAACTTAGAATTTTTCGATCAATTAGAATCTCTTAAACAAGAGTTACTAATACTCTTGATTCTTTAGAGAATAAAATTGAATCATATAGGAAAAATGAACATACATTAAAAACTGAAAATAGTATATTAAAGTCTAAGTTAGAAAGTTGTGAAAATGCGATAGTACAACTTAAGTCTTCTAAACTAAACTTAAAAAATGTTAGAACAATTTAAATCAAGTGCTAATATGTTAGATACACTAATATCATCACAAAAGTATGGAAATGATAAAACCGGTTTAGGCTATAAAGGAAAAAATGTAATAGTTGATAAAAAGACTAAGTTTGTCTCATCTAGTACAAAGTTGCCATATAATACAATAAAAATCAACTTTGCCTGCTACATCTTCTTCTACACCTTCTTCTACTTATATCAAGGCAAAAATATAACACGCACCCACAAATATACACATGTATAAACGTGCATCTAGGCAAAATTTTAAATCTAGATAACCTAGAAATTATGCCGACATGTATACAAGTGCAACTAGACCTAATAAAATGCATCCAACTTATTATGAACCTAAGTATAGGCAACACTCATATAAGTCTTATAGAAATGCATATAAACATACATACATAGCGCCATTCGAGAAACAAAATTACATGTCTTATACACACTATCAAAATCGGCCAAGACATAGTACTTATCAACCATGATATAACATGTATGACAATGCAACATCTTTTTGGAATGGTCAAACATATGTTAATCCTTTATATTCAACTAATGTCAAAAATGTGCCTAGAAGGTATGTCCAAGTTTGGATACCTAACGGATATCTAAACAAGGGTGGTGCTCCTAACATTTAAGGACCCAAATAAGGGGTACCTAAAGCTTTGTCTTCATTGTAGGAAAAACGCAAGGAATGCAAGAAGGAGGCAAAGTCAAAGAATCTAAAAACTAAATGGTTTTCAGATAGTGGATGTTCGAGGCATATGACGGGCAACCCCAAACTATTCACCGAGTTGGAACATATCAAGAATGGAGGAAAGGTAACATTCGGTGACAACAACAAAGGACAAGTTGTTGGAAAAGGAACAATTGGGGACCCTAACACATTTCAAATACGAAATGTGTTGTTAGTAAGTAATCTTTCTTATAATTTATTAAGTATTTCTCAACTTATAGATTATGGGTATAATGTTTCTTTTCTTCCCAATTCTTGTGATATAATAAATGAAAAAGGATAAATTGTTTTAAAAGGAAATAAGGATGATAACATTTATACTCTTACCTTAGATAACATGTTAGATGCTAAGGTTAAGTGTTTAATATCACATGACTTAGATGTGAATTTATGGCATAGAAGATTAGGCCAGATAGGAATTTCAACTATTAAGAAATTATCTAAGAAGAATTTAATTAAAGGAATGCCTAAGTTAGATAATTTTCAAATGTGTGAAACATGTATTAAAGGAAAACACATTAAAGAAACATTAAAACCAAAACATGAAGTGAGTACTAGTCATGTACTAGAATTGCTTCACTTAGACTTATTTGGTCCAAGTAGGACAAGAAGTCTAGGTGGACACTACTATGTGTATGTCATAGTAGATGATTACTCATGCTACACATGGACATTGTTCTTAACACACAAAGACGATGCTTCATTGGCAATCGAAACTCTTATTAAGCAACTCGAAAACATTTATGAAGAAAATGTTAAAAGAATTAGAAGTGATAGAGGTGGAGAATTTAAAAACAAAGATGTAATCAAGTTTTGTGAATTACATGGAATTAAACACGAATTCTCACCACCTAGAACACCACAACTCAATGGAGTTGTTGAACATAAAAATAGAACAATTCAAGAAGTTGCTAGAACAATGTTATGTGAAAACAAAGTACCTAAATATTTATGGGTTGAAGCTGTTAGTTGTACATGATATATAATAAATAGACTTTCTATTAGAAAGACATTAAATAAAAAACCTTATGAACTGTTAAATAATAGACAACCTAAAATAGATTATCTTAAAGTTTTTGGTTGTAAATGTTTTGTGTTGAACACTAAGGATAATCTAGACAAGTTTGAACAAAAGTCTATTGAATGCATATTTGTTGGTTATTCAACTAATTCAAGAGCATATAGGTGTTATAATCCTGCATCTAGAAAGATAATTGAATCTATACATGTGAAATTCAATGAAAATGCATGCTTTGAAGTTAGTAATAAAAGTCAACATAAACAAGAAATTCTTGTTGAAAATATGTTTGATGATGATGTATTACTTGAGCCTGTACTTGATCATCTAGAGCCAACCCCTCCTGAACAAGATATGCATGAACCCTTAGATGAAATAAATGAAGAAACTTTGCAATTGGAAGATAATACTACTAATGATCCAATTACATACGATAATGTTCATACAAATGAAATATTTGAACAAGATGAGAGTGAACCTAGTCAACCTAGGAATCGGTGGCATCCTAAAGAATTAATCATTGGGGATCCAAGTGTTGGGGTTAGAATACGTAGAAACATAAGTCAACTTGAAGGACATAGCTTAGTCTCACACATAGAACCTAAGAATGTTAAGGAAACCTTAGGTGACATATCATGGATAGATTGCATGCATGAGGAGTTAAATCAATTTACAAGGAATAACGTGTGGGATTTAGTACCTAAACCCGATAATAAGTCCATAATAGGAACGAAATGGGTATTTAGGAATAAAATGGATGAACAAGGAAACATCACACGAAATAAGGGTAGGCTAGTCGCACAAGGTTATAATCAATAAGAAGGAATAGATTATGAAGAAACCTTTGCACCCATTACACGACTAGAAGCAATTAGATTGTTACTTGCGATTGCAAGTCTAAGCAATATTAAACTCTTCCAAATGGATGTCAAGAGTGCATTCTTGAATGGACACATCCAAGAACAGGTGTTTATGAAACAACCCCCTGGATTCGAAGATCCAAAGAATCCTAACCATGTTTACAAGCTTAAGAAAGCTCTATATGGTTTGGAACAAGCTCCAAGAGCTTGGTATGATAGATTTGCAAACTTTCTTATTGCAAATAATTATCATAGGGGAACCATAGACAACACATTATTCCTAAGAAGAAAAGATAATGATTTATTAATAGTTCAAATTTACGGTAGATGATATAGTCTTTGGTTCAACTAACCCTACCTTAGTAAAAGACTTTGAAGAGTGTATGAAGTCAGAATTTGATCGAAATATTTCTCAGGACTTCAAATCAAACAAACCCCTCAAGGAATTCACATTAGCCAACTTAAGTATGTCAACGATATGATTAAGAAGTTTGGCTTTGAAGAGTTGAAACCGACACCTACACCCATGAGTGTTAGCACCAAACTAGATAAGGATGCAAATGGTAAACCTTTTGATGACACACTATATAAGTCTATGATTGGCTCACTCTTATACTTAACTGCATCAAAACCTGACATCATGTTTAGTGTGTGTATGTGTTCTAGGTTTCAATCCTGTCCTAAGGTATCACATTACAGGTGGAGATGATGTTTTTCTCATTTTATGAGTTGGAGACAAGAAGACAAACCAAAAGCAAGCTAGTTGGCAAAAGTTGCCAACTTGAAATTTCAAATTTGAATGTAATGGAGACAAGATTGTTGGAGATGATTATGGAGGTGTTTTAATTCCAAATTCTCAGCCATCACATGGTCTAAAAGTTGGAGGGAATATGCCATCAATTCACTCTATAAATAGAAGGCAAGGTGAAGAAGAGAAGACACACACTTGAAAGCAAAAATTGAAGATTGTTGTCTTGCTATTCTCTTCTCATATTTTCGTTCATACTTTGTGTAGCTAAGGTGTTCCATTTCTAGTTGTTGTCCAGCTACACTATACACGCCTTCTTGTGTCTTATTTGTAAGATTGATTAGCCAAATCTATAAGGCTACATCAATAGGTGATAGAGGTGTTGCAACCAAGAGTTGCATAAAGGTGTTCATCCAAGTCTTGAATAGGGTTGGTGTTTAACCCAAGGATCAAGCTTGGTTCTTGCTGTAATTTGGTTCATACCATAGTGAAATCCAAGGAAAGGTGTTCCTTGGGACTGGAGTAGGTCACATTGACCGAACCAGGATAAATTCTTGGTGTTCTTGTCTTCTTTACATTTTTCTGTTTTCTGCCCGTTTTTCACTACAGATTTCACACAAATTTTTACGTTTTGAAAAAATAGGTAAACACTTTCCAAATTCGTGATTTTTGGTGGAGTTATACTTCAGACTGTTAGCTTTCATTTGCAACAAGAATCACTTGATTTGACCAAGGGAAAGTTAGTCTTTCTGTCTTTGCAAGATAACTGCTCCAATCTGGCTGCAATCTGACCAGTTTTGAGAAAACTTAAATTCTGTATTTTTCAAGAGTTGGTTAAGGTCAGGGCCTTTTGAAAACTTCATCTACACATCCTAAGGAGTGTTTTGATATAAAGATCAACCTTTTTGGTTGAGTATTCAAAGAGAAACATGTTTTGCAAAATCAACAACATTCTGTCCAATTCTGTCCAGATTGACCATCTGAATCTTTTTATTTATTTGAAGGGTCAAACGATCTTATTTTTGTATGATTTTTGGATAGAGTCTTGTTAACTCATTAAAGTTAAATTCTGGAAAGTTTCATAATTTTGGAGTTGTGTACAATTATTTGTGAATTTTTGAAAAACGGGTTCTGAATCTGAGGTGGTTTCAGATTCTGTTTTCAAAGGAGATTTTAACAAAGGGTTGTAGTGTAATTTCCGCTAACCAATATTCACCCCCCTCTAGTGGTGTTTATTGCAGGTGAACGGTCCAACATTTGGTATCAGAGCTAGACCAACACCACTCAAAAGAAGCAAGATTCAACACCATACAAGGCCAAGAAACAACGATTCATTATATACTACTTGTCTCAAATCCAAGGTACATACTATGGCTATTGTTTATCACAAAGGTGAAATGGAAGGTATGTCTACCCAACGCCCTCCTCTTTTTGACTGTAATAATTTTGTTCATTGGAAACTTGGGATGAGGCTATTCTTAATGGCTATAGATATTGATTTATGGTCTATAGTTGAAGATGGGCCGTACATTCCAACGAAAATTGAAAAAGTTGATGAAGTTACACAAGAAGTAGAGAAATATAAAAGTGAATGGTCAACTGAAGATAAAAAGAAAATGTCTATAAATGCCAAAGCAATGCAATTACTTTTGAATGGACTTAGTGTTTCTGAAGCAGGTTATGTATCGAATTATACTAGTGCTCATGATATGTGGAAGTCTTTAGTGTTAAAACATGAAGGAACAAGTGGTGTAAAAGAGTCGAAGATTAACATGCTTATGACTGAACTTGAATCTTTCAAAATGTTGCCAAACGAATCCATAACATCTATGGATTTGAGAATTACTAAAATCTTCAATGCACTTGAAGCTTTAGGTAAATCTTTTACAAACAATGAGAAGGTTCAAAAGGTGTTGCGAAGTCTTCCTGCTGAATGGGATCCAAAGGTAACGACAATCGAAGAAACAAAGTCAATTACTAAGATGGATGAATTAATAGGATCACTCAAAGTATACGAGGTAAAATTGAATCAACGAAGATCTAAATTATCAAAGATGTCAAGTAAGTCTGTTGCTTTCAAATCATCTGAGTCATCTCATAGAAACAATGATGAAAGTAATAGTGATAGTGAATTAGATGATGATTTAATATTAATAGCTAGAAAACTTAGAAAGTTTTTCAAACGGCCTAATCGAAATAGACAATAGTCTTCTTCATCCTCTTCTCAACCAAAGAAAAATAATTTTAATAATAACAAGTGGAATAATAGAGAATTAAAATGCTATGAATGTGGTCAAAAAGGACACATTTCTTACGATTGTCCGGAAAAGAAAAATAATAATAACAATAATAAGCAAGTCAAAGACAAGGAGCCTCAATGGTCCAAAACAAAGGAGCCAAATGTAAGAAAAGGCAAACGAGCAATGAAGGCGAGCACATGGAGCGACTCATCTGACTCAGAATCAGAAAATGAAGAAGCTCAAGTCTGCTTCGTATCCAACGAGGTAATATCTTCTTCTGATATAGATTCTGATAACGAAATGTCATTTGATGAAATGTATGAAGAATTCTTAAAGATGCATGCTCACTGTAAAAGGCTATCTAAAGAGAAAAAGAAACTAACTGAAGAAAATGATAAGTTGAAGACGTCCAACTTGGAATTTTCTGATCAGTTAGAATCTTTTAAACAAGAGTCTACTAATACTCTTGAATCTCTTAAGATTAAAATTGAGTCACATAGGAAAAATGAAAATATATTGAAAACTGAAAATAATATATTAAAAACTAAGTTAGTTAATTGTGAAAAAGAAATAGCACAACTTACTACATCTAAAATAGATTTAGAAAAAATGTTGGAACAGTTTAAGTCTGGAACCAATATGTTAGATACTTTAATTTCGTCACAAAAATATGGAAACGATAAAAAGGGGTTAGGCTATATAGAAGAAAATGACAAGTTAGACAAAAAGACTAATTTTATATCATCTAAGTCTAAATTGCCATATAGTACAACTAAGTCAAATGTACATATTTTGCCTACTCCCTCCTCTACTCATTCTAAGGTAAAAATACAACATGCACCTCCAAAAGCATCAAGGCAAAACTTTTCATCTAGATCACATAAAAATTATGCATATATGTATAAAAATGTATCTAAGCAAAATCAAATGCATCCAACTTATTATAATACATATAAACCTAAATATAGGCAACATACATATCCTCGTTATAAGACTTATAGGAATTCACATACATCATATGATTATACATACATGGCGCCATTCAAGAAACAAAATCATATGCCTCATACTCATTATCATAGTTGGCCAAAATATGATGCATATAAACCAAGATATAATATGTATGACAATGTAACATCTTTTAAATGGAATCGTCAAATACATGTTAATCCTCTTTATTCAACTTATGAAAACGCCGAATATGTACCCAAAAGGTACATCCAAGTTTGGATACCCAAAGGGTATATAAACAAGGATGAAACCTCTAACATTCAAGGACCCAAGTAAAGGGTACCTAAAACTTTGTCTCCATTGTAGGAAAATTGTAAAGAGTACAAGAAGGAGGCAAAGTCAAAGAATCTAAAAACCAAGTGGTTTTTAGATAGCGGGTGTTCAAGGCACATGACGGGCAACCCCAAACTATTCACCGAACTGGAACAAATCGATAATGGAGGAAAGGTGACATTCGGTGACAACAACCAAGGCAAGGTTATTGGAAAAGGAACAATTGGGGACCCTAACACATTTCAAATACGAAATGTGTTGTTAGTAAGCAATCTTTCTTACAATTTATTAAGTGTTTCGCAACTTATAGATTCTGGTTATCATGTCTCTTTTCTTCCTGATTGTTGTGATATAATAAATGAAAAAGGAAAAATTGTACTAAAAGGAAATAGGGATGGTAACATTTACACACTATCACTAAATAACATATTAAATGCTAGGATTAAGTGTTTAGTATCACATGACTTAGATGTGAACTTATGGCATAGACGACTAGGCCATATAGGAGTTTCAACCATAGAAAGATTATCTAAGAAGAATCTAATTAGAGGAATGCCTAAGTCAGACTTACATAATTTTCAATTATGTGAAACATGTATTAAAGGAAAACATATAAAAGAGACAATGAAATCAAAACATGAAGTGAGTACTAATCATGTACTAGTTTTGCTTCACTTAGACTTATTTGGTCCAAGTAGGACAAGAAGTCTAGGTGGACACTACTATGTGTGTGTCATAGTAGATGATTACTCACGACACACATGGACATTGTTCTTAACACACAAAGACGATGCTCCATTGGTAATCGAAAATCTTATTAAGCAACTTGAAAATCTTTATGAAGAAAATGTTAAAAGAATTAGAAGTGATAGAGGTGGAGAATTTAAAAACAAAGATATAATTAAGTTTTGTGAACTACATGGAATAAAACATGAATTCTCACCACCAAGAACACCACAACTCAATGGAGTTGTTGAACGCAAAAATAGAACACTACAAGAAATAGCTAGAACTATGTTGTGTGAAAACAAAGTACCTAGATATTTGTGGGCTGAAGCTGTTAGTTGTGCATGTTATATAATAAATAGGCTTTCTATTAGAAAGAAATTAAATAAAACACCATATGAGTTATTGAATAATAGACAACCTAAGGTAGATTATCTTAGAGTATTTGGGTGTAAATGTTTTGTACTTAATACCAAAGATAATCTAGATACATTTGAACAAAAGTCTATTGAATGCATATTTGTTGGATATTCAACTAACTCAAAGGCATATAGGTGTTATAATCATGCATCTAGAAAAATAATTGAATCTATACATGTGAAATTCAATGAGAATGCATATTTTGATGTAAGTGATAAAAAGAAACAAGAGAATAATGTTGAAAATATGTTTGATGATGATGATATATTACTTGAGCCTGTTCATGATCATCTAGAACCAACTCCCCCTGAACAAGACAAACATGAACCCTTAGATGAAATAAATCAAGAGACTCTGCAATTAGAAGATACAACTAATGATCCAATTACATATGATAACGTTCACACTAATGAAATATTTGAACAAGTTGAGGGTGAACTTAATCAATCTAGGAATTGGTGGCACCCTAGAGAACTAATCATTGGGGATCCAAGTGTTGGGGTTAAAACACGTAGAAATATAAGTCAACTTGAAGGACATAGCTTAATCTCACAATTAGAACCTAAGAACGTAAAGGAAGCCTTAGGTGACATATCATGGATAGATGCTATGCATGAGGAATTAAATCAATTCACAAGGAACAACGTGTGGGACTTAGTACCTAAACCTGAAAATAAATCTATAATAGGAACAAAATGGATATTTAGAAACAAAATGGATGAACAAGGAAACATCACAAGAAATAAAGCTAGACTAGTCGCACAAGGTTATAATCAACAAGAAGGTATAGATTATGAAGAAATCTTTGCACCCGTTGCACGACTAGAAGCAATTAGATTGTTACTTGCGATTGCAAGTCTAAGCAATATTAAGCTCTTCCAAATGGATGTCAAGAGTGCGTTATTGAATGGATACATCCAAGAAGAAGTGTTTGTAAAACAACCTCCTGGATTCGAAGATCCGAAGAATCCGAACCATGTTTATAAGCTTAAGAAAGCTCTATATGGTTTAAAACAAGCTCCAAGAGCTTGGTATGATAGATTTGCAAACTTTCTTATTGCAAATAATTATCAAAGGGGGACCATCGACAATACATTATTCCTAAGAAGAAAAGGTAATGATTTGTTAATAGTTTAAATATACGTAGATGATATAATCTTTGGTTCAACCAACCCTACTTTAGTAAAAGACTTCGAAGAATGTATGAAGTCAGAGTTTGAAATGTCAATGGTAGGAGAGTTGAATTATTTCTTAGGACTTCAAATCAAACAAACCCCTCAAGGAATTCACATTAGCCAACTTAAGTATGTCAATGATATGATTAAGAAGTTTGGCTTTGAAGAGTTGAAACCTACAACTACCCCTATGAGTGTTAGCACCAAACTAGACAAGGATGAAAATGGTAAAACTTTTGATGACACACTCTATAGGTCTATGATTGGATCACTATTATACTTAACTGCATCAAGACTTGATATCATGTTTAGTGTGTGTATGTGTGCTAGGTTTCAATCTTGTCCTAAGGTATCACATTACAATGCAGTTAAAAAGATCTTTAGATATCTTAAACACACACCTCACTTAGAACTTTTGTATGATAGAAATGCTAAGTTGGAATTATGTGCATATAGTGATGCTGATTATGGTGGTTGCAAATTAGATAGAAAATCCACTAGCGGCACGTGTCAATTCATAGGAACCAACTTGAACTCTTGGTTTCTAAAAAGCAAGCTAGTGTAGCTCTTTCTACCACTGAAGCCGAGTATATACCCTTGAAATTGTGTACTACCCAAATACTTTGGCTTAAACAACAACTTAGTGATTTTGACATTAAAATGAATAAGATCCAATTTTCTGCGATAGCACAAGTGCAATCAATCTTTCACGGAATCCGGTGCTTCATTCTAAGGCCAAACACATTGAGGTGCGATATCACTTTCTTCGTGATCATGTTCAAAATGAGGATATAGTGATAAACCACATAAGAACTGATCATCAAATCACTGACATCTTCACCAAACCCCTTAATCAAGCCACTTTTGAAAACTTACGAGCCAAATTAGGAATGATGACTTACGATACCATTATATAGTTCTATCTTTTGCATGATTTGCAAAATAAAGGGGGAGATAGAATAAGAACATGATTTTAGTTGGTAAGTCATGATGAATCATATGCTAAGTTTTTATTGGTATAAATTTTGGAGCATAGGTTAAGGGGGAGAGTATGAGTTGCGGGGGAGCGGCATACTATTTAAAAGTTGAAAACATAGTTGAAAACATTTGGTTAAACTTTTGGTTATAAGTTGTGACATTAAAATCATGTTAGGTTATTTTGAAAATCATCCAAAAGGGGGAGAATGTTGAGAAATATGTTTGGATAATTTTCAAAGTCATGATTTTAAGTGATGAATACTTAAAAATGTCACATATGGTGTTATAAATGAAAGAGTTGAATAAGTGAAGAAAAATGACACGATGTCTAGGGTTGTTAGAAATATTTTTCTAAAATATGATAAAATAGTTGTTTTTATTTTACATGATTTATATATGTTTATCATGTTGTGATTATGTGATTTTTATGATGATAATATCTTGTGACTAATATGCCCTCGAAGTTTCTACAACTTACCAAAAAGGGCAAAAGTGGTATTTTGAGTTTTGTAGGTACTCGACATGGTGATTATGATTCAAAGAAGATATTATCATCTTATTTATTATCAAGAAGGTGTTATTATATTTAATTCTGACCATCGGGGTCATTTCTGGAGTTTTATCTCACTAGGGGCATTTTGGTCATTTTACCCCCGAAGACAGTTTCGGTATTTTTACTCAAGGAATCTCTTGAGTATCTTATTATATTCATTCTGGAGTTCATTTAGTATATTCTTGAAGATTATTTGGTGGTTTTCTATTTTATTCTCTCATTTGATGATTTTATCGACGGTAGCGGGATATGTGACGATATTCGATGTCACGTTCTATTTTCTCTTGAAGACTTTTATATATATGTTATTGGAGGTTCTTAATCATCATATTTCAGAGATTACAAGGTGTCCTTGGTGCAAGATTCATCACAATATGTCAAGGAGAAATGAGAATTTTGATATTATATGTTGACATAACCTTGTCAACTATTATTTGTTGATTTCTCTTCAAAAATCTGAGTTGGTATACATATACACAGCCTCCAAAACGTGATTATACAGGTGGAGATGATGTTTTTCTCATTTTATGAGTTGGAGACAAGAAGTCAAACCAAAAGCAAGCTAGTTGGCAAAAGTTGCCAACTTGAAATTTCAAATTTGAATGTAATGGAGACAAGATTGTTGGAGATGATTATGGAGGTGTTTTAATTCAAAATTCTCAGCCATCACATGGTCTAAAAGTTGGAGGGAATATGCCATCAATTCACTCTATAAATAGAAGGCAAGGTGAAGAAGAGAAGACACACACTTGAAAGCAAAAATTGAAGATTGTTGTCTTGCTATTCTCTTCTCATATTTTCGTTCATACTTTGTGTAGCTAAGGTGTTCCATTTCTAGTTGTTGTCCAGCTACACTATACACACCTTCTTGTGTCTTATTTGTAAGATTGATTAGCCAAATCTATAAGGCTACATCAATAGGTGATAGAGGTGTTGCAACCAAGAGTTGCATAAAGGTGTTCATCCAAGTCTTGAATAGGGTTGGTGTTTAACCCAAGGATCAAGCTTGGTTCTTGCTGTAATTTGGTTCATACCATAGTGAAATCCAAGGAAAGGTGTTCCTTGGGACTGGAGTAGGTCACATTGACTGAACCAGGATAAATTCTTGGTGTTCTTGTCTTCTTTACATTTTTCTGTTTTCTGCCCGTTTTTCACTACAGATTTCACACAAATTTTCACGTTTTGAAAAAATAGGTAAACACTTTCAAAATTCGTGATTTTTGGTGGAGTTATACTTCAGACTGTTAGCTTTCATTTGCAATAAGAATCACTTGATTTGAGCAAGGGAAAGTTAGTCTTTCAGTCTTTGCAAGATAACTGCTCCAATCTGGCTGCAATCTGACCAGTTTTGAGAAAACTTAAATTCTGTATTTTTCAAGAGTTGGTTAAGGTCAGGGCCTTTTGGAAACTTCATCTACACATCCTAAGGAGTGTTTTTATATAAAGATCAACCTTTTTGGTTGAGTATTCAAAGAGAAACACGTTTTGCAAAATCAGCAACATTCTGTCCAATTCTGTCCAGATTGACCATCTGAATCTTTTTATTTATTTGAAGGGTCAAACGATCTTATTTTTGTATGATTTTTGGATAGAGTCTTGTTAACTCATTAAAGTTAAATTCTGGAAAGTTTCATAATTTTTGGAGTTGTGTACAATTATTTGTGAATTTTTGAAAAACGGGTTCTGAATCTGAGGAGGTTTCAGATTCTGTTTTCAAAGGGGATTTTAACAAAAGGTTGTAGTGTAATTTCCGCTAACCACTATTCACCCCCCTCTAGTGGTGTTTATTGCAGGTGAACGGTCCAACAAAAGATACATCTATTGGGGAAATGGCAGCGACATAAATGTTGAAGCCGTTGGGCATTTCAGGTTGCTGTTGACTTCCAGTTTCTATATAGATTTGCATGACATTATCGTAGTACCGTTTTAGGTGATATCTTATTTCATTTTATCGATTAAATAAAAGTGGATATTACGGTTCTTTTGGAAATAGAAAATTTCAACTTTATCATGCTTCTAGATTGATTGGTCACAGTAAAATGTCCGAAATTGATAAACTTTATTCAATAAATGTCGCTTCAAATCAAGAAACCATGCATGTTGTAACGCGAAACGTTAAAGCAAAATTAACTCATGAGAATTCAGGATCATTATGTCATCGACATTTAGGACACATGTAAAAAAAATAGAATAGAACGTCTTCTCGAATCAGAAATTATCAATCCTGTAGACTTGACCGATTTAGAGTCGTGTGTATTTTGTGCTAAAGGAAAACAAACTAATTATGAAGCAAATCGTGCAAATAGTCCATTAGAGTTGATTCATACAAATAATAGTGGCCCATTTCATCCGGTTACTCGAAATGGCACTCTTATTTTATCATCTTTATTGATGACTATTCGCGATATGGCTACATATTCTTAATTAAAGAAAAAGCGCAAGCACTAGACATGTTCAAATTCTTTAAAGCTGAAGTTGAGTTACAACTCAACAAAAGAATTAAAGCCGTCAGATCAGACCGTGGAGGAGAATACTACGGTCGATATGAAGGATCAGGAGAGCAATGTCCAGGACCATTTGCTATATACCTAGAAGAAAACAAAATCGTCCCTCAGTACATCATGTCTGTGTCGCCAAGCATGAATGGTGTACTTAAAAGACGAAACCGCACGCTTATGGACATGGTGCATAGTATGATGAGTCAAACTACGCTACCATTATTCCTCTACAGAGAAGAGCTTAAAACTGCAGCTTACATCCTCTACCGAGTACCAACTAAAGCAACGATTAAGACCCTTTATGAGTTATAGACTAAGCGTAAGCCTAGACTTAACCACATATGTTTTGAGGTTGTCCAGCAGACATGAAGCCTTACAAACCAAATGAAAGAAAACTAGATACCAAAACAATTAGTTGCTATTTTGTTGGTTACTCGGAAAGAATACGAGGGTATACAGTCTACAATCCCACAAATAAAGTGTTTTTCGAGACAAATTCAGTAAATTTCTTTAAGCATACTTTGATTCCAGGGGGAATGATTTGCATCAGCAGATCATTGAGTTAGATGAGGGTCACTCAGATGCGATAGAAATACGAATCGAATAAACTTCAGCGATCCCCGCACCTGAAGTACCTCATCCTAGTAGTGACGCTCCACGGGAACAAGTTCCTGATGAAGTTACTCAAGAACCCAAAGAATTGCCTACTGATGCAGTTCAGGAACCTACAGTATCCCAAAAACAAGTGCCCTAAGGAGAGCCACTCATGAACGGACCTCATACCAAGCGACTGTGTGGTGTATCTCCAAGAACACGAATTCGATGTTGGCATGTTGGACGATGACCCCAAAAACGTCCAACAAGCATTACAATGTCAAAATTCAAAAAAGTGGATAAAGGGCATGGAATAAGAAATTAAGTCTATGCACGACAACAAGGTATGGGAAGTCGTCTCGTTGCCTAAAGGTTCGAAACCCGTTGGTTGCAAATGGATATTAAAAACTAAACAGAATTCAAAAGGCAACGTAGAACGATATAAGACCCGACTTGTTGCTAAAGGGTTTACCCAAAAGGAGGGCATAGACTATATAGAAACCTTATCTCCAGTATCGACGAAAGATTCCTTTCGGATAATCATGGCTTTAATGGCGCACTTAGATCTTGAGCTACATCAAATGGATGTCAAGACTGCATTTTTGAACGGAGAACTCGACAAAACCATTTACATAGTTCAACCGCAGGGAGATCCAGAAGGCATGGTTTGTCGACTAAGGAAATCCATCTATGAACTCAAGCAAGCTTCTCGACAGCGGTACTTCATTTGTGTTCGGACTTGAGATACGGAAGAATCGTACCCAAGGTACCTTAGGTCTCTCACAATAAGCATACATCGAAAATGTGTTGAAGCGGTATAGCATGGATAAGTGTAAACCACTTAATACCCTTGGGCAAAAGGAGCAAATTCAGCCTGAAGCAATGTCCCCAAAAAGAGTTTGAACATTTGGAAATGAGGAATGCTCCCTATTCTTCGGTAGTATGAAGTATACTGTATGTCCAATTATGTATATGTTTGTTTCAGATATAGCCACTTAGTGGATTGATACAAGAGCCACGACTCACTTGTCTATGTCTATGCAGGGTTGCGTCAGCCACAGAAAACCAAGGGACGATGAAAGATACGTCTATTGGGGAAATGGCAGCAGCATAAAGGTTGAAACCATTAGGCATTTCAGATTGCTGTTGACTCGGGGTTTCTATCTAGATTTGCATGACACTTTTGTGGTATCGTTGTTTAGGCGAAATCTTATTTCGTTTTATCGATTGGATAAAAGTGGATATTACAGTTCTTTTGGAAATGGAAAATTTCAACTTTATCATGCTTCTAGATTGATTGGTCACGGTGAAATGTCTGAAATTGATAAACTTTATTCAATAAATGTCGCTTCAAATCAAAAAACCATGCATGTTGTAACGCGAAACATTAAAACAAAATTAACTCATGAGAATTTAGGATCATTATGGCATCGACATTTAGGACACGTGTCAAAACAGAATAGAACGTCTTGTCAAAACAAAAATTCTCAATCCTTTAGACTTGACCGATTTAGAGTCGTGTGTATTTTGTGTTAAAGAAAAACAAACTAAAGTCCGAAGATATGAAGCAAATCGTTCGAATAGCCCATTAGAGTTGATTCATACAAATATTAGTGGCCTATTTCATCCGGTTACTCGAAATGGCCACTCTTATTTTATCACCTTTATTGATGACTATTCGCGATATGGCTACATATTCTTAATTAAAGAAAAAGCACAAGCACTAGACATGTTCAAATTCTTTAAAGCTGAAGTTGAGTTACAACTCAACAAAAGGATTAATGCCATTAGATCGGACCGTGGAGGAGAATACTACGGTCGATATGATGGATCAGGAGAACAATGTCCGAGACCATTTTCTAAATACCTAGAGAAAAATAGAATTCCCTCAGTACACCATGCCTAGGTCACCAAGCATGAATGGTGCAGCTAAAAGACGAAACCGCATGCTTATAGACATGGTGCATAGTATGATGAGTCAAACTATGCCACCATTATTCCTCTGGGGAGAAGAGCTTAAAACCGCAGCTTACATCCTCAACAGAGTACCAACTAAAGCAACAATTGAGACCCCTTATGAGTTATGGACTAAGGGTAAGCCTAGCCTTAACCATATAAGGGTTTGATGTTGTCCAGCAGAGGCGAAGACTTACAAACCAAATAAAAGAAAACTAGAAACCAAAACAATTAGTTGTTATTTTGTTGATTACGCAAAAAAGTCACGAGGGTATAAATTCTATGATCTCATAAATAAAGTGTTTTTCGAGACAAATTCAGTAAAGTTCTTTGAGTTAGATGAGGGTGGTCACTCAATGAGGGTCACTCAAGTGCGACAGAAATGCGAATCGAATCAACTTCAGCGATACATGCACTTGAGGTACAGTTAGGTCTGTAACACACTCTAGAGGGGGTGAATAGAGTGTTAGATAATTTTGCGGAATTTTCTTGTTTGAATCAACTCAAATGGAATTCAAAATCAAGGCAAGAATGGAAGATGAGAAGCAATGAATGTGTACACAAGATATAGAGTGGTTCGAATCGTAAATGATTCTACTCCGCTACCACTTTGTTGCCAAAGTGGATTTTCAACAACTACTCTTCTTATTAAAGCTAATAAGAACAACCACAGCCAAAACTTACACTAACACCTTAGTGTAAGAAACCACAACATCAACTTCTTTCACAAAATACTTCTTGTGCAACTACAGCAACTACAGCTCTAGCAAGAACAACTTCTTGCTACCTCACAACTTCAACAAAGTTCTCTCAAGAACTTTCTTATAGTGGGTTGAAGGAAATAGTAAGTTCCACACTTTCTCACTAGTCAAAACATAAGCAAGAGATCAAATACTTATGGTTCCTCTTGTGTTAGACTCTCTATCTCTCAATATACAACAATGAAGAACAAAAAAAGGTTTAAAAAGCTTTAAGCACTTTTACAAACATGAGAGAAGTATAGTACAATGAAGATGAAGCTTGATGATGGTGAAAGTGTGTATTTGCCTTATCCAAGCTTCTTTCATGTACGTGGGATGAATATCATTTGGGAGGGTTAAGTCTTGCCTAAATGAGTTGAAAACACTTGAAGTCGGTCCAAACATAGATACAGCTAAATAGCTTGGTTTTGGAGCAAGGTGATGATGCAAGCACGGGTAGGATCCCACTCTTTTATCCAAGCTTTTCCTCCAACAATGGGTTAGGCACAAAGGGGCCAAGCTCGTCCTTGCTTCCAATGTCTTTAGATAGGCTAAAATGAGCAACCAATCCTTGAAGAATGGTGTGGACTAGGCAAATGAAAAACACCCTCCTAGGCAGCATTCATCTTGTCATGGCAATCACCCTCAAGCATGCTCAAACTTTGAAGGCTTTTAGACTTGATTTTTCGTGAGAAATCAAGAAAACAAAGATGCCTTCTAAGGAGAAAAGCAACAGAATTTTTATTCTTCAACCAAGATTCCTGTAAAAATTTGTCTACATGGCTTAAATAAGGAGAAAACTCAACCTAACACTTATCCTAGTCAAAAGTACAATAAAACAAAATTATTCTGGTCTTAGGACCAGACCAAAACGTTTGGAACCTATTCAATTGGCTTAAAAAGGTCAAACTCCAAGAATAAACAAGGGTGCAGGATTTTAGGCTGAAGTAGTGCCTCTGGTTGTCTTGACTTTTACCGCGGATACAAGCAGAATTTGAAGAAGTGTCCTTCTTGAACAATTTAGTTCACGTGTTCATCTTAAATTTTGGTTTTTGGTCATTTTGGAGTTCCCATGACTGTGTTACGCACCCTCAAATTTCAAGCAATTTTCAGGTGGCTGGATTTTAGGCAGAAATGACGCCCTTGGTTGACTGGACTTTTCCCGCCGATGCCAGTCGAATTTGAAGATGAGTCCTTCTTGAAAAATTTAGTTCACATTCTGAACATAACTTTTGGATTTTGAATGACTCAATTTGGAGTTTGCATGAATGAGTTACATGACCACAAAGATCAGGCAATTTTCAGCACTTTTCAGCATTCTTGGTCTAACACTTCCAAACGGGTTTGGCAACTCCAAGAGCCCCTACAAAGCAAGCAAAGACATAAAAAAACATCAAACAAGTAAGAGAAAGGATAATAAAAGAAAATGCAAGAAATTAAAACACACAAAATGCAACGCATGAAGTGCAATTTAACTAAGACACACCTATAATGTCTTGCACGTATGTATGCATCAATCCCTCCTTCCTAGAAAAGATTCGTCCTCGAATCTTAGCATGGATGTACTGAGGGGAAAAGAACCACAAAAATCCAACAACTATGCAAGACACATTTAAACAATTTAGACACAACATTCATGGAAATTTTTATCCTAATATGTTTGGGGTGGACATATAACTCAAGAATGAAGCATGCATCCAACAACACATATAAGAACATCTTAAAAAGAATGCTTAACAACCAGCACCTTTTTCTAAGGTTCTTTGGATGCATAAACAAGGACAAGTCAAATTCCTCATTCATGTAGCTAGGACTATCATAAGCATGTAACATGCAACGACTTCGACAATGGTTTTTATGTGTGGACAACATACTTTCAACGCAAAATGTATTAGGTACAAGAGTTAAAGTATGTAAAACATTAAGAACAAGCATCGTACATTGCACATTCCTTAGCATTCCGAAATTAGTTTCTTCACCATTGGTTTCGAACTCACTCTCATGATGATTGGGTGAAATTTCAGCATGTTTATCATCATCTTTAGGCAACTTAAGTTCAATAAACTCATGGGTAATTTCAACATCATGTTCATGAATGAACAAAGGATTATCATATAGCAATATATTTGATTGCATGTTAGAACTTTCAAGTAATGTGTCATCATTTTCATGCATTTCAAACAAATGATTACTATAATCTTTCCATTCATGTTCCTTTAAGTTTTTATGCTCAATTGTACCATCATTTTCACTAGATAGATCACTTAAGTCATCATTTAAGTCATGCAAATCAGTAGCTAAGTTATCATGCAAGTTAAGACTTTGATCATGCAACACATCTTCCTTAGGTTCATCTTTGTTATCAACACTCGAATCATGTTCAACCAAAGGAGTTTCATCAACTTTCTCACGCGTATCAATATTAACATGCAAGAATGGATCACTAAGCACACTAGAATCATTGCTACGTTCATGAATGATTTTAGATTGTAATGCAAGTAACATAGATTGCAACTCTAGAATTGTTTTACCCATGTATTCTTTACGAGATTGTATTCTACTCATCATGTTATTCAATTCCAAAGACAATGCTTTCCCATACATATCTCTAAGAGATGGAAACCAATCATTTATCATACATTCAGCAATATTCTTGTTTAAACCTGCAATTAACCTAATCATTCCCAAATCCTCAAATTCCTTAGTGTTAGCATAATAAGAATCATCAAACACGTAATTGTAATATGCTCCAACACTTTGTTTTTCTTGAGGAAACCTTTGACAAGATGGTACCTTTTGGCAATAATTTTTTACCCAAATCTTATTTGCCTTACCAAAGTGATACATGCACCATTGACATCATTATAGTCATGTTCATGAAGAATGACCCCCCAAATGGTAGAAACAAACATTGTGAACCTGAAAACCAAACACTAAACAAACAAACTTTTGCAAAGATGGTTAGTTATAATCAGTTTGTGTTTGTATGCGTCTGTTCTCTCACTTTCTCTCCTCTCTTTCTTACTCACTTATACTTTGTTCCTTGACCAATCTTGGACTAAAAAACAATCAAAGTGAGCAACAAATGAGGGGTGATGGCCAATATGTCCCAAAACAATCAAATATCAAGTTCCTTGCCACTTGATTATTCTAGCACATAATCCAAATCACTTCACTCCTCAATATATGTCTAAATTTGTCTGATGATCCTAAATCAGTCTCAAAACAATTGGTATTTGCTTGCACCAAAACAGTTTCAAATAGCGCAAATATGCACCAAACTTCTTCCAAACAAAACTCCAAGCAAAGGTCACACAAACTTGAACAAAATAACTATGAATCAAAGATTTATTGACACCAAAAGTGATGTATAAGGCTGAGCCAAAGAAGAACTAAGGGTTGCCCTGGGCAATCTTTAATTAACTTAGGCTTTATGGACACAAATTCACAATTTGTACTCAATGTAAGTTATAATCAGAATGTTCAAGTGTTTTTGTGATGTATTTGGGCTTGTTTGAAGGCTGGAAAATCAGTCTCAAAAGGGTAATAAGTATGGCACCAAGAAAAGCAAGTCTCTTAATTGCACAAATTGTGTCAAAGTTGATGTACTTCTTGGCCCTTCTTTTTTTCTCCACTTTTCTTGTGACTTTTGACCTTTTTATTTCCTTTTCTTCCTGTATATGGTACACACAAGTCTCAAGTCCTTTCTTTTGTTTTTTTGTCTA
Source organism: Eustoma russellianum (assembly GCA_036186865.1). Taxonomy (NCBI): domain Eukaryota; kingdom Viridiplantae; phylum Streptophyta; class Magnoliopsida; order Gentianales; family Gentianaceae; genus Eustoma; species Eustoma russellianum. The sequence goes on along the minus strand of AP025073.1, from coordinate 21,999,152 downwards.
AGGGCAGAATTATAAATTTACTAGGCTGCCTTGAACATGTTTTTGTGCAGCCCACTCAACAAACTCCCTTTGCTTGTTTTAGTGTTCAAATGGTGAAAAATGCCTTGGGATAGGATATTTTTTTGTATTTGGGCAGGTTTGAGGGGTGGGGTTTCAATTTAGGACTTTTGGTGCAATTTTTGTAGGTTCTAGGCTGTTTTGGGGTTCTGGTTGGTTGGGGTTTAAGTGGATGTCTTGGGCAGTATATTTGGGTTATAATAGGTAGTTGAGGGCATTTTCATGTGTGGGAAAGGGTGTTTGAAGGTCGTGGGGTGTGGGGTTCAGATTAGGATCTTTTGGGTAGGACAGGTTTGTAAGGTGTAAGGTTGGCAATTTCACATAGAACAACTAATTGATAACAAATATTCAGCCACAATTGGAATATAATATGCATAAAGACCACAAGTAACTAATAGCTTCGATGGCAACAAGATTAATTATAGACTAGGTGGCTTTGTATGGCTATGACTTGTATTTTGTGAGGCTGAAATATACTATCATGCGAAGTCCCTAAATGTTCAAGTTTGTTAAGCGAAGATACGAACTTTGATAGCAATTATGAGGATAAAATAGTAGGGAAAATGTTTTATGCAAGGTAGCAAAGGATGATTAAAGTCTTATGAAACCTTTGATACAAAAGATGATATCTTTTACACCAATTATGAACCTCACGGATCTTGAGTGACCCAAGAATGCTTTTTTTGTCTTTTTTTTATACAAAAGAGGAATGAAATAACAATTGGATGGTGAAGGAATGTTGGTGAGAAATCAGATTGGTGGTGTTTGGAAGAATGACACAAAAACGAAATGGTAAAGGATGAAAAGAGTGACCTTGCTCTGATACCAAATTGATGCAAGCACGGGTAGGATCCCACTCTTTTATCCAAGCTTCTCCTCCAACAATGGGTTAGGCACAAAGGGGCCAAGCTCCTCCTTGCTTCCAATGTCTTTAGATAGGCTAAAATGAGCAACCAATCCTTGAAGAATGGTGTGGACTAGGCAAATGATAAACACCCTCCTAGACAGCATTCATCTTGTCATGGCAATCACCCTCAAGCATGCTCAAACTTTGAAGGTTTTTAGACTTGATTTTTAGTGAGAAATCAAGAAAACAAAGCTGCCTTCTAAGGAGAAAAGCAACAGAATTTTTATTCTTCAACCAAGATTCCTGTAAAAATTTGTCTACATGGCTTAAATAAGGAGAAAACTCAACCTAACACTTATCCTAGTCAAAAGCACAATAAAACAAAATTATTCTGGTCTTAGGACCAGACCAAAACGTTTGGAACCTATTCAATTGGCTTAAAGAGGTCAAACTCCAAGAATAAACAAGGGTGCAGGATTTTAGGTTGAAGTGGTGCCTCTGGTTGACTTGACTTTTACCGCGGATACAAGCAGAATTTGAAGAAGTGTCCTTCTTGAACAATTTAGTTCACGTGTTCATCTTAAATTTTGGTTTTTGAATGACCCATTTTGGAGTTCCCATGACTGTGTTACGTACCCTCAAATTTCAAGCAATTTTCAGGTGGCTGGATTTTAGGCAGAAACGGCGCCCTTAGTTGACTGGACTTTTCCCGCCGATGCCAGTCGAATTTGAAGATGAGTCCTTCTTGAAAAATTTAGTTCACATTCTGAACATAACTTTTGGATTTTGAATGACTCAATTTGGAGTTTGCATGAATGAGTTACATGACCACAAAGATCAGGCAATTTTCAGCACTTTTCAGCATTCTTGGTCTAACACTTCCAAACGGGTTTGGCAACTCCAAGAGCCCCTACAAAGCAAGAAAAGACATAAAAAAACATCAAACAAGTAAGAGAAAGGATAATAAAAGAAAATGCAAGAAATTAAAACAGACAAAATGCAACGCATGAAGTGCAATTTAACTAAGACACACCTATAACGTCTTGCACGTATTTATGCATCAGGTGAGCTTGAAGCTTGCTGTGCAATCATCCAAATCTGATTGTGGAGTTGTATTTGAGTTGAAGTCCTTATTCATATACAAGTCGTGCATAAGAGGAACGAGAGCCTCCTGTGCCTGCATCAAGTGGTATCAGAGCGAAGGGTTACACGTTATCTCACCTGTCTTAAAATTCTGTCCAATTTTCGTTGTTCTTCTTGTTCTCATCTCTAGTGTCATTCAATCTATCCTTAAGGAGATTGAATATCTTTGTTGTGTCGTCATTTCAGTTTCCTTTGTCAACAATACAAAAATCACAAAAAAAAGTTTGGTTGTTTTTTTTGTTTTATAACCGTGGGCTATATTTGCTTTTCTCTTTGTGTCTTCTATCGAAAATCATCAAAACACAGTTTGTATTTTTAGTTCTTCGTGTGTCCTTGTGTCTTTCTTACTTATTGTTCATGTCATAAACTCAAAAAGCAAAACAAAAAACCGTCTCATTTGATCTCCTATAACACCCTTGGAAGATTTGGTTACTACATGCTGAACATTTGCAAGTATCTTGGACCAGATTTTGAATTAGTTCAGTGCTTTCTTGGACTTTAAGATCATCGTTTAAAATTTCTTATCAGCCTTTACTTATGTTGCAATCCATTGCTTAAATTGCTACCTAAGTTAATTCATCTTTTTGTATTCGAAGCTCTTAGTTTACTTTAGGAATTTGCTTGTTTGTATATGTGACTGTGTTGCATATTAGTTTCAAATGTGTTTTATCTAACTTAAAGGCTTCAAAAAAACCTGTCCACACTTGAACCAAACAAGGGCTGAGAGTTCTTACTACAAGCAAACAAGCCAAAACCAAATCAACACATACAGCCTGAATTTCAAAGGAGTGAGATTCTTGACAAAGTGAGACAAAAGAAAATAGAGGAAATCCTTCAAACAAAGGAAGGTTACAGTGGCTGAAAGAAAGAACAAAAAAAAGAAATAGTTTTGCACCAAGCTGTCCATTTGCTACAAACAAACTGAAAAGAAACCTTGAACACTTGTATGTATTTGTCTTCACTTGTGCTTACATTTGAATTGCATTAAGGCTTAAGGTAAGTTAAGGATTGCCCAGAGCAACCCCTTAGCTTTTTCTTAACTCAGCCTATAATATCATTATTGGTTTCTATCTTTATTGAATCTTAGATAGTCCAAGTTTGGTGTTTATTCATTGGTTTTGTGTGGAAGTGAAAAGCCATGCGGAAGGTTTGTATTATGGGAAGCATTGAAGACTTGAGTGGATATATATTCATCGGGTGTTTGCTTTGATTGGCTTTAGCCCGAGATTCTACAAGAATACAAGCAAGATTGAGTGAATATATACACGAGTAGGAGAAGACAAACAGTTGTTTAGACTAACGTAACACTCTCTTCAATCTTTGTGTTCGCTTTTTTTCTTGTTTCATTTCAGGTTGGACAAGATGCTTATCCATTTGGGGAGTTATGCGCGTGAGCATGACTTTGAAGGAATCAACAAACGCCTGTAATCCTTTGGGCAAATGAATAGATTATGGGTAAGACATTGGAGGCGAAAAACCCTGAGGTATCAAACCATTCCTCAATATAAAAGAGATGTCACTGCATACTATGATGACATGTTATATGATTTGTACTATGCTAATATAGAAGAATGTGAGGAATTAAGCATGATAAGGTTCTTTGCTGGCCTGATTGAGAATGCCACTAATCACATGGTAAATGAACAATTTGTATCCCTTAGAGCTATGTTTGAAGAGACTGTATCTACAGAAACTGATTTGCATAGATACGATGATAAGTTAATAGATGTGCAAACAAGATGCAATGAATTTGAGAAAACCATGAAACAATGTGAATCTGTTCTCCTTGCATTACAAGCTCAAGAATATAAGGTTTTGCATGAATCAAATGTTGAATCACATGATAAAACCGTCGATAACGACGAAGAATGTGAACTTGATTTACAAACTGAAATTGAGCAAGATATACATGTTTTAGGTGTTGATCCTAATATTCATAATTTACAGAGTAAAGAAGCATGAAACACTTAATGTATATGATGAAATGCATACTGATTCTTCCTATCAGACAACATACACTTATGACGAGTTACATGTAGATGATGTTGAACTTCTGAAGGACTTGTTGTGGTTCATGAATCACAAGTTGTACAAACTTGCGAGGAGTTGAGTAAAACTAATTTGAGCATTGAGGATAACGCCTTTGAGCTTAACTCCTATGATGATACTTTAGTTTTGAATGAAAATATGGAAGCTTTACACGATGATTTACAAAAGGTAGAAAGGGAATCTTTTCCTTGGCTTACATAGATGTGTGACACGTATTACTTGCATAACACATTTGTATACAGTCACACAAAATTTTCAACTAAAGAACTGTCTAGGAGAGTCATTAAATATGTGTGTAAACAACAAACAAATGATGAAAATGTTGTCACTACATACCATGTCGTTTTTCAAATCTTATTGATTTGTGATAATGTTGAGCATCTGATTTCTTTGATATCTACCTTACATTGGATCACATATTTGAATGACCCTGGTGGTTACTGTTTGTATTCAAGTGTCTAAGGTCTAAAAGTGTATGGATGATAAGTTAGACATTATGCCTGAACTATGAAATTGATCTAACCTTGTGCATTGAAGGTGTCTATCTTACTTTGGATTTAAAGATGTTGAATGATGTAATTTCACGTGTTATTGGGTGCTACTGTAGTAACCATGTTTTATTCATATTAATGATGCGTCCAAAAACAACATTTATATCATCATCTTTACCATACTACTTTGTTATACACAATGCTTTTCATTGTATATCATCTTAAAGTATTGCTTTGTCGTCTTAGTCTTTGATCCAAGTGGAGGTCCCCAATTGTGTATATCCCTGTAACCTAACCCTTATGCATGTTAAAGGTTCGAGTACGAATCATTTCGAAGGAGGAGGGAATGATGCACTCCCATAAGGCATCAAACACATGTCACCATGTTTTGTTAGTTCTTTAGGACGTGCATTAATTGTATATTTAAGGATCGTCTGGCTATTCATATCTGCAAATATGTCTCTTATAGCCTAACACACCTTGAGATATGTTGTATATAGTGTATGTGTTGTTTTTGAATGTGTCTGAGTTGTTTCTAGGTCAAGGAATCTTGATTGAAAGCATGCCAACGTTCAAACAACAAAGCTGAATTGAAAGGGCAAGCAGGCAGGTTGACACCCTCTTAGTATTTCAGCCATAACTCATCAACCACAACTCCAATTGACGTGATTCTAGTTGGAGGTGAAAGCTAAGAGGATAAGCTACAATTTGGATGCCCAGCACTTCCTAGAAAAGACCTGTATCGAGCTACACAATCATTTCAAGTAAACTGGTTGCTGACTCAGCAGCTTCAAATGTAGACACCCGCAAGCAGGTCAAGTTCAAACAGGCCTAACTCAGACAAGATAATTCAAAGGGAAGGATAGTTCACTTGCTTCCATTCTTCTTCCTTTCTTCTTATCCTCAACCAAGTAAACTTTTTTTGTCCACTCAAGTCTCTCTCTCTTCAAACTTAAGAGTCTTCTACATCTATTCAAGCCCAAAACCATGGGCCATAAAAGAAGGAAAGAAGGAAATTTCTCCAAGTGTAGGAGGAAAAAAGGACATGCAAGGCTAGGAAACTTTTGACCATCCTAAGATGAGGTTATCTTTAGATTGATGATAAATTATTATAAGTATTCTTCCCTTAATTAACCAATGTTCCTTCCATATTGGACTTTAGGTCATGTGCTACCAAGGCAAGGGGGAAGAAGAAATTTTCCATATTTAAGTTTAGAATTCAAGGAAAAGGCAAGTATTGTTCTTGGTTTCTTCATGCATGTTGAAAAATATATCATCTATGTTCATTTAGAAACTTGGATCATACATGCATATGTTTCAGAGATGTTTCTACTATGATCATGTAAAAAGTATTCTTCCCAGCTATATATGCGAAGACTTATGTGAGATTCTTGAATAGATTCCTAATTGTCACCTTGATGACATGTAAAAGTGTCGTGTATGTGGATTTTATGATATGTTTAGGTCTCATATGTGTATACATGCTACTTGTAATAGAAGATTAAACATGCATGTCTCATTTCATGAAAATTGTTGGTTACACGTCACACTTTCTTGAAAAGTATACTAAGAACCACACCTTGCTCCATTTTTTTGTATAATTTCTTGGTGATCATCACATATGTATTTCTCCATGATTTTTAGTGTTCATGCATGTTGATAGCCTTGATTTAGCATGATTGTGTTTCATCATAATTTGTGCTATTTTGCTTGGCTACAAAAGATTGTTTCTTGATGATCATTTTGCCATTTTGTGTATAACATCCATGGTTGGGAGCTGTTTTGGGCTGCCACCTTTACCATGCATCATCTCCATCATTTTGATGTGTATTTTTGATGATCAATCATTTTCATGGAATTCATCAACATATGTTTTTGCATGTACATTCCATCATGACCATTCCTATGGTCATGACTCTTTATTGATACCTTTGGTGAAAAGTTCACATATGTTATATCCAAAAGTTTAATGCATCACCTTGATGGAAAATGCATAAGTCAAGAACGCATGTGTATGTTATAATAAGTTAATTGGCTAAGAAGGTAGGATCACCTTACATGCATGAAATGATAAACAAGATGAACAATTATGTGTGCATGTGTATATGATTTCGGCCAAGTGGCCATAATTGTGTGCCATGATGTTGTTTGGATATTTACTTGAGTATATATATGTAAAGATATGCCTATTGTATATTATATGTTTAAAGGATGTGTAAACAAGTGAATTGAAGAAGTGGTAACATGTAACAAGCATAAATACAAGGGCTGTTTTGGTAAATGGGCCGAGAAATCCTATAAGGGAAAAGTGGTATTTTCTAAACTTCAAAACATTTAGAAAAGTGGGTTGTTTTGGAAAGGTCATAGAATAAAATAAGAATTGGACAAATTAGGATAAAGACTTTAGTGGTTAAAGCCCAAAAAGTAGGCTATTTTGCAGGCCAAAACTGAGAGCCTCATGAAAGGGACAAAATTGGTATTTCACCTAAGTTTATGATATAAAACATGAGCCAAAATTGGAACTAGGCGCTGAATGTGTTATATGCTTAACCCAACAACAAACCGAGCATAAATGCATATGTACACGAGTCAAAGTTTAAATATGAAAGGATTTTCTCACATGATCGATTTTACGAAAACGTTTTATCACATAAAATGTTTTAAAAGAATCTTCCGCGACATATTTGACAGAAATGTCCTATCATGGGATACGTTTTAAAAGGATTTTAAACGAGAGGAGCCGATTGATTCCAATGACACAGTTAAATGATGATATGATTCGCTGTTTTAACAGCATATGTTATATGATTGGAGGCCGACCTAACATCGGATGTAGTATAGAGGATGTCATGGGAAACATATGCACATTTACACAATGCGCCACATGACACTGGAACCTAGGTGAGAGGTTGGTGTCATGGGGCATGCAGATGTTTTACATGTTGGCCGAGTGTAACACTTGTCAGAGACAAGGGATCTCCGCCTTACAGATGATATGCATGTTTTACATTTTGGCCTAGTGTAACACTGCGTCTGGGACCCAGGATCTCCGCCATAACGTGTCACCGTTAGATCTATGTGCATATGATGTAACACCATGGTTGGACCACTAGGATTCATATTTTGTACATAAGACTATTTGGGAAATCAGTCGGTGGGTCATGTGTTACTGTTCGTACTGATGAAAAGTGTTATGCCCATGTTTTGAGATAGTGTTGATACGAAGGTTACGAAAATGTTATGTTTTGAAAGGTTTCTGAAAGATGAATCATGTTACTTCTTCAGACGAGCATATTCATATTACCCGAGTCACCTTATCGATTACATGCCTAGACCATCAATGAACTTAAGATGAATTAATAGAGTATGATTCATGACATAGGCATAACCAAATGAGTTTAGCATAAGACACGGGTTGAAAAGCTTATCGGATGAGTAATGGATAATGAAACATGGAAATGATATAATTCCTTCTGCGACTTTACTTTTCCGCATTTTACACAATTATATGATGTATATGTTAACTACATTACCTATTAGTGTATTTGTTAAACGGAGACGTATTATGTTCATTACTTTACTGTAAGAATTTTTTATTACCTCGTCTCCCATATATGATCCACATGACGAACCTGGGAAGAAATACTTGCTGGATGGTTTGTTATCACTCATCCCCTATTTTTACCATCTTGTAGAGGCTCGAGAGCAAGTTTTGGATGCTGTTGACGATGAGCCAAGGGTTAGTCATAGTGAGGAGTCTGCGGGCTAGATATTGTAATTTGTACTCATATTTATCCTAGACTTTGTATCACAATCTTGTTTTCGGATGTATTCAGATTTAGTATTTGTATAATGCATATCGGTTATGCTTTGTATATTTTATGATGCTTCTGCTATTTCGATATATGTTATGTCAATGTGTATATACATGTTATCAACACCTTGTACTTCTCGTAGCAGAGTATGACATGTGCACCGTGCCAAGACCCTAGTCCTGGACGGTATGCTACAGGTGGTATCAAAGCCTAGGCTTTAGATCCACAGCGGGCAACATAAGATAAACAACGACATTTACTTAGGCTATGATCTTAGAGTCTAAGTTATGATTTTAGACTGAGTGTACCAGCCTTAGAATAGATTCCTTAGAATGGTTCAGTATGAATGATTAGAATAACCATACTTCACTTAGTACCAGATAAATCACTTAGATTATTCCTTTTAGAATATGAATAGAACAATTAATCCAAAATTTTATTTATGTTCATATGTGAACTAATTATGTCAACACAATTGTTTTCGATAGGATGGCATCGCAACCTTGAGGGAGAGCACGATCTGATAGACACGACCAGTTACCTCCCCCACAATAGGTACCACTAGCCGTAGAGCCGGTACCATCACTGCCAGAGTATGTTCCACCACCACAGGTACATGCCTGAGGAGATGTCACGCAGACATTTCTCGACGCACACGCAGGCATTTCTCGACGCACTGATCACCTTGGTCAGGCTGTTGGGACTGCGCAGGCTGCACCACCACAGTCTCAGATGGGCATTGGCTTCTTTTTCGGGGAGCTCAAGAGAGCTTGAGTTCTGATATTTAAGGGGGGACCTGGTTTGAATAAGTCCATTAAACAGTTAGATGAAGTCGAGAGCAGGTTCAAGTTGATATAGATACCGGATGAGATGAAGACGCAGGTTATTCAGCCATTCCTGATTGGGAAAGCCAAACTGTGGTGGGAAACTTACATCCAGCCACTGTCCCAACCTGTTGCATGGACGAGATTCCTAGATGAGTTCTATCAGTCTTACATATCCCCGTCAGTGATTATTCAGAGGATTGATGAGTTCGAGTCATTGAGATAGGGGCCAAGTGTCACGGTTTTTGGGTACGTTAATCGATTCCCACCTTGGGTCGATATGTTCCCTCGACAATGATTGATGAAAGGATTAAGTTCTGTAAGTTAAAATGTGGCATGAACCCTCGGATCCGAACTTAGATTGGGAAGGTAAATCCAATAAACTTTGAAGAATTATTGAGTGCATGCTACCGAGTGGAGCGGGTTACAATGTGGCAAAACAAAGAAGCCAAAAACAAGAGACCTCGAGAGGATACCGATGAGCAGACTAGGAGATGGGACCAGCATCAGCGAAGGTAAACGATCTCAGTAACAACCACCCTTTGGGCCTCAGTCACAGCTTATGTAGCAACGGCATCTATTGGTAGTAGTTGTTCCGAAATGTCAAAGGTGTCAAAAGCAGCATACTGGGGAGTGCCGCTGATGCGTGCAAGACGTGGGCTCCAACAATTCCACCTTCCAAACGTCCTTCACCAAGGGTTCGGTACAAGGAAGAAGACTTCCCCTTGCTTCCTTAGTGATAAAAACATGTGGAGCAAAGAGCAAGACCAACAGGCAAACCAATACGGCCCTCCTGGAAGGCACCTTTATGCAATGGAAACACCTTCAAAAATGCTCAACTTTGAAGGATCTTAACTTAGGATTTTAATGCAAAACCAAGAAAACAAAGTATCACAATAAGTGAAGAAAATATCAAGAAGTTTTTATTCATCCAAAGTTGATCTTCCACACGCCCCAAGGGGTCTTATTTATAGCCTAAAATTCGTCCCTATCAGCCTTAAGATGAATAGAAATGATTTCAAATAAGCTAGCTAACAATGTTTGAAAATTGAAAATTGTTTGAATTCAAAACTAAAACAAATTCTAGCTAAAATCTGAAAAACTTGCAAGATGCTATCTTCAATGTATCCAGCCGTGTTTAAGGTCCAAATGATGTCTTAGGAGGAGCTGATTTGATGAGTAGGAGGTGCTTGAACTTGAATTCAAAAGTTTGGTGAAGTTTGAATTCAAGTTAAGTTTGAATTTAAGTGAACTTTGAGTTTGGTTGTTGAATATCCTTCCTCACTCCTTCCAGCCGTATTCAAGATGTCTAAGAGGTGTCTTGAAATCTGATTTGATGATGATAATATGGCTAGGGTTGAATTCAAAAGATGGTTGAAGTTTGAATTCAGAATTGAGTTTGAATTTGAATTCAAACTTGGATTCAATTTAAATTGGTGTTTATCCTTCTTTTTCCTCCAAGATGGCGTGTAGTTTGGCTGAGATAATGGATGAATTCTTCTTGAAATGTAAGCCTCAAATTGGTTGAAACTTGAATTCAAATCATGGTTGAATTTAAATTCAAGTTTCACTTTGAATTTAAATTCAATCTAATCATCCATCTTTGCACCTTTAAGTGGACGGCCTCTTTGGTGCTTTGGATATGATTTTGAGTTCAATTTTGAAAAAGGAATTCCATCTTGGACACATTTGAATTTGTCTTTTTGAATTTAAATTCAATCTAATCATCCATCTTTGCACCTTTAAGTGGACGGCCTCTTTGGTGCTTTGGATATGATTTTGAGTTCAATTTTGAAAAAGGAATTCCATCTTGGACACATTTGAATTTGTCTTTGTGGAGACAAACATTCTTTTCAAGACAACATTCCTTTTGTCTCCTTTTGCAACACACACCTACAATGTTCCTTTTGGGCCTCCATTTCATTTGGATCTTCCATATACCTAATTTACCTACAAAGAAAACACATAAAACAAAGATCACAAGAAACAAGATAAAATTCAAAATAAAGAATGCACACATGTACACGCATAAAACGCTCAAAGGGTTGGTTCAATAAAGTGAACCCATGGAACCTTAGGTTCATCTTGAACATGCTTATACAAGAAGGTTCCAACTTGATGACAAAGTTCTCTTGCCCTCCTTGTCATAGGACCCTTGACCACTTGATGGGACCATTGATCCTCATCAATCCCTCCCTCCTCAAGAGGATTCGTCCTCAAATTGAAAAGGTCATCAGTGAAAGGGGTGAGGTCAGCAACATTAAAAGTAGGCGAAATAGAACCATACCTTTTAGGAAGATCAAGGATGTATCACCTATGCGTTTCAAAACTTTGAAAGGTCCATCTCCTGTAGGTAACAGTTTTGACTTTTGCTTATTGGGAAATCTTTTTTGCGCAAATGTAACCGCACTAAATCACCAGGTTTAAACACTACTCTTTTTCGATGTTTGTTAGCTCATCTTTCATAAGATTTGTTTTTCTTTTCAAGTTGTGTTTTAACGTGTTCATGCAGTTTCCTTATCGTTTCCGTTTTTTTACCATAAAGACTTGAACGTTCATGCACGAGAATAGGGATCAAATCAAGGGGAGACAAAGGGTTAAAATCATACACGATTTCTGATGCGTGCAACTCGTGGGCTCCAATAATTCCACCTTCCAAACGTCCTTCACAAAGGGTTAGGCGCAAGGAAGAAGACTTCCCCTTGCTTCCTTAGGGATAAAAACGTGTGGATCAATGAGCAAGACCAACACTTCAAGATGGTCGTTGATCAGTCAACACCTTCAAACTGCTCAACTTTGAAGGTCTTAACTTAGGTTTTTAATGCAAAACCAAGAAAACAAAGTCTCACACAAAGTGAAGGAAATATCGATAATTGTTATTCATCAAAAGGTTCTCTTTTTTGCCAATCGGCCAAGGGTCTATTTATAGGCTACAAAAACATCCTATCAGCCTATAAAATGACTAGAAATTAATACAAATAAGCTAGCTAACAATTGTTTGGAAATTGAAAATTGTTTGAATTCAAACCAAAACAAATTCTAGCTAAAATTTGAAATGCTTGCAAGATCCCCTTCTCTTCATGTTCAGCCATGTATGAGAGTCAATTAATGCTTTGGAGGAGCTGATTTGATGAGTAGGATGAGGCCTGAAATTGAATTCAAAAGTTGGTTGAATTTGAATTCAAGTTGAGTTTGAATTTGAGCTTGCTTTGAACTTGGCTCTTTCATATCCTTTCCCACCATTCCAGCCGTGTATTTGATGATGTATTTGCTGAATTCATCTTGAATTTTAAGCCTCAATTTGGTTGAAACTTGAATTCAAATCAAGGTTGAATTTAAATTCAAGTTTGGCTTTGAATTTAAATTCAATTTGATCATCATCTTTTGCTTCAAGAGTGGCCGACCCTTTGTAGATAAATGGAGATGATTTTGATTTCAATTTGATCAAGCGATTCTATCTTGGACACATTTGAATTTGTCTTTGTAGAGACAAACATTCTCTTCAAGACAATATTCCTTTTGTCTCCCATGTTGCAACACACGGCCACAACCTCCTTTTTGGGACTCCATTTTATTTGGATCTTCCATCTACCTAAGTTACCTACAAAGCAAATCATAAAAACAAAGATCACAAGAAACAAGACAAAATTAAAAAAGAACACACGTTCTGGGGAGGGGGTGGGAGAACACATTCACAATGTAGGTTCCATGTGATGAACCCAATGAGCCTTAGATTCGTCTTGAACATGCTTGTACAAGAAGTTTTTAACTTGAGGTCCAAGTTCTCTAGCCCTCCTTGTCATAGGATCCGTGACCACTTGATGGGATCCCCGATCCTTATCAATTTCAAATAGACTATGCAATGTACCGTGATGGACACTCCTATTGTATGAGAATTCGATATATGGTAAACAATCTTCCCAATGTTTATGCGCATGTGGGGCCAATACAAATGTTCCTTAAGAGTTTCAAGGGTTTTGAACACTCCGGAATGACCCGTTAAACCTCCCCCATGGGCTTCTCTAGTCAATGCTTCTCGTAGGGATGATTAGGGAACACACAACTTATGTTCTTTGAAAAGATATCCCTCATGTATGTAGAATTTCCCAAAGGGTGCCTCTTTACATGCCTCAAAAATGGTGCCGAAATCATGGTCATTTGGGTACAATTCCTTAAGTGATTCGAATCCTTAGAATTGATGCACTCCCGTGAGGCATCAAACACATGTCACCATGTTTTGTTAGTTCTTTAGGACGTGCAGAACTTGTATGAATGTTTAAGGGTCGTCTGACTATCCATATCTTCAAGTATATGCCTCTTATAGCCTAACATACCTTAGGACATGTTGTATATAGTGTATGTGTTGTTTTTTATGTGTTTGAGTTGTTTTTAGGTCAAGGAAGCATGATTGAACAAAGGTCAAACATTCAAACACAAAGTTGAGTTGAAAGGGCAAGCTGGCAGGATGACACCTTAGCATTTCAGCAATAACTCATCAACCACAACTCCAATTGACGTGATTCTAGTTGGAGGTAAAAGCTAAGAGGATAAGATACAATTTTGATGTTCAGAACTTTCCCAGAAAAGGCTTGTATCAAGCTACACAATCGTTGCAACAAACTGGCTGCTTAGTCACCTGCTTTCAAAGGTCAACATCTGCAAACAGGTCAAGTTGAAACAGGCGTACCTCACTTGTCCCAGCTCCAAAAGACGTCATTCTGGTGTCTAAACACATATAAATAAAAGATCTACAATTTTCATTTGAAGTGGAAGAGGTAATTCGGACTGGAAGGTCATGTTATATTTCAAAACAGAAAACTGATCAAAACTAGACAGATTTCAGGTTCTTGACTTTTCAAGCAGCCTTTTCAACCAATCAGTTGCAAGGGGCAACTCCAAATCATCAAGGACGTCCTATATAATATTCCAAAGCAAGGAGAAGCTGGTCCAATCAATAATCAAAGACAAAATCAACTTGCAACAAAAAGGAGTATTTCTGTCGAGAATCACTTTCCAAGAACAATCATTTTTCCTTGTTTTTAGCTTGTCTAAATTTCCTTCTTTGCTCCTATTGGAACATGTACATATGTATCTTAATTTAGAAGTTTAGCTTAGCTTATTTAAGGTAGAAAAAACGTTGGTAAGACTCAGATTTTCAGAACACAAAAAAAAACAGCAACTTTGCTCCCAAAAACTGTTTTTAGTTTTTTTTACTTGAGTCATTGATTCCCTTCAAGAAACTTGAACTAATTCTTGATTGTATTACTTCATATACTTGGGATGGATATTTTTTGAGAGGGTTTAAGGCTTGCTCACTCAAGTTGAAGTCATTTGCTGAAGAGTTCATCTACTTGGCTGAAATCTGGACAGATTGGATTGCTTAGCATTCCATGAATGTTTTGCACCTTCCTTCTTGGTTTCAGCTGGTTTATTGAGTTGAAGAAAGATCCTATAATAGCTGAGTGATTGTGCATCAAGTGGTATCAGAGCTATAAGGTGTTCTTCAACTCAAATATCTTGTCTTTCAATTACTATTTTCGGTTTTAATTGTCCGTTTGCAATCTGTTTGTGTTGTGTTGTTGCTGCACGTTTATTTTGATATTCCATCACCTAAACTTGGTTCAAACATACCTTTATGGTTTTATAAATGTTGTGTTAATTTTAGTTTGAACATTTGTTAATTGCATAAAAATCAGAAAACAAAAACAGTAGCTAGTTCAAGTGTCATATTTCAGTTTTCAATTCTGTTTGTGTTTGTATGTTTCATGTTTTTTCCTTGTACTCCCAGCACCTAAATTTCGTCCAAAACAGTAGTTTAAGATGTTAGATTAAGATGTGTAACACTTCTTTAGATGTTTGTTAAGTCATTAAATCTAGAAAACCCAAAACACCTAGTTTTCCATCCATTCTGTTTTTCCAGCTTTTGTGTAGTAGTTTGAGTCTTGTTCTCTTGCGATTTTTTCCTAATAACCTGAGCATAAAACATGATCAATCACCTACTGGACATATGATTATGATGTGGTAAATTTGGTTCTGTGATTTGATATTGTTTGGTTTAAGAAAAAGCAAGAAACATGCAAGTGTGTCCTGTTTGTGTCCCAGCCATGTAGCTTGAATTGGCAGCCCGTTTTCATTGAGTTTTTCTCATCAAACTTTGCTCAAACTTTGCATGATCATCCATAACATGCTGAAATATAATGTGTTAGAGTTTTTTTGAAGTTTGCTTGTAGTTTGGCATAGGAAAAAGCAAGGAAAAAGGCACCCGAAAAATTGCATTTCAGCTGCCTATCCCAAAGAAATTTTTCCTAGTTTAAACTTGTATTTCTTCATGTTTTTCTTGTAGTTTCAGCTCATGAACGTATTTGTACACCCTTAAAGTGTTTAAAATATATTGGATCACAGCTTGTTTACTCTTGGTTATTTGATAAAACAAAAAGGAACAAACACAACAACTTAAGGCTAAGATCATTTTTTGGTTTTTGGTTCTTTTCCTTCCTCACGTTAATTCAATAGGTGACCAAGGTTTTAGTTGTCTTGTATTTAGGTAATTATAGGTTGTATAATTTGTGTCCAATTGTTGTCATTCGGTAAAAAAAATCACCAAAAACAAAGGAAACATTAGTGTTAGATTGCATTCAGCCATAGGGTATAACTAGTTCAAACACATTGTTGCTTAACCAAAGATCAAATTCGTGTCAACTAGTGTAACCTCAGTAGTTTAACTTGTTTACATCACCTTAGGCATATAAACCAAAAATCAAACAAAAAGAAAAGGAACTTGCATGCAAACCGTGGATTAGGAGTACACATTGATTGATTACAAGCATATTGGTTCATACTTTGACGTTGGCTGAATATTCACCTTTACTTTGTGTTGGTTTAAATTGATTAAAGACTTTGTTGGACTTAGGTTCTCATTTAAAATCAGTCTTTCCGTATTTTAGCCCACATTGTTATATTGCCAACCTGAACGAATCATCTTGTGTTATTACACTTTCTGAACTTGCATTGAGCTTTATACATTCTTGGTTGTTATATTTGTGAAATACCTGTCACTTTACTAGCGTTCAGTCGTGTTGTAAAGGGAACTTTTTCACAAAAGAACAACCAAAACTTGTGCAAGCAAACCCAAAGCCATGACAATGTCTCATAAAGGCTGTGAGCAGTAGTCTCACTAAACAAGCCAAAAAGCACAAAGAAAGAAAATAGAGCTTGTTTGAGAAAGAAACTGAGAGAAAAGCCAACCTACGTCACAAAAGTAAGAGGCAAGACGCATGAGAGATTGCACAAGAGGAGAGGAATAGCCCTATATTAGAAAAGTTCCAAATTCACAAAAAGAGGAACTTAGAAACGAAATTTGTGCAAAAGGTACCATCACCCAAAGTGTTGATCTTTGTTGAAAAAGTTTCAAGAACAAACCCTTACTGAGCACTTGTGTGTGCCCTGCACACGGTTGTCTATCCTTTGTGACGCACCTTGGTCACGTGTTTGGCCTCCTGTAGTGATAAGCCCCAGCCAAGTCAAGAAGAACCAAATGCAGTGGGAGGTACGCCAATGCAAGACAAAGGCCCTATAACAAGAAGCATGGCCAAGAAATTGATGCATGAAGTTGAAACCTTCCTTTACAGGCATGTTGAGGATGAACCAAGTCAAGATAGCCTATAGTGGATCCATTTGCTACAAGCTTTAACTTAGTTTTTTGAATCATGTTGTAATATGTTAGTTAGTCTTGTGTGTATTGTTCATATTGTTGAGTGTTTAGCTCCCTTTCCTTTATACATTGTTGTAAACTAACCAAGACATGTCCTAGTATGTTGCATATGTTGTTTGGTGTGTGTTTGAGTTGTTTTTAGGTCAAGGAAGAATGATTGAACAAAGGCCAAACGTTCAAACACCAAGTTGAGTTGAAAGGGCAAGCTGGCAGGATGACACCTTCTTAGTATTTCAGCCATAACTCATCAACCACAACATCAATTGACGTGATTCCAGTTGGAGGTGAAATCTAAGAGGATAAACTACAATTTTGATGTTCAGCACTTTCCCAAAAAAGGTCTGTATCAAGCTACACAATCGTTGCAACAAGCTGGCTGCTTAATCACCTGCTTCCAAAGGTCCACATATGCAAGCAGGTCAACTTCAAACGGGCATAACTCACTCATCCTAGATCCAAACGACGTCATTATGGTGTCTAAACACATCTACAGAAAAGGATCTACAATTCGTTTTTGAAGTGGAAGAGCTAATTCGGACTGGAAGGTTATGTTATAATTCAAAACAGAAAACTGCTCAAAACTGGACAGATTGCAGCTTCTTGACTTTTCAAGCAGCCTTTTCAACCAATCAGCTTCAAGGGACCACTCCAACTCATCAAGGACAACCTATTTAATATTCCAAAGCAAGGAGAAGCTGGTCCAATCAAAATTCAAAGACAAAACAACTTGCAAAGCAAAAAGAAGTTTCAGCCGATAAGACAATTGCTGAAGTTGTCAAACTTTTTCCAAGTTGCACTTTGTTTAATTTTCTTTCTTTGCTCCTATTGGACCCCAAACATTTGTAGCTTCCCTTAGAAGCCTTTCTTGGCTTATTTAAACTAGCTTAGTACGTTTGTAAAAAGGAGAATCTGAATAGACAAAAAACTATTGCAAGTTTTGCACCAAAACTGAATTTCAGTTTTTAACTCGAATCTTTGATTCCCTTCAAGAAACCTGAACTAATTCTTGATTGTATCACTTCATATGCTTGGGGATGGATATTGTTTGAGAGAGTTTAAGGCTTGCTCAATCAAGTTGAAGTCATTTGCTGAAGAGTTCATCTACTTGCTGAAATCTGGACAGGTTGAAGTGTTTGGTGTTCCATGAATGTTTTGCACCTTCCTTCTTGGTTCCAGCTGGTTTATTGAGTTCAAGAAATGTCCTAAAATAGCTGAGTGTTTGTGCATCAAGTGGTATCAGAGCTATAAGGTGTTCTTCAACTCAAATATCGTGTGTTTCAATTTACTGTTTTTGGTTTTAGTTGTCCATTTGCAATCTGCTTCTGTTGTGTTGTTGCTGCACGTTTGTTTTGATATTCCAGCACCTAAACTTGGTTCAAACATACCTTTAAGGTGTTAAAAATGTTGTGTTAATGTTAGTTTGAACATTTGTTAATTGCATACAAATCAGAAAACAAAAACAGTAGCTAGTTCAAGTGTCATGTTTCAGTTTTCAATTCTGTTTGTGTTTGTATGTTTCACGTTTTCCTTGTACTTCCAGCACCTAAATTTCGTCCAAAACAGTAGTTTAAGATGTTAGATTAAGATGTGTAACACTTGTTTAGATGTTGGTTAAGTCATTAAATCCAGAAAACCCAAAAACACCTATTTTTCCATCCATTCTGTTTTTCCAGCTTTTGTGTAGTAGTTTGAGTCTTGTTCTCTTGCAATTTTTCCTAACAACCTGGGCATAAAACATGATCAATCACCTACTGGACATTTGATTATGATGTGGTAAAGTTGGTTTGGTGATTGGATACTATTTGGTTTAAGAAAAAGCAAGAAACATGCATGTATGTCCTGTTTGTATCTTAGCTGTATAGACTGAATTGGCAGCCTGTTTTCATTGAGTTTTTCTTATCAAAAATTGCTCAAAATTTGCATGAACATCCTTAACATATTAAAATATGATGTGGTAGAGTTATTTGAAGTTTGGTTGTAGTTTGGCATATACCAGCAAAGGAAAGGCACCCTAGTAAAACTAGTTTTCAGCCATGTGCTCTTCTCAAGTTGTCCTAGTTTAAAACTTGTTTTAGTTAATGTTTTACTTATATTTTAAGCTCATAACCTTGTTTAGGCATCCTTCAAGTATTTAAATATACTATGTGGCAGCATGTTTAATTTGAGTTAGTTGTTAAAACCAAAAACGACAAACACAAGTACTTAGGCATAATTCAGTTTTTTTGTTTGGACAAGTTTTCTCTACGTTGATTCACTAGCTAATTAGTCTAGGATTAGTTGTGTCTTGTATTTAGGTAATTATAGGTTGTTTAATTTGTGTCCAGTTGTTATCATTCGAAAAAACCAACATCACCAAAAAAACAAAGGTAACATTAGCGTTAGATTGCATTCATCCGTAAGGTATAACTAGTTCAAACTCATTGTTGCTTACCAAAGATCAAATTCATGTCAACTAGTGTAACCTCAGTATTTTAACTTGTTTACATCATCTTAGGCATATAAACCAAAAATCAAACAAAAAGAAAAGGAACTTGCATGCAAACCGTGGCTTAGGAGTACACATTGATTGATTACAAGCATATTGGTTCATACTTAGACGTTGGCTGAAAATTCACCTTTACTTTGTGTTGGTTTAAATTGATTAAAGACTTTGTTGCACTTAGGTTCTCATTTAAAATCAGTCTTTCCATATTTTAGCCCACATTGTTATATTGCCAACCCGAACGAATCATCTTGTTGTCATTACACTTTCTGAACTTGCATTGAACTTTATACATTCTTGGTTGTTATATTTGTGAAATACTTGTCACTTCACTAGCGTCCAGTCGTGTTGTAAAAGAAACTTTTTCATAAAAGAACAACCAAAACCTGTGCAAGAAACCCAAAGCCGTGAGCAATGTCTCATAAAGGCTGTGAGCAGTAGTCTCACCAAACAAGCCAAAAAGCACAAAGAAAGAAAATAGAGCTTGTTTGAGAAAGAAACTGAGGGAAAAGCCAACCTATGTCACAAAAGTAAGAGGCAAGACGCATGAGAGATTGCACAAGAGGAGAGGAATAGCCTTACATTAGAAAAGTTCCAAATTCACAAAAAGAGGAACTTAGAAACGAAATTTGTGCAAAAAGTACCATCACCCGAAGTGTTGATCTTTGTTGAAAAAGTTTCAAGAACAAACCCTTACTGAGCACCTGTGTATGTGTACTTAGCTTTCACTTTATTACAATTGAGATTGCATAAAGACTGAAGTAAGTTAAGGGATTGTTTTGTACAAACTCTTAGTTTTCTTGATCCGGCCGGCCTAAACATCGCCTGACTTCTATGCTTCTTTGATTCTTAGATAGTCCAAGATTGTTGTTTAATCAGTTGTCAACTTAAAGTAGAAGTAAATATCTTGTCAACTTTTTGGTTGGACTTCTTTACTTGCTTTCAATCATGGTTACTTCACAAGAAAGAGAAAATTCACCCCCTTCTACCCCCAGCATACCCTAAGGTCATGTCACACTTGAAACATTGAAACAAACTATTGCTAGCATGATTCATGCTTTTGGTCACATGAAAAGTGAAATTGAAGATCTTAAAAATAATTCTCGAGCTCCCAAGGGAGAAAGCGCTAGTCAAGGTCGAAGAGAACCTCCAAGTGTACCTTTTAATGAAGGAACATCTCTTGGTGGTGAATCTTGGACTGAACAACGTGGAAACATGTCTCACAGAGGACGTGGTAGGAGTCGTGGTTTAAATGGTGGTCGTAAGAACATTTCATTTGAGGATAGATTTGATGATCCCCCTGAGTATAATGACTGTTATCAGAAAGAGAGGTATTATAACAACAGGTTTGAAAGAAATGAACCCCATGAAGAGGAGTTTATTACAACTAAATTGAATATACCTCCCTTCCAAGGGAAAAGTGACGCTGAAGCATACTTGCAATGGGAACTTAAGGTAGATCATATGTATTCTTGTACTAATTATTCTGAGTTGGCCAAAGTTCGGTATGCTACTTTTGAGTTTGTAGATTATGCTTTACTTTGGTGGGAACATCTACAAAATGCAAGAAGACGAGCTAGGGAACCTTCTGTTGTCACATGGGCAGAACTCAAGCAAGAGATGAGGAAGAGGTTCATATCACAGTCATATGAAAGAAGTGCCTACCAAAAGCTGCAACAACTCTCTCAAGGTAACAAATCTGTTGATGAATATTATAAAGAGTTAGAACATTTGCTTACCAGGACAAACATAGAAGAAGCTGAGGAGGCCACAATGGCAAGGTTCTTAGCTGGCCTTAACAAAGAAATTGCATTCAAAGTGGAACTCACACCCTACTCAGATTTGGCTTCTATGGTTCACACTGCTGAGAAAGTGGAAAGGCAACTTAAGGTACGTACCTCTATCCCTTCTTTTCGGCCTAATCCTTCAAACTTTTCCAAGGTACAGCCTAGGACAAGTTTCATATATCCACAGAGTCCAGGCCGTGGATTTAAAGGGAAGGCGCCACAAAGCTTTCAAAAACGTCCCACAACAAGCAACTCTCCAATTGTGGACAAAGGCAAAGCAAAGGTGGAAGGTACTACTTCTAACAGTAGATTCTGTGATATTCAATGTTTTAAATGCTTAGGTAAAGGACATTTTGCAAATAAATGCCCCAACCCTAAACGCATCCTATTCATTGAGGAGTCTAATGAGTACTATTCTGAAGAAGAATTGGAGGAGAATGAAGAAGTTGAGAAAACGTGTGAGGAAGAGGAAGAAACAGTTGATGAGAGTAATGAATGTGAAAATAAAGAGTTCTTAGTTGTAAGACGTGCTTTAAATGTTCAAGTCAAAATGGAAGAACAAGATTTGCAAAGAGAAAACATTTTTCACATCCATTGCATGGTTAGAGGCAAAGTGTGTACACTCATCATTGATTCTGGTTCATGTACAAACGTTGCAAGCATTGAAATTGTTAGGAAACTTGATTTACCCTTAATCAATCACCCACATCCTTATAGACTCACTTGGCTTAATGATTGTGGCGAAGTTAAGGTTAATAAACAAGTCTTGATTCCTTTATCAATTGGTGGGTATTCTGATGAGGTATTATGTGATGTAGCACCTATGCATTCAAGTCATATCTTATTAGGTAGGCCATGGCAATATGATAACAAAGTAACATATGATGGCTACTTAAATAGGTATTCCTTTAGGAACCAAAACAAACTGTTTAAGCTGCACGCACTACCCCCACAGAAGGTGTTTGAGGATCAAAAGAGAATGACCAAAAGTCGGAATGATCCAAAGGAAAAAGAATTGGAAAGAGTCTTCCTTAAAAACATTCGTTCTGACAAAGCTGAATCAAAGGGGAAAGAACTCGTCATTTCAGAGGAAAAGGGTAAGAAGAAGAGTGCTTTCTTTGCGTCACAAAGTGAGGTGTTCCACTCAATCAAGTCCAATAAAACCGTGTACATATTACTTTACAAAGAAACCTTATTTTCTTCATCTGATTTACCCTCTACTTTGCCCAGTGAAGTCACCTTGCTACTGCAAGAGTTTTCAAATTTGTTCCCTGAAGGAGATCCCAAAGGTTTACCATCTCTAAGAGGCATTGAGCATCAAATAGATTTCATTCCAGGAGCTGTCCTACCCAATAGGCCTGCTTATAGAGCCAATCCAGAGGAAACTAAGGAGATCCAAAGACAAGTTGAGGAACTCTTAGACCAAGGTAAGGTGAGAGAGAGTGTGAGCCCTTGTCCCGTACCTGTGATTGTTGTTCCTAAGAAAGATGGAACTTGGAGGATGTGCACCGATTGTAGAGCAATCAATAAGATTACTGTGAAGTACAGATACCCTATTCCTAGGTTAGATGATATGTTGGACATGTTACATGGGTCTAGATACTTTACCAAAGTAGATCTTAAGCAAGGATACTTCCAAGTAAGAATTAGGGAAGGAGATGAATGGAAAACAGCCTTCAAGACTAAGTTTGGATTATACGAGTGGTTAGTCATGCCCTTTGGCCTAACTAACGCCCCTAGCACCTTTATGAGGTTGATGAATGAGATCTTGAGGAAATTCATTGGGAAATTTGTGGTAGTATACTTTGATGACATCCTTATCTACTCCAAATCCATTAGTGAACACCTTATCCATTTGAGAACTGTGTTTGAAACGTAGGAACAACTATATGCCAACCTTAAGAAGTGTTCATTCTGTCTAGAGAAAGTAGTGTTCCTAGGTTTTGTGATCAGTGCTGAAGGGATTGAGATGGACCAAGAGAAGGTCAAGTCCATCACTGAATGGCCAACACATAAGTCTGCAGAGGACATTAGGAGTTTTCATGGACTAGCCAGCTTTTATAGGCGTTTTGTCAAGGATTTCTCTACCATTGCCGCACCCCTTAACGAATTGGTTAAGAAAGATGTAAGTTTTAAATGGGGAACCTCACAACAACAAGCCTTTGATGAACTTAAGAAACGTCTAACCTCAGCACCCATCCCAAGATTGCCAAACTTTGAAGAGACATTTGAAGTTGAGTGTGATGCCAGCGGGGTTGGCATTGGAGCTGTACTGAATCAAGTTAAGAAACCCGTAGCTTATTTCAGTGAGAAGTTAAGAGGAGCAGCCTTGAACTATTCAACCTATGACAAAGAACTTTTTTCCTTAGTTAGAACTTTACAAACTTGGCAACATTATTTGCAACCTAAGGAATTTGTGATCCACACTGATCATGAAAGTCTTAAGTACCTTAAGGGCCAAGGTAAACTAAACAAAAGGCATGCAAAATGAGTTGAATACATTGAACAATTCCCATATGTAATCAAGTATAAGCAAGGAAAAGACAATATTGTTGCTGATGCTCTATCTCATCGATATAATTTGATTACTACACTGACTTGTAACATGTTTGGTTTTGAAACTATCAAAAATTTGTATGTCTCTGACCATGACTTTAGTTCCATTTACAAAGCATGTCTTGAATCCCCTTTTGGTAAGTTCTATCTGCATGAAGGATTCTTGTTTAAGGAACAAAAGTTGTGTATACCAATGTGTTCAATAAGGGAACTTCTAATCAAGGAAGCTCATGGAGGAGGCTTGATGGGTCATTTTGGTTCGTTCAAGACGTTAGAGATGCTTAAGGAGCATTTCTTCTGGCCACACATGCATGTGAATGTTGAAAAGGTATGTGCTAGTTGTATTACTTGCAAGCAAGCTAAGTCTAGAACACAACTTCATGGATTGTACACTCCTTTACCTGTTCCAAATTCACCTTGGACTGATCTTTCAATGGACTTTGTGTTAGGATTGCCTAGGTCCAAGACTGGTAAGGATAGCATCTTTGTTGTTGTCGATAGATTTTCTAAGATGGCACATTTTATTGCGTGCAAGAAGGTGGATGATGCCACACATGTTTCTGACCTATTCTTTAAGGAGATTGTAAGATTGCATGGCATGCCCCGTACCATTGTAAGCGATAGAGATACAAAGTTTTTAAGCCACTTCTGGCGTGTTCTGTGGAGTAGACTTGGTACTAAACTTCTTTTCTCGACAACTTCTCACCCACAAACTGATGGACAAACGGAAGTAGTCAATAGGACTTTGTCACAATTGTTGCGTGTCATAATTCAAAAGAACTTAAAGAATTGGGAAGATTGTTTATCTTTCATTGAGTTTGCATACAATAGGAATGTTCATAGTGGTATTTTGCATTCTCCTTTTGAAGTTGTTTATGGCTTTAACCCTTTATCTCCACTTGACTTAGTCCCCATTCCCATTCATGAACGTGTTAGTCTTGATGGAGAACGTAAGGCTAAACTTGTCAAAGATTTGCATGAAAAGGTTAAGTCACAACTTGAAACTAAAAACAAAGTGTATGCCAAAAGAGCTAACAACAACCGTAAGGCTGTTATATTTGAACCTGGAGATCTCGTTTGGTTACACTTAAGGAAGGAAAGGTTTCCTAAGGAAAGGAAATCAAAGTTGATGCCAAGAGGCGATGGACCATTCAAAGTTGTCCAAAGACTTAGAGATAACGCATATGTCCTTGACATCCCTGAAGAAATGTATGGTTCTGTCTCTAAAAACTTTTAATGTTGCTGACCTTACTCCATTTAGTGTTGATCCAGATTCGAGGTCGAATCCTTTTCAAGAGGGGGGAATGATAAGCCCCAGCCAAGTCAAGAAGAACCAACCGCAGCGGGAGGTACGCCAATGCAAGACAAAGGCCCTATAACAAGAAGCATGGCCAAGAAATTGATGCATGAAGTTGGAACCTTCCTTTACAAGCATGTTGAGGATGAACCAAGTCAAGCTAGCCTACAGTGGATCCATTTGCTACAAGCTTTAACTTAGTTTTTTGAATCATGTTGTAATATGTTAGTTAGTCTTGTGTGTATTGTTCATATTGTTGAGTGCTTATCTTCCTTTCCTTTATAAATTGTTGTAAACTAACCAAGACATGTCCTAGTATGTTGCATATGTTGTTTGGTGTGTGTTTGAGTTGTTTTTAGGTCAAGGAAGAATGATTGAACAAAGGCCAAACGTTCAAACACCAAGTTGAGTTGAAAGGGCAAGCTGGCAGGATGACACCTTCTTAGTATTTCAGCCATAACTCATCAACCACAACATCAATTGACGTGATTCCAGTTGGAGGTGAAATCTAAGAGGATAAGTTAAAATTTTGATGTTCAGCACTTTCCCAAAAAAGGCCTGTATCAAGCTACACAATCGTTGCAACAAGCTGGCTGCTTAAGCACCTGCTTCCAAAGGTCCACATCTGCAAGCAGGTCAATTTCAGACGGACATAACTCACTCATCCTAGATCCAAACGACGTCATTCTGGTGTCTAAACAAATCTACAGAAAAGGATCTACAATTCTTATTTGAAGTAGAAGAGCTAATTCGGACTTGAAGGCTATGTTATAATTCAAAACAAAAAACTGATCAAAACTGGACAGATTTAAGCTTCTTCACTTTTCAAGCAGCCTTTTCAACCAATCAGCTGCAAGGGGCCACTCCAACTCATCAAGGACGTCCTATATAATATTCCAAAGAAAGGAGAATCTGGTCCAATCAAAATTCAAAGACAAAACAACTTGCAAAGCAAAAAGAAGTTTCACCCGATAAGACAATTGCTGAAGTTGTCAAACTTTTTCCAAGTTGCACTTTGTTTAATTTTCTTTCTTTGCTCCTATTGGACCCCAAACATTTGTAGCTTCCCTTAGAAGCCGTTCTTGGCTTATTTAAGCTAGCTTAGTACGTTTGTAAAAAGGAGAATCTGAATAGACAAAAAACTATTGCAAGTTTTGCACCAAAACTGAATTTCAGTTTTTAACTTGAATCTTTGATTCCCTTCAAGAAACCTGAACTAATTCTTGATTGTATCACTTCATAGGCTTGGGATGGATATTGTTTGAGAGGGTTTAAGTCTTGATCAATCAAGTTGAAGTCATTTGCTGAAGAGTTCATCTACTTGCTAAAATCTGGGCAGGTTGAAGTGTTTGGTGTTCCATGAATGTTTTGCACCTTCCTTCTTAGTTCCAGCTGGTTTATTGAGTTGAAGAAAGGTCCTAAAATAGCTGAGTGTTTGTGCATCATGTAGGCCGTGAGCTTCCCGTTCCTGAAGGCTTGCTAGAAAACCTTGATGAAGACTGATTAGTACGATAAGTGGAATTGAAATTGGAGGAACTACGTACCTTTAGTTGGTGTTCAATCTTCTCAGCCATATGGACCATGGTTGTGAGGTCGAGGTAAGGTTGAAGCTCAACCCTTTGCGCAATCTCCCTGTTTAGACCATGTAAGAAACGAGCCGTGGTGGCTTCCAACAAAATTTCTAACTCTTTGTAATACTCGTCCACACTTTTGGAACCTTGTCTTAAGTTTTGCAAACTTGTGAAAATAGAACTCTCAAAGTTGTTTGGGATAAAACGTTGTCTCATTTCAAACTTCATTTCTTCCCAAGTGGCAATTAGAGGTTGTCTTGTCTTAGTCCTATTTCGACAAAAATTTGTCCACCAATTTAGTGTGTAACCAGAAAACTCAATAGAAGCATACCTCACTTTTTGTAATTCACTGTAGTTGGTACAAGAAAAAATTAGATCCACTTTTGTTTCCCATTCCAAATATTCCTCCGCGTTACTTTTACCGTAAAACGTTGGGATGTTTATTTTTGTTTTGAGAAAATCGTCATTTTGCGGGAAAAGGGGATTTTGGCGTCTTTGGTAACTACGGGGAGGGTGGTCATCAAAGTCATCATTATGCTCAAATGGAATATAATCATCATTATACCTTCTTGGAGCGTACCTTATTAGTTGCGTTGGAGGAACAAACCTTCTTGTCTCGATGTGTGGTGGTCTAAGGTTGTCATCCTCAACTTCTTCTGGGGGGTGACGCCTTGGTTGTGATAGGGGAATGACCCTGCTCGTACCTGGCCATCACTCGTCTTGTAGCTCCGTTCAACATCCTCCAATCGATGTTTGATTACCTCATTGTCATGCATGAGTTTCTTTAGCATCTCCAGCATTTGTTTTTGCATGTTGTCCCAAGTCTCGGCTTCCTTTGACTGGCTAGAAGCTGAATGAGTGCTGCTCTTCATGTTTTGCCTAAAGAGATTGAACAAAAACAAAAAGAAAAGGAAAGAACCAAACTAACACAAAGACAAACTAACGTTAAGTGATTAGTAAAAACGAAATATGAACGACCACTCCCTTACCACTTTGCTTCTTGGATAACCTGAAGTTAATAAAATTCAAAGCGATCAATTAAGAAAACGTTTTGCCAATGCTTCTCCGAATCACAACGGTCTACACTTGTTTCTCTCTTTTGCTTTCAAGTTGCACCAAATAGTATCAAAATAGAATCAAGTTAAATGGAAACAAACTTGAACTTTTTACTAAGATTCAAAGAAAATAAGCGACCAAAATTGATGTATAAGGCTGAACCAAAGATGAACTAAGGGTTGTCGTGGGCAATCTTTAGTTAATTTTGATTCTATGCACTTACTTTCCACAAAATGGTTCAAGTCATGCAATAATCGAGCAACCAAGTGTGTGATTGGTTCAAGAAGAGCAGGATAAGGAGAATGAGAGTGGGAGGACGGTTGTGTGTAGCAAAAACGAAATACGGTATACAGGTTTTCAAATTGCACCAAAAAAATTTTCAAGCAATGCACAAACGTTTTGCCCTCTTTCTTTTCTCTTGTTCTTTTGTTTTTCTTCCCTTCTTTGCTATTTCAATGTGAGCAAGGTTCAGATTCTTCTTTTTTTGACTAGGGGCAGAATTGGAATTTCATGTGTTTTTTACTCAGAACTTTTGTTTTTGGGCAGAATACTGCAATGACTTTAAATTGCAGTTTGCAACCTTTAATTGCAACAAAATAACCTTGGAAAGTGATGGAAATTGAGGTTGGGCAGAATTGGGGTTAGGGTTAGGGTTTTTTATTTAGGGTTTTTGGACGTTTTTGGGTATTTGTAGGATTGGGGTTTTGGAAATTGAATGTACGATATATATGGCTATTTGGGTTAGTAATTGATGATTTTTGTGGTCTATATGGATAATGGGTGGATGTAGGTCAGAATTGAACAAAATTCAAATTCTAGGGTTAGGGTTTTTTTGAATGAGTTGGGAACTTTTGATTCTGGTTTTGTTTGGCAAAATTGGGTTGGGGATTTTTGTTAAGAGGGTAAATAATGTAGTTAGAAATCTGGTTGGTGAGTTTTTGTGTAGGGTTTGGGTGGCTTTGGTTTGGGCCGTGGGTATTGGGGGTGGATTTAGGGCTTTGTTGATGTTGAGAATGTCTTGTGAAGACAAACACACGTAGGACTAACTGGATTTAAAGCATGAAATCAATCACAATGTGAATCACAAGATGCATACAATCATCATCAACTAAAAGCTTCGGTAGCAACAAGATGATTTGAAACCGAGGTAGCTTTATAGGCTGATAGTTGCAACGTTTAAAAGAAAGCTGAATGCGACCTAAATGCAACAAACCCTAACTTGTTCAAGCTTAAATGACAAGGATCAAATAGTGACGACAAGATTGAAAAGAAAAGTATGACACTTTGAATGATGAATGACAAGATGCAGCAAAAGGCAAATACTTAGACCCTAGGACGTTTTTTTGTATGATAGACAAATGACGTGTAGAATAAGAGGTAGAAGAATGACACAACTGAACTTGAAATGAAGAGACTCAAACGAAAAGAAAAGGATAGAATACGGTGGAATATAGTAACATGGGCTCTGATACCAATTTGATGCGTGCAAGACGTGGGCTCCAACAATTCCACCTTCCAAACGTCCTTCACCAAGGGTTCAGTGCAAGGAAGAAGACTTCTCCTTGCTTCCTTAGTGATAAAAACATGTGGAGCAAAGAGCAAGACCAACACTTCAAGATGGTCGTTGATCAGGCAAACCAATACAGCCCTCCTGGAAGGCACCTTTAAGCAATGGCAACACCTTCAAAATGCTCAACTTTGAAGGACCTTAACTTAGGTTTTTAATGTAAAACCAAGAAAAGAGAGTCTCACAATAAGTGAAGAAAATATCAAGAAGTTTTTATTCATCCAAAGTTGATCTTCCACACGCCCCAAGGGGTCTTATTTATAGCCTACAAGTCGTCTCTATCAGCCTTAAGATGAATAGAAATGATTTCAAATAAGCTAGCTAACAATGTTTGAAAATTGAAAATTGTTTGAATTCAAAACTAAAACCAATTCTAGCTAAAATCTTAAAATCTTGCAAGATTCTATCATCAATGTATCCATCCGAGTTTGAGGTCCAAATGATGTCTTGGAGGAGCTGATTTGATGAGTAGGATGTGCTTGAACTTGAATTCAAAAGTTTGGTGAAGTTTGAATTCAAGTTAAGTTTGAATTTGAGTGAACTTTGAAGTTGGTTGTTGAATATCCTTCCTCACTCCTTCCAGCCGTGTTCAAGATGTCTAAGAGGTGTCTTGAAATCTTATTTGATGATGATAATATGGCTGGGGTTGAATTCAAAAGATGGTTGAAGTTTGAATTCAAAATTGAGTTTGAATTTGAATTCAAACTTGGATTCAATTTAAATTGGCATTTATCCTTCTTTTTCCTCCAAGATGGCGTGTAGTTTGGTTGAGATAATGGATGAATTCTTCTTAAAATGTAAGCCTCAAATTGGTTGAAACTTGAATTCAAATCATGGTTGAATTTAAATTCAAGTTTAACTTTAAATTTAAATTCAATCTGATCATCCATCCTTGCACCTTTAAGTGGCCGGCCTCTTTGTTGCTTTGGATATGATTTTGAGTTCAATTTTGAAAAAGGAATTCCATCTTGGACACATTTGAATTTATCTTTGTGGAGACTAACATTCTTTTTGAGACAACATTCCTTTTGTCTCCTTCTTTTGCAACACACGCCTACAATGTTCCTTTTGGGCCTCCATTTCATTTGGATCTTCCATGTACCTAGTTTACCTATAAAGAAAACACATAAAACAAAGATCACAAGAAACAAGATAAAATTCAAAATAAAGTGTTGATCCTAATATTCATAATTTACAGAGTAAACAAGCATGAAACACTTAATGTATATGATGAAATGCATACTGATTCTTCCTATCAGACAACATACACTTGTGACGAGTTACATGTAGATGTTGTTGAACTTCTGAAGGACTTGCTGTGGTTCATGAATCACAAGTTGTACAAACTTGCGAGGAGTTGAGTAAAACTAATTTAAGCATTGAGGATAACGCCTTTAAGCTTAACTCCTATGATGGTACTTTAGTTTTGAATGAAAATATGGAAGCTTTACACGATGATTTACAAAAGGTAGAAATTGAATCTTTTCCTTGGCTTACATTGATGTGTGACACGTATTACTTGCATAACACATTTGTATACAGTCACACAAAATTTTCAACTGAAGAACTGTCTAGGAGAGTCATTAAATATGTGTGTAAAGAACAAACAAATGATGAAAATGTTGTCACTACATACCATGTCGTTTTTCAAATCTTATTGATTTTTGGTAATGTTGAGCATTTGATTTCTTTGATATCTACCTTACATTGGATCACATATTTGAATGACCCTGGTGGTTACTGTTTGTATTCAATTGTCTAAGGTCTGAAAGTGTATGTATGATAAATTAGACATTATGCCTGAACTATGAAATTGATCTAACCTTGTGCATTGAAGGTGTCTATCTTACTTTGGATTTAAAGATGTAGAATGATGTAATTTCACGTGTTATTGGGTGCTACTGTAGTAACCATGTTTTATTCAGATTAATGATGCGTCCAAAAACAACATTTTATGTCATCATCTTTACCATACTACTTTGTTATACACAATGCTTTTCATTGCATATCATATTCGCCGTATTTCTTTGTTGTCTTAGTCTTTGATCCAAGTGGAGGTCCCCAATTGTGTATATCCCTGTAACCTAACCCTTATGCATGTTAAAGGTTCGAGTACGAATCATTTCGAAGGAGGAGGGAATGATGCACTCCCATAAGGCATCAAACACATGTCACCATGTTTTGTTAGTTCTTTAGGACGTGCATTAATTGTATATTTAAGGATCGTCTGGCTATTCATATCTGCATGTATGTCTCCTATAGCCTAACACACCTTAAGATATGTTGTATATAGTGTATGTGTTGTTTTTGGATGTGTTTGAGTTGTTTCTAGGCCAAGGAAGCTTGATTGAAAGCATGCCAACGTTCAAACAACAAAGCTGAATTGAAAGGGCAAGCAGGCAAGTTGATACCCTCTTAGTATTTCAGCCATAACTCATCAACCACAACTCCAATTGACGTGATTCTAGTTGGAGGTGAAAGCTAAGAGGATAAGCTACAATTTGGATGCCCAGGACTTCCTAGAAAAGACCTGTATCGAGCTACAGAATTAGTTGAAGTAAACTGGTTGTTGACTCAGCAGCTTCAAATGTAGACACCCGCAAGCAGGTAAAGTTCAAACAGGCCTAACTCAGACAAGAGAATTCAAGGGGAAGGATAGTTCACTTGCTTCCATTCTTCTTCCTTTCTTCTTATCCTCAACCAAGTAAACTTTTTTATCCACTCAAGTCTCTCTCTCTCTTCAAACTTAAGACTCTTCTACCTCTATTCAAGCCCAAAACCATGGGCCATAAAAGGAGGAAAGAAGGAAATTTCTTCAAGTGTAGGAGGAAAAAAGGACATGCAAGGCTAGGAAAATTTTGACCATCCTAAGATGAGGTTATCTTAAGATTGATAATAAATTATTATAAGTATTCTTCCCTTAACTAACCAATGTTCCTTCCATATTGGACTTTAGGCCATGTGCTACCAAGACAAGGGGGAAGAAGAAATTTTCCATATTTAAGTTTAGAATTCAAGGAAAAGGCAAGTATTGTTCTTGGTTTCTTCATGCATGTTGAAAAATATATCATCTATGTTCATTTAGAAACTTGGATCATACATGCATATGTTTCAGAGATGTTTCTACTATGATCATGTAAAAGGTATTCTTCCCAGCTATATATGTGACGACTTATGTGAGATTCTTGAATAGATTCTTAATTGTAACCTTGATGACATGTAAAAGTGTCGTGTATGTGGAATTTACGATATGTTTAGGTCTCATATGTGTATACATGCCACTTGTAATAGAAGATTAAACATGCATGTCTCATTTCATGAAAAGTGTTGGTTACACTTCACACTTTCTTGAAAAGTATACTAAGAACCACACCTTGCTCCATTTTCTTGTGTAATTTCTTGATGATCATCACATATGTATTTCTCCATGATTTTTAGTGTTCATGCATGTTGATAGCCTTGATTTAGCATGATTGTGTTTCATCATAATTTGTGCTATTTTGCTTGGCTACAAAAGATTGTTTCTTGATGATCATTTTGCCATTTTGTGTATAACATCCATGGTTGGGGGCTGTTTTGGGCTGCCACCTTTACCATGCATCATCTCCATCATTTTGATGTGTATTTTTGATGATCAATCATAGCCTAAGGATGTATGTTTTCATGGAATTCATCAACATATTTTTTTTGCATGTACATTCCATCATGACCATTCCTATGGTCATGACTCTTTATTGATACCTTTGGTGAAAAGTACCATGCATGAGTTCACATATGTTATATCCAAAAGTTTAATGCATCGCCTTGATGGAAAATGCATAAGTCAAGAACGCATGTGTATGTTATAATAAGTTAAGTGGCTAAGAAGGTAGGATCACCTTACATGCATGAAGTGATAAACAAGATGAACAATTATGTGTGCATGTGTATATGATTTCGGCCAAGTGGCCATAATTGTGTGCCATGATGTTGTTTGGATATTTACTTGACTATATATATGTAAAGATATGCATATTGTATATTATATGTTTAAAGGATGTGTAAACAAGTGAATTGAAGAAGTAGTAACATGTAACAAGCATAAATACAAGGGCTATTTTGGTAAATGGGCCGAGAAATCCTATAAGGGAAAAGTGGTATTTTCTAAACTTCAAAACATCTAGAAAAGTGGGTTGTTTTGGAAAGGTCATAGAATAAAATAAGAATTGGACAAATTAGGATAAAGACTTTAGTGGTTAAAGCCCAAAAAGTAGGCTATTTTGCAGGCCAAAACTGAGAGCCTCATGAAAGGGACAAAATTGGTAATTCACCTAAGTTTATGATATAAAACATGAGCGAAATATTGGAACTAGGTGCTGAATGTGTTATATGCTTAACCCAGCAACAAACCGAGCATAAATGCATATGTACACGAGTCAAAGTTTTAATATGAAAGGATTTTCTCACATGATCGATTTTACGAAAACGTTTTATCATATAAAATGTTTTAAAAGAATCTTCTGCGACATATTTGACAGAAATGTCCTATCATGGGATACGTTTTAAAAGGATTTTAAACGAGAGGAGCCGATTGATTCCAATGACACAGTTATACGATGATATGATTCAATGTTTTAACAGCATATGTTATATGATTGGAGGCCGGCCTAACATCGGATGTAGTATAAAGGATGTCATGGGCAACATATGTACATTTACACAATGCGCCACATGACACTGGAACCTAGGTGAGAGGTTGGTGTCATGGGGCATGCAGATGTTTTACATGTTGGCCGAGTGTAACACTTGTCAGAGACAAGGGATCTCCGCCTTACAGATGATATGCATGTTTTACATTTTGGCCTTGTGTAACACTGCGTCTGGGACCCAGGATCTCCGCCATAACGTGTCACCGTTAGATCTATGTGCATATGATGTAACACCATGGTTGGACCACTAGGATTCGTATTTTGTACATAAGACTATTTGGTAAATCAGTCGGTGTGTCATGTGTTACTGTTCGTACTGATGAAAAGTGTTATGCCCATGTTTTGAGACAGTTTTGATACGAAGGTTACGAAAATGTTATGTTTTGAAAGGTTTCTGAAAGATGAATCATGTTACTTCTTCATACGAGCATATGCATATTACCCGAGTCACCTTATTGATTACATGCCTAGACCATCAATGAACTTAAGAGGAATTAATAGAGTATGATTCATGACATAGGCATAACCAAATGAGTTTAGCATAAGACACGGATTGAAAAGCTTATCGGATGAGTAATGGATAATGAAACATGGAAATGATATAATTCCTTCTGCGACTTTACTTTTCCACATTTTACACAATTATATGATGTATATGTTAACTGCATTACCTATCAGTGTATTTGTGAAACGGAGACGTGTTATGTTCATTACTTTACTGTAAGAATTTTTTATTACCTCGTCTCCCATATATGATCCACATGACGAACCTGGGCAGAAATACTTGCTGGATGGTTTGTTATCGCTCATCCCCTATTTTTACCATCTTGTAGAGGCTCGAAAGCAAGTTTTGGACGCTGTTGACGATGAGCCAAAGGTTGGTCACAGTGAGGAGTCTGCGGGCTAGATATTGTAATTTGTACTCATATTTATCCTAGACTTTGTATCACAATCTTGTTTTCGTATGTATTCAGATTTAGTATTTGTATAATGCATATCGTTTACGCTTTGTATATTTTATGATGCTTCTGCTATTTCGATATATGTTATGTCGATGTGTATATACATGTTATCGACGCCTTGTACTTCTCGTAGCAGAGTACGACAGGTGCACCATGCCAAGACCCTAGTCCTGGACGGGATGCTACAGGTGGTATCAAAGCCTAGGCTTTAGATCCACAGCGGGCAACATAAGATAAACAACGACATTTACTTAGGCTATGATCTTAGAGTCTAAGTTATGATTTTTAGACTGAGTGTACCAGCCTTAGAATAGATTCCTTAGAATGGTTCAGTATGAATGATTAGAATAACCATACTTCACTTAGTACCGGATAAATCACTTAGATTGTTCCTTTTAGAATATGAATAGAACATTTAATCCAAAATTTTATTTATGTTCATATGTGAACTAATTATGTCAACACAATTGTTTTCAATAGGATGGCATCGCAACCTTGAGGGAGAGCACGATCTGATAGACACGCCCAGTTACCTCCCCCACAGTAGGTACCACCAGCCGTAGAGCCGGTACCATCACTGCCAGAGTATGCTCCACCACCACAGGTACATGCCTCAGGAGATGTCACGCAGACATTTCTCGACGCACACACAGGCATTTCTCGACGCACTGATCACCTTGGTCAGGCTGTTGGGAATGCGCAGGCTGCACCACCACAGTCTCAGATGGGCATAGGCTTCTTTTTCGGGGAGCTCAAGAGAGCTTCAGTTCTGAGATTTAAGGGAGGACCTGGTTTGAATAATTCCGAGAAACGGTTAGATGAAGTTGAGAGCAGGTTCAAGTTGATACAGATATCGGATGAGATGAAGACGCAGGTTATTCAGCCATTCCTGATTGGGAAAGCCAAATGTGGTGGGAAACTTACATCCAGCCACTGTCCCAACCTGTTGCATGAACGAGATTCCTAGATGAGTTCTATCAGTCTTACATATCCCCGTCAGTGATTATTCAGAGGATTGATGAGTTCGAGCCATTGAGATAGGGGCCAAGTGTCACGGTTTTTGGGTACGTTAATCGATTCCCACCTTGGGTCAATATGTTCCCTCGAGAATGATTGACGAAAGGATTAAGATATGTAAGTTCAAATGTGGCCTGAACCCTCGGATCCGGACTTAGATTGGGAAGGTAAATCCAAGAAACTTTGAAGAATTATTGAGTGCATGCTACCGAGTGGAGCGGGTTACAATGCGGCAAAACAAAGAAGCCAGAAACAAGAGACCTCGAGAGGATACCGATGAGTAGACTAGGAGATGCGACCAGTATCAGCAAAGGGCAGGTAAACGATCTCAGTAACAACCACCCTTTGGGCCTCAGTCACAGCTTATGTAGCAACGGCATCTATTGGCAGTAGTTGTTCCGAAATGTCAAAGGTGTCAAAAGCAGCATACTGGGGAGTGCCGCTGATGCGTGCAAGACGTGGGCTCCAACAATTCCACCTTCCAAACGTCCTTCACCAAGGGTTCGGTACAAAGAAGAAGACTTCCCTTTGCTTCTTTAGTGATAAAAGCATGTGGAGCAAAGAGCAAGACCAACACTTCAAGATGGTCGTTGATCAGGCAAACCAATACAGCCCTCCTGGAAGGCACTTTTAAGTAATGGAAACACCTTCAAAATGCTCAACTTTGAAGGATCTTAACTTAGGTTTTTAATGCAAAACCAAGAAAACAAAGTCTCACAATAAGTGAAGAAAATATCAAGAAGTTTTTATTCATCCAAAGTTGATCTTCCACACGCCCCAAGGGATCTTATTTATAGCCTACAAGTCGTCCCTATCAGCCTTAAGATGAATAGAAATGATTTCAAATAAGCTAGCTAACAATGTTTGAAAATTGAAAATTGTTTGAATTAAAAACTAAAACAAATTCTGGCTAAAATCTGAAAATCTTGCCAGATGCTATCTTCAATGTATCCAGCCGTGTTTAAGGTCCAAATGATGTATTGGAGGAGCTGATTTGATGAGTAGGAGGTGCTTGAACTTGAATTCAAAAGTTCGGTGAAGTTTGAAATCAAGTTAAGTTTGAATTTAAGTAAACTTTGAATTTGGTTGTTGAATATCCTTCCTCACTCCTTCCAGCCGTATTCAAGATGTCTAAGAGGTGTCTTGAAATCTGATTTGATGATGATAATATGGCTAGGGTTGAATTCAAAAGATGGTTGAAGTTTGAATTCAAAATTGAGTTTGAATTTGAATTCAAACTTGGATTCAATTTGAATTGGCGTTTATCCTTCTTTTTCCTCCAAGATGGCGTGTAGTTTGGCTGAGATAATGGCTGAATTCTTCTTAAAATGTAAGCCTCAAATTGGTTGAAACTTTAATTCAAATCATGGTTGAATTTAAATTCAAGTTTCACTTTGAATTTAAATTCAATTTGATCATCCATCTTTGCACCTTTAAGTGGACGGCCTCTTTGGTGCTCTGGATATGATCTCGAGTTCAATTTTGAAAAAGGAATTCCATCTTGGACACATTTGAATTTGTCTTTGTGGAGACAAACATTCTTTTCAAGACAACATTCCTTTTGTCTCCTTTTGCAACACACACCTACAATGTTCCTTTTGGGCCTCCATTTCATTTGGATCTTCCATATACCTAATTTACCTACAAAGAAAACACATAAAACAAAGATCACAAGAAACAAGATAAAATTCAAAATAAAGAATGCACACACGTACACGCATAAAACGCTCAAAGGGTTGGTTCAATAAAGTGAACCCATGGAACCTTAGGTTCATCTTGAACATGCTTATACAAGAAGGTTCCAACTTGATGACAAAGTTCTCTTGCCCTCCTTGTCATAGGGCCCTTGACCACTTGATGGGACCCTTGATCCTCATCAACCCCTCCCTCCTCAAGAGGATTCGTCCTCAAATCAAAAAGGTCATCAGTGAAAGGGATGAGGTCAGCAACATTAAAAGTAGGCTAAATAGAACCATACCTTTCAGGAAGATCAAGGATGTATCACCTTTTCGTTTCAAAACTTTGAAAGGTCCATCTCCTCTAGGTAACAGTTTTGACTTTCGCTCATTGGGAAATCTTTCTTTGCGCAAATGTAATTGCACTAAATCACCAGGTTTAAACACTACTCTTTTTCGATGTTTTTTAGCTCGTCTTTCATAAGCTTTGTTTTTATTTTCAAGTTGTGTTTCAATGTGTTCATACAGTTTCCTTATCTTTTCCGCTTTTTTTACCATCAAGACTTGAACGTTCATGCACGAGAATAGGGATCAAATCAAGTGGAGACAAGGGTTTAAAACCATACACGATTTCTGATGCGTGCAACTCATGGGCTCCAATAATTCCACCTTCCAAACGTCCTTCACAAAGGGTTAGGCATAAGGAAGAAGACTTCCCCTTGCTTCCTTAAGGATAAAAACGTGTGGATCAATGAGCAAGACCAACACTTCAAGATGGTCGTTGATCAGGCAACACCTTCAAACTGCTCAACTTTAAAGGATCTTAACTTAGGTTTTTAATGCAAAACCAAGAAAACAAAGTCTCACACAAAGTGATGGAAATATCAAGAATTGTTATTCATCAAAAGGTTCTCTTTTTTTCCAATCGGCCAAGGGTCTATTTATAGGCTACAAAAACATCCTATCAGCCTATAAAATGACTAGAAATTAATTTAAATAAGCTAGCTAACAATTGTTTGAATATTGAAAATTGTTTGAATTCAAACCAAAACAAATTCTGGCTAAAATTTGAAATTCTTGCAAGATCCCCTTCTCTTCATGTTTAGCCGTGTATGAGAGTCAATTAATGCTCTGGAGGAGCTGACTTGATGAGTAGGATGAGGCCTGAAGTTGAATTCAAAAGTTGGTTAAATTTGAATTCAAGTTGAGTTTGAATTTGAGCTTCCTTTGAACTTGGCTCATGCATATCCTTTCCCACCATTCCAGCCGTGTATTGGATGATGGATGGAGATTAGAAAATCTGATTTGATGTTGATAAGCTGGCTGGAATTGAATTCAAATGATGGTTGAAGTTCGAATTCAAACTGAGTTTGAATTTGAATTCAAACTTGGATTCAATTTGAATTGTGATCTATCTTCTTCTTTCTCTTCAAAATGGCGTGTGGATGGCTGGCTATTTTGCTGAATTCATCTTGAATTTTAAGCCTCAATTTGGTTGAAACTTGAATTCAAATCAAAGTTGAATTTAAATTCAAGTTTGGCTTTGATTTTAAATTCAATTTGATCATCATCTTTTGCTTCAAGAGTGGCCGGCCCTTTGTAGATAAATGGAGATGATTTTGATTTCAATTTGATTAAGGGATTCTATCTTGGACACATTTGAATTTGTCTTTGTGGAGACAAATATTCTCTTCAAGACAATATTCCATTTGTCTCCCATGTTGCAACACACCGCCACAACCTCCTTTTTGGGCCTCCATTTTATTTGGATCTTCCATCTACCTAAGTTACCTACAAAGCAAATCATAAAAACGAAGATCACAAGAAACAAGACAAAATTCAAAAAGAACACACGTTCTGGGGGAGGGGGTGGGAGAACACATTCACAATGTAGGTTCCATGTGATGAACCCAATGAGCCTTAGGTTCGTCTTGAACATGCTTGCACAAGAAGGTTTTAACTTGAGGTCCAAGTTCTCTAGCCCTCCTTGTCATAGGATCCGTGACCTCTTGATGGGATCCCCGATCCTTATAATTTCAAATAGACTATGCAATGTACCATGATGGACACTCTTATTGTATGCAAATTCGATATATGGTAAACAATCTTCCCAATGTTTAATATGTTTTTGCAGAATGGCACGCAAAAGTTGAGAAAGAGTACGATTAACGACTTCAGTTTGTCCATCAGCAGTGGTAGAAAACAACAATTGAGTACCAAGTTTACCCACCAAACACGCTAAAAATGACTAAGAAATTTCGTATCTTTATCACTTGCAATTTTACATGGCATGCCATGCAATCTCACAATTTCTTCAAAGAACAAATCAGCAACATGTGTGGTGTCATCAACTTTCCGACATGCAATGAAGTGTGCCATCTTTGAAAATGGATCAACCACAACATAAATGCTATCGCGTCCCCCTCAAGACCTAGGAAGTCCTAAAACAAAGTCCATGGAGATGTCGATCCAAGGGGAATCAGGGACGGGTAAATGCATGTAAAAGCCATGTGGTTGGGACTTTGATTTGGCTTGTTTGCAAGTGATGCAACTACCACATAACCTCTCAACGTCTATGCGCATGTGGGGCCAATACAAATGTTCCTTAAGAGTTTCAAGGGTTTTGAACACTCCGGAATGACCCATTAAACCTCCCCCATGGGCTTCTCTAGTTAATGCTTCTCGTAGGGATGATTAGGGAACACACAACTTATGTTCTTTGAAAAGATATCCCTCATGTATGTAGAATTTCCCAAAGGGTGCCTCTTTACATGCCTCAAAAATGGTGCCGAAATCATGGTCATTTGGGTACAATTCCTTAAGTGATTCGAATCCTTAGAATTGATGCACTCCCGTGAGGCATCAAACACATGTCACCATGTTTTGTTAGTTCTTTAGGACGTGCAGAACTTGTATGAATGTTTAAGGGCCGTCTGACTATCCATATCTGCAAGTATATGCCTCTTATAGCCTAACACACCTTAGGACATGTTGTATATAGTGTATGTGTTGTTTTGTATGTGTTTGAGTTGTTTTTAGGTCAAGGAACCATGATTGAACAAAGGTCAAACGTTCAAACACAAAGTTGAGTTGAAAGGGCAAGCTGGCAGGATGACACCTTAGTATTTCAGCAATAACTCATCAACCACAACTCCAATTGACGTGATTCCAGTTGGAGGTAAAAGCTAAGAGGATAAGATACAATTTTGATGTTCAGCACTTTCCCAGAAAAGGCTTGTATCAAGCTACACAATCGTTGCAACAAACTGGCTGCTTAGTCACCTGCTTTCAAAGGTCAACATCTGCAAGCAGGTCAAGTTGAAACAGGCGTACCTCACTTGTCCCAGCTCCAAAAGATGTCATTCTGGTGTCTAAACACATATACAGAAAAGATCTACAATTTTCATTTGAAGTGGAAGAGCTAATTCGGACTGGAAGGTTATGTTATAATTCAAAACAGAAAACTGCTCAAAACTGGACAGATTTCAGGTTCTTGACTTTTCAAGCAGCCTTTTCAACCAATCAGCTGCAAGGGGCCACTCCAACTCATCAAGGACGTCCAATATAATATTCCAAAGCAAGGAGAAGCTGGTCCAATCAATAATCAAAGACAAAATCAACTTGTAACAAAAAGGAGTATTTCTGCCGAGAATCACTTTCCAAAAACAATCATTTTTCCTTGTTTTTAGCTTGTCTAAATTACCTTCTTTGCTCCTATTGGACCATGTACATATGTATCTTCATTTAGAAGTTTATCTTAGCTTATTTAAGGTAGAAAAAACGTTGGTAAGACTCAGATTTTCAGAACACAAAAAAAAACAGCAACTTTGCTCCCAAAAACTGTTTTCAGCTTTTTTTTTACTTGAATCTTTGATTCCCTTCAAGAAACTTGAACTAATTCTTGATTGTATTACTTAATATGATTGGAATGGATATTTTTTGAGAGGGTTTAAGGCTTGCTCACTCAAGTTGAAGTCATTTGCTGAAGAGTTCATCTACTTGGCTGAAATCTGGACAGATTGGATTGCTTGGCGTTCCATGAATGTTTTGCACCTTCCTTCTTAGTTCCAGCTGGTTTATTGAGTTGAAGAAAGGTCCTATAATAGCTGAGTGATTGTGCATCAAGTGGTATCAGAGCTATAAGGTGTTCTTCAACTCAAATATCTTGTGTTTCAATTACTGTTTTCGGTTTTAGTTGTCTGTTTGCAATCTGTTTGTGTTGTGTTGTTGCTGCACGTTTATTTTGATATTCCAGCACCTAAACTTGGTTCAAAAATACCTTTATGGTGTTATAAATGTTGTGTTAATGTTAGTTTGAAAATTTGTTAATTGCATAAAAATCAGAAAACAAAAACAGTAGCTAGTTCAAGTGTCATATTTCAGTTTTCAATTCTGTTTGTGTTTGTATGTTTCACGCTTTTTCCTTATACCTCCAGCACCTATCCAAAACATTAGTTTAAGATGTTAGATTAAGATGTGTAACACTTGTTTAGACATTTGTTAAGTCATTAAATCCAGAAAACCCAAAACACCTAGTTTTCCATCCATTCTGTTTTTTCAGCTTTTGTGTAATAGTTTGAGTCTTGTTCTCTTGCGATTTTTTCCTAATAGCCTGAGAATAAACATGATCAATCACCTACTAGACATATGATTATGATGTGGTAAAGTTGGTTTTGTGATTTGATATTGTTTGGTTTAAGAAAAAGCAAGAAACATGCAAGTGTGTCCTGTTTGTGTCCCAGCCATGTAGCTTGAATTGGCAGCCCGTTTTCATTGAGTTTTCTCATCAAACTTTGCTCAAACTTTGCATGATCATCCATAACATGCTGAAATATAATGTGTTAGAGTTTGTTTGAAGTTTGCTTGTAGT
This sequence comes from Eustoma russellianum, assembly GCA_036186865.1. Lineage (NCBI taxonomy): Eukaryota > Viridiplantae > Streptophyta > Magnoliopsida > Gentianales > Gentianaceae > Eustoma > Eustoma russellianum. The sequence goes on along the minus strand of AP025073.1, from coordinate 21,956,686 downwards.
TTGGCATAGGAAAAAGCAAGGAAAAAGGCACCCGGAAAAATTGCATTTCAGCTGCCTATCCCAAACAAATGTTTCCTAGTTTAAACTTGTATTCCTTCATGTTTTTCTTGTAGTTTCAGCTCATGAACGTATTTGTACACCCTTAAAGTGTTTAAAATATATTGGATCACAGCTTGTTTAGTCTTGGTTATTTGATAAAACAAAAAGGAACAAACACAACAACTTAAGGCTAAGATCTTTTTTTGGTTTTTGGTTCTTTTCCTTCCTCACGTTAATTCAGTAGGTGACCAAGGTTTTAGTTGTCTTGTATTTAGGTAATTATAGGTTGTATAATTTATGTCCAATTGGTGTCATTCGGTAAAAAAAAATCACCAAAAACAAAGGAAACATTAGCGTTAGATTGGATTCACCCATAGGGTATAACTAGTTCAAACACATTGTTGCTTAACCAAAGATCAAATTCGTGTCAACTAGTGTAACCTCAGTAGTTTAACTTGTTGACATCATCTTAGGCATATAAACCGAAAATCAAACAAAAAGAAAAGGAACTTGCATGCAAACCGTGGATTAGGAGTACAAATTGATTGATTACAAGCATATTGGTTCATACTTTGACGTTGGCTGAATATTCACCTTTACTTTGTGTTGGTTTAAATTGATTAAAGACTTTGTTGGACTTAGGTTCTCATTTAAAATCAGTCTTTCCGTATTTTAGCCCACATTGTTATATTGCCAACCCAAACGAATCATCTTGTTGTCATTACACTTTCTGAACTTGCATTTAGCTTTATACATTCTTGGTTGTTATATTTGTGAAATACTTGTCACTTCACTAGCGTTCAGTCGTGTTGTAAAGGGAACTTTTTCACAAAAGAACAACCAAAACTTGTGCAAGCAAACCCAAATCCGTGAGCAATGTCTCATAAAGGCTGTGAGCAGTAGTCTCACCAAACAAGCCAAAAAGCACAAAGAAAGAAAATAGAGCTTGTTTGAGAAAGAAACTGAGAGAAAAGCTGACCTACGTCACAAAAGTAAGAGGCAAGACGCATGATAGATTGCACAAGAGGAGAGGAATAGCCCTATATTAGAAAAGTTCCAAATTCACAAAAAGAGGAACTTAGAAACGAAATTTGTGCAAAAAGTACCATCACCCAAAGTGTTGATCTTTGCTGAAAAAGATTCAAGAACAAACCCTTACTAAGCACTTGTGTGTGTGCGCTTAACTTTCACTTTATTACAATTGAGATTGCATAAAGATTGAAGTATGTTAAGGAATTGTTTTGTACAAACCCTTAGTTTTCCTCATCAGGCCTAAACATCACTTGACTTCTATGCTTCTTTGATTCTTAGATAGTCCAAGATTGTTGTTTAATCAATCGTCAACTTAAAGTAGAAGTAAATATCTTGTCAACTTTTTGGTTGGATTTCTTTACCTGTAATCTACCATGAGTACTTATGAGACCATTGGAACACTATGGGGTGTTCTTTGCAAAAAAAAGATATGACAAAACTCAGTTCACAAATGACACACTTTGGTAAGATAAATGGTTTGTGGATAGACCAATGGCGTTAGAACATCAAGGTGTCAAACTCATTCCCAAGAGGACATGCATGTAACTCAATACTATGAAAAAATGTTTGATGAATTAGAAAGAATGAATGCATGTCGTTTTGAAAATGAGGAAAACTTAATGTTAAGGTTCTTTGCTGGCCTAAATGAGAATGTCACTCATCACATGGTAAATGAACAATTTGCATCACTT
>AP025073.1:21870399-21882154 GCA_036186865.1 Eustoma russellianum | reverse complement strand
AGCAAGGGGAAGTCTTCTTCCTTGTGCCTAACCCTTTGTGAAGGATGTTTGGCAGGTGGAATTGTTAGAGCCCACAACTTGCACGCATCAAATTGGTATCAGAGACCAGGTTACTCTATTCCACCATCTATCATTTCCTTTTCGTTTGAGTCTAGTCAGTTCAGGTTTAGTTATGTCCTTCTTCAACCCCTAACTCTACACGTCATTTGCATTTCATACAAAAAAAACGTCCAAACCATTGCTTTGAGTCTTTGCATTTTGCTGCATTTTGTTTTTCATCATTCAAGTGTCATCTCTTTTATTTCCTTTGGCGTCACATCTGATTTGAGTCATTCAAACTTGAACAAGTTAGGGTTTGTTGCATTTAGGCCCCATTCAGCTTTCTTTTAAACGTTACAACCATCAGCCTATAAAAACTACCTCGGTTTAAAATCATCTTGTTGCTACCAAAGCTTTTAATTGATGATGATTGCATGCATCTTGTGATTCATATTGTGGTTGATTTCATGATTCAATCTTGCTGATCATATGTGTGAAAACCATTTCCACAACAAACACAAAAGCTGAAAACTCGCCACTCAAAAGCTTAATTCTTCAAAACCCTAATCTCGGTATACCCACTAAAGAAGAGAAGTTACGTTTTCTTGCCTTTAACAAAAAAAAGAGAAGAATCTGAACTTGCTGATGTCAAAACAACAAGAAGGGAAAAGAAAACAAAAGAAAAAAGTGAATAGAAAACGGGGAAACAGTTGTGCAATTGTTTGAAAATCCTTTGGACAAACTTGGCGCATCTTTCATAACCACGCCATACCTTTTATCCATATCCCGCACATCTTGAACTTGGATACTTGATTATTGCATGACTTGAATCATTTTGTGGATAATAAGTCCATAGAATCAAAATTAACTAAAGATTGCCCACGGCAACCCTTAGTTCATCTTTGGTTCAGCCTTATACATCAATTTTGGTTGCTTATTTTCTTTGAATCTTAGTAGAAAGTTCAAGTTTGTTTCCATTTCACTTGATTCTGTTTTGATACTATTTGGTGCAACTTGAAAGCACTCGGGAGAAACAAGAGGAGATCGTTGTGATTTGGAGAAGCATTGGCAAAAAACTTTCTTAATTGATCACTTTGAGCCTTCTTAACTTCAGGTTACCCAAGAAACAAAGTGGTAAGAGAGTGGAAATTAAAGAAAGAGGAGTGCCCGTATTTTGTTTTCACTAACATTACAAAATCTCTTTTGTCTTTGTGTTAGTTTTTCCTTTTTTTGTTTGCTTGATTAATTTCAGGTTATTCATGGATTCCATGGAAGATGACGTTAGAGACCTCTATCCCGTAACGGTAAAAGGCTTCAATCAAGCTTATTACAAAATTGCATATGATTCGCAGGATTTTAGTGTTTGTATTGAGCATGATTCTTATGATCATGATTCTGAAATTTCAATTGATAAACATGTCATTCATGATAATAAAGTTAATGTGCTGAATGAACATGATTGTGTGAAGATCTTAGAACGTAATGCTGACATTCGTAAGAAATTTCTAGCATAAGAAGAACGCAACTTTGAAATCCTTCTAGAAGTATAAGAACAAAAAGTACACATATTAGACCTCCTTAATAAATTGCAAGGTCTTAGGAGACTTGTCGATGTTCATAGTGTTCATATGCATGAGACTGACTTGCGTACTGAAAGTGATGAGCATGAATCTAAAGTTGTTTGTGCTTTGTATGATTCACATGATTTGCTTGATTTACATGCTGATTTACAAGATGATTGGAGTGATATTTCAAGTGAGAATAATGATGTCTTCGGTAACAAACATGATACTGTTGAGAAGCATGAATGGGTTGTCTATAATAATCCTTTGTTTGAGTGTTTTGATAGTGACATTCCATCCCACGGAAATTCCAATTTACATGAGTATGAATATGGAATTCCACTTGACGTTACGTTGCAAACTGATTTTGAGGATAATAATCTGGATGTTAGTGCTGATTTGTGCTTTGATGAGCATGATAGTTTAAATTCACCGGATTTGGAAGTTTTAAGGAGCGCCAATGACAATAATGGCGACATGAATATCACAACTCCAAACACGCTATTTTTGTCACCACATCATGATACATCATCTGACATTCATGTGCTGACCTTGTGTGAGGATCAAATGCACGATAACTATGAGCTTTTATTGGTTATACATCTTAAAAACACTACAAAGAAACCTATGTTGAACACCTCTTGTCATGCACACCCCATAGGATTTGATGATGCGTATTATCAACTAAAATTTGAAAATCAGATCCTAATGCATCCAAAACATGTGAGCAAGAGGACTTACTTATTGTCGATGCATGACCAAATCAGCTTTTATGAGTTGCTAAGAACATGTTTTGTCATTGCATTACTCATTCACCCTAAACATCTTAGGATGAAAGTGTGCATACATGTGAGTCTTGTATCTTTGTTGCATTATTGAGGGTCTTTCTCCCGCATGACATACATGCTAAGATTCGGGACGAATCTTTTCTAGGAAGGAGGGAATGATGCGGCCCAAGGTGTGCAAAATACAAGGCAAAGTTTGTCTTAGTCTTAGGTTGTATTCCATGCATCACTTTTCATGCATATAGGTGTCTTTCAATAAAATAAACAAATGTATGTCTTGTTTCCTTGTGATCCTTGCTTCCTTGTGTTTGCCTTTTAGGTAACTAGGTACGTGATAAGTTACAAGCCAAACGGAGGACCACAGATAGCATCAAAAGCGTGTGCACCCTAAAAAGGAGACAAGGAATGTTTGTCTGAAAGGAATGTTTGTCTCAACAAAGACAATCCAACATGGCATTTTCAAGTTCAAAGTTATCTCAAAATTATCTTCAAACAACAAGGATAAGGGCGGCCAAATTGAAGACAAAGTGAATATCAACTTGAACATAAACGTGAATTCAAATTCAACCTTGATTTGAATTCAAGTTTCAACCAATTTGAGTCTTCAAATTCAAGAAGTTCTCAGCCACAATCTCCCCCATTTCACACGCCATCTTGGTGATAAAGAGAAGGATAAGTTAACAATTCAAAGTTGAATCCAAATTTCAATTCAAATTCAAACTCAATTTGAATTCAATCTTCAACTAACCTTTGAATTCAAACATTTTAGCCACCTTGAGGACATCCACACGCCATTCTTGAGCAAGGAGAAGATGAGATCACAATTCAAAGTTGAATCCAAATTTGAATTCAATCTTCAACCAACCGTTGAATTCAATTACAACCACTTCATCCACATCAAATCAAGTCTCCAACACCTACATTCACCATTATACACGGCTGGATACATTGGAGATAGCATCTTGCAAGTTTTTCAAATTTTAGCTAGAATTTGTTTAGTTTTGAATTCAAACAATTTTCAATTTTCAAACATGTGTTAGCTAGTTTATTTGAAATAATTTCTACTCATCTTAAGGCTGATAAGGACGAAATTTGCAGCCTATAAATAGAGCCTTTGGGGCGCATGGAAGAGACAACTTTTGATGAATAACAATTCTTGATATTTTCTTCACTTTGTGTGAGACTTTGTTTTCTTGGTTTTGCATTAAAAACCTAAGTTAAGATCCTTCAAAGTTGAGCATTTTGAAGGTGTTGCCATTGCTAAAAGATGCCGTATAGGAGGGCCATATTGGTCTGCCTGATCAACGACCATCTTGAAAATCCACACGTTTTTATCACTAATGAAGAAAGGGGAAGTCTTCTTCCTTGTGCCTAACCCTTTGTGAAGGACGTTTGGCAGGTGGAATTGTAGGAGCCCACGTTTTGCATGCATCATGAGGCTAGATGAGGGTCACCTGCATCTAGCCTCACCATCTCCCTTTGCTGCCAAGTGTCGCGCAGTCACGCGTCACCGCACCCCTTTGCGGTGAGGGGATCCTATCCCTGCACAAGAGGAGAGGAATAGACTTACATTAGAAAAGTTCAAAATTCACAAAAAGAGGAACTTAGAAACGAAATTTGTGCAAAAGTACCATCACCCAAAGTGTTGATCTTTGTTGAAAAAGTTTCAAGAACAAACCCTTACTGAGCACTTGTGTATGTGTACTTGGCTTTCGCTTTATTACCATTGAGATTGCATAAAGATTGAAGTAAGTTAAGGGATTGTTTTTTACGAACCCTTAGTTTTCTTGATCTGGCCTAAACATCACTTGACTTCTATGCTTCTTAGATAGTCTAAGATTGTTGTTTAAATCAATTGTCAACTTAAAGTAGAAGTAAATATCTTGTCAACTTTTTGGTTGGACTTCTTTACTTGCTTTCAATCATGGTTACTTCACAAGAAAGAGAAAATTCACCCCCTTATACCCCCAGCATACCCCAAGGTCCTGTCACACTTGAAACATTGCAACAAAGTATTGCTAGCATGATTCATGCTTTTGGTCACAAGAAAAGTGAAATTGAAGATCTTAAAAATAATTCTCGAGCTCCCAAGGGAGAAAGTGCGAGTCAAGGTCGAAGAGAACCTCCAAGTGTACCTTTTAATGAAGGAAAATCTCTTGGTGGTGAATCTTGGACTGAACAACGTGGAAACATGTCCCGCAGAGGACGTGGTAGGAGTCGTGGTCTAAATGGTGGTCGTAGGAACATTTCATTTGAGGATAGATTTGATGATCCCCCTGAGTATAATGACTGTTATCAGGAAGAAAGGTATTATAACAACAGGTTTGAAAGAAATGAACCCCATGAAGAGTGGTTTATAACAACTTAATTGAATATACCTCCCTTCCAAGGGAAAAGTGACGCTAAAGCATACTTGCAATGGGAACTTAAGGTAGATTATATGTATTTTTATACTAATTATTCTGAGTTGGCCAAAGTTCGGTATGCTACTTTTGAGTTTGTAAATTATGCTTTACTTTGGTGGGAACATCTACAAAATGCAAGAAGACGAGCTAGACAACCTCCTGTTGTCACATGGGCATAACTCGAGCAAGAGATGAGGAAGAGGTTCATATCACAGTCCCATGAAAGAAGTGTCTATCAAAAGCTGCAACAACTCTCTCAAGGTAACAAATCTGTTGATGAATATTATAAAGAGTTAGAACATTTGCTTACCAGGACAAATATAGAAGAAGCTGAGGAGGCCACAATGGCAAGGTTCTTAGCTGGCCTTAACAAAGAAAATGCATTCAAAGTGGAACTTACACCCTACTTAGATTTGGCTTCTATGGTTCACACAGCTGAGAAAGTGGAAAGGAAACTTAAGGTACGTACCTCTATCCCTTTTTTTCGGCCTAAACCTTCAAACTTTTCCAAGGTATAGCCTAGGACAAGTTTCAGATCCCCACAGAGTCAAGGCCGTAGATTTCAAGGGAAGGTGCCACAAAGCTTTCCAAAACGTCGCACAACAAGCAACTCTCCAATTGTGGACAAAGGCAAAGCAAAGGTGGAAGGTACTACTTCTAACACTAGATTCTGTGATATTCAATGTTTTAAATGCTTAGGTAAAGGACATTTTGCAAATCAATGCCCCAACCCTAAACGCATCCTGTTCATTGAGGAGTCTAATGAGTACTATTCTAAAGAAGAATTGGAGGAGAATGAAGAAGTTGAGAAAACGTGTGAGGAAGAGGAAGAAACAGTTGATGAGAGTAATGAATGTGAAAATAAAGAGTTCTTAGTTGTAAGACATGCTTTAAATGTTCAAGTCAAAATGGAAGAACAAGATTTGCAAAGAGAAAACATTTTTCACATCCATTGCATGGTTAGAGGCAAAGTGTGTACACTCATCATTGATTCTGGTTCATGTACAAACGTTGCAAGCATTGAAATAGTTAGGAAACTTGATTTACCCTTAATCAATAACTCACATCCTTATAGACTCACTTGGCTTAATGATTGTGGCGAAGTTAAGGTTAATAAACAAGTGTTGATTCTTTTATCAATTGGTGGGTATTCTGATGAGGTCTTATATGATGTAGCACCTATGCATTCAAGTCATATCTTATTAGGTAGGCCATGGCAATATGATAACAAAGTAACATATGATGGCTACTTAAATAGGTATTCCTTTAGGCACCAAAACAAACTGTTTAAGCTGCACGCACTACCCCCACAAAAGGTGTTTGAGGATCAAAAGAGAATGACCAAAAGTCAGAATGATCCAAAGGAAAAAGAATTGGAAAGATTCTTCCTTAAAAACATTCGTTCTGACAATGCTGAATCAAAGGGGAAAGAACTTGTCATTTCTGAGGAAAAGGATAAGAAGAAGAGTTCTTTCTTTACGTCACAACGTGAGGTGTTCCACTAAATCAATTCCAATAAAATTGTGTACATCTTACTTCACAAAGAAACCTTATTTTCTTCATCTGATTTACCCTCTACTTTGCCTAGTGAAGTCACCTCCCTACTGCAAAATTTTTCAAATTTGTTCCCTGAAGGAGATCCTAAAGGTTTACCACCTCTAAGAGGCATTGAGCATCAAATAGATTTCATTCCAGGAGCTGTCCTACCTAATAGGTCTGCTTATAGAGCCAATCTAGAGGAGACTAAGGAGATCCAAAGACAAGTTGAGGAACTCTTAGACCAAGGTAAGGTGAGAGAGAGTATGAGCCCTTGTGCCGTACCTGTGATAGTTGTCCCTAAGAAAGATGGAACTTGGAGGATGTGCACCGATTGTAGAGCAATCAATAAGATTACGGTGAAGTATAGATACCCTATTCCTAGGTTGGATGATATGTTAGACATGTTACATGGGTCTAGATACTTTACCAAAGTAGATCTTAAGCAAGGACACTTCCAAGTAAGAATTAGGGAAGGAGATGAATGGAAAACAGCCTTCAAGACTAAGTTTGGATTATACGAGTGGTTAGTCATGCCCTTTGGCCTAACTAACGCCCCTAGCACCTTTATGAGGTTGATGAATGAGGTCTTGAGGAAATTCATTGGGAAATTTGTGGTAGTATACTTTGATGACATCCTTATCTACTCCAAATCCATTAGTGAACACCTTATCCATTTGAGAACTGTGTTTGAAACGTTGCAAAAGGAACAACTATATGCCAACCTTAAGAAGTGTTCATTTTGTCTAGAGAAAGTAGTGTTCCTAGGTTTTGTGATTAGTGCTGAAGGGATTGAGATGGACTAAGAGAAGGTCAAGTCCATCACTGAATGGCCAACACCTAAGTCTGCAGGGGACATTAGGAGTTTTCATGGACTAGCCAGCTTTTATAGGCGTTTTGTCAAGAATTTCTCTACTATTTCTGCACCCCTTAACGAATTGGTTAAGAAAGATGTAAGTTTTAAGTGGGGAACCTCACAACAGCAAGCCTTTGATGAACTTAAGAAACGCCTAACCTCAGCACCCATCCTAAGATTGCCAAACTTTGAAGAGACGTTTGAAGTTGAGTGTGATGCCAACAGGGTTGGCATTGGAGCTGTCCTGAATCAAGCTAAGAAACCCGCAGCTTATTTCAGTGAGAAGTTAAGAGGAGCAGCCTTGAACTATTCAACCTATGACAAAGAACTTTTTGCCTTAGTTAGATCTTTACAAACTTGGCAACATTATTTGCAACCTAAGGAATTTGTGATCCACACTGATCATGAAAGTCTTAAGTACCTTAAGGGCCAAGGTAAACTAAACAAAAGGCATGAAAAATGGGTTGAATACATTGAACAATTCCCATATGTAATCAAGGAAAAGACAATATTGTTGCTGATGCTCTATCTCGTCGATATACTTTGATTACTACACTGACTTGTGACATGTTTGGTTTTGAAACTATCAAAGATTTGTATGTCCCTGACCATGACTTTAGTTCCATTTACAAAGCATGTCTTGAATCCCCTTTTGGTAAGTTCTATCTGCATGAAGGATTCTTGTTAAGGAACAAAAGTTGTGTGTACCAATGTTTTCGATAAGAGAACTTCTGATCAAGGAAGCTCATGGAGGAGGCTTGATGGATCATTTTGGCTCGTTCAAGACGTTAGAGATGGCTTAAGGAGCATTTCTTCTAGCCACACATGCGCGTGAATGTTCAAAAGGTATGTGCTAGTTGTATTACTTGCAAGCAAGCTAAGTCTAGAACACGACTTCATGGATTGTACACTCCTTTACCTGTTCCAAATTCACCTTGGATTGATCTTTCAATGGACTTTGTGTTAGGATTGCCTAGGTACAAGACTGGTAAGGATAGCATCTTTGTTGTTGTCGATAGATTTTCTAAGATGGCACATTTTATTGCATGCAAGAAGGTGGATGATGCCACATGTTTCTGACCAATTCTTTAAGGAGATTGTAAGATTGCATGGCATGCCCCGTACCATTGTAAGCTATAGAGATACAAAATTTTTAAGCCACTTCTGGCGTGTTCTGTGGAGTAGACTTGGTACTAAATTTCTTTTCTCGACAACTGCTCACCCACAAACTGATGGACAAACAAAAGCAGTCAATAGAACTTTATCACAATTGTTGCGTGTCATAATTCAAAAGAACTTAAAGAATTGGGAAGATTATTTAGCTAGCATTGAGTTTGCATACAATAGGAATGTTCATAGTGGTACTTTGCATTCTCCTTTTGAATTTGTTTATGGCTTTAACCCTTTATCCCCACTTGACTTAGTCCCCATTCCCATTCATGAACGTGTTAGTCTTGATGGAGAACGTAAGGCTAAACTTGTCAAAGATTTGCATGAAAAGGTTAAGTCACAACTTGAAGCTAAAAACAAAGTGTATGCCAAAAGAGCTAACAAGAACCGTAAGGCTGTTATATTTGAACCTTGAGATCTCGTTTGGTTACACTTAAGGAAGGAAAGGTTTCCTAAGGAAAGGAAATCAAAGTTGATGCCAAGAGGCAATGGACCATTCAAAGTTGTCCAAAGACTTGGAGATAACGCATACGTCCTTGACATCCCTGAAGAAATGTATGGTTCTGTCTCTAAAACTTTAAATGTTGCTGACCTTACTCCATTTAGTGTTGATCTAGATTCATGGTTGAATCCTTTTCAAGAGGGGGGAATGATGAGCCCCAGCCAAGCCAAGAAGAACCAACGGCAGCGAGAGGTACGCCAATGCAAGACAAATGCCCTATAACAAGAAGCATGGCCAAGAAATTGATGCATGAAGTTGGAACCTTCCTTTACAAGCATGTTGAGGATGAACCAAGTCAAGATAGCCTACATTGGATCCATTTGCTACAAGATTTAAGTTAGTTTTGAATCATGTTGTAATATGTTAGTTAGTCTTGTGTGTATTGTTCATATTGTTGAGTGCTTAGCTTCCTTTCCTTTATAAATTGTTGTAAACTAACCAAGACATGTCCTAGTATGTTGCATATGTTGTTTAGTGTGTGTTTGAGTTTTTTTTAGGTCAAGGAAGAATGATTGAACAAAGGCCAAACGTTCAAACACCAAGTTGAGTTGAAAGGGCAAGCTGGCAGGATGACACCTTCTTAGTATTTCAGCCATAACTCATCAACCACAAATTCAATTGATGTGATTCTAGTTGGAGGTGAAATCTAAGAGGATAAGATACAATTTTGATGTTCAGAACTTTCCCAAAAAAAGGTCTGTATCAAGCTACACAATCATTGCAACAAGCTGGCTGCTTAGTCACTGCTTCCAAAGGTCCACATCTGCAAGCAGGTCAATTTCAAACTGGCATAACTCACTCATCCCAGATCCAAACGAAATCATTCTGTTGTCTAAACACATCTAAAGAGAAGGATCTAAAATTCTTATTTGAAGTAGAAGAGATAATTCGGACTGGAAGGTTATGTTATAATTCAAAACAGAAAACTGCTGAAAACTGGACAGATTTCAGTTTCTTGACTTTTCAAGCAGCCTTTTCAACCAATCAGCTGCAAGGGGCCACTCTAACTCATCAAGGAAGTCTTATATACTATTCCAAAGCAAGGAGAAGCTGGTCCAATCAAAAATCAAAGACAAAATCAACTTGCAACAAAAAGGAGTATTTCTGCCGAGAATCACTTTCCAAGAACAATCATTTTTCCTTGTTTTTAGCTTGTCTAAATTTCCTTCTTTGCTCCTATTGGACCATGTACATATGTACCTTCATTTATAAGTTTAGCTTGGCTTATTTAATGTAGAAAAAACATTGGTAAGACTCAGATTTTCAGAATACAAAAAAAACGGCAACTTTGCTCCCAAAAAAACTGTTTTCAGTTTTTAACTTGAATCTTTGATTCCCTTCAAGAAACCTGAACTAATTCTTAATTGTATCACTTCATATGCTTGGGATGGATATTGTTTGAGAGGTTTAAGGCTTGCTCACTCAAGTTGAAGTCATTTGCTGAAGAGTTCATCTACTTGGCTGAAATTTGGACAGGTTGAAGTGTTTGGTGTTCCATGAATGTTTTGCACCTTCCTTCTTGGTTCCAGCTGGTTTATTGAGTTGAAAGAAGGCCTTACAATAGCTGAGTGTTTGTGCATCATTTGGAGTTTGGACGAAGGAGATATGCCTTGTCAAAGTTCTAGCCAATAAGATGACTTCCTTTTTTTGAATTCAAATTCAATCTTCTAGATGTTTATTCTTTATGGACAAATTTGAGGTGCTTAGGATGATGATGAGTTGATGGAATCTTGAAGTTCAATGTTCAAGTTGGTTTGAATTTGAAGTTCAAATTGAGTTCAAATCTAGTTCAAACTTGGCCGGTCATATATCGAGTTTTTGGAAATGATCTTGACTTCAAAATACTGTTCCATTTTCGTCCAAATTGGCTTCAAAATGTTGTGTTTGTTGAATATTCCCTTTGGGGGAATATTAAGACGAACATTCCTTCTAAAGACAAACATTCTCTTTTAGGACAAACATTCCTAGGACCAAAGTTGTCCTAAATATTCCATAGAATATGCCTCTCTTGTCTCATCTTGAAAAACATTCTCTTTGCCTCCAAAACAGTAACATTCTTTTTTGTCTCTTTTCAGGGAACGTCTGCTTAAACTGGCTTCTAGACCTCCGTTTGGCCTGAATTTTTGCGTGGATCATCTTTCCTACATGATAAACAAATGAAAGCAAGAATCACACGAAAAAAGACATACATTTGCTTATTTTATTGAAAGACGCCTATATGCACGAAAAGTGATGCATGGAATGAAACCTAAGACTAAGACAAACTTTGTCTTGCATTTTGCACACCTTGGACCGCATCACCTTACATGCATGAAGTGACAAACAAGATGAAAAATCATGTGTGCATGTGTATATGATTTCGGCCAAGTGGCCATAATTGTGTGCCATGATGTTGTTTGGATAATTACTTGAGTACATATATGTAAAGATATGTATATTGTATATTATATGTAATTAAAGGATGTGTAAACAAGTGAATTAAAGAAGTGGTAACATGTAACAAGCATAAATACCAGGGTTGTTTTGGTAAATGGGCCGAGAAATCCTATAAGGGTGATGAGCCCCAGCCAATCAAAGAAGAACCAACCTTAGTTGGAGGTAGATCAATGCATGATAAGGGTCCTATAACAAGAAGAATGGCCAAGAAATTAATGCATGAAGTGGGAACCTTCCTGTACAAGCATGTTGTGGATGAATGATGCGGTCCAAAGTATCCATCATGAGGATGTGCCACCTAAAGGTCCTATAACAATGTAAAGCCAAACAACTCGGTTTTGAAGTTGGAAGCTTCTTGTTAAGACATATACAAGATGAACCTGAAGTTCATTGGGTTCATTTCATTGAACCAACTCAATGAACGTTTATCTTCTTTCTGTTTCTTGTATTTTTGTTTATTATCT
>AP025073.1:21831813-21842226 GCA_036186865.1 Eustoma russellianum | reverse complement strand
CATTTGATCCCTCAACAAAAGCCTTAAACCAATTTTGCCAAACAAAGTCAGAATTAAAAGTTCCCAACTCGTTCAAACAAACCCCTAACCCTAACCCTAATTCTGTCCAACCTCAATTTCCCTCACTTTCAAGGTTATTTTACTGCAATTAAAGGTACCACACTGCAATTCAAGGTCATTGCATTATTGCCCAAAAACGAAAATTTTTATGACAAAAGTGTAAAACTACTGTTTTACCCCTGGTCAAAAAAAAATCTAGAATTTACTCACGTTGAAAACAGCAAAAAAAATAGAAAATAGAAAATAAAAACAAAAGAAAAAGTGAGAAAAGAAGTGAGGAAGACGTGTGATAAAGTTTGTTATCATTTGTACATTTTTGACTATTTTGTGTACCTTGCAAAAACCTTAAGAATTTTGGCCTTACCTTACCTATCCCGCACCATATATTGAACCTAATACTGATTACACACTTGAATGTTTGATTATTGCATGTTTTTGAGCCATATTGTGATTTTAAGTGCAAAGGATCAGAGTTGACTAAAGATTGCCCACGGCAACCCTAGCTCTTCTTTGGCTCAGCCTCTAACATCATTTTGGTTTCATCACTTCTTCGAATCCTAGTTGAGTCGTTCTCAATTGAATCTGTTTTGGTGTGCCTTGGTACAATTTTGGTGCAAATTGTGTGCAAAGCAAGACTGTTTTGATGTTCTCTCGGTTTTTGCCACTTCTGGAACTGTTTGGACTTGTTTTTCATACTCTTTTAAGGTGCTTTAAGTGCTGGACAGATCTGGTTTGGTTCAGGAAATAGTAGAGGAGTATTTGTACTTGTTTGGTGCAAATTGAGTACACATTGTGATTTGTTTGTGTGCTCAGTTTCCCCCATATTTTGGTACTGTTTGGACAAGGTTTTGACATCATTTGGAAGTGAATAAGTAGTATACTGACTTGCTTTGGTACAACAAGCTGATCAAAACAGTTTAGGCAAGTTTGAAGCAAAAATGTGCAAAATAGTGCAAAAAAGATTGTGTTGAAGAAAGATTGGCATACACCTCTCATTTATAGCTCTCTTTGGTTGTTCTTAGTCCCAGATTGGTCAGGAACAAAGTTGAGTGAGTGAGGAAAAGAGAGGAAGTGAGATCACCAACACTTTCAAACTCGAATTGATTTTGTTTACTAACCATTTCTTGCACAAGTTGTTTTGTTTTGAAGGTTCACAATGTTCGTCCAATCATACAAAGGATGCAAAAACGTTCTGACAAAACGTACCACCTCTTGAAAGAATGTGAATCGATTTTACTTGCATTTCATGCTGAAGAAACTGAAAATCTGAATGAATCTAACCCTACTTCTAATGAACTGAACGTCAATGCCAATAATGAAGTAGATCTTGATTTGCATCTATCCAATTCTAAATTACATGAATTAGATATTACTACTCCTACCTTTTATGATGAGTAAGAATGCATTGCTAATGTTAAGCATGAAATAAATGCCATACAAACTGATTTATCTCATGAATTGCCATGTTTCACTGATTCATTGCATACTGATCTATATGTCATACACGATGATTTGAGTGATGACTTAAGTGAGCTTTCAAGTGAGTTTTGTAGTACAGTTAAGCATGATAACTTAGAAAAGAATGAATGGCATGTTTTCAGCAATTCCTTATTTGAATGTGACGAACATGATTCCACGTTATTTGAAACACCTGAAGTACATTCAAATAGCATTGTATATGACAATCTTATGTTTATTCATGAGTATGAAACCGATTTTTATGAAAAAGAGGAGTTTATCACACTTGCTACCCGACCCAATTTAAAGGAATCAAAGCTTCAAGGTATACTTCTCACAACTCCAAACACGCCATTTTTGTCACCACATCATGATACATCATATAACATTCATGTGCTGACCTTATGTGAGGATAAAATGCATGATAACTATGAGCTTTTATTGGTTATACATCCTAAATACACTAAAAGGATATCTCTGTTGAACACCTCTTGTCATGCGCCCACTATAGGATTGATGATGGGTATTATGAACTAAAATTTGAAAATCAGATCCTAATGAATCCAAAACATGTGAGGAAAAGGACTTACTTATTATGGATGCATGACCAAATCAGCTTTTGTGAGTTGCTAAGTGCATGTTTTGTCATTGCATTACTCATTCACCCTAAATATCTTAAGATGAAAGTTGCATACATGTGTGTCTTGTATCTTTGTTGCATTTTTGAGGATCTTTCTCCCTCATAGCATACATGCTAAGATTCGGGACGAATCTTTTCTAGGAAGGAGGGAATGGTGCGGCCCAAGGTGTTCAAAATGCAAGATAGTTTGTCTTAGTCTTAAGTTGCATTCCATGCATCACTTTTCGTACATATAGGTGTCTTTCAATAAAATAAGCAAACGTATGTCTTGTTTTCATGTGATTCTTGCTCTCACATAGGAAAGATGATTCATGCAAAAATTCAGGCCAAACGGAAAAGAAACAAAAGGAATGTACTGATTTGGAGGCCAAAGAGAATGTTTTTGAAGATGAGACAAGAGAGGCATATTGCATGGAATATTTAGGACAACTTTGGTCCAAGGAATGTTTGTCCTAAAAGAGAATGTTTGTCTCAAGATTTGAACAAAATTTGAATTTAAATTCAAATTCAAACACAATTTGAATTTCAAATTCAAGCCTACTTGGACTTTGAATTTCAAGATTCAAGACAACTCATCATCATCCTAAGCACCTCAAATTCGTCCATAAAGAATAAACATCTAGAAGATTGAATTTGTATCAAAAGAAGGAAGTCATCTTATCGGCTAGAACTTTGATGAGGCATATCTCCATCGTCCAAACTCCAAATGAGGTCATTCAGGTGCCTAAAATCAAGTTCGCAAAAAGATCTACTACTCTCATGAAGACACAAAAGGCTAGTTCGGACTCTAATGCCTTCATATTAGGCGTGCAAGGTTCTGCTGTCAAATTGAATTTCCTACTCCAACTTGGACTCTTCTTTCTAGAACTTCCCAAGACTTATCCCGTCTTATTATAGCCTTCAAAAGACGTGCACAAAGGATCAAATGATCAGATTTGAAGACAAGAATTGAAGCCAAGATAAAGCTCATTTGAAATTCAGTTTTGTTTTCAAATTTCAAACAGTTTCCGATCAAATTTTGTTAGTTGTTTTGAGATGGAACCTAATCCATCTCAAAGTTAATTAGGACTTCCATAGGCAGCTTAGCACATGTATATATAAGTCTCAAACCAGTTTGTATAGGGGAGTTTACGATTTCGATGATTTCTTCAATAGAATTTTGGTTTTTGTTCTTTATGAACATGCCTTTGTTTTCCATGATTTTGCATCAAAAATCAGGCCTAATAACCTTCAAAGATTAGCATATTTGAGGGTGTTTGCCAACGTTTCAGAGTGCTGTCCAGGAGAGTCTCGTAGGCTTGCCTGATCAACAACCATTCCAATGCGGAGGAATGCTTGAATTTGCTGAATCCAACACAAAGGAAGCAAGGGGAAGGGATCTTCTTTGTGCCTAAACCATTGTTGAGGAGGATGTTGAGGTGAAGAGTGGATCACACGCTTTTAGTTTTGCATCACCAATGCTTCAAGATGGTCGTTGTTTAGGCAAACCACAATGGCCCTCCTTGACGGCACCTTTAAGCAATGTTAACACCATCAAAACGCTCAACTTTGAAGGATATTAACCTAGCTTTTTAATGCAAAACCAAGAAAACAAAATCTCACAAGAAGTGAAGAAAAATATCAAGATTTTATTTCATCCAAAGTTCTTTGCCATGCACCTCAATGGCTCTATGTATAGGCGAAAATCGTTCGTATCAGCCTTATAATAGGTAGAAATTATTTCAAATAAAACTAGCTAACAAGTATTTAAAATTGAAATTTGTTTGAATTCAAAACTAAAACAAATCCTAGCTACAATTTGAAATGCTTGCAGGATGCTTCAGCCATGTGTGGGACGTCCAAATGATTCCTTGGAGAGCTGTTCTGATGAGTAGGATGTGGCTGAAGTTGAATTCAAAAGTTGGGTGGAGATTGAATTCAAGTTGAGTTTGAAATTTTGAGATCACTTTGAATTGGTTGCTGATTATCTTCTCAATTTCTTCCAGGCATGTTTGATGACTCATGAGGGTTTTGGAGATCTGATTTGATGATGATAAAATGGTTGGAATTGAATTCAAAGGTTGGTTGAAGATTGAATTCAAATTGAGTTTGAATTTGAATTTAAATTTGGACTCAAATTTGAGTTGTGATCTATCCTCATTCTTGCTTCAACGTTGGCGTGTGGATGGCTTCAAAATAGCTGAATCTTTATCTTGTGTCTTGAAATTTAAGTATCAAATTGGTTGGAACTTGAAATTCAAACCATGGTTGAATTTGAATTCAAGTTTAACTTCAAGTTGATCTCCATCTTTGACTTCAATTTGGCCGCCTCCTTTGTTGGTTGTTGGAGATATGTTTGAGCTCATTTTGAAAATGAATTCCATCTTGGACCACATTTGAATTTGTCTTTGTTGAGACAAACGTTGTCTTCATGACATTCTTTGTCTCCCTTTTTGAAATACATGCCTTTAACCATTTGTGGACCTCCGTTTGGCTTGGACTTTGCATGCACCTACAAAGCAAACACATAAAAAAAAGGATTACAAGAAAACAATACAAAAATTTTGAAATAAAGAACACACGTTTTGGGGGTGGGAAAACACGTTCACAATGTGGGTTCCATGAGGTGAACCCAATGAGCCTTAGATTCATCTTGAACATGCTTGTACAAGAAGGTTCCAACTTGATGTCCAAGTTCTCTAGCCCTCCTTCTTGTCATAGGACCAATGACTTGTTGACGAGATCCCCAATCCCCTTCACAAGCAATACATCTCATTAGACTCAATTTGTGCAATTAAGAGAATTTGTTTGCTGAGCATGGTACCATACTTAATACCCTTTGAGGGACTGATTTTAAGCCTTCAAATAACCCCATATACACCACAAAGGCACTTGAACATTCTGATTATAGTTTACATTGAGTACAATTGTGAAGTTGTGTGCATAAAGCCTAAGGTAACTAAAGATTGCCCAGGGCAACCCTTAGTTATTCTTTGGTTCAGCCTTATACATCACTTTTGGTCTCAATAAATCTTTGATTCATAGTTATTTTGTTCAAGTTTGTGTGACATTTGCTTGGAGTTTGGGTTGGAAGAAGTTCGGTGCAAAATTAGGCTATTTGAAACTATTTTGGTGCAAGCGATTATCTATTATTTTGGGACTTATTTTAGATCAATTTTGGATTGCTTTTGATGTGTTAAGGTGTATATTGGCTAATATTGAAAAAAGAACTGATTTGGACAAAGTGCTACAAAATAACCGAGAGCTCCAAGAAGTTGTTCTTGATTGATTTGGAACCTCTTGGCTATCACATCTTAGTTTTTCCTCATTTTGATTGTTTTCAGGCCAAGATTGGTCAAGAAACAAAGAATAAGTGAATGAAATGAAAAGGTAAGGAAGAGTGCCTACTTTTGTTTAAATAACCGCCTCATCTTTTTGTTCATCTTTGTGTTAGTTTTCCTATTTCCTTTCACTTAGATTTCAGGTTTTCAGCAATGGAAAGTGGCTCAAAAAGTGTGTCATGTCACCCACTTAGTGGAACCAAGCCGGAGCCAACTATGGAGCAAATAACGCAAATATTGCAAAGGCTGATGAATAAGCAAGATCAAATGGCATGCATTATGGAAGATTTGATGCAAGGACATCACGGCTTGTATAAGAGGCTTATAAAGTTGGAAGAGCAAACAACCCCGAGGTATGAGGGTTCAAAGAGGCGTCCCACAAATAAGCAAGAGGAAGAAGGGCTAGACCATACTCTTTAAGGAACAAGTCGGCGGTCTCCCCCACCACAAGAACCAAGATGGAATCATAGGAGACAAGTGCAAAGAGACTATGGCAAAAACTCCTACAACTCTATTGAAGAAGACGATTATGAGGAACATCATGTACGTGGCAACAACAGAAGAGGCAAAAGATGTCACCGCCAAGAAGATGAGTTCTTGAAGGGTAAAGTGAACATACCTCGTTTCCACGGTAAGAGTGATCCTGAAGCATACTTCCAATGGGAAAAGAAGGTGGATCTCATCTTTTCTTACATAAACTACACAAAAATCCAAAAGGTATGTTGTGCTTCTATTGAATTTGTTGATTATGCATTACGTTGGTGGGGTCAAACCCAAGCTTTGAGAAACAGGATTGGACAGCGTCCCATTTCAACGTGGGAAGAAATGAAGTTCGTAACTTAGGAGAAGATTCATCCCTGACCATTATGAGAGGTCAATGTTTCAAAAATTACAAGCCCTAACACAAGGAACTAAAAGTATGGATGAATATTTCAAGAAGCTTGAGATGTTAATGGCAAGGACCAACATGAATGAACCACCCGAGGCCATACTGGCTAGGTTCCTTCAAGGACTGAGGAGGGACATTGCACATAAAGTGGAGCATACTCAATATAGAGATTTGACCTCGATGGTGCACATGGCCGAAAAGGTTGAACGTCAGGTGATGAGGATCAAGGATCCCATCAAGAGGTCAAGGGCCCTATGACAAGAAGGAGGGCAAGAGAACTTTGTCATCAAGTCAGAACCTTCTTCTATAAGCATGTTCAAGATGAACCTAAGGTTCCATGGGTTCATTTCATTGAACCCACCCTTTGAGCATTATGAGTGTGCGTGTGTTCCTTACTTTGAAGTTTGTCTTGTAATCTTGTGACCTTTGTTTTATGTGTTTGCTTTGTAGGTAAATTAGGTACATGGAAGATCCAAATGAAATGGAGGCCCAAAAAGAGCAATGTAGCCGTGTGTTGAAAAAAGGGAGACAAAAGGAATGTTGTCTTAAAGAGAATGTTTGTCTCCAGAAAGACAAAATCAAATGTGTCCAAGATGGAATTTCCTTTTCAAAATTGAACTCAAAATCATATCCAGGCAACAACAAGAGGCCGACCACTTAAGGTCCAAGATGGATGATCAAATTGAATTTAAATTCAAAGTTAAACTTGAATTTAAATTAAACCATGAACACGCCATCTTGCACCTATTTTCAACCAATTGGAGACTTAAATTTCAAGAAGATTTCAGCCTATTTTTCCAACCATGAACACGCCATCTTGGAGGATAAAAGAGGGATAGATTCCAATTCAAATTGAATCCAAGTTTGAATTCAAATTCAAACTCAATCTGATTTCAAACTTCAACCATCATTTGAATTCAATTTCAGGCATTTTATCATCATCAAATCAGGTTTCCAAGACCACAACAAGCATCATACACGGCTGGAAGGGAAAGATATGCAAGAACCAAATTCAAAGTGAACTCAAATTCAAACTCAACTTGAATTCAAATTCACCCAACTTTTGAATTCAAGTTCAACCCCATCCTACTCATCAAATCAGCTCTCCAAGGCCTCATTTGCTGACCAAATACACGGCTGAACAAAAGTGGAATTCAACCGATTTTTAGCTAGGATTTTCTAGTTATTTTTGCATTCAACCAATTAGCAAATTCAAGTCCAAATCAAATGTTTTTCTAGCTATTTCTTTTAGATAATATCTGCTTATTTTAAGTGTCTTTAGGCATCTATAAATAGGGCCCCTTTGGCCGATTTGTAGAACAACTTTGGATGAATAACAATTCTTGATATTTCCTTCACTTCTTGTGAGACTTTGTTTTCTTGGTTTTACATTAAAAACCTAAGTTAAGATCCTTCAAAGTTGAGCATTTTGAAGGTGTTGCCATTACTAAAAGGTGCCGTCCAGGAGGGCCATATTGGTTTGCCTGATCAACGACCATCTTGAAGTGTTGGTCTTGCTCATTTGATCCACACGTTTTTATCACTAAGGAAGCAAGGGGAAGTCTTCTTCCTTGTGCCTAACCCTTTTGTGAATGATGTTTGGAAGGTGGAATTGTTGGAGCCCACGTCTTGCACGCATCAAATTGGTATCAGAGCCAGGTTACTCTATTCCACTGTATTCTATCCTTCTCTTTTTGTTTCAGTCTATTCATTTCAAGTTCAGTTGTATCCTTCTTCTACTCCCAATTCTACACGTCATTTGCATTTCATACAAAAAAAGCATCCAGATTTGTTTAAAGTTCTTTGCATTTTGTTGAGTCTTGTTATTCATCATTCTAGCATCTTCGTTGATTCTTGTTTTAGGGTCACGTTTATCCATCTTGTGCAGCAAACATCTGAATTCTATCATTCAAACTTGAACAATAGGGTTTGTGCATTTAAAGTACATTCAGCTCTCTTTTTATTACAACCATCAGCCTATAAAGCTACCTCGGTTTCAAATCATCTTGTTACTACCGAAGCTTTTAGTTGGCGATGATTGTATGCATCTTGTGATTCGCATTATGATTGATTTCATGCTTTAAATCAAGTTAGTCCTACGTGTGATTGTCTTCACAAGTCATTTTCAACACCAACAAAACCCTAAATCCACCCCAATACCCACGGCTAAACCAACCAACACCCAAAACCGACCCAAAAAATCACCAACCAGATTCCAAACTACCTTATTTACACTTTTAACAAAAAGCCCCAAACCAAGTTTACCAAACAAAATCAGAATCAAAAGTTCCTAACTCATTCAAAAAAACCTTAACCCTAGAATTTGAATTTTTGTTCAATTCTGTCCTACACCCATCCATTATCCAAATTGACCACAAAAAATCATCAATTACCAACCCAAATAGTCCATTTACACCGTTCATTCAGCTCCCAAAAACCCCATCCCACAAATGCCCAAAACCGTCCAAAAATCCCAAATTGAAAACCCTAACCCTAATTCTTTACAACCGCAACTTCCCTCACTTTCCAAGGTTATTTAGTTGCAATTAAAAGTTGCAGACTGCAATTTAAATTCATTGCACTATTCGGCCTGAAAACAAAAGTTCTGAATGCAAAACGCATGAAATTCGAAGTCTGCCCCTAGTCAAAAAAAGGGAAAAAAAGGAAGAATCTTAACCTTGCTTACATTAAAATAGCAAGGAAGGGAAGAAAAACAAAAGAACAAGAGAAAAGAAAAAGGGCAAAACGTTTGTGCATTACTTGAAATTTTTTTAGTGCAATTTGAAAACCTTGGATACTGTATTTCGTTTTTGCAATATACAACCGTCCTCCCACATCTCATTCTCCTTATCCTGCTCTTCTTGAACCAATCATACACTTGGTTGCTCGATTATTGCATGACTTGAACCATTTTGTGGATAGTAAGTGCATAGAATCAAAATTAACTAAAGATTGCCCACGGCAACCCTTAGTTCATCTTTGGTTCAGCCTTGTACATCAATTTTGGTTGCTTATTTTCTTTGAATTTTAGTAGAAAGTTCAAGTTTGTTCCATTTCACTTGATTCTAATTTGATACTATTTGGTGCAACTTGAAAGCAAAAGGGAGAAACAAGTGTAGACCGTTGTGATTGGGAGAAGCATTGGCAAAACACTTTCTTAATTGATCGCTTTGAATCTTCTTAACTTCAGGTTATCCAAGAAGTAAAGTGGTAAGAGAGTGGAAAAAAAGAAAGAGGAGTGTTCATATTTCGTTTTTCTACTAATCACGTAACGTTTGTTTGCCTTTGTGTTAGTTTGGTTCTTTTCTTTTCTTTTTGTTTTTGTTAAAGTTCTTTAGGTCAAACATGGAGAGCAGCACTCATTCCGCTTCTAGCAAGTCAAAGGAAGCTGAGACTGTTGATAACACATAACAACAAATGCTGGAGATGTTAAAGAAACTCATGCATGACAATGAGGTAATCAAACGTCGATTGGAGGATGTTCAATAGAGCTACAAGACAAGTGATGGACAAGGCACAAGCAAGGCCGTTCCCATGCCACAACCAAGGCGTCACCCCCCCAGAAGAAGTCGAGGATGACAACCTTAGACCACCACACATCGAGCCAAGAAGGTTTGTTCCTCCAACACAGCCAAGAAGGTACGCTCCAAGGAGGTACAATGATGATTATATTCCATTTGAGCATGATGATTATGACTTTGATGACCACCCTCCCCGTGGTTACCAAAGACGCCAAAATCCCCTTTTCCCACAAGATGACGATTTTTCAAAACAAAAATAAATATTCCTACGTTTTATGGTAAAAGTAATGCGGAGGTATATTTGGAATGGGAAACAAAAGTGGATCTAATCTTTTCTTGTACCAACTACAGTGAATTACAAAAAGTGAGGTACGCTTCTATTGAGTTTTTTGGTTACGCACTAAATTGGTGGACAAATTTGTGTCGAAATAGGACTAAGACAAGACAACCCCCAATTGCCACTTGGGAAGAAATGAAGTTTGAAATGAGACAACGTTTTATCCCAAACAATTATGAGAGTTCTAT
>AP025073.1:21768712-21831803 GCA_036186865.1 Eustoma russellianum | reverse complement strand
CAAAAGGGAGAAACAAGTGTAGACCGTTGTGATTGGGAGAAGCATTGGCAAAACACTTTCTTAATTGATCGCTTTGAATCTTCTTAACTTCAGGTTATCCAAGAAGTAAAGTGGTAAGAGAGTGGAAAAAAAGAAAGAGGAGTGTTCATATTTCGTTTTTCTACTAATCACGTAACGTTTGTTTGCCTTTGTGTTAGTTTGGTTCTTTTCTTTTCTTTTTGTTTTTGTTAAAGTTCTTTAGGTCAAACATGGAGAGCAGCACTCATTCCGCTTCTAGCAAGTCAAAGGAAGCTGAGACTGTTGATAACACATAACAACAAATGCTGGAGATGTTAAAGAAACTCATGCATGACAATGAGGTAATCAAACGTCGATTGGAGGATGTTCAATAGAGCTACAAGACAAGTGATGGACAAGGCACAAGCAAGGCCGTTCCCATGCCACAACCAAGGCGTCACCCCCCCAGAAGAAGTCGAGGATGACAACCTTAGACCACCACACATCGAGCCAAGAAGGTTTGTTCCTCCAACACAGCCAAGAAGGTACGCTCCAAGGAGGTACAATGATGATTATATTCCATTTGAGCATGATGATTATGACTTTGATGACCACCCTCCCCGTGGTTACCAAAGACGCCAAAATCCCCTTTTCCCACAAGATGACGATTTTTTTCAAAACAAAAATAAATATTCCTACGTTTTATGGTAAAAGTAATGCGGAGGTATATTTGGAATGGGAAACAAAAGTGGATCTAATCTTTTCTTGTACCAACTACAGTGAATTACAAAAAGTGAGGTACGCTTCTATTGAGTTTTTTGGTTACGCACTAAATTGGTGGACAAATTTGTGTCGAAATAGGACTAAGACAAGACAACCCCCAATTGCCACTTGGGAAGAAATGAAGTTTGAAATGAGACAACGTTTTATCCCAAACAATTATGAGAGTTCTATTTTCACAAGTTTACAAAAATTACGACAAGTTTCCAAAAGTGTAGACGAGTATTACAAAGAGTTAGAAATTTTGTTGGAAAGATCTAACTTGTAGGAACCCGAAGAAGCCACCAAGGCCCGTTTCTTACATGGTCTAAACAGGGAGATTGCACAAAGGGTTGACCTTCAACCTTATCTCGACCTCACAACCATGGTCCATATGGTTGAAAAGATTGAACACCAACTAAAGGTACGTAGTTCCTCCAATTTCAATTCCACTTATCGTACTAATCAGTCTTCATCAAGGTTTTCCAACAAGCCTTCAAGAACGGGAAGCTCATGGCCTACAGGAGGCCAAACACGTGACCAAGGTGCGTCACAAAGGATGGACAATCGTGTGCAGTCCACACAAAGACGAGATGAATGCAGCCAACAAAAGGCTCCTACTGGAAATTCTTCTGATCTCTCAAACAGGTTTAGGGACATTAAATGCTATAAATGTCAAGGACGTGGTCACATAGGAAAAGAGTGTCCTAATGCAAAACGAATCATGTTAATTGAGGAACAAACGAATATGTGTCTGAGTCCGAGCATGAAAACGAATCTGAGCATGATAATGAAATTGAAGCTGAAGAGGATCTAGGCGCATTAGATGATTTTTACACTAGGGAGTTTCTTGTTGTGCGTAGAGCTTTGAATGCATATCCGAAATTAGATGATCACGAACAACATAGAGAAAACATTTTCCGTATTCATTGCATGATAAATGGTAAAGTGTGCACCATGATCATTGATTCCGGTTCTTGTGCGAATGTGGCTAGCATCGAATTGGTAAGAAAACTGAATTTGCCTATGATTAATCATCCGCATCCTTACAAACTTGCATGGTTAAATGATTGCGGTGAAGTTAGCGTAAGTAAACAAGTTTTGATTTCTCTTAGCATTGGTAGTTACAAAGATGATGTTTTATGTGATGTTGCACAAATGCATGCTAGTCATATCTTACTTGGTAGGCCATGGCAATTTGATCGACAAGTGACATATGATGGATATTTGAATCGTTATTCTTTCAAGTTGAATGGAAAACTTTACAAATTGCATGCACTTCCACCAGACAAAGTCCACGAGGATCACCAATGCGCATGTCTAAGTCTAGGGCTGATCCTAGGGAAAAAGAAGCTGAGAGAAAATTCGTGGAATGCATTAAAAGTGAGAACAAAAAACAAGAGAGCAAGAGAAAAGAGGTAGCACCCATAGGAGTCACCGAGTCCAAAAAGAAGTGTGGGTATTTTGCAAAGAAAAGAGAGGTCACACGAGTCTTTTATAGATACCAAACCGTCCTCGTTCTCATACCTAAGGCGTGTCACCTTTCCCTAGAAGAACTCCCACCAAACCTGCCTACCAAAGTTGCGTCCCTTATCTAAGAGTACGAAGTTCTATTTCCCACCGAGCCACCATCTGGATTACCACCTATTAGAGGAATAGAACACCAAATCGATTTTGTCCCAGGAGCCGTGTTACCAAATCGCTCAGCCTATCGAGCCAATTCTGAAGAAACCAAGGAAATCGAAAGGCAAGTAGAGGAGCTCCTAGCGAGTGGACAAGTCCGAGAGAGCCTAAGCCCATCAGCCGTCCCTGTCATTTTAGTGCCCGAAAAGGATGGAACTTGGAGAAGGTGTACTAATTGTCGTGCCATAAACAAAATTACCGTCAAGTATAGGTACCATATACCTAGGCTGGATGATAAGTTGGACATGTTGCACGGATCTAATTTCTTCACCAAAATCGACCTTAAGCAGGGGTACTTCCAAGTACGAATTAGAGAAGGGGAGGAATGGAAGACTGCATTCAAAACCAAGTTTGGGCTCTATGAGTGGTTAGTGATGCCCTTCGGGCCCACCAACGCCCCTAGCACCTTTATGAGGCTAATGAATGAAGTCTTACGAGCGTTCATAGGACGATTTGTTGTTTTTTATTTTGATGATATCCTAATCTATTATCAAACCATAGAAGATCATCTTTACCACATTAGGGCCGTTTTTGAATAACTTAAGCAAGAACAACTTTACGCCAACTTTAAGAAGTGCTCTTTTTGTTTGGAACGAGTAGTCTTCCTAGGATTTGTCATTTCGGCTGAGGGAGTAGAGTTGGATGAGGAAAAGATTAGGTCAATTGTGGAGTGGCCTATACCTAAGAATGTAGGGGAAGTTCGCAGTTTCCATGGACTTGCAAGTTTTTATAGACGATTTGTCAAAGATTTTTCTTCCATAGCTACACTCCTAAATGAAATCGTGAAAAAAGATGTGCCTTTTAGGTGGGAAGAGCCACAACAACAGGCATTTGATGAGCTTAAACGTAGGCTAACCACTGCACACATACTTAGTTTACCAAATTTTGACGAAACTTTTGAGATCGAGTGTGATGCAAGTGGAGTGGGTATAGGCGCAGTTTTGACCCAAGGTAAGAAATCCATAGCCTACATTAGTGAGAAGTTGAAAGGCGCTGCATTGAATTACTCTACTTATGATAAGGAACTTTATGCCCTCGTGAGATCCCTACAAACTTGGCAACACTATCTTCAACCTAAAGAGTTTGTGATCCACACTGACCACGAAAGCCTTAAATATCTTAAAGGGCAAGGAAAGTTGTACAAGAGACATGCCAAATGGGCAGAGTACATAGAACAATTCCCTTACATGATTAAGTACAAACAAAGAAAGGACAATATAGTTGCTGATGCCCTCTCTAGGAGATACACATTAGTGACTACATTATCCTCACGCTTCTTAGGATTTGAATCACTTAAGGAATTGTACCCAAATGACCATGACTTTGGTACCATTTTTGAGGCATGTAAAGAGGCACCATTTGGGAAATTCTACATACATGAGGGTTATCTTTTCAAAGAACATAAGTTGTGTGTTCCCCGATCATCCCTACGAGAAGCATTGACTAGAGAAGCCCATGGGGGAGTTTTAATGGGTCATTTCGGAGTGTTCAAAACCCTTGAGACTCTTAAGAACATTTCTATTGGCCCCACATACGCGTAGACGTCGAAAGGTTATGTGGTAGTTGCATCACTTGCAAGCAAGCCAAATCCAAGTCCCAACCACACGACCTTTACACGCCTTTACCCTCCCTGATTCCCCTTGGATTGACATTTCCATGGACTTTGTTTTCGGACTTCCTAGGTTTCGAGGAGGGTGCGATAGCATTTATGTTGTGGTTGATCGATTTTCAAAGATGGCACATTTCATTGCATGTAGGAAAGTAGATGACGCTACACATGTTGCTGATTTGTTCTTCAAAGAGATTGTGAGATTGCATGGCATGCCACGTAAAATTGTAAGTGATAGAGATACGAAATTTTTGAGTCATTTTTGGCGTGTTTTTTGGGCTAAACTTGGTACACAATTGTTGTTTTCAACCACTGCACACCCACAAACTGATGGACAAACTGAAGTAGTTAATCGTACTCTCTCTCTCCACTTTTGCGTGCCATTTTGCAAAAACATCTTAAATGTTGGGAAGATTGTTTACCATATATCAAATTTGCATACAATAGGAGTGTCCATCATGGTACTTTGCATAGTCCATTTGAAATCGTGTATGAGTTTAACCCATTGTCTCCCTTTGATTTGATCCCTATTCCCGTGCATGAACGTTCAAGTCTTGATGGTAAACAAAAAGCGAAAAAGATAAAGAAATTGCATGAACACGTTAAAACAGAACTTGAAAAGAAAAACAAAGCTTATGAAATACGAGCTAACCAACACCGAAAACGAGTTGTGTTTAAACTTGGTGATTTAGTGTGGTTACATTTGCGCAAAGAAAGATTTCCCAATGAGCGAAAGTCAAAATTGTTACCTAGAGGAGATGGACCTTTCAAAGTTTTGAAACGCATAGGTGATGATGCATACATCCTTGATCTTCCGGAAAGGTATGGTTCCATTTCGCCTACTTTTAATGTTGCTGACCTCACCCGTTTCACTGATGACCTTTTTGATTCGAGGACGAATCCTCTTGAGGAGGGGGATTGATGAGGATCAAGGATCCCATCAAGAGGTCAAGGGCCCTATGACAAGAAGGAGGGCAAGAGAACTTTGTCATCAAGTCAGAACCTTCTTGTATAAGCATGTTCAAGATGAACCTAAGGTTCCATGGGTTCATTTCATTGAACCCACCCTTTGAGCATTATGAGTGTGCGTGTGTTCCTTACTTTGAATTTTTTCTTGTTTTCTTGTGATCTTTGTTTTATGTGTTTGCTTTGTAGGTAAATTAGGTATATGGAAGATCCAAATGAAATGGATGCCCAAAAAGAGCAATGTAGCCGTGTGTTGCAAAAAGGGAGACAAAAGGAATGTTGTCTTGAAGAGAATGTTTGTCTTCACAAAGACAAATTCAAATGTGTCCAAGATGGAATTTCCTTTTCAAAATTGAACTCAAAATCATATCCAAGCAACAACAAGAGGCCGGCCACTTAAGGTGCAAGATGGATGATCAAATTGAATTTAAATTCAAAGTTAAACTTGAATTTAAATTCAACCATGATTTGAATTCAAGTTTCAACCAATTGGAGACTTAAATTTCAAGAAGATTTCAGCCTATTTTTCCAGCCATGAACACGCCATCTTGGAGGATAAAAGAGGGATAGATTCCAATTCAAATTGAATCCAAGTTTGAATTCAAATTCAAACTCAATTTGAATTCAAACTTCAACCATCATTTGAATTCAATTCCAGGCATTTTATCATCATCAAATCAGGTTTCCAACTCCACATCAAGCATCATACACGGCTGGAAGGAAAAGATATGCAAGAACCAAATTCAAAGTGAACTAAAATTCAACTCAACTTGAATTCAAGTTCACCTAACTTTTGAATTCAAGTTAAACCCCATCCTACTCATCAAATCAGCTCTCCAAGGCTTCATTTGCTGACCAAATACACGGCTGAACAAAGGAGGAATTCAACCGATTTTTAGCTAGGATTTTCTAGTTATTTTTGAATTCAAACAATTAGCAAATTCAAGTTCAAATCAAGTGTTTTTCTAGCTTTTTCTTTTAGATAATATCTGATTATTTTAAGTGTCTTTGGGCATCTAGAAATAGGCCCCCTTTGGCTGATTTGTCGAACAACTTTGGATGAATAATAATTCTTGATATTTTCTTCACTTCTTGTGAGACTTTGTTTTCTTGGTTTTGCATTAAAAATCTAAGTTAAGATCCTTCAAAGTTGAGCATTTTGAAGGTGTTTCCATTGCTAAAAGGTGCCATCCAGGAGGGCCATATTGGTTTGCCTGATCAACGACCATCTTGAAGTGTTGGTCTTACTCATTTGATCCACACGTTTTTATCACTAATGAAAGCAAGGGGAAGTCTTCTTCCTTGTGCCTAACGCTTTTGTAAAGGACGTTTAGAAGGTGGAATTGTTGGAGCCCACGTCTTGCACGCATCATCAGGTGAACTCTAAACATTTCAATTCAGTTTTTAAGAATAACCGCTCTTCCTTTTCTAGAATGCAAAACAAGCCAACCCTAGGTCCTCAATCACAGCCTTATATTGGGCAAAACCGAGGAGGACCCTCTTGGGAAGGAATAGAAGGAAGACTTGGACTATCAAGCTCCAAAAATGAGGATAAAAGTAAAACGAAAGCTCATGAAGGTAAGTCCTCTAACTCTCCTAGTGGCTTAAGAGAAATCAAATGTTTTCGATGCCAAGGAAGAGGACATGTAAGTAGAGAGTGCCCCAATGTAAAAAAGAATCATTTCACTTGACATGGTGAGATCTCATTTCTTCCATCTCTCTTCTCAATATGAAATTAAGTAATTTTGTTTAAAAAAACACACAGTAATAAGCTATACAGTTTCACCCATGACACATCTTGCGATATGTGTCTTCTTTAAAATAAACTATATGGTTTTATTTTGTAGTGGTTCGAGCCATGTAAACAGCTTCTTTCACAAAATGTAGGGTAAGGCTGCGTACATCAGATCACGAAGTGATCTGGTTCTTTCCTGACCTTACACAAACGTTAGTGCAACGAGAACGCTTTTTTATGATATAATTTTATTTTGAAAAGAATCATTAAAGAAAAAATATTATAAAGAAGATCTCATTCGTTCACTTAATATGACACTTGCACCATTTATTTTGCTACGTTTAATCTTGTAGGAGCTTGTGTCTGGAGAACATTATTTGACATATCAAATTTGGTGCATCTATTTTCCGTGTGTCATCCGTGTGTTCTAAATTCATTGGAGTTAGTGGGAGCCTACTTTCTATTTTAAACTAACGAATATGTCACTGAAGAAGAAAATGAGCATGAAAATGAATTGGAACATGAACCATGAAGACAGTTTGGGAGAGGAAGAAGAATATGAAAATAAGTAATTTCTTATTGTTAGAAGAGCTTTGAATGTTTCCCACAAGGTGGATGAGTATGAACAACATAGAGAAAACATTTTTCATATTCACTGCTCATAAAAGGGAAAGTTTGTAACATGATTATTGATTCTGGATCTTGTGCAAATGTTGCTAGCATCGAACTTGTTAGGAAACTTGAATTGCCTATGTCTAATCACTTGCAACCGTATAAACTTTCATGGCTTAGTGATTGTGGTGAAATAAATGTAAGTAAACAAGTTCTTGTTTCCTTGACTATAGGAGGATATAAAGATGAAATTTTATGTGATGTAGCTCCTATGCATGCTAATCATCTCTTATTAGGTAGACCTTTGCAATATGATAGAAAAGTTACCTATGACGGTTACCTAAACAAATTCGCGTTCAGACACGATAGGAAATTGTTCAAATTGCATGCATTACCACCCCATATTGTTCAAGAGGATCAGGCAAGGATGCATAGATCTAGAAGTGATCCTAGAGAAAAAGAGGCTGATAGAAAGTTTTTGGAAGGAATGAAAGGGGAAAAAGACAAGAGCCTAAAGGAAAGGAGATAGTCCCTCAAGGAATGACCGAACCTAGGGAAAGATGCGCATTTTATGCCAAGAAAGTGAGGTGACCCATGCCATTAGTGCCCACAAGACTATATACATCCTTATATACAAGGAGTGTATGGTTTCAAGTGATCATTTACCACCCACATTGCCTAGTGAAGTAGCATCCCTGATTGAAGAATACTCCATTTTGATTCCTACAGAAGAACCTTCAGGACTATCCCCTTTAAGAGGCATAGAACACCAAATAGACTTCATCTATGGCGCCACCCTTTCAAATAGGCCAGCATATAGGGCTAACCCTGAAGAGAGCAAGGAAAAATTCAAAAGCAAGTTGAAGAGCTTTTAGCCAAAGGGAAAGGTTAGGGAAAGCATGAGCCCATGCGCAGTTCCTGTCATAGTTGTCCCTAAGAAAGATGGCACCTGGAGAATGTACACTGACTGTAGAGCCATCAACAAGATCACTATGAAGTATAGGTACCCCATACTTAGATTGGATGATAACTTCACCAAGTTGGATCTTAAGAGTGGATACTTGTAGGTAAGGATTAAGGAGGGGGATGAATAGAAGACTGTATTCAAGACCAAATTTGGACTATATGAGTGGTTGGTGATGCCTTTTAGTGTAACCAACACCCCCAACACTTTTATGCAGTTGACGAATGAAGTCTTGATAGCCTTTATTGGAAATTATTTTGTTGTGTACTTTGATGGTATCCTAATCTATTCCAAAACTTTTGAAGATCACCTAGACCACATTAGAGCTGTGTTTGAGAAGCTTAAGATGCAACAACTCTATGCCAATCTTAAGAAATGTTCATTCTGCTTAGAAGGGGTTGTATTCCTAGGATTTGTGATCACATATGAGGGAATAGAGATGGATTAAGAGAAAGTAAGATCGATCACTGAATGGCCGACTCCTAAGAATGTAGGAGAAGTAAGGAGCTTTCATGAGTTAACTAGCTTTTATAGGAGATTTGTAAAGGACTTTTCTTTTGTAGCTGCCCCTCTAAATGAGATTGTGAAGAAAGATATGCCATTCAAGTGGGGAGAGCCACAACAAAATGCATTCGAGGAGCTGAAGAGAAGGCTGTCCACTACACCCATACTTAGGTAACCTAACTTTGATGAAACCCTTGAGATTGAGTGTGATGCAAGTGGAGTGGGCATAGCTGCCGTTTTGACAAAAACTAAGAAGGCCCTAGCCTATTTTAGCGAAAAGTTGAAGGGAGCTTCCTTGAACTATTCCACTTATGACAAAGAACTTTATGCTCTAGTAAGATCCCTCCAACTTAGCAACACTACCATCAACCTAAGGAGTTTGTCATTCATACGGACCATAAAAGCTTAAAGTATCTTAAAGAGCAAGGTAATTTAAATAAGAGACATGCCAAATGGGTAGAATCCATAGAGCAGTTTCCTTATGTGATTAAGTACAAGCAAGGAAAAGATAACATCGTTGATGATGCCCTTTCTAGGAGGTGCGCCTTAGTTACCAAGTTATCTTCCCAATTGCTAGGCTTTGAATCTCTTAAGGAGATGTATGCTAATGATCATGACTTTGGCACTATCTGTGAGGCATGCCAGGAGGCGCCCTTTGGAAAGTTCTATTTGCATGAGGGGTATCTATTTAAGGAACAAAAGTTATGCGTGCCACGGTGTTCCATAAGAGAGTTATTAGTAAAAGAGGCACATGGAGCGATGGGGCACTTTGGAGGATTCAAAACCTTGGAGACCCTCAAGGAGCACTTTTACTTGCCACACATGTGTGTGGATGTTGAGAAAATGTGTAGCAACTGCATCAATTACAAACAAGACAAATATAAGTCCCAACCATATGGCATTTACACGCCTTTGCCTGTCCCTAAAATACCTTGGATAGATTTTCTATGGACTTTGTCTTAGGCCTCCCTATATCTCGGGTTGGGAAGGATAGATTCTCTAAGATGGCTCATTTCATTGCATGTAAAAAAGTTGATGATGCCACTCACATAGCTGATTTGTTCTTTAGAGAAGTTGTTAGGTTGCATGGTATGGCTAGGATCATAGTGAGTGATCGAGACACTAAGTTTCTTAGCCACTTCTGGCGTGTCTTATGGGGAAAGCTAGGCACTAGATTGTTATTTTCCACCACTGTGCACCCACAAACCAATGGCCAAACTGAGGTTGTTAATAGAACTTTGTCTCAACTCTTGCATTCATCATTCAGAATAATTTAAAGAATTGGGAGGATTGTTTACCATTCATTGAGTTTGCATACAATAGAAGTGTTCATCATGGTACATTGCATAGTTCTTTTGAGGTTGTATATGGATTTAATCCTTTATCACCCCTTCATTTGATCCCTATTCCCATGCATGAACGACCTAGTCTTGATGGTAAACAAAAAGTTGACTTGATAAAGAAAAAGCATGAAAAAGTTAAATCCCAATTAGAAGAAAAGAACAAAGCTTATGCTAGGAGGGCTAATAGACATCGTAGGCAGATTTCCTTTGAGCCAGGGGATCTAGTTTGGTTGCACCTTTAGAAAGAACGGTTTCCTAAAAGGCGGAGATCTAAATTTATGCCACGAGAAGATGGTCCATTCAGGGTCCTTGGACGAATTGGTACGAATGCTTATGTTTTTGATCTTCCGCACAGGTATGATTCCGTTTCCTCTACATTTATTGTTGCTGACCTCACCCCCTTCAGTGACGGTCATATTGATTCGAGGATGAATCCTTTTGAGGAGGGGGGATTGATGCGGCCCAAGGTATCCATCATGAGGATGTGTCACCTAAAGGTCCTATAACAAGAAGTAAAGCCAAACAACTCGGTTTTGAAGTTGTAAGCTTCTTGTTAAGACATGTACAAGATGAACCTGAAGTTCATTGGATTGATTTCATTGAACCAACTCCACAAAGATTTATCTTCTTTGGGTTTCTTGTATTTTAATTTATTATCTCTTTCTTTACTTGTTTGATGCTTGTTATGTGTTTGTTTGCTTAGTAGGGGCTGTTGGAGTTGCCAAACATGTATTGAAATCTATACCAAGCATGCTGAAAAGAGCTGAAATGTACCTGAACTTTGTGGACGTGTAACTCATTCATAAAAACTCCAAATTGGGTCATTCAAATGCCAAATGTCAAGTTCACGACGTGAACTAAAATTCTTGAGAAGAACACTTCTTCAAATTCAGCTTGTATCCACGGGAAATATCGAGTCAACCAGAGGCGAGAATTCAGCCTAAAATCCAGCATTTGGTTTATTTCTTGGAGATTGATTTCTTCAATCATTTTTAAGAGGCTCCAGCCGTTTGTATCAGGTCTAAGACCAGAATTTGTGAATTTTAGTTGCACCCTTGACTAGGATGGGTCTTAGATTATGTTTGGTCCTACTTAAAGGCAAGAAACGTTTTGTACATTTCCAGATTTGTTGAAAGAATAAAAAATTCTATTGCTTTTCTCCTTAAAAGGCATCTCTGTTTTCTTGATTTCTCACTAAAAATCAAGTCTTAAAAAACTTCAAAGTTTGAGCATATTTGAGGGTGTTTGCCAAGACAAGATGAATGCTGCCTAGGAGGGTGTTTATCATTTGCCTAGTACACACCATTCTTCAAAGCTTGGTTGCTCAATTTCAGCCGCACCTAAGACTTTGTAAGCAAGGAAGAGCTTGGCCCCTTTGTGCCTAATCCATTGTTGGAGAAGAAGGTTGGATAAAAGTGTGGGATCCTACTTGTGCTTGTATAAACAAACCAAGTCCATGAACCATCCGTTGGGTCCAATTGAGGAGTCTAATGAGTACTATTCTGAGGAGGAGGTTGAGGAAAATGAAGAAACTGAGGAAACATGTGAGGAAGAGGAAGAAATAATTGATGACACTAATGAATGTGAAAATAAAGAGTTCTTAGTTGTAAGACGTGCTTTAAATGTTCAATTCAAAATGGAAGAACAAGATTTGCAAAGAGAAAACATTTTTCACATTTATTGCATGGTTAAAGGCAAAGTGTGTACACTTATCGTTGATTCTGGTTCATATACGAATGTTGAAAGCATTGAAATTGTTAGGAAACTTGATTTACCCTTAATCAATCACCCACATCCTTATAGACTTACCTGGCTTAATGATTGTGGAGAAGTTAAGGTTAATAAACAAGTCATGATTTCTTTGTCAAGTGGCGGGTATTTTGATGAAATCTTATGTGATGTAGCACCTATGCATTCAAGTCATATCCTGTTAGGTAGACCATGAAAATTTGGCAACAAAGTAACATATGATGGCTACTTGAATAGATATTCTTTTAGGCATAACAACAAACTATTTAAGCTGCATGCATTATCCCCACAAAAACTGTTTGAGGATCAGAAGAGAACAACCAAAAATAGAAATGATATAAAGGAAAAGGAAATGGAAAGAATCTTCCTCAAAATCATTCGTCTTGGCAGAATTGAATCAAAGGGAAAATAACTTGTCATTTCTGAAGAAAATAAAAATGAGAAGAAAAGTGCTTTCCTGTTCCACTCAATCAATTCCAACAAAACTATTTACATCTTACTTTACAAGAAAACTTATTCTCTTCATCTAATTTACTATTTACTTTGCCAAGTGAAGTCACCTCTCTACTACAAGAGTTTTTTAACTTGTTCACTAAAGAAGATTCCAAAGGTTTACCACCTCCAAGAGGCATTGAACATCAAATAGATTTCATTCCAGGAGCGGTCCTACCCAATACGCCTGCTTATAGAGCCAATCCAGAGAAATCGAAAGACAAGTTGAGGAACTCTTAGACGAGGGTAAGGTGAGAGAAAGTATGAGCCTTTGTGCTGTACATGTGATAGTTGTCCCTAAGAAAGATGGAACTTGGAGGATGTGCACTGACTATAGAGCAATCAATAAGATTACTGTGAAGTATAGATACCATATTCCTAGGTTGGATGATATGCTAGATATGTTACATGGTTTAGATACTTTACCAAAGTAGATCTTAAGCAAGGATACTTCCAAGTGAGAATTAAGGAAGGAGATGAATGGAAAACGGCCTTCAAGTGGATTGTATGATTGGTTAGTCAGCCCTTTGGCCTAACTAACGCCCCTAGTACCTTTATGACGTTAATGAATGAAGTCTTGAGGAGGTTCATTGGGAAAATTGTTGTAGTATACTTTGATGACATCCTTATCTACTCCAAATCCATCAGTGAACACCTTGTCCATTTGGGAGCTGTGTTTGAAACTTTGCAAAAGGAACAACTACATGCCAACCTTAAGAAGTTTTCGTTCTGCTTAGGGAAAGTAGTGTTCTTAGGTTTTGTGATTAATGCTGAAGGTATTGAGATAGACCAAGAGACGGCCAAGTCCATCACTGAGTGGCCAACGCCTAAGTCTGCAGGAGATATTAGAAGTTTTCATGGACTAGCCTAGCCAGATTTTATAAGCATTTTGTCAAGGATTTCTCTATCATTGCTGCACCCTTAAATGAGTTAGTTAAAAAAGTAAGTTTTCAATGGGGAGCCTCACAACAACAAGCCTTTGATGAACTTAAGAGACGTCTAACCATGACACCTATCCGAAGATTGTCAAACTTCGAAGAAACCTTTGAAGTTGAGTGTGATGCCAGTGGGATTTGCATTGGAGCTGTCCTGAATCAAGCTAAGAAACCAATAGCTTATTTCAATGAGAATTTAATAGGAGCTACCTTCAACTACTCAACCTATGATAAAGAACTTTTTGCCATAGTTAGATCCTTAAAAACTTTGCAACTTTTTCAACAACCTAAGGAGTTTGTGAGCCACACTGATCATGAAAGCCTTAAGCACCTTAAGTGCTGAGGTAAACTAATAAAAGGCATACAAAGTGGGTTGAGTACATTGAACGATTCCCGTATGTAATCAAGTACAAGAAAGGTAAAGACAATATATCTGCTGATGCTCTATCCCGTCGTTGTACTTTGATTACTATAATGACTTCTAACATGTTTGGTTTTGAAGCAATAAAGGAATTGTATTCAACTAACCATGACTTTAGTTCTGTGTATGAAGAATGTCTAGAATCTCCGTCTGGTAAGTATTACCTACACGAAGGATTCTTATTCAAGGAATACAAGTTATGTGTCCCAAGTTGCTCAATAAGGGAGTTGTTAACAAGAGAAGCTCATGGAGGAGGATTGATGGGTCACTTTGGCTCATTCAAGACGTTGGAGATGTTTAAGGAGCATTTCTTCTGGCGTCACATGAAAGCAAGTGTTGAAAGGGTATGTTCAAATAGTATCAAATGGAAACAAGCTAAATCTAGAACCCAGTCACATGGTCTGTACACTCCTTTACCTGTTCCAAGTTCACCTTGGACAGATCTTTCTATGGACTTTGTGTTTGGATTGCCAAGATCCAAATCTGGAAAGGATAGCATCTTTGTTGTTGATAGATTTTCCAAGATGGCATATTTTATTGCATGCAAGAAGGTGGACGATGCCACACATGTTGATGATCTATTCTTTAAGGAAATTGTAAGATTGCATGGCATACCCCCACCATTGTAGTTGATAGAGATGCAAAGTTTCTAGCCATTTTTGGCGTGTTTTGTGGAGTAGACTTGGTACTAAACTTCTTTTCTCAACAACTACACATCCACAAACTGATGGTCAGACAGAAGTAGTCAATATTGTCACAATTATTGCGTAACATAATTCAAAAGAACTTAAATAATTGGGAAGATTGTTTAGCTTTCATTGAGTTTGCATACAATTGGAATGTTCACCGTGGAACTTTGCATTCTTCTTTTGAAGTTGCTTATGGCTTTAACCCATTTTCCCCAATTGATTTACTCTTCATCCTATTCATGAACATGTTAGTCTTGATAAAGCTAAATTTGTCAAAGAATTGCATGAAAAGGCTAAGAACAGAGTGTATGCCAAGAGAGCTAATAAGAACAGAAAGGCTGTTATATTTGAATCTGGAGATCTTGTTTAGTTACACTGATACAAGCACGGGTAGGATCCCACTCTTTTATCCAAGCTTCTCCTCCAACAATGGGTTAGGCACAAAGGGTCCAAGCTCCTCCTTGCTTCCAATGTCTTTAGATAGGCTAAAATGAGCAACCAAGCCTTGAAGAATGGTGTGGACTAGGCAAATGATAATCACCCTCCTAGGCAGCGTTCATCTTGTCTTGGCAATCACCCTCAAGCATGCTCAAACTTTGAAGGTTTTTAGACTTGATTTGTAGTGAGAAATCAAGAAAACAAAGATGCCTTCTAAGGAGAAAAGCAACGGAATTTTTATTCTTCAACCAAGCTCAATGAAAAATTGGTTTACATGGCTTAAATAAGGATAAAACTCATCCTAACACTTACCCTAGTCAAAAGTACAATAAAGCACAAATATTCTGGTCTTAGGGCCTGACCAAAATGTTTGGAATAGTTCAATTGGCTTAAAGAGGTCAAACTCCAAGAATAAACAAGGGTGCTGGATTTTAGGCTGAACTGGTGCCTCTAGTTGACTCGTCTTTTTCCGTGGATATAAGCAGAATTTGAAGAAGTGTCCTTCTTGAGAAATTTAGTTCATGTGTTCATCTTGAATTTTGGCTTTTGAATGACCCGTTTTTGAGTTCCCATGACTGAGTTACGCGCCCTCAAAGTTCAAGCAATATTCAGGTGGCTGGATTTTAGGCAGAAATGGTGCCCTTAGTTTACTGGACGTTTCCCGCCGATGCCAGTCGGATTCGAAGATGAGTCCTTCTTGTAAAATTTAGTTCACATCCTGAACTTGACTTTTGGCTTTTCAATGACCCAATTTGAAATTTGTATGAATGAGTTACACGTCCACAAAACTCAGGTAAATTCCAGCTCTTTTCAGCATGCTTGGTCTAGACTTCAACACACGTTTTGGCAACTCCAACAGCCCCTACTAAGCAAACAAAGACATAACAAGCATCAAACAAGTAAAGAAAGAGATAATAAACAAAAATAAAAGAAACCCAAATAAGATAAAATGTTTATTGAGCTGGTTCGATGAAATGAACCCAATGAACTTCAGGTTCATCTTGTAAATGTCTTAACAAGAAGCTTCCAACTTCAAAACCGAGTTGTTTTGCTTTACTTCTTGTTATAGGGCCTTTAGGTGGCGCATCCTCATGACCTTAGACCGCATCAATCCCCACCTACTCAAAAGGATTCATCCTCGAATCAATATGATCGTCATTGAAGGGGGTGAGGTCAGCAACATTAAATGTAGAGGAAACGGAACCATACCTGTCCGGAAGATCAAGAACATAAGCGTTCGTACCGATTCGTTCAAGGACCCTAAATGGACCATCTCCTCTAGGCATCAATTTAGATCTCCGATCTTCAGGAAACCTTTCCTTCCGGAGGTGCAACCAAACTAGATCCCCTGGCTCAAAGGAAATCTGCCTACGATGTTTATTAGCCCTCCTTGCATAAGCTTTGTTCTTTTCTTCTAATTGGGATTTAACTTTTTCATGCAATTTTTTATCATGTCAGCTTTTTTTTACCATCAAGACTAGCTCGTTCATGCACGGGAATGGGGATCAAATCAAGGGGTGATAAAGGATTAAATCCATATACAACCTCAAAAGGACTATGCAATATACCATGATGAACACGTCGATTGTATGCAAACTCTATGAATGGTAAACAATCCTCCCAATTTTTTAAATTCTTCTGAATGATGACACGCAAGAGTTGAGACAAAGTTCTATTAACAACCTCAGTTTGGCCGTCGGTTTGTGGGTGCACAGTGGTGGAAAATAACAATCTAGTACCTAGCTTTCCCCATAAGACACGCCAGAAGTGGCTAAGGAACTTAGTGTCTCGATCACTCACTATGGTCCTAGGCATGCCATGCAACCTAACAACTTCCCTAAAGAACAAATCAGCTATGTGAGTGGCATCATCAACTTTTTTACATGCAATGTAATATGCCATCTTAGTGAATCTATCAACTACAACAAACACACTATCCCTCCCAGCTCGAGACCTAGGGAGGCCTAAGACAAAGTCCATAGAAATGTCTATCCAAGGTGATTCAGGGACAGGCAAAGGCGTGTAGAGTCTATGTGGTTGGGACTTAGATTTGGCTTGTTTGCAATTGATGCAGTTGCTACATGTTTTCTCAACTCCACACACATGTGTGGCCAGTAAAAATGCTCCTTTATGGTCTCCAAGGTTTTGAACACTCCAAAGTGCCCCATAAACCCTCCTCCATGTGCCTCTTTTACTAATAACTCTCTCATGGAACACTGTGGCACGCATAACTTTTGTTCCTTAAACAGATACCCCTCATGCAAATAGAACTTTCCAAAGGGCGCCTCCTGGCATGCCTCAAAGAAAGTGCCAAAGTCATGATCATTAGCATACATCCCCTTAAGAGATTCAAAGCCTAGCAATTGGGAAGATAACTTGGTAACTAAGGCGTACCTCCTAGAGAGGGCATCAGCAACGATGTTATCTTTACCTTTCTTGTATTTAATCACATAAGGAAACTGCTCTATGAATTCTACCCATTTGGCATGTCTCTTATTTAACTTACCTTGCCCTTTAAGATACTTTAAGCTCTCATGGTCCGTATGAATGACAAACTCCTTAGGTTGAAGGTAGTGTTGCCAAGTCTGGAGGGATCTTACAAGAGCATAAAGTTCTTTATCATAAGTGGAATGGTTCAAGGAAGATCCCTTTAATTTTTTGCTAAAATAGGCTACGGGCTTCTTAGCTTGGGTTAAAACGGCACCTATGCCCACTCCACTCGCATCACACTCAATCTCAAAGGTTTCATCAAAGTTAGGTAACCTAAGTA
Source organism: Eustoma russellianum (assembly GCA_036186865.1). Lineage (NCBI taxonomy): Eukaryota > Viridiplantae > Streptophyta > Magnoliopsida > Gentianales > Gentianaceae > Eustoma > Eustoma russellianum. The sequence goes on along the minus strand of AP025073.1, from coordinate 21,814,137 downwards.
TGGGTGTAGTGGTCAGCCTTCTCTTCAACTCCTCGAATGCCTTTTGTTGTGACTCTCCCCACTTGAATGGCATATCTTTCTTCACAATTTCATTTATAGGGGCAGCTATAGAAGAAAAGTCCTTTACAAATCTCCTATAAAAACTAGCTAACCCATGAAAGCTCCTTACTTCTCCTACGTTCTTAAGAGTAGGCCATTCAATGATCGATCTTACTTTCTCCTCATCCATCTCTATTCCCTCAGATGTGATCACAAATCCTAGGAATACAACCCTTTCTAAGCAAAATGAACACTTCTTAAGATTGGCATAGAGTTGTTCCTTCTTAAGCTTCTCGGACACAACTCTAATGTGGTCTAGGTGATCTTCAAATGTTTTGGAATAGATTAGGATATCATCAAAGTACACGACAACAAACTTTCCAATAAAGGCTCTCAAGACTTCATTCATCAACCGCATAAAAGTGCTAGGGGCGTTGGTTAGACCAAAAGGCATCACCAACCACTCATAGAGTCCAAATTTGGTCTTGAATGCAGTCTTCCATTCATCCCCCTCCTTAATCCTTGCCTGGAAGTATCCACTTTTAAGATCCACCTTGGTGTAGTACTTAGATCCAAACAACATATCTACCATATCATCCAACCTAGGTATGGGGGTACCTATACTTCACAGTGATCTTGTTGATGGCTCGACAGTCAGTGCACATTCTCCAGGTGCCATCTTTCTTAGGGACAACTATGACAGGAACAGCGCAAGGGCTCATGCTTTCCCTAACCTTCCCTTTGGCTAAAAGCTCTTCAACTTGCATTTGAATTTCCTTGCTCTCTTCAGGGTTAGCCCGATATGCTGGCCTATTTGGAAGGATGGCGCCAGGAATGAAGTCTATTTGGTGTTCTATGCCTGTTAAAGGGGGTAGTCCTGAAGGTTCTTTTGTAGGAAACAGAATGGAGTATTCCTCAATCAAGGATGCTACTTCACTAGGTAATGTGGGTGGTAAATCAGCTCTTGAAACCATACACTCCTTGTATATAAGGATGTATACGGTCTTGTGGGCACTAATGGCATGGGTCACCTCACTTTGCTTGGTGTAAAATGCACATGTTTTCCTAGGTTCAGTCATTCCTTGAGGGCTATCTCCTTTCCTTTAGGATCTTGTCTTTTTTTGTCCCCTTTCATTCCTTCCAAGAACTTCTTATCAGCCTCTTTTTCCCTAGGATCACTTCTAGATCTATGCATCCTTGCCTGATCCTCTTGAACCTTATGGGGTGGTAAGGCATGCAATTTGAACAATTTCCCATCGTGTTTAAAGGCGTATTTGTTTAGGTATCCGTCATAGGTAAATTTTCTATCATATTGCCAAGGTCTACCTAACAAGATATGACTAGCATGCATAGGAGCTACATCACATAAAATTTCATCTTTATATCCTCCTATAGTCAAGGAAACAAGAACTCGTTTACTCACGTTTATCTCACCACAATCATTAAACCATGAAAGTTTATATGGTTGTGGATGATTAGACATAGGCAATTCAAGTTTCCTATCAAGTTCAATGCTAGCTACATTCGCACAAGATCCAGAATCAATAATCATGGTACAAACTTTCTCTTTTATCATGCAGTGGATATGAAAAATGTTTTCTCTATGCTGTTCATGCTTATCTACATTGTGGAAAACATTCAAAGCTCTCCTAACAACAAGAAATTCTTTATTTTCATATTCTTCTTCCTCTCCTAAACTCTCCTCATGATCAGATTCATGTTCAAGCTCATTTTCATGCTCAATTTCTTCTTCGGTGACATATTCGTTAGTTTCTTCAATTAGCATGATTCTTTTTTCATTGGGGCACTCTCTACTAACATGTCCTCTTCCTTGGCATCGAAAACATTTGATTTCTCTAAAACTACTAGGAGAGTTAGAGGACTTACCTTCATGATCTTTCATTTTACCTTTATTCTCATTCTTGGAGCTGGATGGTCCAGGTCTTCCTTCTTTTCCTTCCCAAAAGGGTCCTCCTCGGTTTTGCCTGCTATAAGGCCGTGCTTGAGTACCTGGGGTTGACTTGTTTTGCATTCTAGAAAAGGAAGAGCGGTTAGGCTTAAAAACTGAATTGAAATGTTTAGAGTTTACCTGTCGTTCGACCTTTTCTGCCATGTGCACCATCGAAGTCAAATCTCCATATTGAGTAAGCTCCACTTTATGTGCGATATCCTTCCTCAATCCTTGAAGGAACCTAGCCATTGTGGCCTCGGGTGGTTCATTCGTGTTGGTCCTTGCCATTAACATCTCAAGCTCCTTGAAATATTCGTCCACATTTTTAGTTCCTTGTGTTAGAGCTTGTAATTTTTGAAACATTGACCTCTCATAATGATCAGGAACGAATCTTCTCCTAAGTTCGAACTTCATTTCTTCCCACGTTGAGATGGGACGCTATCCAATCCTGTTTCTGAAAGCTTGGGTTTGACCCCACCAATGTAAGGCATAATCAACAAATTCAATAGAAGCACAACGTACCTTTTGGATTTCAGTGTAGTTTGTGCAAGAAAAGATGAGATCTACCTTCTTTTCCCATTGGAGATAGGCTTCAGGATCGCTCTTACCGTGGAAAGGAGGTATGTTCACTTTACCCTTCAAGAACTCATCTTCTTGGGGCTGACGTCTATTGCCTCTTCTGTTGTTGCCACGTACATGATGTTCTTCGTAATCATCTTCTTCAAAAGAGTTGTAGGAGTTATCTTCATAGTCCCTTTGCACTTGTCTCCTATGATTTTGTCTTGGTTCTTGTGGTTGGGGAGACCGCCGACTTGTTCCTTGAAGAGTTTGATCTAGCCTTTCTTCTTCTTGCTTATTTGTGAAACGCCTCTTTGAACCTTCGGACCTTGGAGTTGTTTGCCCTTCCACTGTTATAAGCCTCTTATATAAGTCATGCTACCTTTTAGTCAAATCGTCTATATCTCATGACGTTTGATCTTGCTTATTCATCAGCATTTGCAACATTTGTTTTATTTGCTCCAAAGTTGGCTCCGGCTTGGCTTCACTAATTGGGTGACTTGACACACTTTTTGGGCCACTTTCCATTGCTGAAACCTGAAATCTAAGTGAAAGAAAATAGGAAAACTAACACAAAGATAAACAAAAAGATGAGGCGGTTAGTTAAACGAAATAAGCACTCTTCCTTCCCTTTTCTTTTCACTCACTTATTCTTTGTTTCTTGACCAATCTTGGCCTAAAAAACCATCAAAATGAGCAACAACTGAGATGTGATAGCCAAGATGTCCCAACTTAGTCCGACAACAACTTGTTGGATTTCGGTTCTTTTGTAGCACTTTGTCTCCAATCAGTTCTTTCCTCTATTTCAGTCCAATATTCACCTCAAAACGTGAAAAACAAGCCAAGAATGATCCAAAATTAGTTTCAAAGCAATCGGTAATCGTATGCACCAAAACAATTTCAAATAGGCCAATTATGAATCGAACTTCTTCCAACCCAAACTCCAAGCAAAGGTCACACAAACTTGAACAAAATAGCTATGATTCAAAGATATATTGAAACCAAAAGCGATGTATAAGGCTGAACCAAAGAATAACTAAGGGTTGCCCTGGGCAATCTTTAGTTACCTTAGGCTTTATGCACACAAATTCACAATTTGTACTCAATGCAAGCTATAATCAGAATGTTCAAGTGTTTTTGTGATGTATTTGGGCTTGTTGGATGGCTGGAAAATCAGTCTCAAAAGGGTAATAAGTATGGCACCAAGCAAAGCAAGCAAATCCTCTTAATTGCACAAATTGAGTCAAAGTAGATGTACTTCTTGTCCTTTTTTTTTCCACTTCTCTTTCGACTTTTTTTCTTTTACTCTCCTTTTTTTTGCTGTGTATAGGACACGCAGCCTCAGATCTTTTTTTTGTATGTGTAAGGGCAGATTTGTAACTTACTAGGATGCCTTGAACTTGTTTTTGTGCAGCCCACTCATCACACTCCCTTTGCTTTTTTTTTTCTTCAAATGGTGTAAAATGCCTTGGGGTATGATAATTTTTGCTTCTTGGGCAGTTTTGAGGGTGTGTAGTTTCAATTTAGGACTTTTGGTGCAAGTATGTAGTTTCTAGGCTGTTTGGACTTCTGAATAGTTGGGGCTTATGAGAACTTATTTGGGCAGTATATTTGGCTTATATGTGTAGTTTTGGGCATTTTGGATGTGTGGGGAAAGTTGCTTGAAGGCCGTGGGGGTTTTGGGGTTCAAATTAGGTTTCTTTGTGAGAATATGTTTGTATTGCGTGATGTTGGCAATTTCACACGAGAACAACTAATTTGATAGCAAACATTCAGTCACAGTTGGAACAAAATATGCATAAAGACCACAAGTAACTAATAGCTTCAATGGCAACAAGATTATTTTTAGACCAGGTGGCTTTGTGTGGCTATGAGTTGTATTTTGTGAGGCTGAATATACTATCATGCAAAGTCACTAAATTTTCAAGTTTGTGAAGCAAGTATAAGAACTTTGATAGCAAGTTTGATGGAAAATCAATTTGCGAATAAATTGAACAAGTTAAGAAATGATGGAATCCGTAAGGTGGGTTGGATGCAAAAGATGAATTCTTTTGTGTCAACTTATTCCCCACGGTTTTTTTTTCATGTGGACCAAAGGCTGGTTTTTTTTATAAAATGAATGAAAGGAAACGTTTGGAGGGTGAATGAAGGGTGGTGAGAAATCAGATTGGTGGTGACTACAAGAATGACACAAAAAAACGAAATGATAAAGGATTAAAAGAGTGACCTTTGCTCTGATACCAAATTGATGCAAGCACGGGTAGGATCCCACTCTTTTATCCAAGCTTCTCCTCCAACAATGGGTTAGGCACAAAGTGGCCAAGCTCCTCCTTGCTTCCAATGTCTTTAGATAGGCTGAAATGAGCAACCAAGCCTTGAAGAATTGTGTGGACTAGGCAAATGATAATCACCCTCCTAGGCAGCGTTCATCTTGTCTTGGCAATCACCCACAAGCATGCTCAAACTTTGAAGGTTTTTAGACTTGATTTTTAGTGAGAAATCAAGAAAACAAAGATGCCTTCTAAGGAGAAATGCAACAAAATTTTTATTCTTCAACCAAGCTCAATGAAAAATTGGTTTACATGGCTTAAATAAGGATAAAACTCATCCTAACACTTACCCTAGTCAAAAGTACAATAAAGCACAAATATTCTGGTCTTAGGGCCAGACCAAAACGTTTGGAATAGTTCAATTGGCTTAAAGAGGTCAAACTCCAAGAATAAACAAGGGTGCTGGATTTTAGGCTGTACTGGTGCCTCTGGTTGACTCGCCTCTTCCCGCGGATATAAGCAGAATTTGAAGAAGTGTCCTTCTTGAGAAATTTAGTTCACGTGTTCATCTTGAATTTTGGCTTTTGAAGGACCCGTTTTTGAGTTCCCATGACTGAGTTACGCGCCTTCAAAGTTCAAGCAATATTCAGGTGGCTGGATTTTAGGCAGGAATGGTGCCCTTAGTTGACTGGACTTTTTCCACCGATGCCAGTCGAATTTGAAGATGAGTCCTCCTTGTAAAATTTAGTTCACATCCTGAACTTGACTTTTGGCTCTTGAATGACCTAATTTGAAGTTTGTATGAATGAGTTACACGTCCACTAAACTCAGGTAAATTCCAGCTCTTTTCAGCATGCTTGGTCTAGACTTCAACACACGTTTTGGAAACTCCAACAGCCCCTACTAAGCAAACAAAGACATAAAAAGCATCAAACAAATAAAGAAAGAGATAATAAACAAAAATGCAAGAAACCCAAAGAAGATAAAATGTTTATTGAGCTGGTTCGATGAAATGAACCCAATGAACTTCAGGTTCATCTTGTACATGTCTTAACAAGAAGCTTCCAACTTCAAAACCGAGTTGTTTTGCTTTACTTCTTGTTATAGGGCCTTTAGGTGGCGCATCCTCATGACCTTGGACCGCATCAATCCCCACCTACTCAAAAATTCTCTTCAAGACAACATTCCTTTTGTCTCCCTTTTTGCAACACACGCCTACCTTGCTCCTTTTGGGCCTTCATTTCATTTTGGATCTTTCATGTACATAATTTACCTACACATAAAACAAAGATCACAAGAAACAAGATAAAATTCAAAAGCACACACGCACACGCGTAAAACATTCAAAGTGTGGGTTCAATGAAGTGAACCCATGGAACCTTAGGTTCATCTTGAACATGCTTATACAATAAGGTTCCAACTTGATGACAAAGTTCTCTTGCCTTCCTTCTTGTCATAGGGCCATTGACCTCTTGATGCTTGATCCTCATCGGACCCTTGTTCCTCATCACCGTGTGTGATGATTATTGAGGTGTTGGAAACCTGATTTGATGATGATAAAATGATAGGGATTGAAATGGATGGTTGAAGATTGAATTCAAATTGAGTTTGAATTTGAATTCAAATTTTGATACAATTTGAATTGTGATCTATCCTTCTCTTATCCTCCAAGATGGCGTGTACATGGCTGAAGATAGGGGCTGAAATCTTCTTGAAATTTAAGTCTCCAATTGGTTGAAACTTGAATTCAAATCATGGTTGAATTTAAATTCAAGTTTAAATTCAATTTGATCTTCATCCTTGCACCCAAATGGCCGGTCCCTTTGTTGATCTTTGGAGATGATTTTGAGTTCTATTTGGAAAAGGAATTCCATCTTGGACATATTTGAACTTGTCTTTGTAGAGACGAACATTCTTCTCAAGACAACATTTCTTTTGTCTCGCTTTTTGAAGCACACGCCTATAATGACATTTTGGACCTCCATTTGGCTTGGAACTTTCATGTACCTAATTTACCTACAAAGCAAACACATAAAACAAGGATCACAAGAAAACTAGACAAAATTCAAAATAAAAGGCACTCACACACGCCACCTCCCACACGTTCATAGTGTAGGTTCAAAGAAGTGAACCCAATGAACCTTAGGTTCATCTTGAACATATTTTTACAAGAAGGTTCCAACTTGATGACCAAGTTCTCTAGCCTTCCTTCTTATCATAGGACCCGTGACCTCTTGATGGGATCCCCGATCCTCATCAATCCCCCTCCTCAAGAGGATTCGTCCTCGAATCGAAAGTGTCATTAGTGAAAGGGGTGAGGTCAGCAACATTAAAAGTAGACGAAATAAAACCATACCTTTTGGAAAGATCAAGGCTGTAGACATTGTCATCTATGCGTTTCAAAACCTTGAATGGTCCATCTCCTCTAGGGAACAATTTTGACTTTCGCTCATTGGGAAGCCTTCTTTTGCGTAAATGTAATCACCAAATCACCAGGTTCAAACACAACTCGTTTGTGATGTTTGTTAGCTTGTTTTTCAAAAGCTTTGTTTTTCTTTTCAAGTTTTGTTTTAACGTGTTCAGGCAGTTTCTTATCTTTTTTGCTTTTTATTTACCATCAAGACTTGAACGTTCATGCGCGGGAATAGGAATCAAATCAAGGGGAGACAAGGGGTTAAAACCATACACGATTTCAAATGGACTATGTAATGTACCGTGATGAACACTCCTATTGTATGCAAATTTGATATACGATAAACAATTTTCCCAATGTTTAAGATGTTTTTGCAAAATGTCATGCAAAAGTTGAGAAAGAGTACGATTAACTACTTCAGTCTGTCCATCAGTTTGTGGGTGAGCTGTGGTAGAAAACAACATTTGAGTACCAAATTTAGCCCACAAAACACGCCAAAAATGACTCAGAAATTTTGTATCTCTATCATTTACAATTATACGTGGCATGCCATGCAATCTCACAATTTCTTTAAAGAACAAATTAGCAACATGTGTGGCGTCATCAAATTTCCTACATGCAAATGAAGTGTGCCATTTTTGAAAATCGATCTACCACACCTCCTCGAGACCTAGGAAGTCCTAAAACAAAGTCCATGGAAATGTCAATCCAAGGGGAATTGAGAACAAGTAAGGGCGTGTAAAGGCCATGTGGTTGGGACTTGGATTTGGCTTGTTTGCAAGTGATGCAACTACCACATAACCTCTCGACGTCTACGCGCATGTAGGGCAAACAGAAATGTTCCTTAAGGGTTTCAAGGGTTTTGAACACTCCAAAATGACCCATTAACCCTCCCCCATGTGCTTCTCTAGTCAATGCTTCTAGTAGGGATGATTGGGGAACACACAACTTGTGTTCTTTGAAAAGGTATCACTCATACATGTAGAATTTTCCGAATGATCCCTCTTTACATGCTTCGAAAATGGTGCCAAAATCATGGTCGTTGGGGTACAAGTCCTTAAGTGATTTGAATCCTAAGAATCGTGAGGATAATGTAGTCACTAACGTGTATCTCCTAGAGAGGGCATCAGCAACTATATTATCCTTTCCTTGTTTGTACTTAATCACGTAAGGAAATTGCTCTATGAACTCTACCCATTTGGCATGTCTTTTGTTCAACTTTCCTTGCCTTTTAAGGTACTTGAGGCTTTCATGGTCAGCGTGGATCACAAACTCTCTAGGTTGAAAGTAGTGTTGCCAAGTTTGTAGGGATCTCACAAGGGCATAAAGTTCTTTGTCATGGGTAGAGTAGTTCAATGTAGCAACTTTCAACTTGTCACTAAAGTAGGCTATAGGTTTCTTACCTTGGGTCAATACCGCTCCAATACCCACTCTACTTGCATCACACTCAATCTCAAATGTTTCATCAAAATTTTGTAACCTAAGTATGGGTGCAGTGGTTAGCCTCCGTTTAAGCTCATCAAATGCCTGTTGTTGTGTGTCTTCCCACCTAAAAGGCACATCTTTTTTCACAATCTCATTTAGAGGTGCAGCTATGGATGAAAAATCTTTGACAAAGCGTCTATAAAACTTGCAAGTCCATGTAAACTGCGAACTTCCCCTACACTTTTAGGTGTAGGCCACTCCACAATTGACCTAACCTTCTCCTTATCCATCTCTACTCCCTCAGCCGAAATGACAAAGCTTAGGAAAACTACTCGTTCCAAACAAAAAGAGCACTTCTTAAAGTTGGCGTAAAGTTGTTCTTGCTTAAGATTCTCAAAAACGGCTGGTCAAGGTGGTCTTCTATGGTTCGAGAATAGATGAGAATATCGTCAAAGTAAACAACAACAAATCGTCTTATGAACGCTCATAAGGCTTCATTCATTAGCCTCATAAAGAAGCTAGGAGCGTTGATGAGCCCGTAGGGCATCACTAACCACTCATAGATCCCAAACTTGGTTTTGAATGCAGTCTTCCATTCGCCCCCTTCTCGAATTCGCACTTGGAGTACCCTTGCTTAAGGTCAATTTTGGTGAAATATCTAGATCCATGCAACATATCCACATATCATCTAGCCTAGGTATGGGGTACCTATACTTGACAGTAATTTTGTTTATGGCACAGCAATCGGCGCATATTCTCTAGGTTCTATCCGTTTTGGGTACTAAAATAACAGGGACAGCTGATTGGGCTTAGGGTCTCTTGGACTTGTCCACTCGCTAGGAGCTCCTCTACTTGCCTTTGGATTTCTTTGGTTCTTCCAGATTGGCTCAATAGGTTGGTCGATTTGGTAAAATAGCTCCTGGGACAAAATAAATTTGGTGTTCTATTCCTCTAATAGGTGGTAATCCGGATGGTGGCTCGGTGGAAAATAGAACATCGTACTCTTGGATAAGGGATGCAACAGACGTAGGTAAATTTGGTGGAAGTTCTTCTATGGAAAGGTGACACGCTTTAGGAATGAGAATGAAGACGGTTTGGTTGCTAAAAAGGGCTCGTGTGACCTCTCTTTTCTTTGCAAAATATCCACACTTCTTTTTGGAATCGTTGACACTTATGGGCACTACCTCTTTTCCCTTACTCTCTTTTTTTTCCTCAATTTTCATGCATTCCACGAATTTTCTCTAAGCTTCTTTTTCCTTAGGATCGGTCTTAGACTTAGACATGCGTTGGTGATCCTCGTGGACTTTGTGGGGTGGAAGTGCATGCAATTGTAAAGTTTGCCATTCAACTTGAAAGAATAGATTCAAATATCCATCATATGCCAGATGTCGATCAAATTGTCATGGCCTACCAAGTAAGATATGACTAGCATGCATTGGTGCAACATCACATAAAACATCATCTTTGTAACTACCAATGCTAAGAGAAATAAAAACTTGCTTACTTAAGCTAACTTCACCGCAATCATTTAACCATGCAAGTTTGTAAGGATGCAGATGATTAGTCATATGCAAATTCAGTTTTCTTACCAATTTGATGCTAGCCACAATCGCACAAGAACCGGAATCAATGATCATGGTGCACACTTTACCATTTATCATGCAATGAATATGGAAAATGTTTTCTCTATGTTGTTCGTGATCATCTAATTTCGTATATGCATTCAAAGCTCTACGCACAACAAGAAATTTATTAGTGTCAAAATTATCTAGTGTGCCTAGATCCTCTTCAGGTTTAGTTTCATTATCATGCTCGGACTCAGACACATATTCATTAGTTTTTTCAATTAACATGATCGTTTCGCATTAGGACACTCTTTTCCTATGTGACCACGTCATTGACATTTATAGCATTTAATGTCTCTAAACATGTTTGAAAGATCAGAAGAACTTCCTGTGGGAGCTTTTTGTTGGACACGATCATCTCGTTTTGGTGTGCCCTGCACATGGTTGTCCATGCTTTGTGACGTGCCTTGGTCACGTGTTTGGCCTCCTGTAGGCCATGAACTTCCTGTTCCTGAAGGCTTGCTGGAAAACCTTGATGAAGATTTATTAGTACGATAAGTGGAACTGAAATTAGAGGAACTACGTACCTTTGGTTGTTGTTCAATCTTCTCTGCCATGTGGACCATGGTTGTGAGGTCAAGGTAAGGTTGAAGCTAAACCCTTTGTGCAGTCTCCCTGTTTAAACCATGTAAGAAACGAGCCATGGTGGCTTCTTCGGGTTCCTGCAAGTTAGACCTTTCCAACAAAATTTCTAACTCTTTGTTGTACTCGTCTACACTTTTGGAACCTTGTCTTAATTTTTGCAAACTTGTGAAAATAGAACTCTCAAAATTGTTTGGGATAAAGCGTTGTCTCATTTCAAATTTCATTTCTTCCCAAGTGACAATTGCAGGTTGTCTTGTCTTAGTCCTATTTCTACACAAATTTGTCCACCAATTTAGTGTGTAACCAGAAAACTCAATAGAAGCGTACCTCACCTTTTGTAATTCACTATAGTTGGTACAAGAAAAGATTAGATCCACTTTCGTTTCCCATTCCAAATATTCCTCCGCATTACTTTTACAATAAAAAGTTGGAATATTTATTTTTGTTTTGAGAAAATCGTCATCTTGTGGGAAAAGGGGTTTTGGCGTCTTTGGTAACCACGGGGAGGGTGGTCATCAAAGTCATAATCATCATGCTCAAATGGAATGTAATCATCATTGTACCTTCTTGGAGCGTACCTTCTTGGTTGCGTTGGAGTAACAAACCTTCTTGGCTCGATGTGTGGTGGTCTAAGGTTTTCATCCTCAACTTCTTCTGGGGGATGACGCCTTAGTTGTGGGGAACGGCCCTGCTCGTGCCTTATCCATCACTCGCCTTGTAGCTCTGTTCAACATCCTCCAATCGATGTTTGATTACCTCGTTGTCATGCATGAGTTTCTTTAACATCTCCAGCATTTGTTGTTGAGTATTGTCAACAGTCTCGACCTCCTTTGACTTACTAGATGCGGAATGAGTGTTGCTCTCCATGTTTTACCTAAAGAGATTAAACGAAAACAAAAAGAAAAGGAAAGAACCAAACTAACACAAAGACAAACAAACGTTAAGTGATTAGTAAAAATGAAATATGAACACTCCTCTTTCTCTTCTTTCCACTCTCTTACCACTTTGCTTCTTGGATAACCTGAAGTTAATAAGATTCAAAGTGATCAATTAAGAAAGTGTTTTGCCAATGCTTCTCCAAATCACAACGATCTCCACTTGTTTCTCCCTTTTGCTTTCAGTTTGCACCAAATAGTATCAAAACAGAATCAAGAGAGATAGATACAAACTTGAACTTTTCTACTAAGATTCAAAGAAAGTAAGCAACCAAAATTGACGTATAAGGCTGAACCAAAGATGAACTAAGGGTTGCCGTGGGCAATCTTTAGTTAAGTTTGATTCTATGCACTTATTATCCACAAAATAGTTCAGGTCATGCAATAATCGAGCAACCAAATGTGTAATTGGTTCAAGAAGGGCAGTATATGGAGAATGAAATGTGGGAAGACGGTTGTGTGTAGTAAAACGAAACGTGGTATCCAAGGTTGTCAAGTTGCACCAAAAAATTTCAAATAATGCACAAACGTTTTCCCCTTTTCATTTTCTTTTTTTCTTTTCTTGCTGTTTTAACGCAATCAAGGTTCAGGTTCCCTTTTTTTGACTAGGGGCAGAATTGGAATTTCATGCGTTTTGACCTCAGAATCTTTTGTTTTGGGCAGAATAGTGCAATGACTTTGAGTTGTAGTTTGAAACCTTTAATTTCAACAAAATAACCTTGGAAAGTGAGGGAAATTGAGGTTGGACGGAATTGGGGTTAGGGTTAGGGTTTTCAATTTGGCGGTTGTCATTTGTCAAAATCTATGGCCCAACCAACACCCACACAAACCCAACCCTAAAACTCACCAACTAGATCCCAAACCACCTTATTTACATTCTTAACAAAAAGCCCCAACCCAATTTTGCCAAACAAGATCAGAATCAAAAGTTCCCAACTCATTCGAAAAAACCCTAACCCTAGAATTTGAATTTTTGTTCAATTCTATCCTACACCCATCCATTACCCAAATTGACCACACAAATCATCAATTACCAACCCACATAGTCCATTCACACCGTCCATTCAGCTCCCAAAACCCCATCCCATAAATACCCAAAACCGTCCAAAAAAATCCCATATTGAAAACCCTAGCCCTAACCCTAATTCTTTCCAACATTAATTTCCCTCACTTTCCAAGGTCATTTTGTTGCAATTCAAGGTTGCAAACTGCAATTTAAAGTCATTGCACTATTCTGCCCGAACACAAAAGTTCTGAGTGCAAAACGCCTAAAAGTACAATTCTACCCCTAGTCAAAAAAGAAAGAATCTAAACCTTGCTGCCGTGAAATATCAAGGAAGGGAAGAAAAACAAAAGAACAAGAGAAAAAAAGGGCAAAACGTTTCTGCATTACTTGAACATTTTTTTGTTGCAATTTGAAAACCTTGGATACCATATTTCGTTTTTGCTACATACAACCGTCCTCCCACATCTTATTCTCCTTATGCTGCACTTATTGAACCAATCACACACTTGGTTGCTCGAATTATTGCATGACTTGAACCATTTTGTGGATAGTAAGTGCATAGAATCAAAATTAACTAAAGATTGCCCACGGCAACCCTTAGTTCATCTTTGGTTTAGCCTTATACATCAATTTTGGTTGCTCACTTTCTTTGAATCTTAGAAGAAAAGTTCATGTTTGTTTCCATTTCACTTGACTCTGTTTTGATACGATTTGGTGCAACTTGAAAACACACAGGGGAAACAAGTGGAGATCGTTTTGATTTGGAGAAGCATTGGCAAAATACATTCTTAATCCAAGAAGCAAAGTGGTAAGAGAGTGGAAAGAAGAGAAAGAGGAGTGTTCATAGTTTGTTTTTACTAATCACTTAACGTTTGTTTGTCTTTGTGTCAGTTTGCTTCTTTCCTTTTTCTTTCTATTTTTGTTCCCTAGGTAAAATAGAGAGCAGCACTCATTCCGCTTCTAGCGTATCAAAGGAAGCCGAGACTTTGGACAACACGCAACAACAAATGCTAGAGATGCTCAAGAAACTAATGCACGACAATGAGGTAATCAAACATCGATTGGAGGATGTTGAACGAAGCTACAAAACGAGTGATGGCCAAGGTACAAGCAGGGTCGTTCCCCTACCACAACCTAGGCATCACCCCCCTTAAGAAGTTGAGGATGACAACCTTATCGAGGCAAGAAGGTTTGTTCCTCCAACACAACCAAGAAGGTATGCTCCAAGAAGGTACAATGATGATTACATTCCATTTGAGCATGATGATTATGACTTTGATGACCAACCTCCCCGTGGTTACCAAAGACGCCAAAATCCACTTTTCCCACAAGATGACGATTTTCTCAAAACAAAAATAAATATTCCCACATTTTATGGTAAAAGTAATGCGGAGGAATATTTGGAATGGGAAACAAAAGTGGATCTAATCTTTTCTTGTACCAATTACAGTGAATTACAAAAAGTGAGATACGCTTCTATTGAGTTTTCTGGTTATGCACTAAATTAGTGGACAAATTTGTGTCGAAATAGAACTAAGACAAGACAACCACCAATTGCCATTTGGGAAGAAATGAAGTTTCAAATGAGACAACGCTTTATCTCAAACAATTATGAGAGTTCTATTTTCACAAGTTTGCAAAACTTACGACAAGATTCCAAAAGTGTAGACGAGTATTAAAAAGAGTTAGAAATTTTGTTGGAAAGGTCTAACTTGCAGGAACCCGAAGAAGCGACCAAGACTCGTTTCTTACATGGTTTAAACAGGGAGATTGCGCAAATGGTTGACCTTGAACCTTATCTCGACCTCACAACCACGGTCCATATGGCTGAAAAGATTGAACACCAACTAAAGGTACGTAGTTCCTCCAATTTCAACTCCACTTATCGTACTAATCAGTCTTCATCAAGGTTTTCCAGCAAGCCTTCAGGAACGGGAAGTTCACGGCCTACAGGAGGCCAAACACGTGACCAAAGTGCGTCACAAAGGATGGACAGTCATGTGCAGTCCACACAAAGGCGAGATGACCGCGCCCAACAAAAGGCTCCTAACGGAAATTCTTCTGATCTCTCAAACAGGTTTAGGGACATTAAATGCTATAAATGTCAAGGACGTGGTCACATAGGAAAAGAGTGTCCTAATGCAAAACAAATCATGTTAATTGAGGAAACAAACGAATATGTTTCTGAGTCCGAGCATGAAAACGAATCTGAGCATGATAATGAAATTGAACCTGCAGAAGATCTAGGCGCATTAGATGATTTTAACACTAAGGAGTTTCTTGTTGTGCGTAGATATTTAAATGCATATCTGAAATTAGATGATCACGAACAACATAGAGAAAACATTTTCCATATTTATTGCATGATAAATGGTAAAGTGTGCACCATGATCTTTGATTCACGTTCTTGTGCGAATGTGGCTAGTATTGAATTGGTAAGAAAACTGAATTTGCCTATGACTAATCATCCGCATCCTTACAACCTTGCATGGTTAAATGATTGCGGTGAAATTAGCGTAAGTAAACAAGTTGTGATTTCTCTTAGCATTGGTAGTTACAATGATGATGTTTTATGTGATGTTGCACCAATGCATGCTAGTCATATCTTACTTGGTAGGCCATGGCAATTTGATCGACATGTGACATATGATGGATATTTGAATCGTTATTCTTTCAAGTTGAATGGCAAACTTTACAAATTGTATGCACTTCCACCACAAAAAGTCCACGAGGATCACCAACGCATGTCTAAGTCTAGGGCCGATCCTAAGGAAAAAGAAGCTGAGAGAAAATTCATGGAATGCATGAAAAGTAAGAACAAAAAACAAGAGAGCAACGGAAAAGAGGTAGTACCCATAGGAGTCACCAAGTCCAAAAAGAAGTGTGGGTATTTTGCAAAGAAAAGAGAGGTCACACGAGCCCTTTATAGCCACCAAACCATCCTCATTCTTATACCTAAGGCGTGTCACCTTGCCCTAGAAGAACTGCCACCGAACTTGCCTACCTCAGTTGCGTCCCTTATCCAAGAGTACGAAATTCTATTTCCCACCGAGCCACCATCCAGTTTACCACCTATTAGAGGAATAGAACACCAAATCGATTTTGTCCCAATAGCCATATTACCAAATCGCCCAGCCTATCGAGCCAATCCTACAGAAACCAAAGAAATCCAAAGGTAGGTAGAGGAGCTCCTAGAGAGTGGACAAGTCCGAGAGAGCCTAAGCCCATCAGCCGTCCCTGTCATTTTAGTACCCAAAAAGGATGGAACTTGGAGAATGTGTACTGATTGCCGTGCCATAAACAAAATTACCGTCAAGTATAGGTACCCCATACCTAGGCTGGATGATATGTTGGATATGTTGCGCGGATCTAAATTCTTCACCAAAATCGACCTTAAGCAGGGGTGCTTCCAGGTACGCATTAGAGAAGGGGACGAATGGAAGACTGCATTCAAAACCAAGTTTGGGCTCTACGAGTGGTTAATGATGTCCTTCGGGCTCACCAACGCCCCTAGCACCTTTATGAGGCTAATGAATGAAGTCTTACGAGCGTTCATAGGATGATTTGTTGTTGTTTATTTTGATGATATCCTAATCTATTCCCAAACCATAGAAGATCATCTTGACCACATTTGGGCCGTTTTTCACAAACTTAAGCAAGAACAACTTTACGCTAACTTTAAGAAGTGCTCTTTTTGTTTGGAACGAGTAGTCTTCCTAGGATTTGTCATTTCGGCTGAGGGAGTAGAGATGGATGAGGAAAAGGTTATGTCAATTGTGGAGTGGCCTATACCTAAGAATGTAGGGGAAGTTCGCAGTTTTCATGGACCTGCAAGTTTTTATAGACGGTTTGTCAAAGATTTTTCTTCCATTGCTGCACCCCTAAAAGAAATTGTGAAAAAAGATGTGCCTTTTAGGTGGGAAGAGCCACAACAACATCCATTTGATGAACTTAAGCGTAGGATAACCACTACACCCATACTTAGGTTACCCAATTTTGACGAGACTTTGAGATCAAGTGTGATGCAAGTGGAGTGCTTATAGGCGCAGTTTTGACCCAAGGTAAGAAACACATAGCCTACTTTAGTGAGAAGTTTGAAGGCGCTGCATTGAATTACTCTACCTATGATAAGGAACTTTATGCCCTCGTGAGATCCCTACAAACTTGGCAGCACAATCTTCAACCTAAAGAGTTTGTGATCCACACTGACCACAAAAGCCTTAAGTATCTTAAAGGGAAAGGAAAGTTGAACAAGAGACATGCCAAATGGGTAGAGTACATAGAACAATTCCCTTACGTGATTAAGTACAAACAAGGAAAGGACAATATAGTTCCTGATACCCTCTCTAGGAGATACACATTAGTTACAACATTATCCTCACGCTTCTTAGGATTCGAATCACTTAAGGAATTGTACCCAAATGACCATGAATTTGGCACCATTTTTGAGGCATGTAAAGAGGCACCATTTGGGAAATTCTACATACATGAGGGTTATCTTTTCAAAGAACATAAGTTGTGTGTTCCCCGATCATCCCTACGAGAAGCATTGACTAGAGAAGCCCATGGGGTAGTTTTAATGGGTCATTTCAGAGTGTTCAAAACCCTAGAGACTCTTAAGGAACATTTCTATTGGCCCCACATGTGCGTAGACATCGAAAGGTTATGTGGTAGTTGCATCACTTGCAAGCAAGCCAAATCCAAGTCCCAACCACATGGCCTTTACACGCCTTTACCCGTCCCTAATTCCCGTTGGATTGACATTTCCATGGACTTTGTTTTAGGACTTCCTATGTCTCGAAGAGGGCGCGATAGCATTTATGTTGTGGTTGATCGATTTTAAAAGATGGCACATTCATTGCATATAGGAAAGTTGATGATGCCACACATGTTGCTGATTTGTTCTTCAAAGAAATCATGAGATTGCATGGCATGCCACGTACAATTGTAAGTGATAAAGATACAAAATTTTTGAGTCATTTTTGGCGCGTTTTGTGGGCTAAACTTGGTACATAATTGTTGTTTTCAACCACTGCACACCCACAAACTGATGGACAAACTGAAGTCGTTAATCGTATTCTTTCTCAACTTTTGCGTGCCATTTTGCAAAAACATATTAAACATTGGGAAGATTGTTTACCATATATCGAATTTGCATACAATAGGAGTGTCCATCACGGTACCTTGCATAGTCCATTTGAAATCGTGTATGGTTTTAACCCCTTATCTCCCCTTGATTTGATCCCTATTCCCGTGCATGAACGTTCAAGTCTTGATGGTAAATAAAAAGCAGAAAAGATAAAGAAACTACATGAACAAGTTAAAACACAACTTGAAAAGAAAAACAAAGCTTATGAAAGACGAGCTAACAAACATCGAAAACGAGTTGTGTTTAAACCTGGTGATTTAATGTGGTTACATTGCGCAAATAAAGATTTCCCAATGAGCGAAAGTCAAAACTGTTACCTAGAGGAGATGGACCTTTCAAAGTTTTGAAACGCATAGGTGACAATCCATACATCCTTAATCTTCCTGAAAGGTATGGTTCTATTTCCCCAACTTTTAATGTTGCTGACCTCACCCCTTTCACTGATGACCTTTTTGACTCGAGGACGAATCCTTTTGAGGAGGGGGGATTGATGAGGATCAAGGGTCCCATCAAGAGGTCAAGGGCCCTATGACAAGAAGGAGGGCAAGAGAACTTTGTCATCAAGTTGGAACCTTCTTGTATAAGCATGTTCAAGATGAACTTAAAGTTGCATGGGTTCACTTCATTGAACCCACCCTTTGAACGTCTTATGGGTGTGCGTGTGTGCTTTTGAATTTTATCTTGTTTCTTGTGATCTTTGTTTTATGTGTTTTATTTGTAGGTAAATTAGGTACATGGAAGATCCAAAGCGAAATGGAAGCCCAAAAGGAGTAAGGTAGGCGTGCGTTGCAAAATGGGAGACAAAAAGAATGTTGTCTTTAAGAGAATGTTTGTCTCCACAAAGACAAATTCAAATGTGTCCAACATGGAATTTCCTTTTCAAAATTGAACCCAAAATCATATCCAAGCAACAACAAGAGGCCGGCCACTTAAGGTGCAAGATGGATGATCAAATTGAATTTAAATTCAAAGTTAAACTTGAATTTAAATTCAACCATGATTTGAATTCAAGTTTCAACCAATTTGAGGCTTGCATTTCAAGAAGAATTCAGCCATTATCTCAACCCAAAAAACACGACATCTTGGAGGAAAAAGGAAGGATAAATGCCAATTCAAATTCAAACCAAGTTTGAATTCAAATTCAACTCAATTTTGAATTCAAACTTCAACCATCTTTTGGATTCATCTCCAGCCATATCATCACCATCAAATCAGATTTCAAGACACCTCTTGGGCATATTAAACACGGCTGGAAGGAGTAAGAAGGATATTCAACAATCAAATTAAAAGTGCACTCAAATTCAAATTCATACACAGCTGGATACATTGAGGATAACATCTTGCAAGATTTTCAGATTTTAGCTAGAATTTATTTTAGTTTTGAATTCAAACAATTTTCAATTTTCAAACATTATTAGCTAGCTTATTTTGAAATAATTTCTGGTCATTTGAAGGCTGATAGGACGAGGATTAAGGCTTATAAATAGACCCGATGGCCGATTGAAAAAGCGATTTCGGATGAATAACAATTCTTGATATTTTCTTTACTTTTTGTGAGACTTTGTTTTCTTGGTTTTGCATTAAAAACCTAAGTTAAGATCCTTCAAAGTTGAGCATTTTGAAGGTGTCGCCATTGCTAAAAGGTGTCGGCCAGGAGGGCCGTATTGGTTTGCCTGATCAACGACCATCTTGAAGTGTTGGTCTTACTCATTTGATGCACACTTTTTTATCACTAAGGAAGCAAGGGGAAGTCTTCTTCCTTGTGCCTAACCCTTTGTGAAGGACGTTTGGAAGGTGGAATTTTTGGAGCCCACGTCTAGCGCGCATCAAATAGTCCGATGAGGATCAAGGATCCCATCAAAATGATTGGGATTGAATTCAAAGGATGGTTGAAGATTGATCAAATTGAGTTTGAATCTGAATTCAAATTTGGATTCAATTTGAATTGTGATATATCCTTCTCTTATCCTCCAAAATGGCGTGTACATGGCTGAAGATAGGGGCTGAAATCTTCTTGAAATTTAAGTATCCAATTAGTTGAAACTATAATTCAAATCATGGTTGAACTTAAATTCAAGTTTAACTTCAAGTTTAAATTCAATTTGATCTTCATCCTTGCACTTCAAATGGCCGGCCCCTTTGTTGATCTTTGGAGATGATTTTGAGTTCTATTTGAAAAAGGAATTCCATCTTGGACACATTTGAACTTGTCTTTGTGGAGACAAACATTCTTCTCAAGACAACATTCCTTTTGTCTACCTTTTTGAAGCACACGCCTATAATGACATTTTGGACCTCCATTTTTCTTGGAACTTTCATGTACCTAATTTACCTACAAAGCAAACACATAAAACAAGGATCACAAGAAAACCAGACAAAATTCAAAATAAAGGACACTCACACACGCGTCCTCCTACACGTTCATAGTGTAGGTTCAAGTGAACCCAATGAACCTTAGGTTCATCTTGAACATGTTTGTACAAGAAGGTTCCAACTTGATGACCAAGTTTTCTAGCCTTCCTTCTTGTCATAGGACCTGTGACCTCTTGATGGGATCCCCGATCCTCATCATTTTCAAGAGGGGAGAATGTTGAGCCCCAGCCAAGCCAAGAAGAACCAACCTCAGTTGGAGGTACACCAATGCATGACAAGGATCCTATAACAAAGAGCATGGCCAAGAAATTAATGCACGAAGTAGGAACCTTCCTGTACAAGCATTTTTGAGGATGAACCAAGTCAACGAACCATCCACTGGGTCCATTTGGTACAAGCATTAATCTAGTTGTTGAATCATGATTGTAGTATATTAGTTAAACTTTGTGTGTGTTGTTCATATTTTCTTGGGCTTAGCTTTCTTTCCTTTATAAACTGTTGTAAACTAACTTATATGTGTTCTAGTATGTTGTATATGTTGTTTGGTATTTGTTTGAACCGTTTTTAGATCAAGGAAGCAAGATTGAAGCCAAGCCAACGTCAATTACAAAGCTGAAATAGAAATGACAAATAGGCAGGTTGACACCCTCTTAGTATTTCAGCCATAGTTCATCAACCACAACCCCAGTTAACCTGATTCTTGTTGGAGGTGAAAGCTGAGGGGATAAGATACAATTTTAATGCCCAAAACTTCCCCAAAAAAGGCCTGCTACAAAATCGTTGCAATCAAGCAAGCTGCTGAGTTAGCAGCTTCAAGGTAGTCATCTGCAAGCAGGTACTTTCAAACAGGCATAACTACCTTATCACAACTCCAAAAGACGTCATTTCGGTGTCTAAAAACATCTACAGAAAAAGATATACAAATTTCATTTGGAGTGCAAGAGCTAATTCTGACCAAAAGGTTATGTTATAATCCAAAATAAAAAGTGGTCAAATCTGCACAGTTTTATGTTCATTGGCTTTTCAAGCACCCATTTCAACCAATCAGGCTCTTGGAGCTCATCCAGCTCAACATAAACGTCCCAAATAATATCTAGAAGCCTGATGGAGCTGGACCAATAAAAAATCAAAGACAAGAACAGCTTGCAAACAAAAGGAACAATTCTGCCCAAGAAACAGTTTCAAGCATAATAACTTGTCTTGTTTATAGCTAGTTTAATTTTCCCTTCTTTGCTTGTATTGGACCTTATACTTTTTTATCTTCCCTGAGAAGCTTAGTTTACTTTATAAAAGGGGCAAAATCACCGTTGTAATGGCAACACAATTCAGAATAGAAAAAACAAGACTTTGTTCCCAAAAAATGTCTCAATTTTTACTTTGAATCTTTGACTCCCTTCAAGATACTTGAACTAATTCTTGATTGTATTACTTCATATGCTTGAGATGGATATTGTTTGGAAGGGTTTAGGCTTGTCCAACAAGAAACTCCTTGGATTCCAGCTGGTGTTCCATGAATGTTTTGCACCTACCTCCTCAGATTCCAGCTGGTTTCTTGAGTTGAAGAAGGTCCTTACCTATCTGCACGTTTGTGCATCAAAGGGCAAAATGGTATTCTCCAAATTTCAAAACATATAGAAAAGTTGGCTGTTTTGGAAAGGCCATAGAATAAAATAAGAATTAGACAAACTAGGATAAAGACTTTAGTGGTTAAAGCCAAAAAAGTGGGCTATTTTGCAAGCCAAAAACGAGAGGCTCATGAAAGAGGCAAATTTGTATTCCACCTAAGTTTATGACATGAAACATGAGCCAAATATTAGAACTAGGTGTTGAATGTGTTAGATGCTTAACCTAGCCCTAAACCGAGTATAATTGCATATGTACACGAGTCGAAGTTTTAAAACGAAAGGATTTTCTCACATGATTGATTTTACCGAAACGTTTTATCATTTTAAATGTTTTAAAAGAATCTTCCGCGACATATTTGACAGAAATGTTCTATCACGGGATACGTTTTAAAAGGATTTTAAACGAATTGTATCATGAGCCGATTGATTCAAATGACACAGTTATACGATGATATAATTCGTTGTTTTCGCAGCATATGTTATATGATTGGAGGCCAGCCTGACATCGGATGTAGTAGAGAGGATGTCAGGGGCAACATATGTACAGTTACACGATGCGCCACACGACACTGGAACTTGGGTGAGAGGTTGGTGCCATGGGGCATACAGATGTTTTACATGTTGGCCAAGTGTAACACCTTGTCTGGGACGAGATCTCCGCCTTACAGATGATATGCATGTTTTACGTTTTGGCCGAGTGTAACACCGCGTCTGGACCCGATATCTCCGCTATAACGCGACACTATTAGATCTATGTGCATATGATGTAACACCAGACCACTTGGATTCATATATTGTACATAAGACTATATAGGAAATCAGTTGGTGGGTCGTGTGTTACCGTTTGTATATGATGAAAAGTGTTATGCCCATGTTTTGAGACAGTTTTGATACGAAGGTTACGAAAATGTTATGTTTTGAAAGGTTTCTAAAAGATGAATCATGTTACTTCTTCATACAAGCATATGCATATTACCCGAGTCACCTTACAGAATACATGCCTAGACCATCAATGAACTCGTGACAGACATAACCAAATGAGTTTATAAACACGAGTTAAAAAGCTTATCGGATGAGTAATGAATAATGAAACATGGAAATGATATAATACCTTCTATGACTTTACTTTTCCGCACTTTACACAGTTATATGATGTATATGTTAACTGCATTACTTGTCACTATATTTGTGAAACGGAGACATGTTATGTTCATTACTTTACTATATGTGTTTTATTACCCCGTCTTCCATGTATGATCCACATGACGAACGTGGGCGAAAATACTTTCTAGGCTATTCGTTATCACTCATCCTCTATTTTTACCATCTTGTAGAGGCTCGAGAGCAAGTTTTGGACACTGTTGACCATGAGCCAAGGGTAGGTCATAGTGAGGAGTCTGTGGGCCAGATATTGTAATTTGTACTCATATTAATTCCAGGCATGTATCACGATCTTATGTACTTATGATATTTCAGATGTATTCGGATTTAGTATTTTGTATAATGCATGTCGATTACGCGTTGTATATTTTGTGATGCTTCTGCTATTTTGATACATGTTATGTCGACATGCATATCGATGTTATCGACGCTCTGTACTTCTTGTAGCAGAATACAACAGGTGCACCGTTCCGAGACCCTAGTCTCGTGCAGGGCGCTACAGGTGGTATCAGAGCCTAGGCTCTAGATCCCCATCGGGCAACATAAGGTAAACAATGACATTTACTTACACTATGATCTTAGAGTCTAAGTTATGATTTTAGATTGAGTGTACCAGCCTTAGAATAGATTCCTTAGAATGGTTCAGTAGGAATGATTAGAATAATCATACTTCACTTAGTACCGGATAAATCACTTAGACTGTTCCTTTCAGAATATGAATAGAACATTAATCCAAAATTTCATTTATGTTTATATGTGAACTAATTATGTCAACACAACTGTTTTCGATAGGATGGCATCGCGACCTTGAAGGAGAGCGCGATATGATGACACGCCTAATTACCTCCCACACAGCAAGTACCACTAGAAGTAGAGCCGGTACCATCACCGCCGAAGCATGTTCCACCAGCACAGGTACATGCCTCAGGAGATGTCACACAGGCATTTCTCGGCGCACTGATACGCTTTGGTCAGGTTGTTGGGACTGCACAGGCTGGACCACCACAATCTCAGATGGGCATTGGCTTCTTTTTCAGGGAGCTCCAGAGAGCGCGAGTTTCGTGATTTGAGGGAGGACCTAGTTCGGATAAGGACAAGAAATGTTAGATGAAGTCGAGAGCGGGTTCGAGTTGATATAGATATCGGATGAGATGAAGACGCAGGTTATTCTGCCATTCTTGATTGGGAAGCCAAACAGTGATGGGAAACTTACATCTAGCCACTGTCCCAACCTGTTGCATGGACAAGATTCCTAGATGAGTTCCATCACTCTTGCATACCCCCATCAATGATTATTCAGAGGATTGATAAATTCAAGACCTTGAGACAGGCGCCAGGTGTCACGGTTTCCGAGTACGTTAATCCATTCACCACCTTGGGTTGATATGCTTCCTCGATAATGATTGATGAAAGGCTCAAGATATGTAAGTCAAATGTGGCCTGAACCCTCGGATCTGAACTTGGATTAGGAAGGTAAACCCAAGAAACTTTGAAGATTTATTGAATGTCATTACCGAGTGGAGCATGTTACAATGTGGCAAAGGAAGGAAGCCAGAAACAAGAGACCTCGAGAGGATACCGATGAGCAGACTAGGAGATGAGATCAATATCAGCAGAGGGCAGGTAAACGACCGCAGCAGCAACCACCCTTTAGTCCTCAGTCACAGCTTCGGCAGCAGCGGCATCTATTGGCAATAGTTGTTCCAAAATGTCAAAGGTGTCTGAAGCAGCATACTAGGGAGTGCCACATGGTGATAGGTGCCTGTTTCAGGTGCGGTAATACCAGACGCATGGTCAGAGACTGCTCGGATAGGAGAAGTGGTCCACCAGGAGAAGTGCAACAGCAAGAAGGGCAATCACAGACTGACACCCAAGTTCAAAATGGAACTGACACAGAAGTCACCGATTCCCTGGGTACCATAGCAGGTACGTTTGGTTACACAATTTAAAAGAGACTAGTGTTATCAGTGTATAAATTTTGTCTACTGGCTAAGTGCGAATTGTAACTGCTAAGATACGATTTAGTGGCAGGACGAGAATTTCTAAAAGAATGATTTACCAATAAAAGGAACAACGGAGACAGTAACATATCGGAGTATGGGTGATAACACAAATAAGATATTGATAATCACATTAGTGAAATAGGTCAAAGAAATTAGTTTCATTAGTGGAATTAATCAGTAGTGATGAGCGCACCTTAGTTTGGTGAGAATGTGGCATAGGAAATTATTACATTACGGGTAAGTAAATTTAATACAATAGCGCAAGTGTCGAGAATGGTCAACTTGAACTGAATAGGTTAAGTTTGAAACAAAATAAACATGAACTAGAAAGTAGTTGATATGTGAGTGGGGGGGATTTACTGAGTTAAAAGTAGCATTGAAATAAACAAGTAAGAGAAGATTGTTGATCAGAGTAGCGCAGCGGAAGTGCGGGAGCGAGAATGCTCTAAGTGTTTAATTTTAGGGTTCTCAAAATAGAGTGGGTATTATTGTAAACAGATACGTCTGTATTCCAAAGCGTAACCACTTAAGTTATGATTATAAGGAAAAAAACATGTCCATAACCTTATTTAGTGTACTAGGTTATCGATGGTATCAGTGATTTACACAAAGGGTGGATTAAGCTGAATTACCCTAACCAGATGATTATGACTCGATCTATAAGTTTTGAGGACAAAACTGTTTGTAAGGGAGAGGAATGTTACGACCTGCACCCCCACATTGTTAGTCAATGAGAAGAAACAAAATTGTGATGGAATTAGGGGGTGATGAATAGGAATCAAGTACCATCGTTGTGCCGCGCTAAGTGGTACGGTAAAATTTTTGTTAGACACTAAAACAAATAAATCAAAACCTTATGTAACAAATAATTAGGGTGAGTTAACTAAAAAGAACCAAAAGGAAGACACAAACTTTCTTCTACAATTAAATAAAAGGAAAAAGTAAAGACATAGAAAATGAAGAAGGTTAAAATTGTCATTGTCTAGCGACCATACTCCTATCCGGCCAACCATGGAAAATTAATGGTGAAAAAAAGAAAAAGAGAGAAATTATGTGCCTTTATTTTACACCACTTCACCATTATCCAACCAAATTACATGTATTTCTTACACATCCACTATTCTTCCTTCTCTTCCTTTTTCCTAAGCTATGATGAAGAACTTTATTTTCATGTCTTCCACTTATTTACTCTTACACCACCAAGGGCTCAACCAATCCATTTTCATGCAAACTTACAACTTCTTACACCTGTCATTTCATTCTTGTCCCAACCAAAAGAAATATGAAACTCTTCCCCTTAACCTTCCAAAAATTGGGCTATTGGGAAATAGAAGAGAAGATTTCACTCTTCATTTTCATTTTACCTCATTCAAACTTACAATTTCTTACACCATCATTTCATTCTTGTCCCAACCAAAAGAAATATGAAATTCTTCCCCTCTAACCATAAAAAAATTCGGCCATTGGGAAGTAAAAAAGAGAAGATTTCACTCTTGATTTTCATTTTACCTCACTCCACTTTACTCTCTTCTTCTTACACCTAATTTCTTCCAGCCAATACTTTTTCATGCATGGCCTTACACCTTTCCTCTCCCTCGTTCCCAAACAAGACAATAATGAGATTACCCTTCCCCCCCACTACTTGCAACTTTCGGCCACCATGAGGAAGAAAAGAAAGAAGACCATTTTATTTCATCCCACTCTCTCCCTCATTTCTTCCTCACCAGCATAACCTTCTCCCCACTCCAAATTCCTCTTCTCTTCTCACAATTTTGGCCAAGGCACTCCTTAAGGGGAGACATCTTCTAATGCATGCGCTGTGGGCTGAATCTACTCCTCCACCTCCAAATGTCCCTCACTATTGTTTAGGCATAAAGAAGAAGACTTCCCCTTGCTTCCTAGTGATAAAAACAATTGGTTCAATCAAACAAGAACCAAGACCTCAAGATGGCTATTGATCAGGCAAACCGAATGACCCTCCTGGACGGTACCTTTGGCTATGGCAACACCATAAAAATACTCAGCTTTGAAGGATAATAACCTTGATTTTTAGTGCAAAACCAAGAAAACAAAGTCTCACAAGTTTTGGAGAAAAGTTGGAGAATATTTCATAAATTGTATATTCAATCTAAGTCACAATGTTTTGGTCAAATGGCCTTATTTATGCATGCCATGAAACGTCTAAGAGGCTGAAAAGTAACTATAAATGGTTTCAAACATCTATCCAAAAAATCGTTCAAAACATGTTCATAATTTGAAATTTGGTTGAACCTTGAATTGGCTTTGAATCTTGACTTCAAATCTGATCTCTTGTCTTTGCTTGAGTCCAATCCATGCATCTGGTGACCAATGGGGTGATTTGAGAGCTGATCTTGATGTTGGAGGGTTGTTGGATTTGAATTCAAACGTTGATTGAAATTTGAATTCAAATTGAGTTTGAATTTGAATTCGAGTTTGGATTCAATTTTGAGTTTCAATCTGATCACTTTTTCCTTCAACATGGCCGTGTATTTTGAAGACTCTAAAGATGATGGATGAATTGTCTTGCATCTTGACATTCAAGCCTCAAATCGGTTGTGGTGTTTGAATTTAAGTTTGACTTCAAATTGAGTTCAATTTTGAACATGCTTGGTCGGCCCCTTTGTGGATAATGTAGGATGAATTTGGCTTGAATTTGAACTTGAGATTTCATCGCATTTGTCTTCAAAAATGCCAAAATTCATTGGTGGAAAATTCCCTCAAGACATTCCTTTGGATAGAACATTCTCTTGAGACAAACATTCCTTGGGGGACAAACATTCCCTGGACAAAAGTTGATCCAAACATTCTCTAGAACATGCCTTCTGAACCTCACCTTCAAAAACACTCTCTTCGACCTCCAAATTGCCAGCATTCCTTTTGTCTCCTTTTGGGGAACATGCTTTTAAGACTCATTTTTAGAACTTCGTTAACCTGAAATTTGGGTAATCACCTTTTTCCCTACAAGACAAAAATATAAAAACAATGATCACAAGAAAACAAAAATAAAAATCAAGATAAAAACACACTCACACACGCAAGAGACCTAAACGTTCACATTGTGGGTTCAATAAGGTGAACCCAATGAACCTCAAGTTCATCTTGCACATGCCTATACAAGAAGGTTCCAACTTGTTGTCCATGTTCTCTAGCTCTTCTTCTTATCATAGGACCAATGACCTCTTGATAAGATCCCTGATCCTCATTAATCCCCCCTCCTCAAAAGGATTCGTCCTCGAATCAAAGGATTCATCATTGAAAGGGGTTAGGTCATGATGAGGTCTTATGTGATGTATCACCTATGCATTCAAGTCATATCTTGTTAGGTAGGCCATGGCAATTTGATAACAAAGTAACATATGATGGCTACTTAAATAGGTATTCTTTTAGGCACCACAACAAACTGTTTAAGCTGCACGCACTACCCCCACAAAAGGTGTTTGAGGATCAAAAGAGAATGACCAAAAGTCGGAATGATGAGCCCCAGCCAAGCCAAGAAGAACCAACCACATTGGGAGGTACACCAATGCAAGACAAAGGTCTTGTAACAAGGAGCATGGCCAAAAAATTTATGCATGAAGTGGGAATCTTCCTTTTCAAGCATGTTGAGGATGAACCAAGTCAAGATAGCCTCCATTGGATCCATTTGTTACAAACTTAGTTTTTGAATAATACTATAATATATTAGGTAATCTTGTGGTATTGTTAATATTGTTGAGTGCTTAGCTTGCTTTCCTTTATAAATTGTTGTAAACTAACCAAGACATGTCTTAGTATGTTGCATATGTTGTTTGGTGTATGTTTGAACTGATTTTAGGCCAAGGAAGCTTGATGGGATCCATGCCAAACGTTCATACACCAAGTTGAGTGAAAGGGCAAGCTGGCAGCATGATACCCTCTTAGTTTTACAGCCATATCTCACCAATCACAACTCCAATTGACTTGATTCTAGTTGCAGGTGAAAGCTAAGAGGTAAGCTACAATGTTGACATTCAGAACTTTCCCAGAAAAGGCCTGTATCCAGCTACAAAATCGTTGCAACAAACTAGCTTCTTAGTCACATGCTTCCAAAGGTCCACATCCGAAACAGGTCAAATTCAAAGGGGCATAACTCACTCATTTCAGCTCCAAACGACATCATTCTGGTGTCAAAACACCTCTACAAGAAATGATATACAACTTTTATTTTATGTTCAAGAGCTGAATCTAATTGGAAGATAGAGTTATATTGCAAAACAATTCAAGTGTCAAATAAGTACAAATTTTGCTTTCTTGATTGTCAAGTGGGATTCTCAACCAATCAGCTGCAAGAGACCAATCCAAATCATCAAGGACATGTGAAATGATATTAAAAGCAGGGAGGAGCTGAACCAATCATAAATCAAAGGCAAACCAACTTGCAAAACAAAAGGGATGTTCAGCCGAGAAGAGAAAAGCTGGTCCAATCAATTTTACTTGATGTACAAACACTCAGCTATTGTAGGACCTTCTTCTACTCAAAGCTCGCCCTAGGTAAGAAAAGGAAGATGAAAAACGCCCAAAGAACACCAAGCATGCAACTAGTCCAGATTTCAGTCGAAACGGAAGAACACTTCAGCAAATGACTTCAACTTGATTGAGCAAGCCTTAAACCCTCTCAAACAACATCCATCCTAAGCATTTGAAGCAACACAATCAAGAATTTGTTCAAGATTCTTGAACGGAATCAAAAGATTCAAGGGGAAAACCAAAGCAAGTTTTGTGTAAAAACTGTCGAATGTTTTTGCTCCTATTGGACCACCCACGTTTGTATCCTCCCTTAGAAGCCTTGTTTGGATTATTTAAAATAGCTTAGGCCATTGTATAATACAAAATCTGAATGACCAAAAACTTCCGCCAGTTTTTACACAAAACATGTTTTGGTTTTCCCCTTGAATCTTTTGATTCCCTTCAAGAAACTTGAACAAATTCTTGATTGCATTGTTTTAAATGCTTGGGATGGATATTGTTTGAGATGTTTTAAGGCTTGCTCAATCAATTTGAAGTCATTTGCTGAAGTGTTCTTCCGTTTCGGCTGAAATCTGGACTGGTTGCATGCTTGGTGTTCTTTGAGCGTTTTGCATCTTCCTTTTTTACCTAGGCTGAGCTTTGAGTTGAAGAAGTTCCTACAATAGCTGAGAGTGTTTGATGTACCCACCAATTGATAAAGGAATCAAGACTTGTTTATTAATCTTAACTTCTCCACAATCATTAAGCCAAGTTAGTCTATAAGGATATGGGTGGTTGATTAAGGGTAAATCAAGTTTCCTAACAATTTCAATGCTTGCAACTTTGTACATGAACCAGAATCAATGATGAGTGTACACGCTTTGCCTCTAACCATGGAACGAATGTGAAAAATATTTTCTCTTTGCGAATCTTGTTCTTCCATTTTGACTTGAACATATAGAGCACGTCTTACAACTAAGAACTCTTTATTTTCACATTCGTTACTCTCATCAACTATTTTTTCCTCTTCCTCACACATTTTCTCAACTTCCTCATTCTATTCCAATTCTTCTGCAGAATAGTACTCATTAGACTCCTCAATGAATAGAATGCGTTTAGGGTTGGGGGATTGATTTGCAAAATGATCTTTACCTAAGCATTTGAAACATTGAATATCACAGAATCTAGTGTTAGAAGTAGTACTTCCACATTTGCTATCCTTTGTCCACGATTAAAGAGTTGCTTGTTGTGGGATGTTTTGGAAAGCTTTGCGGCGCCTTCCCTTGAAATCCATGGCCTTGACTCTGTTGGGGTCTAAAACATGTCCTCGGTTGTACCTTGAAAAAGTTTGAAGGATTAGGCCGAAAAGAAGGGACAGAGGTACATGCCTTAAGTTGCCTTTCCACTTTCTCAGTAGTGTGAACCATAGAAGCCAAATCTGAGTAGGGTGTGAGTTCCACTTTGAATGCAATTTCCTTGTTAAGGCTAGCTAAGAACCTTGCCATTATGGCTTCCTCAGCTTCTTCTATGTTTGTCCTGGTAAGCAAATGTTCTAAATCTTTATAATATTCAACAACAGATTTGTTATCTTGAGAGAGTTGTTGCAGCTTTTGGTAGACACTTCTTTCATAGGACTGTGATATGAACCTCTTCCTCATCTCTTGCTTGAGTTCTGCCCATGTGACAACAGGAGGTTGTCTAGCTCGTCTTCTTGCATTTTGCAGATGTTCCCACCAAAGTAAAGCATAATCTACAAACTCAAAAGTAGCATACCGAACTTTGGCCAACTCAAAATAATTAGTACAAGAATACATATGATCTACCTTAAGTTCCCATTGCAAGTATGCTTCAGCGTCACTTTTCTCTTGGAAGGGAGGTATATTTCAGTTTAGTTGTAATGAACTCCTCTTAAGGGTGTCGATTTCTTTCAAACCTGTTGTTATAAATTCATTATACACATAATGAGGGCCACTGCCCCCAATGAGGATAAAGGTGCTAGATGATAGGGAAGACGATAGCGACTATCATCTGGCACCTTTATCCTCATTAGGACAGTGGCCTTCATTATGTGTATAATGAATTAACTCTCTTCATGATAACAGTCATTATACTCAAGGGGATCATCAAATCTATTCTCAAATGAAATGTTCTTACGACCACCATTTAGACCACGACTCCTACCACGTCCTCTGTGAGACATGTTTCCACGTTGTTCAGTCTAAGATTCACCACCAAGAGATGTTCTTTCATTAAAAGGTACACTTGAAGGTTCTCTTCGACCTTGACTAGCACTTTCTCCCTTGGGAGCTCGAGAATTATTTTTAAGATCTTCAATTCCACTTTTCATGTGACCAAAAGCGTGAATCATGCTAGCAATAGTTTGTTGCAATGTTTCAAGTGTGACATGACCTTGGGGTATGCTGGGGGTAGAAGGGGGTGAATTTTCTCTTTCTTGTGAAGTAACCAAGATTGAAAGCAAGTAAAGAAGTCCAACCAAAAAGTTGACAAGATATTTACTTCTACTTTAAGTTGACAACTGATTAAACAACAATCTTGGACTATCTAAGAATCAAAGAAGCATAGAAGTCAGGTGATGTTTAGGCCGGCCGGATCAAGAAAACTAAGGGTTTGTACAAAACAATCCCTTAACTTACTTCAGTCTTTATGCAATCTCAATTGTAATAAAGTGAAAGCTAAGTACACACACACAAGTGCCTAGTGAGGGTTTGTTCTTGAAACTTTTTCAACAAAGATCAACACTTTGGGTGATGGTACTTTTTGCGTAAATCTCGTTTCTATTTCCTCTTTTTGAGAATTTGGAACTTTTAATATAAGGCTATTCCTCTCCTCTTGTGCAATCTCTCGTGCGTCTTGCCTCTTACTTTTGTGATGTAGGTTTGCTTTCTCTCAGTTTCTTTCTCAAACAAGCTCTATTTTCTTTCTTTGTGCTTTTTGGCTTGTTGGGTGAGACTACTGCTCACACCCTTATGAGACATTGCTCATGGCTTTGGGTTTGCTTGCACAAGTTTTGGTTGTTCTTTTGTGAAAAAGTTCCCTTTGCAACACGACTAAACGCTAATGAAGTTACAAGTGCTTCACAAATATAAAAACCAAGAATATATAAAGTTCAATGCAAGTTCAAATAGTGTAATGACAACAAGATAATTCGTTCGGTTGGCAATATAACAATGTGGGCTAAAATATGGAAAGACTGATTTTAAATGAGATCCTAAGTCCAACAAAGTCTTTAATCAATTTAAACCAACACAAAATAAAGGTGAATATTCAGTCAACGTTTAAATATGAACTAATATGCTTGTAGTCAATCAACATGTACTCCTAAACTATGGTTTGCATGCAAGTTCCTTTTCTTTTTGTTTGATTTTTGGTTTATATGCCTAAGATGATGTAAACAAGTAAACTACTGATGTTACACTACTTTGACATGAATTTGATCTAAGGTTAAACATTCAACGGGCTGTTTTGTATTTTATGATTTTTTTTAATGGAAAATCACATGCTAAACGAACAACAATATGGCATATTAATATACCTAAGGGGCATTTGAACCTAGCTACGTTAAGAAAACATAGAAAGACTGAAGCTAAACACAAATAAACTAGGACATGTTTTGAAGAGCACACAAGTTTTACTCGGGTGCCTTTCTTTTGCTTGTTTCTTATGCCAAACTACAACCAAACTTCAAACAAACTCTAACACACATCTTTTAACATGTTAAGGATGTTCATGCAAAGTCTGAAACGAAAAACTTGATAAAATAGGCTGCCAATTCAGTCTATATGGATGAGACACAAACAGGACATACATTCATGTTTCTTGCTTTTTGTAAACCAAGTAGTATCCAATTATCAAACCAACTTTACCACATCATAATCAAATGTCCAGTAGGTTATTGATCATGTTTTATTCTCAGATTATTAGGAAAAATCGCAAGAGAACAAGACTCAAACTACTTACACAAAAGCTAGAAAAACAGAATGGATGGAAAACTAGGTGTTTTTGGGTTTTCTAGATTTAATGACTTAACAAACGTCTAAACAAGTGTTACACATCTCAATCTAAAATCTTACACTACTGTTTTGGACGAAATTTAGGTGCTAGAAGTACAAGGAAAAACGTGAAACATACAAACACAAACAGAATTGAAAACTGAAAATATGACACTTGAACTAGCTACTATTTTGTTTTCTGATTTTTATGCAATTAACAAATGTTAAAACTAACACTAACACAACATTTCTAACACCTTAAAGGTATTTTTGAACCAAGTTTATGTTACACCCCGTGACTTTTAAGCACGACTTTCAACACGTTAGGTCAACCTTAAATACAATTTAAGTAATGATGTAGGATGTGTTAGTTAGTTACTTAAAATATAGGAAAAATAAGAAAAGGGGTTAGAAGTAGAATTAGAGGTAATTAAGGGTAATTACATAAAAAGCCCCTACTAAAGAAAGGGGAGTTACACCACACTTTAGTATAACTCCCCATTCACCTAATTGGGGACGGTTAAAAAGTGCCAAAAGGGGAGAGAAACCGCAGGTGAAAAGGGAAGGAGAAAAGGAGAGGAAGAAGAAGAAGAGAAGAAGGAAAAAGGGAAGAAAGAAGGCCAATCTAAGTGCAATCTTTACCGAAATTCTGCAGTAAATCCGTAAGCCAACTAGAAACAAAGGCAAGTAATCTTTCTATACGCTTTACGTAAATTTTGATACTTAAGGCCCTATGTTCTTACAAAGAGAAAACATGAATCACACATTAGTATTCTTGTCTTGTCTATCTTAAATGCTTTGCTATATGTAAGTCTTGTTACTAATTGTGTAAAGTCTTGCTCTTTGGGCCATATTTCTGAAAACAGTTGTGTGGTGCTTTATTGTTTGTCAAGCATGCCCATAAAAGTGTATATTTTGACGTGCTTATTGTCTTGCTCTACTCTTATGTTGATTGTCTACACTTAGACGTTGAGAGTAAGTGCAGGAAATTGAGAGATGAGTGATGACATTGCTGTAGTCTTGTTTTGTTGGGAAAGTTGATGAGATCTTTTGAAGGTTGTGAATGATTGAAGGCTAGAGTGGATATTGCTAGGCATGACTAGGCGTCAATTCATGTTTAGATGTGTGTTAAGTAAGATGAATCTAGATGTTAAGATGGATTTTAAGTGTTGAAAATGGAAGGGTTGAAGAAGCAGGGTGTTGGAGAGGAAGTTACTGCAGAAAAACTGCAGTTTGGCATCGTCAGAACACTTCGAACGCCTACATTAGGCGCTCTATGTCACATTAGGCGCCTAATGTAGCGTTCAATGTGTCCTGAAGCTTTCCCGTACAGAAAAACTGCAATTTAGAACCGTCAGAACACTTCGAACACCTACATTAGGCGCTTTATGTCACATTAGGCGCCTGATGTAGCGTTCAATGTGTCCTGAATCATCCCCGAACACTTTGAACGCCTAGTATAGGCGCTTTAAGTCACTATAGGCGCTTTATGTAGCGTTCCAACTGTATTGGAAGTCTTTTTGACCCTTTAGGCGCCCTATGTATGTGTAGTAACTTTATACACTTCCTTTGAACATAAAATGCAAGGGTATTTGAGGTGTAATTGAGGAATAGATGGTAAGATTGACTAAGTAAGAATAAGATTGAATCCCAAGTGAATTAGTGAGATGAACGGACTTGGAAAGATACAAACAGGGAGTGTTTGAGGTGCAAGACCGTATACTTGATATGTAAGATGTGTGTGTGAGATACCTTTATTATCTTCCATTGCTCATAAATTACAAAGTGTTTTGAAAGTGTGCTAGAGATGTAAACGTTAAGTGTGAATGAGTAAAGTTAGGTATGAATCCAAAGTGAGTTAGCACTATGAAAGAGCACAAAATGGTACGAAAAGGGTGTGTTTGAGGAAGTATGAACAAGCAAGGTTAAGTGTGAACTCGAGGTGATTTCGTAATACGAAGGGACATGAAATGGTACGAGCAGGATGTGATAGAGGTTCAGGACTTTGTACTTGATATGTAAAGTGTGTGTGCATGTTTACACGTTTGATATGATGTTACATGAGCATTCTGCATCATGACATGGGCACTTGCATTTGATTTGAGAATTGCTTTGCGAAAGAACATGTGTTTACAAGAAAAGTTTGAAGTTTTCGAAAGACAAGATGGCTGCTGGTTGATTGCAAGGTATACAAGTCACGCCTGCGAAAGCAGGGTATAAAAGCGTGATCTGTGAATCAACAGCAGGGTATAAAGTATTTTATGGGGCCGTGGACCTATCAGCACGGAAAATAAAGTTATTTTATGGGGCCGTGGACCTATCAGCACGGAAAATAAAGTTATTTTATGGGGCCGTGGACCTTTCAGCACGGATATATGATATATGTAATGGGGCCGTGGACCTTTCAGCACGGATATATGATATATGTAATGGGGCCGTGGACCTTTCAGCACGGGGTATAAAGTTATATGTTATGGGGCCGTGGACCTTTCAGCACGGGGTATAAAGTTATATGTTATGGGGCCGTGGACCTTTCAGCACGGGGTATAAAGTTCTGTTTGCTGTGGACTGATCACCCACAGGGTATAAAGTTCTGCTACGCGAAGAATATGATATGTAAAGTGATGAAATGTTTTGTGAATTGACATGCATGACATGTTTATGAAAGAAGACATATGCATGGGTGTTGTGTGTGATTTTAAAGAAGTACATGCATCATGATACACGAAGCATAAGACTTGATATGCAAGAAACGTGGTTAGTTTATGACTTGCTTATGTGATACGTTGTTTAAATACATGTTGGTTCCCGTATCTGTGTAAATATATGTGCTTTATCGGTTTTGAGAAATTCTTATTGAGATGCTATTTGTTAACCCGAGCACCTATATTTTGGGCAATGATTTATACACCGGTGACTCGTCGTGTGTGATTCCGTAAGGTGTATAGACGGGTTACTTGCTGGCGATAATTTCGCTAAGAACAGTTACTCTATTCCTTTTCAGGTGAGCCTGAATATGAGTTGATATTTATCGAGGACGATGGCGAGTGGGCTCAATGGGATGACGGACATGGGAATAGATAGATGCTGGACTACTTTCTTTAAGTTATGGAAACTCAATGTTATTATGTTGTTCTGAAACTCGTGTTAGCTAGATGACCAAACACCTTTTATTTCCGCTGCATTTTCTGGTTGTATTATTGACGATGAAGGTTTAGATTTTATGACGTTTCCACTGATTTATCTTATGTCATGAATGATGTTCGCTTGATCTGCTTTGACGCTTCGTAGTTCTCATAGTAGGCTATGGCGGGTGCACTGGTTCTGATGACAGTGTCGGGCCGGGGCGCTACAGGTGGTATCAGAGCCTAGGCTTCAGATCTATCTCAGAAACTTAGGTTCATGATCTTTTAGAAATTTAAGATATGAGTTTTCCTTAAGTTTGATCCTTAGGTATAAGTGCTGACTTTGTAGAGCCTAAGTATGATCTGGGTTGGGTGTGTGTGAGCGCGTATATCATTTAACTTTCTATAATAGTTTTAATGTTGGACCCCACCGATCTCTTGGATACAACTTTGTGATGCCTTTCTGAAGTATTACGTGCCCGAGACAGCAATCTTAGACAAGATAAGGGCGTTCGACGGGCTAAAACAGAGTCGGATGATAATGTCGGAGTATGCCAACCTTGTCCATGCTTCGGGTAAGTTCGCTCCTGCGATTATGCTTGATAATCGCTTAAAGATACGAAAGTTCGAACGAGGGTTGGATTCAAGAATTTAGTCGGCAATTGTAATTACGGAGATGAGAACCTACGAAGACATGCTGGACACGTACTTTCACGTTAAGAGGGATTTCTGCAGAATAGCTGCAAGAGAGGCCGGTGCAAGATACTCTGACAGAGATAAGAGGCCAAGGGAGGAGATTGGATTTGGTGGCTGGTCAGGACGTTTGGATCAAGATTCAGAAGAGATGTCCGGTCGGAAAAAAAAATTTTAGGGACCCCACCATAGAACCCAAATGTAAATCCGGCTGTAGGAGTTTTCCGCATTGCAATAAGAGCCATGATGGTGAATGTGAAAAGTTGGCAAGAGTGTGTTATCGATGCGGATAGGTAGGTCATCTCGTTAGAGATTGTCCAGAGATGAGGAAGAATGCTCTGGGGGAAGCGGCTCAGCAGCCGAAGACGGATGTCCGCGTCAATGTCATGATTGCTATGGATATTTGGAAAGTCGCCGATGTGGTATGAGGTACGGTTTTAGTGGACAAGATAGTCACCAATGTTCTTTTAATAGCGGCGTGAACCCCTCTTTTATGGCAAAGGGATTTGTTAAGCGCCTTTGTGGTTCACTAGAATAGTTGGAGATTCCGTACTGTGTCCAAGCGTCCAAGACCAAATTATGA
The DNA here is from genome assembly GCA_036186865.1 of Eustoma russellianum. Classification (NCBI taxonomy): domain Eukaryota; kingdom Viridiplantae; phylum Streptophyta; class Magnoliopsida; order Gentianales; family Gentianaceae; genus Eustoma; species Eustoma russellianum. The sequence continues at coordinate 21,776,123 of AP025073.1, read as the reverse complement.
TTCCACATTAACATTGACTATCGATTAAAACAAGTAACAGTTAAGAACTCTGAGATAAAAGATATAACCTTCCAAGGGGATTACTGTTGATTCGAAGGAAGTTGAAGTTATTACCGAGTGGTCTGGATACACGAATGACACTGAAGTGCAACGTTTCTTGGGTCTAGCTAGTTATTATAGGAAGTTTGTCGAGGGACTTTCGACAATAGCGAAGCCCTCAGTCGGCTTACTCAAAAGAAGTCCAAGTTTGAGTGAACGGCAGAATGCGAGAAAAGCTTCACGGAGCTTAAGAGGAGGTTAACCATAGCTCCAGTATTGGCTCAACCTTTTGATACTGATGGGTTTGTGATATGTAGTGATGTGTCGAAAAACAGTCTAGGTACGTAAACTGTAGCGTAACTTATGACTTTCCATCCAAATTGAGTTTTGTTGATACTTCACTTGTAGACTGTGTTTTGATGCAATACGAACGAGTTATCGCGTATGCCTCAGGACAGCTAAACATGAGACAGCTAAGAGGGTTGGAACTACAAAAGTGCTACGTCTTAACCATTAATTACCATTCAAGAAATCTAATAAAGTGGCCAGTGTAGTAAACGGAAAAGCTAACCATACGCGACAGTCACCACTTGAGAGAGAAATAGAAGAATTTAACTTGGTTTCTATTTACTCTATAGTAATGTTTTCGCATCATTGACCGTCACACCGAGTTTGATGGATTGGTTGAAAGAAGCTCAGAAGAAGAATAAGACGGTGGGTGATATTGCTGGGAAACTGAGGTATAGTAAGGTTGATGGATTTTAGACCAAGGTGGACGGGAACTTATGTTAGAGGAAAAATGTGTGTACATGATTTAGATGAGCCAAGAAAAGAAATTTTGCAAGGGGGCTTACAGCTCAAGGTTATCAATAAATAATGGTAGCACCAGAATGTACAAGGATCGCTAACAATATTATTGGTGGTGTAAGATGAAGAGACATATTGCGGAGTTCATTGGCAGGTGTCCAGTATGTCAGTAAGTTGAGACTGAACACCAACAACCTAGTGGATTAGTGATACCGTTGGAGCTTCCAGGGTAGAGATAGGAACTTATTACTATGGACTTTGTGGATGATTACTGAAAACAAGAAGTGGATATAACATGATTTTGGTGATTGTGGATCGATCGACCAACCTGCACATTTTCTATCAGTCTCGAAGGAAGTATCTCTCGGAAGTTGGTAAATTTAGATATGGACAACATTGTCAGCCTACATGGTGTTCCAATAAGTATAGTGTCTGACCGAGACCAACGGTTCACTTCCAAGCTCTGGATAGTATTCTAGAGGGCCCTGGGTAAGGCGTTAAGGATGAGTACATCCTATCACCCTCAGACATGGACAGTCTGAACGGACTACGTATACCCTAAAAGACATGTTAAAAGTTGGTGTCCTGGATTTCAAAAGGAGTTGGGGATGTAATGGTGAAGTTAATGGAGCTCTATCATAATAACAGTCACCACAATGCAATTGATATGGCTCCTTTTGAAGCTTTGTATGGAAGGAAGTGTAGCTCCTCATTCTATTGGGGATGAATTCGGTGGGAGGACCATCACCAAACATGAACGACTCGAGAGGACATTAGGAAGTGCGAGAATCACTCGAGAGAGACTCAAGTCGGCTCGCAACAAAAGTTAGACGGGTTCTAAACGACGACCTTAGGAGTTAATGTAGGTGGAAAGGTTTAATTGAGAATATCACCTAAAACAAAGGTACTATGATATTGGAGTGAAGGGAAATTTAAGTCCCGTTTTATTGCTCCGTATGAGATACTTGAGAAGGTGGGAGTTTTGGTATAGGAGTTGGAGTTACCCCCGGTATTAGTGCAAGTCCAAAAGGTATTTTATATATCTCAGTTTAGGAAGTATGAGACGGATCCGATCAGTGTGCTCGAAGCACAATCTTTGGAACTCAATAGTGAGGTTATATATGAAGAGATACCTGTGAGGATCGTAGAACGAAAGGACCAAGTGTTGAGGAAATGGGTGATCTCTTATGTAAAGGTCCAATGGAGCAACCACACGGAACGTGAAGCCACTTGGGCACTCGAAGAACAAATGCGGGAGAAGTATCCTCAACTCTTCAGCTAAGGTACGTAAGTTTCGAGGACGAAACTTTTTGTAAGGGGGGTGGAATGTTACACCCCGTGACTTTTAAGCACGACTTTCAACACGTTAGGTCAACCTTAAATACAATTTAAGTAATGATGTAGGATGTGTTAGTTAGTTACTTAAAATATAGGAAAAATAAGAAAAGGGGTTAGAAGTAGAATTAGAGGTAATTACATAAAAAGCCCCTACTAAAGAAAGGGGAGTTACACCACACTTTGGTATAACTCCCCATTCACCTAATTGGGGACGGTTAAACAGTGCCAAAAGGGGAGAGAAACCGCAGGTGAAAAGGGAAGGAGAAAAGGAGAGGAAGAAGAAGAAGAGAAGAAGGAAAAAGGGAAGAAAGAAGGCCAATCTAAGTGCAATCTTTACCGAAATTCTGCAGTAAATCCGTAAGCCAACTAGAAACAAAGGCAAGTAATCTTTCTATACGCTTTACGTAAATTTTGATACTTAAGGCCCTATGTTCTTACAAAGAGAAAACATGAATCACACATTAGTATTCTTGTCTTGTCTATCTTAAATGCTTTGCTATATGTAAATCTTGTTACTAATTGTGTAAAGTCTTGCTCTTTGGGCCATATTTCTGAAAACAGTTGTGTGGTGCTTTATTGTTTGTCAAGCATGCCCATAAAAGTGTATATTTTGACGTGCTTATTGTCTTGCTCTACTCTTATGTTGATTGTCTACACTTAGACGTTGAGAGTAAGTGCAGGAAATTGAGAGATGAGTGATGACATTGCTGTAGTCTTGTTTTGTTGGGAAAGTTGATGAGATCTTTTGAAGGTTGTGAATGATTGAAGGCTAGAGTGGATATTGCTAGGCATGACTAGGCGTCAATTCATGTTTAGATGTGTGTTAAGTAAGATGAATCTAGATGTTAAGATGGATCTTTAAGTGTTGAAAATGGAAGGGTTGAAGAAGCAGGGTGTTGGAGAGGAAGTTACTGCAGAAAAACTGCAGTTTGGCATCGTCAGAACACTTCGAACGCCTACATTAGGCGCTCTATGTCACATTAGGCGCCTAATGTAGCGTTCAATGTGTCCTGAAGCTTTCCCGTACAGAAAAACTGCAATTTAGAACCGTCAGAACACTTCGAACACCTACATTAGGCGCTTTATGTCACATTAGGCGCCTAATGTAGCGTTCAATGTGTCCTGAATCATCCCCGAACACTTTGAACGCCTAGTATAGGCGCTTTAAGTCACTATAGGCGCTTCATGTAGCGTTCCAACTGTACTGGAAGTCTTTTTGACCCTTTAGGCGCCCTATGTATGTGTAGTAACTTTATACACTTCCTTTGAACATAAAATGCAAGGGTATTTGAGGTGTAATTGAGGAATAGATGGTAAGATTGACTAAGTAAGAATAAGATTGAATCCCAAGTGAATTAGTGAGATGAACGGACTTGGAAAGATATAAACAGGGAGTGTTTGAGGTGCAAGACCGTATACTTGATATGTAAGATGTGTGTGTGAGATACCTTTATTATCTTCCATTGCTCATAAATTACAAACTGTTTTGAAAGTGTGCTAGAGATGTAAACGTTAAGTGTGAATGAGTAAAGTTAGGTATGAATCCAAAGTGAGTTAGCACTATGAAAGAGCACAAAATGGTACGAAAAGGGTGTGTTTGAGGAAGTATGAACAAGCAAGGTTAAGTGTGAACTCGAGGTGATTTCGTAATACGAAGGGACATGAAATGGTACGAGCAGGATGTGATAGAGGTTCAGGACTTTGTACTTGATATGTAAAGTGTGTGTGCATGTTTACACGTTTGATATGATGTTACATGAGCATTCTGCATCATGACATGGGCACTTGCATTTGATTTGAGAATTGCTTTGCGAAAGAACATGTGTTTACAAGAAAAGTTTGAAGTTTTCGAAAGACAAGATGGCTGCTGGTTGATTGCAAGGTATACAAGTCACGCCTGCGAAAGCAGGGTATAAAAGCGTGATCTGTGAATCAACAGCAGGGTATAAAGTATTTTATGGGGCCGTGGACCTATCAGCACGGAAAATAAAGTTATTTTATGGGGCCGTGGACCTATCAGCACGGAAAATAAAGTTATTTTATGGGGCCGTGGACCTTTCAGCACGGATATATGATATATGTAATGGGGCCGTGGACCTTTCAGCACGGATATATGATATATGTAATGGGGCCGTGGACCTTTCAGCACGGGGTATAAAGTTATATGTTATGGGGCCGTGGACCTTTCAGCACGGGGTATAAAGTTATATGTTATGGGGCCGTGGACCTTTCAGCACGGGGTATAAAGTTCTGTTTGCTGTGGACTGATCACCCACAGGGTATAAAGTTCTGCTACGCGAAGAATATGATATGTAAAGTGATGAAATGTTTTGTGAATTGACATGCATGACATGTTTATGAAAGAAGACATATGCATGGGTGTTGTGTGTGATTTTAAAGAAGTACATGCATCATGATACACGAAGCATAAGACTTGATATGCAAGAAACGTGGTTAGTTTATGACTTGCTTATGTGATACGTTGTTTAAATACATGTTGGTTCCCGTATCTGTGTAAATATATGTGCTTTATCGGTTTTGAGAAATTCTTATTGAGATGCTATTTGTTAACCCGAGCACCTATATTTTGGGCAATGATTTATACACCGGTGACTCGTCGTGTGTGATTCCGTAAGGTGTATAGACGGGTTACTTGCTGGCGATAATTTCGCTAAGAACAGTTACTCTATTCCTTTTCAGGTGAGCCTGAATATGAGTTGATATTTATCGAGGATGATGGCGAGTGGGCTCAATGGGATGACGGACATGGGAATAGATAGATGCTGGACTACTTTCTTTAAGTTATGGAAACTCAATGTTATTATGTTGTTCTGGAACTCGTGTTAGCTAGATGACCAAACACCTTTTATTTCCGCTGCATTTTCTGGTTGTATTATTGACGATGAAGGTTTAGATTTTATGACGTTTCCGCTGATTTATCTTACGTCATGAATGATGTTCGCTTGATCTGCTTTGACGCTTCGTAGTTCTCATAGTAGGCTATGGCGGGTGCACTGGTTCCGATGACAGTGTCGGGCCGGGGCGCTACAGTTTAGGTGCTGGAATATCAAAATAAATGTGCAGCAACAATACAACACAAACAGATTGCAAACAGACAACTAAAACTGAAAACAACAAATTGAAACACAAGATATTTGAGTTGAAGAACACCTTATAGCTTTGATACCACTTGATGTACAAACACTCAGCTATTGTAGGACCTTCAACTCAAAGCTCATCCTAGGTAAGAAAAGGAAGATGCAAAACGCCCAAAGAACACCAAGCATGCAACCAGTCCAGATTTCAGCCGAAACGGAAGAACACTTCAGCAAATGACTTCAACATGATTGAGCAAGCCTTAAATCCTCTCAAACAATATCCATCCCAAGCATTTGAAGCAATAAAATCAAGAATTTGTTCAAGTTTCTTGAAAAGAATCAAAAGATTCAAGGGGAAAACCAGAACAAGTTTTGTGTAAAAACTGGCGAAAGTTTTTGTTCATTCAGATTCTGTATTTTACAATGGCCTAAGATACTTTAAATAAGCCAAACAAGGCTTCTAAGGGAAGATACAAACGTGGGGTGGTCCAATCAATTTTATTCAAAGTTGTTGCTTGTGTGAACTTTCTTCTTTGCTCCTATTGGACCACCCCACGTTTGTATCTTCCCTTAGAAGCATTGTTTGGCTTATTTAAATAGCTTAGGCCATTGTAAAATACAGAATCTGAATGAACAAAAGCTTCCGCCAGTTTTTACACAAAATTTGTTTTGGTTTTCCCCTTGAATCTTTTGATTGCCTTAAAGAAACTTGAACAAATTCTTGATTGTATTGCTTCAAATGCTTGGGATGGATATTGTTTGAGAGGGTTTAAGGCTTGCTCAATCAAGTTGAAGTCATTTGCTGAAGTGTTCTTCCGTTTCGGCTGAAATCTGGACTGGTTGCATGCTTGGTGTTCTTTGGGCATTTTGCATCTTCCTTTTCTTACCTAGGCTGAGCTTTGAGTTGAAGAAGGTCCTACAATAGCTGAGTATTTGTACATCAGGTCATCAACACTGAAAGTAGAAGAAACAAAACCATACCTCTCGATGCGTGCTAGACAAGGGCTCCAACAATTCCACCTTCCAAACGTCCTTCACAAAGGGTTAGGCACAAGGAAGAAGACTTCCCCTTGCTTCTTTAGGGATAAAAACGTGTGGATCAAATGAGCAAGACCAACACTTTAAGATGGTCGTTGATCAGGCAAACCTATACGGCCCTCCTGGACGGCACCTTTTAGCAATGGCTACACCTTCAAAATGCTCAAGTTTGAAGGATCTTAACTTAGGTTTTTAATGCAAAACCAAGAAGACAAAGTCTCACACAAAGTGAAGGAAATATCAAGAATTGTTATTCATCAAAGTTGTTCTCCTAGGCGCCCAAGAGCTCTATTTATAGGCTGAGAATCTCGTCCATTTCAGCCTTAAATTGATTAGAAATGATTTCAAATAAACTAGCTAACAAGTGTTTAAAAATTGAAAATTGTTTGAATTCGAAGATAAAACAAATCCTAGCTAAAATTTGAAATGCTTGTAGGCTGCCAACTTCTCCACATCCAGGCGTGTATAATGAGTCATTGGAGGTGTTTGAGACCTGAATTGATGATGATAAAGTGGTTGGAGATGAATTCAAAGGTTGGTTGAAGTTTGAATCCAAATTGAGTTTGAATTTGAATTGGTTTGTTGATCTTTTTTCTCCGTCTCTTCTAGACGTGTTTGATAGCACATTAGGGTGTTGGAAATCTGATTTGATGTTGAGAGAATAGTTGAAGTTAAATTCAAAAGTTGGTTGAAGTTTGAATTCAAATTGAGTTTGAAATTGAATTCAAACTTGGATTCAATTTTGACTTATGGTCTTATCTTCTTTCTCATCCAAGTTGGCGTGTATCTTGAGCTCTATAGGTGGCTGATGTCTCTTTTTGAATCTTGAAATTTAAGTCTCAAATTGGTTAAAACTTGAAATTCAAATCATGGTTGAATTTGAATTCAAGTTTAACTTCAAGTTGATCTTCAATTTGTCTTCAAATTTGGGCGCCCCTTTTGCTGGTTGTTTGGGATATTTTGAGCTTCATTTTGAACATGAATTCAATCTTAGACCACATTTGAATTTGTCCTTGTGGAGACAAACATTCTCCTCAAGACAACATTCCTTTTTGTATCCTTTTTGGGTGCACACGCCTCTTAAGCCATTT